>CM046435.1:12601311-13801311 GCA_025506505.1 Flaveria sonorensis | reverse complement strand
ATAATAATAATAATAATAATAATAATATAATAATAATATATTTTCTTGTGTTAGTTTGGTGTTAAAAGATATATTGGGATAACATTAATAATAATAAAGATAATAATAATAATAATAATAATAATAATAATAGTAATAATAATAATAATAATAATAATAATAATAGTAATAATAATAATAATACAAATAATAATATAATATAATAATATAATAATAATAATAATAATAATAATAATATAATAATATATTAATAATAATAATAATAATAATAATAATGGGTTGTAACCCTATCCTATGAACTTTCTTAGAGTTTTACCCTTGTCAAGGTTTTAGATCTCTTTTATTATGATAATATGTTGAGCATGGTGATGTTCCAACACTTAGAGGTTTAGCCCCTAAGTGAGGCTATCATAAAAGAAATAATAAAGAATACAAGAAAGAAATTACCAGAGATTGTAGTCTTGGAACTTCAAAAGCTTTATATTATTTCAGAGAGATTTTTACAAGAGAGAGTGAGATGGTTCGAAAACCTGGTGCCTCTAACTTAACACTAAATCCTCTTTATATAGAGGCTTTGGCACCGAATATTACAGCAAATATTCGCTTATAATTACGTTTGACGCATTACCACACGATAAGTCAAAAAGTAAACAACAAGTTACAATAATGTAACATGTAGACAAAAATCTTTAATAATTGTTGTCGGCCAATTATCGCATTATTGACCTTTCTTTTTCTTTCGTGTGGGGTCTATTGTGTCCTCTTCTCTTTGTGTTTTGTCCAGATATTGGACCGTATCTTTCTTCGTATTTTGTTATTAACGTATTTTGACTCTGAGCTGCCTTGAAAGCTAAAAATTCTTTCAATGTATTTACATCAAATATATTTGATGAATTTGATGCATTGTTTAAAGCTATAAGCTTTTTGTTACTCATTTGATAGATAACTTTGTCGGCTCCTCTTCCCCTATAAGAGGAAGATCTTCCACGACCTCTTCCCCTTTCCCAGGTGATCATTCCTGAAAATCTAAACATGGAAACATTAAATATAAGAAATTATTTTTTCTTTTTCAATAAGATCCTTATATTTTCTTTTTAAACCTTTTAATCTTAGCTTAAGAATATTCATATTATAAGTACTCACAGATTCATAATTTGAATCTATAATTTCATTCATTCTTCTATTGATTGTTCTAATTTCAAGAATAGTTTGTGCCTTTTCTTCGGCTATGTTTAATAGTGCCATTTTTATTGGACCTTTAGAATGTGCCATATCAATTTAAATATTCTCGAGTAAGGAAATCAGGCAAACTGTTATCAGTTCCCTGTTTATAAATTATTTCAAAATCAAATGGTGCAAGATGAGATTGCCATCTAGCAAACATCTGTTTAAAAACATCATGTTTAAAATCTTTTGTAAACATATACTTAGCTGCATTACATTTAGTTTTAATTATAAATTTTTTATTGATTAAATCTTCCTGAAATTTTAAAACACATTTAACTATTACAAGAATTTCTTTTGCAATAGTTGCATAATTCTTTTGACTTTCATTCCATTTTCCAGAATGAAATCTAACAAGATATTATTGTTTATTAATCGGAGATATATGTTTTAATATACCTCCATATCCTTTATCTGAGGCATCAGTTTCAATAATTTTTTCCCATTCTGCGTTTGCAATCATTAAGCAGGGAAGGTTTTGAACCTTTTGCTTAATTTTTTGGACTGCTTTAGTATGATTGATAGACCATGGTTTAGGGTTTTTCTTTAGTCTATCATATAGCAAAGCAGTGTCTTCTGCTAAATTTTTATAATAAGGAAGAATGTAATTTAAACTTCCAAGAAATCTTTGCAATTGAGTTTTATCTAAAATCTCATCCGGAAATTTGGATGCAAATTCGATACTTCTATTAATTGGAATTATATTCCCTTGATTAACTTTAGTTTGGAAAAGTAACATTTTTGGTCTAGATATAACTAAACCATTTTTTAAAATTATATTTTTGAATATTTATAAATGTTTAAAATGAGTTTCAATATCCTTTGAAAATACGAGGATATCATCAATATAAACAATAATAAATTCACTATAGGAATGAAAATGTCATTCATAATATTTTGAAATTCTGATGGAGCATTTTTAAACCAAATGGCATAACATTCCATTCGTAATGCCCAACAGGTACTGTAAAGGCAGTTTTATACCTGTCTTTTTCTTCAATTTGGATTTTTCAATATCCTGATTTTAAATCAAATTTAGAAAATATATTTGACTTGTATAACTTAAATCTTTCTTATTAGGTATAAGATGCCTAATCCATTTTAGAATTTTATTTAGCGGTTTATAACTAATAACTAACCTTGGTACACCTCTTTCCTGTTCGAAATGTTTATTAACATAAAAGGCTGTACATGACCATGGAGATTTTGAATTTCTTATTAAATCCTTGTTTAAAAGAGATTTTATCTCTTGTTTACATAAATCTATGTATTCAGAATTCATTTGGCAAGGACGCGCCTTGGTCGGAATCTGACTTTCATTAAACTTTTTTTGTATGGAAGTGAAACAATATGTTTCTTTCTATCCCAGAAAGTATTGGGATGATCATTGCATATTTGTAAACTGAATTGATGTTCTATTAATTCAATTTTTTCTTGTAATTTTGGATTATTTAATTTTTCTTGATTGTTTAAAGAAAATATTTCTTCTTGTAAAAATTTAATTTGATTTATTTTTCTTTTAGCAGTTTATCTTTTAAAATATTTAATGTTCTTGTTATTGGATTGGAAATAAATTTAAAAACAATTTCTTTTCCTTCATACGTATCAGTTATTCCAGTACGATCTACGTTTTTTAAAGGAAAAATTTTATTAAAGAAAGGGCTTCCAAGTATAACTTGGTTTCCAAGATTTTTTACTAGTACAAAGCTTGTACTAATACAGGTATTATTTTGACAAATAAAGGCTTGAGGAATTTTATAATTTACTTCCGATTTTCTTTTTCCAGCATGACTGAGACTATGAGTAGTCTTATAGTAATATTTTGTAGGAATTAATCCTTCTTGTATGCAATTTAAATCTGCACCACTATCAAAAAGTGTGATTACTTCTATTAAGAAATCATTTCCTATTAATAGTTTGATTTTCCCATGTCATTTTTGAGAAGTAATTATTTCTCTTATATTCTTCAGATATAATTCTGATTCTTTATTTGTTGTATGTTTAATTTATTTTTTTCTAGACTTATTATTCTATGGTCTAATTCTTTATTATTTTGTTGTAAAAGTTTTGCTTCTGATTTTAAATTATCAATTTCTTTTTTAATTGTTGTATATCAACAGGTTTTTATCTTTATTTTTTTGATTTAATTGGTTTTTTAATTCAACTAAAGAAAATGGTTTTGAATCTTTAAAGTTTGAACAAGAAGGACCTTCTTCTTGTTTTTTCATATATGAAGAGATTATTTTCTCTTTAATCGTGGATCATCTACCACTTTTAATAATTCTATTATTTCACTTGTTAAAACATTTATTTCCATATTTTGAAATTGTGAAATTATTTGATAAATATTTTCTTCTTCGTCTGAAGTATTATTATAGCAATTGTTTTCGCAGGAGTTTTCTTCTTTAGAGGAAGAGTATACACTTTCATTTTCTAAAATATTTAAATCTTTATTAGAAAATTGATCAGATTCAGAATCTTATTCTAAAAGTATTTTTGATATTTGATTTCTTAAATTCTCATCTTCTAGCTTATTAAGCTTTTTCCTAACCCAGCAAGTTTTTGCTCTGTGACCTATTTTTTACATTTTTTACAAATTAATTTTAACTTATATGCCTTGTATGAAGGTTTCTGTTCTTTATATTTCTGAATTCTTTTATTTTTTCTATCTTCCCTTTCCTTTTTCTTTTTTGATGTTGGTAGGGATTTGATTTCTTAATTTTTTTAGAATTACTTAAGGCTTTTTCTCTACCAAATTGACTACAGAATTTACCTAATTATTTCTTTTCATTCAAAAAATGTTTCTTAATTTGTTGGTTTAATTTTATTTCATTACATAAACTTAAACCTTCTTGAATACAAGTTCTTATAATCTTGCCATAAGTATAATCATCATAATTTATACTAATTCCTCCTTTTCTAAGATTATTCCTGACACTTTCTGCAAATAGATAAGGGAGGCCATCTACAAATTTTGACTTTCAATGTGAGCTATTAGACTCAGGGAGTTCCATTACTCTGCTAGGAAAGTATCCTTATACCATCTAAAAGATGTTAGTGTTCTACATTTAAGATTTTCTAGAAGAGTTCTAATATTCTCCAAATTATCAGACCATCTGCCTATAAAATGCTCTATAATGTTAATAGTCAAAGTATAGACTGAGTTGTTATCAACAACACCATTATCCTCTTTTGTACTATTAAGGATTTCTTCTCTATCTGAATCTGACAAATAATTATCCCACCAACCTTTAAGTTGGCCTGTAAATCCTGATATAATCATTTGAGCTATTGTCTTAGTTGTATTCTTATTATTTTGGCAAATAGTGTTGTACATAAGCATCCTATGGACAGTATTATAAATCTGACCTTCTGTTTGACCATCTATATTCCATTCATAAATCATTTTTCCACTATACGAATTATTTACTATGTATTCATGTTCTTTTATTAGAACATCCTGTGGAGTAGGCCTAAGATAGTAATACATCCTTTGAGTTGGCTTATTAGCAAACTTAGATAATTTCATAATCTTATCATTAATTTTTTGTTTATAATCTTCTTCTTTTAAACTATCTTCAATATCTGTTAATGTATTTATTTTTAGATTTTTTAAAATATTAATTAAGTCATTTAATGTTTGCATTAAATTTTCTTCAGATTTTGTTTTGAAATCTGTTACCTTAGGAGGTAATTGTATGCTAGGAGTAGCAATAGATTCTTTTTCTTTTGACTGAACATTTATTATGACATTTTGTTTTTATTTGAAATGGCATAATATTTTATCCATCTTTTTTGAAATATATTGAAGTTGTTCTCCAATTATTATTAAATAGAGATTTGAATAATTTTGGTGTTTTATTAACCCATTTATATGAGAAATCGTTATTTGTTAGGTTTCACCTTCCAATAATTTTTGAAAAGCTTGATAATATATTTCTTCTCCTTGTTTTTCTATTTTAAAAACATGTGTAGGAGGAAAAATATTAGAAACTATATTTCTGTTAATATTAAAATTTCTTTCTATAATCGAAATAATACTATTAGTATATTTTTCAATAAACCATAGAACAAAAGGTATGAGCTCTTATTTTTCAGTTAGTTCTTTATAATATTCTCCTCTAAAAAATTCTTTATCTGTGTTTTCAAAATTTTTGAAACACCATGTTCTAAATAATTCACATTTGGGTTGAAGAAACTCATTAGAGATTTCCTCTCTTACCGGTGATCCCGGCGTAAAATCTAATTTTTCTTTTGGGATTCATAATTTATACAAAATTTATTTCTGATTCGGTTAATTACGGATCTATTTGTCTGATTCCTCGAACTATATTATCCGAGTTTATTCTTAATTCATCTATTTTTCTTTCAGGAAACTATATTTCTGTATAATCTACAGGGGAAATATAATAATGTGATGACACCGATTTTGACAAAGAGGGTTCATATTTTATTTTATTATTTTCAAATTGTATTTGTACAGACCCTTCATTTGCTTGGGAAATATTTATTGGATTATTATCCATATACTGTTAGGACAGATTAACTTAATCTAACACCCAATTTTCTGGAAAATTAATTTCTTCCCATTTAATTCTTCTTCTAGTAGTAATATTAGCTTTATTAAAATTAATTTCTATTAGAATAGTTTCATTCAAAGGTTTATCAACTATCTTACAATGCGGATTAAGTGTAAACAAAGGCTTATAATAAATTCTATAACAGATACATATTACCTTTGATCCTGGTACATAATTGTAACCATGCTTTTTCATAATTAAAGTTAAAGCATCTAAAATATTAACATCAGACAATGATAATTGCAAATTAGGATAAACATTAAAATAAACTGGGCCATGAGCCAGACTAGATTGAACAATTCCTATAAGGGATTGTTTCCAATTTAAGTTTCTAGCATCTCTAAGAGCTGCTAGAAAACTTTCTAGTAAGCCTTCTAAAGTTAAAAGTTTAAATGCAATTTGCACAAGGCCTATATAAATAAATTTATATTCTTTTTTATATTTTTGTAAATCTCTTTTTGATAATAATTTTATTATCATTTCATCTTTGTTTAAGGAAAATGTTTCCTCGGTTGTTTTAACAACTTGTTTTAATCCCAATTTTTCAAAAGTTCCTAATTTATATATCAGTTTATAATCAATTTTTGAAATAGTCCATTTTTTAATAAATCTAAATTATGACGAATATCATATTCTTCCTCCATACTATTTTTAACAGTATCTTCAGATTTTAAAATATTTATATTTGAATATCAGAGTAAGTGTTGAAACATTCACACATACATCAACAAAATTACCATGGCACTGATACCATAAAAGGCAGGACCTTATATGGTAAAAGGGGAAAAAACCATAAAACTTTGACAGGGGCAAAGGATTAAGAGAAATACTGGAATTTTAGTGATTTTACACAGCCATTGTCCAGGATGCTAATATGTGATCAGTGAAGGTCAGACCCTAACACGCCTCACGCCTTCTTGGCTTTATGGCTTAATAGAACATCAATTCAGTTTACAAATATGCAATGATCATCCCAACGCTTTCTGGGATAGATAGAAACATATTGTTGCACTTCAATACGAAGAAAACTTTAATGGAAGTCAGATTCTGACCAAGGCGCGTCCTTGCCAAATGAATTCTGAATACATGGAATTATGTAAACAAGAGATAAAATCTCTTTTAAACAAGGATTTAATAAGAAATTCGAAATCTCCATGGTCATGTACAGCCTTTTATGTTAATAAATATTCCGAACAGGAAAGAGGTGTACCAAGGTTAGTTATTAATTATAAACCGCTAAATAAAGTTTTAAAATGGATTAGGTATCCTATACCTAATAAGAAAGATTTATTAGATAAGTTATACGCCTTCTTCGCTTTATGGTTTAAACGGGTCCCCAGAGTTCGACCACCACATTAACATCTTAGATGGGCTGTAACCCTATCCCATTAACTCTCTTAGAGTTTTACCCTTATCAAGGTTTTAGATCTCTTTTATTATGATCATATGTTAAGCATGGTGATGTTCCAACATTTAGAGGTTTTGCCCCTAAGTAAGGCTATCATAAAATAAATAATTAAAGAATACAAGAAAGAAATTACCATAGATTGTAGTCTTGGAACTTCAAAAACTTTATATTATTTCAGAGAGATTTTTACAAGAGAGAGTGAGATGGTTCAAAAACCTGGTGCCTCTGACTAAACACTAAATCCTCCTTATATAGAGGCTTTGGCACCGAATATTACAGCGAATATTCGCTTATAATTGCGTTTGACGCATTACGGAACAATAAGTCAAAAAGTAAACAGTAAAGTTACAATAATGTAACATGTAGACAAAAATCTTTAATAATTGTTGTCGGCCAATTATCGCATTATTGACCTTTCTTTTTCTTTCGTGTGGGGTCTATTGTGTCCTCCTCTATTTTGTCTTTTGTCCGGATATTGGACCGTATCTTTCTTCATATTTTGTTATTAACATATCTATGTCTTTTTCAACAGGCTCATCTTCCTACTGACAGTCTTGGAAAAGTTGAGTATCTTCCCCTATTTGAGAAGAATTTGATTCAGACATTCTTGAGCTTGATGAAACTTCATTTTTCCTGAAGTGCTTAGCTATATCCTTTTTAACTTCTTCCATATATTGTTGTAGAAGTTCTTCTTGGCGGATATTATCCATGCTTGTAGTCATTTGTAATTTTCTAATAATATGTTGAAAAGGACAAGGGGATTCCTTTTTTTGTTGATTATCCCTTTGTTTTTTATATAATTCAATCGTTTGTTGAATATGATCCAACGTATCCTGGCATTTAATTTTGCCTTCTTCTATCTTCATCATTTGCTTCCAAAATTTTGTCATGTATGTTCTTCTCAAACAAAACATGTTTTCATTGGTATAACCAGTTTCTGGTATCCATTTCCATATCCAGGGGATACTGAACTGGACAAAATAGTGTAATGAGGCCATTCCCTCAATAAAATTGTTATCATGTTGTGCCTCTATTAAGGCAAGAGATAAATCCACCCATTGGGTGTATAAGGTTTTAAACCTTTGTGATTCTTTATTAAAAATATTAATTGATGGACCATATGACTGCCACCATTTATAAAACCAAATCGGAATATCCGATTCATAAACTTGAGGACATATTTTGATAAACCAAGAATGTTTATAATTCTGGTTTTCAAATAAAAATGCTTTATGAAAGGCATTTACATAATCCTAATAGTTATATCTAATGGGAGTTCAAGTTTCAGGGTGTTGAATTTCCCTGTCTTTCAATAAAGATATTCCCCAATTTTCAACAGATATGATCTGTTTGATTATTATCTTACTAAAACTTATTGTTTCATTGCTCCCAGTATAATGGGTAAGCTCACAATTTATGGCTTTGAGGATTTCCTCATAATACGTCCTGGACTTATAAGTCTCAGTTGGATAGAATCCAGTATCAAAATATCTCTTGATTATGAACCAAGGTTGATCACTCCATTTTTAATCTTTGTGATCAAGAAGGAGTATAACATCCTTTTTTGGATTATGAATCCAGTTTTCATCTTCATCTTCCTTAGCAGCTTGAGCATATGATGCTGTATCTTCAGAGGTTTGACGCTAAGCTGCCTTGAAAGCTAAAAGTTCTTTCAATGTATTTTCATCAAATATATTTGATGAAGTTGATGCATTGTTTAAAGCTATAATCTTTTTGTTACCCATTTGATGGATAACTCTGTCTGCTCCTCTTCCCTTATAAGAGGAAGATCTTCCACGTCCTCATCCCTTTCCCGGGGGATCATTCCTGAAAATCTAAACATAGAAACATTAAATATAAGAAATTATTTTTTCTTTTTCAATAAGATTGTAACACCCTGAATTTTATTAAAAAGAAAACAATAAGAAAAGTATCCAGAAAGAAAAGTAAATGGGCACAACATGAGTGGTGCAAAGTGTAAAAGTGCACAAACTTCATTATTTTAATAATATAAGAGGTATGGCCGCCCATAAAGCAGGGATCTGCTTTCCTGCTCTCGGCCAGAAGAAGAAAAAGAAGAAGAGGAAGGAAATTTCAGGTTTTTGGAGAAAGAGGAAGAAGACGATGCTAAGGTGAGTTCTCTTGAACACGAGTTCGGTTTCCGTTGGGTTTTAAGTCCTAAACCGAAGTTCTTGATGTTTTAGAAGTTGTTCTCGGGAGTTTGAAGCTGAAATCATAGGTGGAAGTACCTGGTTTGAAGATCTGCTTCAGGTGAGTTTCTAGACCCCTCTTTTACAGATTTTAAAGTGTTTGGGGCTATTATGCATACCGGGTAAAAGGTTTTCTAAGTTAACCATATGTTTCAGCTTGTTTGATGTTATGTGCTGTGGTTGTATGTTCTAGGCTTGTTTATGGTTAGTATTGTGCTTGGTAAGTTTTAGATGCCCTTAGTACGCTAGATCTGTGTTTGGGTCATGTTGGAATGATGTTCGGGTGAGTTTGGCAGTGTTAGAAATATTTCAGAATAATTCCATGTGCCCAAGCTTTATGTGGTTAAGTGTTCTCATGCGCCCAAGGGTGGTGCGCCCAAACAGGGCTGATGCGCCCAGGTCATGCGCCTGAATAGTGGCCATGTGCCCAGATAGTGTCCAGGTGGCTAAGTGTTTGCCATGCGCCTACATAGTGCTCATGCGCCCATAGTGCCCATGCGCCTAAGTATAGGTGGTGCGCCCAAATAGTGCTCATGCGCCCAGAATTGTTTCTGTGGCCAAGTGTTGGAATGCCTGAATAGGGCTCATGAGCCCAAATAGTTCCTATGCACCCAGGAGCTTTTATACTTAGAATTTTCTGCTGATGCGCCTAGAATGTTATGTTGTGCCTAGTTTTAGACTTAGGGCTTTGTTAGGGGCTTTAAGAGGTGGTTGCTTGAGATAGGTTCCGTTGGGATGTGGTGGCTTATGCATGATGTTGTGTTGTGGTTTATGTTGTGTGTGTGGTATGTTGTCTTTCTTCGTTAAACGGTTTTCAAAGCGTATGTATTATGTTATATTATACGTTGTGTATTATGTTGTGACTTTACGTTGTATGATGTATGAATATGCTTACATAAAGTATTATGTAACGAAGTGAAATACAATAATAACGAAAAGTTGAACGTAATGATGAATGAAAGTCTTGCAAGCGATGAATGGAGGTGCACGACCATGTTGTCGTCAGCTCAACTGTGTGCGGTTTAGCCAACCCGAAGGATGCACACGGGGAGTCTATCCTTGAGATAAACTCGATGGGGGTCTAATCATAGAGGTTGACCCGAATGTTTTCGTGATGCTCATCCCGGTACTGTGTCGGTCTTCGGACATGACGCGGGGGTTTGTTTACAGGCCCCGGCACAGTATCGGTCTACGGACATGAGTCGGGGGTGTTGCATAACTAGACGGGGTCCTTGTCGCGTACCCCAGTACTGTGTCGGTCTTCGAACATGACGCAGGGGTTTGTTTACAGGCCCCGGCACAGTATCGTTCTTCGGACATGAGTCGGGGGTATTACATGAGACAGGATCCAGATGGAAGTGAAAGATAATGATGAAAGTATGAAATGTACGAATTGAACGATGATGAAGATAATAATAAATATTATCAATGTGTACGTATGATGTATGATTGCATACGATTTCGAAGGTTATGTTTTAACGAAAGTAAAGTATTTTATCTATAAAACTAGAACTCACTCAGCGTCACTGACTTTTTGTATGCATAATAGTTGGCAGGTATTTTGTTGATGTTGAGGAGTTGCAGGCATGGATGCATAAGCTACTGGGAGTGTTTTGAAGACTGGCATCCACATTTTGACATTTTTATTGTATTTTGATATGTAAACGATTTATGTAACGAGATAACATGTTTTAATTATTAATGAAAGTAAGTTTTTAAATTTTGCTGCAAAAGTAATGTTTATTTTGAATATTTTATGCGATGACGGTCCAACTGTAAGCGTCCCGGGAACAGGGCCTTACAAGTTGGTATCAGAGCCAAAGTTTAAGAGAATTGGGTAAATATTTTCAAAAGAACCTAATCTTAAACTGAGAATTGGACGGAAAGAAAAGGGGTGCCAGTCCTAGTAGCTACATGCCTGCAGGTAAAAGCTTTTAGGTAAAAGTTTTATGTAAAAGGGTTTTATGTAAGTTAATGTTAACCGGTATTATGTGCGCATGTTATGTGGCTTGTGTGCTTTGGTGTAAATTTAGATACTGATGTAGTCAAGATAGGAAATGCTTAGGGATTGAAGAGTAAAGTAAGTGGCTAAACACAATTGGCCACTGTGATTAGGGACTTACTATACTTGACATACCTTGAGCTATTACCTTGATTGACTGTGTTGGTGTTTGAATCTTGTAGTGTTTTAGATGGCTGGCGGTAGGTCTTCTGAGGCTTCGCATGGTGGAGGTCGTGTTGGACGTGGTGTTAGACTGCGTGTCATGAGCAGCAGAGCTAAGACTACTGAGATGGCTCCTCATGAGCCAGCGCTTCGTTACCAGGAGGGTGAGAACGGGAATGCTAATCGGAGAGCCTCAATAAAGGAGGCAGTAGCAGAGGAAGTCCAACAGGTCATGCAGATGATTCTGCCTACTGTAGTGACCGATGTCATTAGAGCTATGAAGGAGGATGAGAAGAAGGAGAGTGAGAAGAGGAGAACCGCATGACGAGGAGGTGAAGCTGGAGGTTCTAGGGGTATGGAGCAACTCGATGCTGACATGGTTGTCTCTAGTGGTGATGAGGAGGATGAGGAAGCTGTGCAGGAGACTGCGAAGGGATGCAGCTATGAAGCATTCCAAAGGTGTAGGCCTCCTGTGTTTGATTTAAATGGGAGTGCAGCGGCTACACAACGTTGGGTGAGAGAAATGGAAGCGGTACTTGAGATTAGCGAGTGCCGCGAGGATCAGAAGGTGATGTTTGCTACCCACTCATTTGTGGATTCAGCCTTGTGCTGGTGGGACAATATTGTTCAGGCTGAGGGCACCAGAGCAATTGGGAGGGTAAGGTGGAAGGAGCTGAAGAGGTTGGTAATCGAGGAGTTTTTCCCTCATAGAGAGCTTGACAAAATTGAGAGGGAGTTCCTGCAGCTGGAGGTGAGAACGATGACTCACCAATAGTACACCACAAAGTTCAACGAGATGGCAAGGCTGGTGCCAGATCAGGTGACGCCTGTGTCATGAAAGATCAAAAGGTATATTCAAGGTCTGCCAGCAGATATACGCAGACATCTGGTCGTTGCCCGGCCAAACACGTTTAGGTCGGCGGTCAATTTGGTGGGGAGGTTGTATGACGAGCGTGAGGTGGTGGCGATAACGGATGAAGAAGAGAAGCGGAGCTATGATAGGGATGAGAGTGGAAGACGGGATGATGATGGTGAATTTGTGGCTGGAGGTAAGACGATGAGGTTCGATGATCGGAAGAGGATGACTGAGAGGGAAGAGGTATTCAAGAAGTATGGTAAAGGCCACATGGGGGAGTGCAGATGGGGATCGAGCGTCTGTTTCCAGTGTGGAAGAGAGGGCCATAGAGCGAGGGATTGTCACATGGCTAGATGTTACGATTGCGATGAGACTGGACATATGAGCAGAAACTGCAAGAAGTCGAGAGCACAGAGCTCTGGTGCAAGGAAGGATGGTAGAGGATGAAGGTCAGAGCATTCGCTATGATCAGGAGGAGGCTAGAGCGGACTTTGACGCGACGTCAGGTACATTTCTAGTAAATTTATATTTGTGCATCTGTGTTATGATTGTGGTGCTAGTAGTGTTTCGTTCCTGCTGCCTTTGTGTTAAGATACATGTTAGGAGTAGGAAGATCAATGAGCCTTCAAGGTAGAAATTGATATTGGTAAGTCCACTAGGTTACCGGATGCCCTAGAAGATTGCGCAATAGAATTGAGAGAGCGCGTGTTTCCTGCTAGACTATTCAGGACAGACATGGATGGATAGACGTGCGCCTTCGGAAGGATTGGCTAGCAGCCTATGAGGCAAGCACCGAGTGTTGCAAGAAGGAGGTTTGAGCAATCGCGCCAGACAGGAGTTCGGTGCCGATCTACGACGAAGAAATGATGATGAAAGCCTCGTTTTAGGAAAAGAGATCATCCGATTTAGAAAGCGAGTAAATCTAATACTGAGGTGTAAAGGACTAATCTGAATTGTTGCTCAGGTAAGAGAAGTGGCATGTCAACTGGAGCTACTCGACGTGTTAAGTGAAGCTATCTGACATTTCATGTGTCTCGCTTAAGAAAGTGCTCAATCAATGAGGATGTGATTGTGTCACTGGAGAATACCGAGATGGATGAAGGATTCAACTATGTGGAGCAACTGAGGGACATTTTTGATAGAAGGGAAAAAAGGGATAAGTTGAAGGATGGTTCCACCTGTGAGACTATAGTGGATCCTAGAAGGGGATCAAGAAGGGGATCAAGCCTAAGTGTAAGAACAAGGAAGAGGTGATATAGCATTAACCATGACTGTTCGAGAAGCGACATGTTTCGGGGACGAAACCTATATAAGGGGGGTGGACTTGTAACACCCTGAATTTTATTAAAAAGAAAACAAAAAGAAAAGTATCCAGAAAGAAAAGTAAATGGGCACAAGATGAGGGTTGCAAAGTGTAAAAGTGCACAAACTTCATTATTTTAATAATATAAGAGGTATGGCCGCCCATAATGCAGGGATCTGCTTTCCTGCTCTCGGCCAGAAAAAGAAAAAGAAGAAGAAGAAGTAAATTTTAGGTTTTTGGAGAAAGAGGAAGAAGAAGCTGCTAAGGTGAGTTATCTTGAACACGAGTTCGGTTTCAGTTCGGTTTTAAGTCCTAAACCGAAGTTCTTGATGTTTTAGAAGTTGTTCTCGAGAATTTGAAGCTGAAATCACAGGTGGAAGTACCTAGTTTGAAGATCTGCTTCAGGTGAGTTTCTAGACCCCTTTTTTACAGATTTTAAAGTGTTTGGGGCTATTATGCATACCTGGTGAAAGGTTTTCTATGTTAACCGTATGTTTCAGCTTGTTGATTGATGTTATGTGCTGTGGTTGTATGTTCTAGGCTTGATTATGGTTAGTATTATGCTTGGTAAGTTTTAGATGCCCTTAGTACGCTAGATCTGTGTTTGGGTCATGTTGGAATGATGTTCGGGTGAGTTTGGCAGTGTTAGAAATATTTCAGAATGATTCCATGCGCCCAAGCTTTATGTGGTTAAGTGTTCTCATGCGCCCAAGGGTGGTGCACCCAAACAGGGCTGATGCACCCAGGTCATGCGCCTGAATAGTGGCCATGTGCCCAGATAGTGTCCAGGTGGCTAAGTGTTGGCCATGCGCCTACATAGTGCCCATGCGCCCAGAGTGCCCGTGCGCCTAAGTGTAGGTGGTGTGCCCAAATAGTGCCATGCGCCCAGAATTGTTTCTGTGGCCATGTGTTGGAACGCCTGAATAGGGCTCATGCCCCCAAATAGTTCCCATGCGCCCAGGAGCTTTTATTCTTAGATTTTTCTGCTGATGCGCCTAGAATGTTATGTTGTGCCTAGTTTTAGACTTAGGGCTTTCTTAGGGGCTTTAAGAGGTGGTTGTTTGAGATAGGTTCCATTGGGATGTGGTGGCTTATGCATGATGTTGTGTTGTGGTTTATGTTGTGTGTGGTGTGTTGTCTTTCTTCGTTAAACGGTTTTCAAAGCGTATATATTATGTTATATTATACGTTGTGTATTATGTTGTGACTTTACATGGTATGATGTATGAATATGCTTATGTAAACTATTATGTAACAAAGTGAAAGACAATAATAATGAAAAGTGGAACGTAATGAACGAATGAAAGTCTTGCAAACGATGAATGGAGGTGCACGACCATGTTGTCGTCAGCTCAACTATGTGCGGTTTAGCTAACCCGAAGGATGCACACGGGGAGTCTATCCTTGAGATAAACTCGATGGGGGTCTAATCCTAGAGGTTGACCAGAATGATGTCGTGATGCTCACCCCGGTATTGTGTTGGTCTTCGGACATGACGCGGGGGTTTGTTTACAGGCCCCGGCACAGTATCGGTCTACGGACATGAGTCAGGGGTGTTGCAAAACGTGACGGGGTTCATATCGCGTACCCTGGTACTGTGTCAGTCTTCGGACATGATGCGAGGGTTTGTTTATAGGCCCCGGCACAGTATCGGTCTTCGGACATGAGTCGGGGGTATTGCATGAGACAGGATCCAGATGGAAGTGAAAGATAATGATGAAAGTACGAAATGTACGAATTGAACGATGATGAAGATAATAATAAATATTATCAATGTGTACGTATGATGTATGATCGCATACGATTTCGAAGGTTATGTTTTAATGAAAGTAAAGTATTTTATCTATAAAACTAGAACTCACTCAGTGTCGCTGACTTTTTGTATGCATAATAGTTGACAGGTATTTTGTTGATGCTGAGGAGTTGCAGGCATGGATGCATAAGCTACTGGGAGTGTTTTGAAGACTAGCATCCACATTTTGACAAGTTATTGTATTTTGATATGTAAACGATTTATGTAACGAGATAACATGTTTTAATTATTAATGAAAGTAAGTTTTTAAATTCCGCTGCAAAAGTAATGTTTATTTTGAATATTTTATGCGATGACGGTCCAGCTGTAAGCGTCCAGTGAACGGGGCCTTACAAAGATCCTTATATTTTCTTTTTAAACCTTTTAATCTTAGCTTAAGAATATTCATATTATGAGTACTCACAGATTCATAATTTGAATCTATAATTTCATTCATTATTCTATTGATTGTTCTAATTTCACAAATAGTTTGTGCCTTTTCTTCGGCTATGTTTAATAGTGCCATTTTTGTTGGACCTTTAGAATGTGCCATATCAATTTAAATATTCTCGAGTAAGGAAATCAGGCAAACTGTTATCAGTTCTCTTTTTGTAAATTATTTCAAAATCAAATGGTGCAAGATGAGATTGCCATCTAGCAAACATCTGTTTAGAAACATCATGTTTAAAATCTTTTGTAAACATATACTTAGCTGCATTACAGTCAGTTTTAATTATAAACTTTTTATTGAATAAATCTTCCTGAAATTTTAAAACACATTTAACTATTGCAAGAATTTCTTTTGCAATGGTTGCATAATTCTTTTGACATTCATTCTATTTTCCAAAATGAAATCTAACAAGATATTTTTGTTTATGAATTGGAGATATCTTGTGACATCCGGTAATTTTTCCGTTACCAAACTCCGTTAGTTCCGTTAAGTCTTGCATACACGTGTCGGGAGCACACACTAGTTGTCGTTGAACGTTGGTGACTTAATAATAATTAATAATGTGAAACAAATAATTACTATGTTGATTATTAGTTGTGATTATGTGATTTAAATGTTTATTGTAAATTTTATCGCGTAACGTGGAAACGTGTGTATTTAATCTGAATGTTTTGTATCTAATAAAGATAAAATATATAATTGTCATTGTTAGTTTATATGCTTATTATTGTAGTTAAAAACCTTTTTAAAAAGAGTTTAAAAGCTTAATTTTTATAAAAGTAAATTACAAGGGTTTAAATGGTAATATTGATAAATTAAATATAATCAAAAATCCCAACCCTAGCCCCCACATACCCATCGGCCGTGACACACACTTAAACACACACAAACCTGCGATTTCAAGCAAGAACAAGTTATTACCATTTGGTTTTGGTCGATTTCAAGTTATACAACGCGTTAGAATCATCAATTGCAAGCCATTACACGTTTAAAGGTTAGATTTTTACATGTTTTTGATGATTTTTCATGTTGGCCAAAAGTTCCATTCGAAACCTGCAATTAATGGTCGATTAATGCTTAGTTGTTGATGTTAATGTGTTTACTAGATAGATTACGTGTTATTTAACGTCAAGTATGCATAAAAATTGGATTTTTGGTTGTTCTTTCGGGTGATGAACCGTTAGCCGAAAGTTTGATGCAATTTTGATCAAATTAGATGTTGAATGTTGGTTGTTTGATGTTGTAATGATGCTAGTTAGGTTGTATGCATATTAGTTAACGTTGATTTTGCAAGAAAGCTTCGATTTTGATGGATTGTTCATAGGTTACCAAGAATAGTAACTTTATTTTGCATGAAACAATGATTTGATCATGAATTGGTATTATGGATGCGTTTATAATGATAATTAGATGCTAGATTGTTGATATGAACATTGGGAAATCGAGAATGCACGTTGTAGTTCATACATTGCTTAAAATAGTAACTTTTTGATTTTAAATGTTGATGAATCATGATGATTAGATGTTGTTGATCATGTCTAGATATTGTCATGGACTTGAATTGGTATATAAATGATGAATTCATGAATGTCTTGGGTGTTTGATGGATCTGGGATGAACTTTCCCAAAAGGGAAACTGTAATTGTGAAATCTCTTAAATATGATGATATGGGTATGTTAGGAGCATTTGGATCATGCTAGTAAGTTCATAGATGAGTTCTATGGTGATAGAATGTATTGGGTGGATTCAATGCATGTTGGTTTGGGTAATTATCTGTTTGGCCTGTTTGTGGAAAAATCATGGTATGAGTCATATAGGTAAGCTAGGACTTTTGTTGGTTGATGGTTGATTAAGAATGAACCTTTTGGATGATATGAGATATGGAAAATTGGTATGTTAATGATCATCATACACACGTGCGAATCTGAGGCCCCTACTTAGTAGGATTGGCAGGGTTTAGGGTGTGAAGTCGTGTGTGGCTTCACATGGCATGTGATGCGTGATTAGATCCTTGTATGGTGTAGTATTTGTGTTATAGATGTTATGAGCATGATAATAGTTTGAGATTCGCATGACTTGTATGATATTTGGCGGTATGATGATCTAATTAGTACATTTGGTTAATGAAGTGTTATATGTAATCAGTTTGTATGATAATCATGTATGATAGGATGTTATGCTTGTTTGAATGGAAATTCACCTATAATGTCACCAACGGGTCAAATGGGTCAACTGGGTCAAGTGTGTCTTGTCTTTCTAAAACCTTGAGTTCTTTTAGTTGTAGAGCACTTATTGTTTCATATTGATTCTGTGTACACGTACTTATGTACTCATGTGTTCTAGGTGACCTTTGAAGGTTGTCTTTCCCCTCTTTCTTTCAAGTTAAGCACTAAGTTAATTCTTGCGCATATCAGGTGAGTTCTTGCCCCACTCTTTTTACATAACCTCTTTTGTGGGAGATAGCATACTGTTGATCACAAACGCTTTTAAATATGAGTGTGTATAATATTAATATAGTGTTGTTTACCATGGAAAGCCCTCACACTTTCGGATTGTTAATATTGACTAGCGGGAAATTTTGGGTAGTACTATTGGGTTTGACGAGCCCCACCTGTGCGACTCGAGGTCAAACGGGTGCAATTTTGTCCTAACATATATTCATCACGACCTGGTAAGTCGTGACGGGAGGCAGAAACTATCACAGTCAGCTTCAATCGCGAAATCACTATGTTTAATATTTTCATGTTAATAGACTAGCTATCTATTGCAATACACTACTTATGCTCTGGAAACTGTTGATTGGTTTATATTTTAATGCAAACTCTTGAACTCACCAACCATGTGTTGACTTGGTTAGTATGCTATTCTCAGGTTAAGGTTGCTATTGCCTAGGAGCACGTCACACGGGTCAGCATCATGGTGTTTGGCAGCATGTTATGAAACATTGTTTTGGGTTAAGAATGTTTAAACATTGTGTTTTGGTTTTGCTTAATACTTGGGCGCGTATGTTTGCGCATTTTCAAATCATGTTTCATCGTTTTGGGTTTACTAGTTTATTTAACGCTTCCGCATGGTTTTAAAGTTTGAACTTTGGTTGGTTTTATTTTAAAAGTGGCATATAGTGTCGTTTTGAGTAACTATTGATTGTGATCCTGGTTTTTTCACACGCCTCGCAATAAAACTCCGCTCGTGGATTTTGAGGGTGTGATAGATTGGTATCAGAGCCATTGGTTATAGGGAACTAGGTTGCATACACACACTAGACTATAACCGCACAGTTGTTAGTTACTTATCGCTTACTCTCCTTACTGTATACTCATTGGCATACGCAACACGTACTTCGCAGCATGGCACCATCTTCCAGAAATTTGGGCAAGAGACCTGCATGATCTGAGTCACCTCCTACGTCTCCCGTACCTGATAAGGGATTTAACTGGCCTCGAAATCCTTATCCTCCTGGCGAGATAGACTGGGATCAGCCTTTCATACCTCCTGAGCTCGATCCTCCGCGGAACTGGGATTTCTACCCCACCTACATAAACCGTATGGCTTATAGAGAGCGCGTACCACTAGAAGCTCCTACACGACCTAGGACTAGGTCATCAACCGCCTCTGCATTGCCTACTCTTCCTACCTTGAGCATCCCTCTCGAGCAGGCGTTTGCAGCTTTGGTAGCCACTCTAGACACAGAGCGGCAGCGGATTAGAGGACTCACTGATGAGAACTCTGCATTACGATCTGAGATGCGTCAGTTGCGTTTCCAGGTAGAGATGCTTCATGAGCGACTCTCGATGGCCATTGGTGGACATCATACTCTGGCAGGCAACATTGTAGCACTTATTAGGCGCATGGATGCACAGGATCACCATAACATAGTGATCGATGATAGGTTTGCTGATTTAGAGGCACAGCTAGCAGCACTTCAGGTTGTTGAAGCCCCTGCACCTTTGGTGGACCCTGATGAGGAAGACCCAGAAGAGGAACCCAAGGAAGCCCCCGAAGAAGAACCAGCAGAGATGGATGAGGACAGTGACGGATCTGACGTACTGGACTGATTCCACTTTTAAATGACTTAGACTATGTAGTGTTTCTTTTCTTTGAAACCTGTGTGGGAAGGGTTGTTTCCCACCCAACTGACAAACTTAAATTTTGACATTGATGGAATATTTTGTGACTCAATTGCAATTTATTTATCTTTGGTTATTATTTCTGTTATAAATGTTGTGGTTGTGGTGAATGCATTATTTCTTATTGTTTACTGTACCTTGATGAGATTAATGTGTTGGATGTTACTCATTATTGTAAATGTGAATTGTAAAGTGAAATATGGACGCACGAGGAAGAGGACGTGGGCGTGGTCGTTGAAGTGGCGCCGGAGGCCGTGGTGCCGGAGCCATAAACATGACGCCTGCGGAATTGGCGGCATTAATTAACGAACATGTTCAGGCTGCAGTGGCTGCTGCCCAACCGGGACAACCAGCAGGTAAATGATAACAAGAGGTTAAACTAATTATTCTAGTTAATTGCCTAGGATATCTGACTAATGTTTGGGATTGTCAAAACAGGACCACCACCATGTACCTACAAGTCCTTCATGGACTGTAAACCCCATACCTATAGCGGGACGGAAGGGGCTGTAGGGCTTGTAAGGTGGTTTGAGAAGACAGAGTCTGTCTTCGCAAAATGCAACTGCCCGCCTGCTGATCAGGAGAAGTATGCCACCGGGACATTGGAAGGCGCAGCACTATCCTGGTGGAATGCCCAGGTGCAAATGCTGGGTCAAGCCATGGCCAATGAACTACCTTGGGATGAGTTTAAGGGGATTATGACCGAAGAATATTGCCCCCGAAATGAAGTGCAGAAACTGGAGATTGAGTTCTGGCAACTCAAAATGCAAGGCTCAGAAATTGAAGCCTACACGACCCGTACTCATGAGTTAGCCACTTTATGCCCAGGGATGGTGAATGAAATGCACAAGAGGGTTGAGCATTATATACGGGGATTGGTGCCCGAAATTCAAAGTATGGTAACTGCCTCTAACCCCACTACTATACAACAAGCTATCCGAACAGCCCACAAGCAGACTGATCAAGCAGTCGAGCAAGGTCGATTACCTAAGCGGGGCGCGGTGGCAAGCATGCCCGACCATAAACGCAAGTGGGATGGGTCAAGCAACAAGGGATCGTCATCCAGCAACCAATCTCAACCTCAACAACAGCAGCAAAGTCAGCAACAACAACGGAAGTTCGATAACAATCGAAGCTTCAACCAGGCGACTCCCTCAAATCAAGGACCCGGTGGGTATGGCAGAAGATAGCCGAAGTGAAACCGGTGTAACTACCACCATGTGGGTCGATGTGATAACTTCAAGTGCCAACTTTATGGGAAGATTGGTCACGCAGCCAAAGACTGCCGGGGTGAACTGATGAAAAAGCCACAACAATCACAAGAAACTCCGAAAGGTTGTTTTGAGTGCGGAAAAGAAGGCCATTACAAACGCAACTGTCCCCAACTTAAGAGGAATGGTAATGGCAACAACAACAATGGAAACACCAGCAACAATAACAATGGCAACAACAATAACATCAACAATAATAATGGCAACAACAATGGTGGAAACAACAATGGAGCCAAAGGAAGAGCCTTCATCATTGGCTCAGGTGAGGTTCTAAACGACCCTACAACTGTAACTGGTAAATTTTCGGTTAATGGTCGTTTTGCTACCGTATTATTCGATACCGGAGCCGATAGAAGTTTCGTGTCCACTAGGTTCTGTAGTCTTTTAAGTGATATTCCCTCAGTCTTAGAATCTAAATACACCGTGGAGTTAGCTAACGGCACACAGATTCACGTAACGCATATTCTTAGAGACTGCAAGATAGAGCTTGCTGGTCATACATTCACCATAGATCTCATGCCTGTTACGTTAGGAAGCTTTGATGTGGTAGTAGGCATGGATTGGCTTTCCGATAAACAAGCGGAAGTCATATGCCACGAGAAGATCATACGGATTCCCATTGGTGAAGAAGTCCTTACGGTCAGAGGTGACAGGAGTGGTGCGGTGATAGGCATCATCTCGTTTATGAAGGCACAGAAGTTGTTATGAAAGGGTCAACTAGCCATATTGGCACTCGTCACAGATAAACAGATCGAGGAAAAGAAGATAGAGGATATCCCCGTAGTTCGTGAGTTTCCCGAGGTGTTTCCGGAAGACCTGCCTGGATTACTGCCTCATCGTCAAGTTGAATTCCAAATTAAGTTGACTCCAGGAGCCGCTCCAATTGCGAGAGCACCATACCGGTTAGCTCCGAACGAACTGCAGGAATTATCCGCCCAACTACAAGAGTTGTTGGATAAAGGGTTCTTCCTACCGAGTCCGTCGCCCTGGGAGCTCCAGTTCTATTTGTGAAGAAGAAGAATGGTACATTTTGAATGTGCATTGACTATAGGGAACTGAACAAGGTCACTATCAAGAATAGATATCCCTTACCTCGTATCGATGATTTGTATAATCAACTGCAAGGATCAAGCTATTACTCTAAGATTGATCTGAGGTCTGGATATCATCAGCTGAGAGTTCGAGAAGAGGACATCTCGAAGACTACTTTTCGTACACGATATGGTCACTATGAATTTTTGGTCATGCCATTTGGGTTGACGAATGCACCAGCAGTATTCATGGACCTCATGAATCGTGTGTGCAAACCCTATCTTGATCAGTTTGTTATCGTCTTTATTGATGACATACTGATATACTCAAGGACTGAGGAAGAACATGAGAAGCACTTACGCTTAATCTTGGAATTACTTAGAAAGGAACAGTTGTATGCAAAGTTTTCTAAGTGTGATTTCTGGATACGTGAGGTACAATTCTTGGGTCATATTGTCAACGAGAAGGAATACATGTTGATCCTGCTAAGATTGAAGCGATAAAGAATTGGTCTGTTCCTAAGACACCGAGTGAGATACGACAATTCCTTGGATTAGCAGGATATTATCGACGGTTCATCGAAGGATTCTCTAAGATTGCACAACCTCTCACAGCCTTGACTCATAAGGGAATAACATACAAATGGGGTGAGAATCATGAATCTGCTTTCCAGTTGCTGAAACAGAAACTGTGTAGCGCACCAATATTAGCGTTACCAGATGGTAGTGATGACTTCGTAGTCTACTGCGATGCGTCTATTCAAGGACTTGGATGCGTCTTGATGCAGCGGGATAAGGTGATAGCTTACGCCTCTAGACAATTAAAGAATCATGAGAAGAACTACACCACCCATGACTTGGAACTGGGTGCGGTAGTTTTTGCCTTAAAGATCTGGAGACATTACTTGTACGGTACCAAATGCACTATTTACACTGATCACAAGAGTCTCCAGTATATCTTTGAGCAAAAGGAGTTGAACATGAGACAAAGACGCTAGGTGGAATTGTTAAACGACTATGATTGTGCTATTAAGTACCACCCGGGGAAAGCAAATGTAGTTGCCGACGCGCTGAGTAGGAAAGAAACTGCTAAGCCTCGACGTGTGTGAGCTTTGCAACTTACTATCAGCACACAGTTACCTGAACAAATCCGAGAGGCTCAGACAGAAGCTTTGAAAGCAGAAAACATTGGGTCTGAATCGTTAAGGGGTATGGAAAAACAATTAGAAGTAAAAGCGGATGGAATTCGTTACGTCATAGATAGACTTTGGGTACCTCTACACGGAAATCTGAGAGATTTGGTCATGAGTGAGGCACACAAGTCTAAGTACTCTATACATCCTGGATCTGACAAGATGTACCATGATTTGAAGGCGCACTATTGGTGGCCTAACATGAAAGCAGATGTAGCTACTTATGTGAGCAAGTGTCTGACCTGCTCAAAGGTGAAAGTGGAGTATCAAAAACCATCTGGTCTACTACAACAACCTGAGATCCCTATGTGGAAGTGGGATCAGATATCAATGGATTTTATTACTAAGTTACCTCGCACTTCTACGGGATGTGACACAATATGGGTTATCGTGGACCGATTAACAAAGTCTGCTCATTTCCTAGCGATAAAGGAAACAGACAAGATGGAAAAATTAACTCGACTCTATTTGAAGGAGATCGTTTCGAGGCATGGGGTACCGATCTCAATTATTTCTGACCGCGATTCTCGTTTCACATCACACTTCTGGCAGTCATTGCAGAAAGCTCTAGGTACGCGATTGGATATGAGTACTGCTTATCATCCACAGACTGATGGTCAAAGCGAGCGTACTATACAGACTTTGGAGGACATGTTACGTGCTTGTGTGATTGACTTCGGGAATAACTGGGAAGTTCACCTACCATTGGTGGAATTTTCTTACAACAACAGCTATCACACTAGCATAAAGGTGGCACCTTTTAAAGCTTTGTATGGGAGAAAGTGTTGATCACCAGTTTGCTGGGCTGAAATTGGTGCAGCAAACTGGTGATAGTCAATTAACGGGTCCCGAGTTAGTATACGAGACAACTGAGAAGATTGTTCAGATAAGAAACCGCATGGCCGTAGGGCGAGACAGACAGAAAAGCTATGCTGATAAGCGACGAAAACCTTTGGAATTTCAAGTTGGTGACAAAGTCTTATTGAAAGTCTCACCATGGAAAGGCGTGATTCGGTTTGGTAAGCGAGAAAAGCTAAATCCGAGATATGTTGGACCATTTGAGATCTTGGAAAGAATAGGTCCAGTAGCTTATCGACTAGCCTTACCTGATTCATTGAGTGGAATCCATGATGTATTCCATGTTTCAAATCTAAAAAAATGTTTAACGGATGAAACTATGGTTGTACCGCTGGAAGAAGTTCAAGTAGACGAACAGTTACGCTTCATTGAGGAACCTGTCGAAGTGATGGATCGTGAGGTGAAAACGTTTAAGCAAAGCAAGATACCCATCATCAAAGTTCGTTGGAACTCGAGATGTGGACCAGAATTCACGTGGGAACGTGAAGACCAAATGAAGCTTAAGTATCCTCAGCTATTCGAAAAGACGATGCTAGCCTGCGAAGGTACTGATTAAATTTCGGGACGAAATTCTTTCAACATGGGGATGAGATGTGACAACTCATCCAAAACTCACTCGATTTCGATTTCCTTGTGCCAATGCAGTAGACCAGTGATGAAACACTCACCATGTAATGCAATTTTCGGGATGAAAATTCTTTCAACATGGGGATAATGTGACATCCGGTAATTTTTCCGTTACCAAACTCCGTTAGTTCCGTTAAGTCTTGCATACACGTGTCGGGAGCACACACTAGTTGTTGTTGAACGTTGGTGACTTAATAATAATTAATAATGTGAAACAAATAATTACTATGTTGATTATTAGTTGTGATTATGTGATTTAAATGTTTATTGTAAATTTTATCGCGTAACGTGGAAACGTGTGTATTTAATCTGAATGTTTTGTATCTAATAAAGATAAAATATATAATTGTCATTGTTAGTTTATATGCTTATTATTGTAGTTAAAAACCTTTTTAAAAAGAGTTTAAAAGCTTAATTTTTATAAAAAGTAAATTACAAGGGTTTAAATGGTAATATTGATAAATTAAATATAATCAAAAATCCCAACCCTAGCCCCCACATACCCATCGGCCACGACACACACTCAAACACACACAAACCTGCGATTTCAAGCAAGAACAAGTTATTACCATTCGGTTTTGGTCGATTTCAAGTTATACAACGCGTTAGAATCATCAATTGCAAGCCATTACACGTTTAAAGGTTAGATTTTTACATGTTTTCTGATGATTTTTCATGTTGGCCGAAAGTTCCATTCGAAACCTGCAATTGATGGTCGATTAATGCTTAGTTGTTGATGTTAATGTGTTTACTAGATAGATTACATGTTATTTAACGTCAAGTATGCATAAAAATTGGATTTTTGGTTGTTCTTTCGGGTGATGAACCCTTAGCCGAAAGTTTGATGCAATTTTGATCAAATTAGATGTTGAATGTTGGTTTGTTTGATGTTGTAATGATGCTACTTAGGTTGTATGCATATTAGTTAACGTTGATTTTGCAAGAAAGCTTCGATTTTGATGGATTGTTCATAGGTTACTAAGAATAGTAACTTTATTTTGCATGAAACAATGATTTGATCATGAATTGGTATTATGGATGCGTTTATAATGATAATTAGATGCTAGATTGTTGATATGAACATTGGGAAATCGAGAATGCACGTTGTAGTTCATACATTGCTTAAAATAGTAACTTTTTGATTTTGAATGTTGATGAATCATGATGATTAGATGTTGTTGATCATGTCTAGATATTATCATGGACTTGAATTGGTATGTAAATGATGAATTCATGAATGTCTTGGGTGTTTGATGGATTTAGGATGAACTTTCCCAAAAGGGAAACTTTAATTGTGAAATCTCTTAAATATGATGATATGGGTATGTTAGGAGCATTTGGATCATGCTAGTAAGTTCATAGATGAGTTCTATGGTGATAGAATGTATTGGGTGGATTCATTGCATGTTGGTTTGGGTAATTATCTGTTTGGCCTGTTTGTGGAAAAATCATGGTATGAGTCATATAGGTAAGCTAGGACTTTTGTTGGTTGATGGTTGATTAAGAATGAACCTTTTGGATGATATGAGCTATGGAAAATTGGTATGTTAATGATCATCATACACACGTGCGAATCTGAGGCCCCTACTTAGTAGGATTGGCAGGGTTTAGGGTGTGAAGTCGTGAGTGGCTTCACATGGCATGGGATGCGTGATTTGATCCTTGTATGGTGTAGTATTTGTGTTATAGATGTTATGAGCATGATAATAGTTTGAGATTCGCATGACTTGTATGATATCTGGTGGTATGATGATATAATTAGTACATGTGGTTAATGAAGTGTTATATGTAATCAGTTTGTATGATAATCATGTGTGATAGACTGTTATGCTTGTTAGAATTGAAATTCACCTATAATGTCACCAACGGGTCAAACGGGTCAACTGGGTCAAGTGTATCTTGTCTTTCTAAAACATTGACTTCTTTGGGTTGTAGAGCACTTAGGGTTTCATATTGATTCTGTGTACTGTGTTCTAGGTGACATTTGAAGGTTGTCTTTCCCCTCTTTCTTTCAAGTTAAGCTCTAAGTTAATTCTTGCGCGTATCAGGTGAGTTCTTGCCCCACTTTTTTTACATAACCTCTTTTGGGGGAGATAGCATACTGTTGATCACAAACGCTTTTAAATATGAGTGTGTATAATATTAATATAGTGTTGTTTACCATGGAAAGTCCTCACACTTTCGGATTGTTAATATTGACTAGCGGGAAATTTTGGGTAGTACTACTGGGTTTGACGAGCCCCACCTGTGCGACTCGAGGTCAAACGGGTGCAATTTTGTCCTAACATATATTCGTCACGACCTGGTAAGTCGTGATGGGAGGCACAAACTATCACAGTCAGCTTCAATCGCAAAATCACTATGTTTAATATTTTCATGTTAATAGACTAGCTATCTATTGCAATACACTACTTATGCTCTTGAAACTATTGATTGGTTTATATTTTAACGCAAACTCTTGAACTCACCAACCATGTGTTGACTTGGTTAGTATGCTATTCTCAGGTTAAGGTTGCTATTGCCTAGGAGCACGTCACACTGGTCAGCATCATGGTGTTTGGCAGCATGTTATGAAACATTGTTTTGGGTTAAGAATGTTTAAACATCGTGTTTTGGTTTTGCTTAATACTTGGGCGCGTATGTTTGCTCATTTTCAAATCATATTTCATCGTTTTGGGTTTACTAGTTTATTTAACGCTTCCGCATGGTTTTAAAGTTTGAACTTTGGTTGGTTTTATTTTAAAAGTGGCATATAGTGTCGTTCTGAGTAACTATCGACTGTGATCTTGGTTTGTTCACTCGCCTCGCGGTAAAACTCCGCTCGTGGATTTTGAGGGTGTGACATATCTGTTTTAATATACCTTCATATCCTTTATCTAAGGCATCAGTTTCAACAATTTTTCCCATTCGACATTTGCAATCATTAAGCAGGGAAGGTTTTGAACTTTTTGCTTAATTTTTTGGACTTCTTTAGTATGATTGATAGACCATGGTTTAGGGTTTTTCTTTAGTCTATCATATAGCAAAGCATTGTCTTCTGCTAAATTTTTATAATAAGGAAGAATGTAATATAAACTTCCAAGAAATCTTTGCAATTGAGTTTTA
Source organism: Flaveria sonorensis (assembly GCA_025506505.1). NCBI lineage: Eukaryota > Viridiplantae > Streptophyta > Magnoliopsida > Asterales > Asteraceae > Flaveria > Flaveria sonorensis. The sequence continues at coordinate 13,773,110 of CM046435.1, read as the reverse complement.
TCTAAAATCTCATCCGAAAATTTGGATGCAAATTTGATACTTCTATTAACTGGAATTATATTCCCTTGATTAATGTTATGACCTAAAAATCTGACTTTAGTTTGGAAAAGTAACATTTTTGATCTAGATATAACTAAACAATTTTTTAAAATTATATTTTTGAATATTTCTAAATGTTTAAAATGAGTTTCAATATCCTTTGAAAATACGAGGATACATCAATATAAACAATAATAAATTCACTATAGGGAATGAAAATGTCATTCTTAAAATTTTGAAATTCTGATGGGGCATTTTTTAAACCAAATAGCATAACATTCCATTCGTAATGCCCAACAGGTACTGTAAAGGCAGTTTTATACCTGTCTTTTTCTTCAATTTGGATTTGCCAATATCCTGATTTTAAATCAAATTTAGAAAATATATTTGACTCGTATAACTTAAATCTTTCTTATTAGGTATAAGATGCCTAATCCATTTTAGAATTTTATTTAGCGGTTTATAATTAATAACTAACGTTGGTACACCTCTTTCCTGTTCGGAATGTTTATTAACATAAAAGGCTGTACATGACCATGGAGATTTTGAATTTCTTATTAAAACCTTGAATAAAAGAGATTTTATCTCTTGTTTACTTAATTCCATGTATTCAGAATTCATTTGGCAAGGACGCGCCTTGGTCGGAATTTGACTTTCATTAAAGTTTTCTTCGTATGGAAGTGAAACAATATGTTTCTTTCTATCCCAGAAAGCATTGGGATGATCATTGCATATTTGTAAACTGAATTGATGTTCTATTAATTCAATTTTTTCTTGTAATTTTTTATTATTTAAATTTTCTTGAATGTTTAAAGAAAATATTTATTCTTGTAAAAATTTAATTTGATTTATTTTTGCTTTTAGCAGTTCATCTTTTAAATTATTTAATGTTCTTGTTATTGGATTGAAAATAAATTTAAAAACAATTTCTTTTCCTTCATACGTATCAGTTATTCAGTACGATCTACGTTTTTTAAATGAAAAATTTTATCAAAGAAAGAGCTTCCAAGTATAACTTGGTTTCCAAGATTTTTAACTAGTACAAAGCTTGTACTAATACAGGTATTATTTTGACAAATAAAGGCTTGAGGAATTTTATAATTTACTTTCAATTTTCCTTTTCCAGCATGACTGAGACTATGAGTAGTCTTATAGTAATATTTTGTAGGAATTAATCTTTCTTGTATGCAATTTAAATCTGCACCACTATCAAAAAGTACGATTACTTCTATTAAGAAATCATTTCCTATTAATAGTTTGATTTTCTCATGCTATTTTTGAGAAGTAATTATTTCTCTTGTATTCTTCAGATATAATTCCGATTCTTCTATTTGTTGTATGTTTAATTTATTTTCTTCTAGACTTATTATTCTATGGTCTAATTCTTTATTATTTTGTTGTAAAAGTTTTGCTTCTGATTTTAAATTATCAATTTCTTTTTTTAATTGATGTATATCAACAGGTTTTTTATCTTTATTTCTTTGATTTAATTGGTTTTTTAATTCAACTAAAGAAAATGGTTTTGAATCTTTAAAGTTTGAACAAGAAGGACCTTCTTCTTGTTTTTTCATATATGAAGAGATTATTTTCTCTTTAATCTGTGGATCATCTACCACTTTTAATAATTCTATTATTTCACTTGTTAAAACATTTATTTCCATATTTCGAAATTGTGAAATTATTTGATAAATATTTTCTTCTTCTTCTGAAGTATTATTACAGCAATTACTTTCGCAACAATTTTCTTCTTCAGAGGAAGAGTATACACTTTCATTTTCTAAAATATTTAAATCTTCATTAGAAAATTGATCAGATTCAGAATCTGATTTTAAAAGTAATTTTAATATTTGATTTCTTAAATCTTCATCATCTAGCTTATTAAGCTTTTTCCTAACCCTGCAAGTTTTTGCTCTGTGACCAATTTTTCACATTTTTTACAAATTAATTTTGACTTATATGCCTTGTATGAAGGTTTCTGTTCTTCATATTTCTTAATTCTTTTATTTTTTCTATCTTCCCTTTTCCTTTTTCTTTTTTGATTAGGGATTTGATTTCTTAATTTTTTTACAATTACTTAAGGTTTTTTGTCTACCAAATTGATTACAGAATTCACCTAATTGTTTCTTTTCACTCAAAGAATGTTTCTTAATTTGTTGGTTTAATTTTATTTATTAGATAAACTTAAACCTTCTTGAATACAAGTTCCTATTATCTTGCCATAAGTATAATCATCATAATTTATACTAATTCCTCCTTTTCTAAGATTATTCCTGACTCTTTCTGCAAATAGATAAATGAGGCCATCTACAAATTTTGACTTCCAATGTGAGCTAGTAGACTCAGGGAGTTCCATTACTCTGCTTAGAAAAGTATCCTTATACCATCTAAAAGATGTTAGGGTTCTACATTTAAGATTTTGTAGAAAAGTTCTAATATTCTCCGAATTATCAGACCATCTGCCTGTAAAATGCTCTATAATGTTAACAATCAAAGTATAGACTGAATTGTTATCAACAACACCATTATCCTCTTTTATACTATTGAGGATTTCTTCTCTATTTGAATCTGACAAATAATTATCCCACCAACCTTTAAGTTGCCTGTAAATCCTGATATAATCATTTGAGCTATTGTCTTAGTCGTATTCTTATTATTTTGGCAAATAGTGCTGTACATAAGCATCCTACAGACAGTATTATAAATCTGACCTTCTGTTTGACCATCTATATTCTATTCATAAATTATTTTTTAACTATACAAATTATTTACTATGTATTCCTGTTCTTCTATTAGAACATCTTGTGGAGTAGGCCTAGGATACTAATACATCCTTTGAGTTGGCTTATTAGCAAACTTAGATAATTTCATAATCTCATCATTAATTTTTTGTTTATAATCTTCTTCTTTTAAACTATCTTCAAAATCTGTTAACGTATTTATTTTTTGATTTTTTAAAATATTAATTGAATCATTTAATGTTTGCATTAAATTTTCTTCAGATTTTGTTTTGAAATCTGTTACCTTAGGAGGTAATTGTATGCTAGGAGTAGCAATAGATTCTTTTTCTTTTGACTGATCATTTATTATGATATTTTGTTTTTCTTTGAAATGGCATAATATTTTATCCATCTTTTCTGAAATATCTTGAAGTTGTTCTCCAATTATTATTAAATAGAGATTTGAATAATTTTATTGTTTTATAAACCCATTTATATGAGAAATCGTTATTTGTAAGGTTTCACATTCCAATAATTATTGAAAAGCTTGATAATATATTTCTTCTCCTTGTTTTTCTATTTTAAAGCCATGTGTAGGAGGAAAAATATTAGAAACTATATTTCCGTTAATATTAAAATTTCTTTCAATAACCGAAATAATACTATTAGTATATTTTTCAATAAACCATGGAACAAAAGGTATGATCTCTTGTTTTTCAGTTAGTTCTTTATAATATTCTTCTTTAAAAAATTCTTTATCTGTTTTTTTTAAATTTTTGAAAAACCATGTTTTAAATAATTCCCATTTGGGTTGAAGAAGCTCATTAGAGATTTCCTCTCTTACCGGTGATCCTGGCATAAAATCTAATTTTTCTTTTGGATTCATAATTTATACAAAATCTATTTCCGATTCGGTTAATTCTGGATCTATTTGTCTAATTTCTTGAACTATATTATCCGAGTTTATTCTTAATTCATCTATTTTTCTTTCAGGAAATTCTTCCCTAATTCTGGATGTTGACGCCCTAGAAGGACTTCTAACTGTATAATCTACAGGGGAAATATAATAATGTGATGACACCGATTTTGACAAAGATGGTTCATATTTTATTTTATTATTTTCAAATTGTATTTGTACAGATCCTTCATTTGTTTGGGAAATATTTATTGGATTATTATCCACATATTGTTGGGATGGATTGACTTTATCTAACACTCAATTTTCTGGAAAATTAATTTCTTCCCATTTAATTCTTCTTTTAGTAGTAATATTAGCTTTATTAAAATTAGTTTCTATTAGAATAGTTTCATTTAAAGGTTTATCTACCACCTTATAATGCGGATTAAGTGTAAACAAAAGCTTATAATAAATTCTATAATAGATACATATTACCTCTAATCCTGGTATATAATTGTAGCCATGCGTTTTCACATTTAAAGTTAAAGCATCTAAAATATTAACATCAGACAATGATAATTGCAAATTAGGATAAACATTAAAATAAACTGGGCCATGAGCCAGACTAGATTGAATAATTCCCATAAAAGATTGATTCCCATTTAAGTTTCTAGCATCTCTAAGAGCTGCTACAAAACTTTCTGGTAAGCCTTCTAAAGTTAAATGTTTAAATGCAATTTGCACAAGGCCTATATGAATAAATTTATATTCTTTTTTATATTTTTGTAAATCTCTTTTTGATAATAATTTTATTATCATTTCATCTTTGTTTAAGAAAAATGTTTCCTCGGTTGTTTTAACAACTTCTTTAATCCCAATTTTTCAAAAGTTCCTAATTTATATATCAGTTTATAATCAATTTTTAGAATAGTCCATTTATTTAATAAATCTAAATTATATGGAACATCATATTCTTCCTCCATACTATTTTTAACAGTATCTTCAGATTTTAAAATATTCATATTTGAATATCAAAGTAAGTGTTGAAACATTCACACATACATCAACAAAATTACCATGGCTTTGATATCATAAAAGGCAGGACCTTATATGGGAAAAGAGAAAAAAACCGTAAAACTTTGACTAGGGGCAAAGGATTAAGAGAAACGCTGGAATTTTGGTGATTTTACATAGCCATTGTCCAGGATGCTAATATGTGATCAGTGAAGGTCAGACCCTAACACGCCCCACGCCTTCTTGGCTTTATGGCTTAAATGGGTCCCTAGAGTTCGACCACCACATTAACATCTTAGATGGGCTGTAACCCTATCCCATTAACTCTCTTAGAGTTTTACCCTTGTCAAGGTTTTAGATCTCTTTTATTATGATAATATGTTGAGCATGGTGATGTTCCAACACTTAGAGGTTTAGCCCCTAAGTGAGGCTATCATAAAAGAAATAAAAGAATACAAGAAAGAAATTACCAGAGATTGTAGTCTTGGAACTTTAAAAGCTTTATTTTATTTCAGAGAGATTTTTACAAAAGAGAGTGAGATGGTTCGAAAACCTGGTGCCTCAAACTAAACACTAAATCCTTTTATATAGAGGCTTTGGCACCGAATATTACAGCGAATATTCACTTATAATTGCGTTTGACGCATTATCACACAATAAGTCAAAAAGTAAACAGTAAAGTTACAATAATGTAACATGTAGACAAAATTCTTTAATAATTGTTGTTAGCCAATTATCGCATTATTGACCTTTCTTTTTCTTTCGTGTGGGGTCTATTGTGTCCTCTTCTCTTTTGTCTTTTGTCCAGATATTGGACTGTATCTTTCTTCGTATTTTCTTATTAACACATATATGTCTTCTTCAACAGGCTCATCTTCCTGCTGACTGTCTTGGAAAAGTTGAGTATCTTCCCCTATTTGAGAAGAATCTGATTCAGACATTCTTGAGCTTGATGAAGCTTCATTTTTCTTGAAGTGCTTATGTCACACCCTCAAAATCCACGTGCGGGGTTTTACCGCGAGGCGTGTGACATACCAGGATCTCAGTCATTAGTTACTCAGAACGACTCTATATGAACAAACATTCAAAATCAGAGTTTAACTTTAAAATATGCGAAAGCGTTTAATAAACCAGAAAGACCAAAGTAAAACAATATAATGTAAAATGCGCAAACAGACGCGCCCAAAGTAATACCAACAAATACTTAAATGTTTAATAACCAAACCAAAACAAGTTTCAATCATGCTGACAACTACAATGATGCTGACCCGTGCACGTGCTCCTAGGCAATGGTAATCTCAACCTGAGAATAGCATAGTAAAAGAGTCAACACAATGGTTGGTGAGTTCAAGAGTTTGCGTTAATCATAAAACAGTAACAGTTGCAAAATACAAGAAGTGCATTGAAACGGATAGCTAGTCTATATTCATAAGTAATAATCATAGTGATTTCGCGATTGAAGCTGACTGTGATTCGTTTGTTGCCTCCCGTCATTACTTACCAGGTCGTGACGATGTCTGTGTTAGGATGAAATTGCACCCGTTTGACCTCGAGTCGCACAAGTGGGGCTCGTCAGACCCAGTAGTACTACCTAAGATTTCCTGCTAATCATCATTATTAACAATCCGAAAGTGTGAGGACTTTCATGGTATTCAGCACCATATCATACTATACATAACTCATATAAAGTAAGCGTTTGTAAAGCTAGTATGCTATCTCCCCCAAAAGAGAGTATGAAAAAAAAGTGGGGCATGAACTCACCTAGTGTGCACAAGCAATAACCTAAGAGCTTAACTTGGAAAGAGAGTGGAAAGACAACCTTCAGAGGTCACCTAGAACATGCAAGTACATAAGTACGTGTACACAGAATCGTAATGAAACCCTAAGTGCTCTATAAACTAAAGGACTCAAGGTTTTTGAAAAACCAGACACATTGACCCAGTTGATCCGTTTGACCTGTTGGTGACATTATAGGTGAGATTCCATCTCAATCAGATATAGTAGTACATCACACATGATTATCATACATGTTGTTCACGTATGTCACTTTATTAACCACATGTACTAACTACATCATCATACAAACAGATTATCATACAAGTCATCGAATCTCAAATAATCATCATGCTCAACATAACTATGCCATAACTACTGCATCATATATAGAATCAGATCATGCACAACATGCCATGTGAAGCCACTCACGACTTCACACCCTAAACCCTGCCAATCCTACTAAGTAGGGGCCTCAGATTCGCACGCGTGTGTAACAATCATCATCACATTAATCAGCAGAATTCATACCAACCCAAACAATGCATTCAACTACGCCATTAACAAACATACTAACATGGTCCTAACAACACAAACATGCCCAAGTCATCATATCCCAGATTTTGTTCAAATAAAGTTCCCCTTTTAGGAAAGTGCATCCCAAACTCTATCTAACACCCAATACATTCATGATTTCATTAACAATATACCAATTCAAACTCATGCTATCATCTAGACATATTCTACTCATCAACTCATCATGATTCATCATTCTTCAAAACCAAAAGTTTCTACTTTTGGTAACATATGAACTACCACATCCATTCTTAGGTTTCTAGCATCAACACCATCATTCTAACATTCTCATAACATGATAATGTAAGGCCCCGATCCCGGGACACTCACTGTTGGACAATCATCGCACATAAAACATATGATTTACATCTACAATTTCTAAAACATTGCAGCGGAATTCTTTTAAACAAACCATTTCATATATACATAATTGCTTTTGCAAAATAATACATCATTGACAGATTACAAAATATTACTCGTTGCATTACATCACAAAAACATTATGATTTAAACAACGGATGCCATCCAAAAATGCCAAGTAGCTGCCCCGTGCCATCCTCAGCAACATTACCTGCCAACTAGAAACACATAAAAGTCAGCGTTGCTGAGTGAGTTCTAGTTTTATAAAATAAAATACTTTTCTTTCGTCTTTCATTTAAAACCATTCTTTCTTTACTTTCACATGTGATCATGCATCATACATACACATAGATAATAATTTATTATTATCTTTCATCGTCATTCTTTGACTTCCGCTCATTCATCACCGTACGTCATCTTTATCATTCGTTATCTTTCTTTCCGTACTATATGTACACTCATTAACTTCCGATGACATGTATTGTACCCCAAACATTGTGCACGAAGCTGACCCAAGGGCCTGGGGAAAGTACACACATCATTATCATTCATCTTTCATTCCGGACCAATGCCATGTGCTATACCCCAAACATTGTGCACGAAGCTGGTTACTGGGCCTGAGGTCTATCATAGACCTCAAACATTGTGTACGAAGCTGACTCCAGTACCTAGGGCAAGCGGCAAGAGTCCCATACATATGGTCACAAAGATTAGACCCCTAGTGTGCATCCTTCCGGGGTAGCTAACCCGCACACAGTTGAGCTAACACCCTTCATTGGGTGTGAACCTCCATACATTGCTTGCAAGACTTTTCATTACTTTCATTCATTAATGCATGCATTCATACTATACGTTCCTCTTTTCATTATCTTCCGCTTTACGTTACATAATACTTTCCATTTACTTTTCATAATCATACCACGTAAAGCTACAAAAAATAAACATACATAATAAGGAACATAACATAACATAACCATACCATACATAGCATCATCATCACATCACATATGACATCATAAAGTCAACTTACATCACCCCCGGGAACCTCCTAAGTCAAAGCCTACAACTTACATTTTTCCCAAAATTTCAGAAAATAATCTAAGTCTTAGGCGCATGGGCACTATGTAGGCGCATGGACTTCTGGGCGCATGGGAACACTTAGACGCATGGGAAAGGTTCTGGGCGCATGGGCACTATTGGGGCGCATGACCCAACACTTTGTCATTCTGGGCATTTCTAGGCGCATGGGCACTATGCAGGCGCATGGGCAGTTTTGGGCACATGGAACACTTAGCCAAATTCAGCCTATTCTAGGCGCATGGATACTATTCAGGCGCATGGGTTTTGGGTGCATGGGACTACACTTAGGCAATTTGACTGTTGGGCGCATGGGCAACCAACTCTCACTACCAGCATCATAATCAGACCCAACATCATCAATTCATCATGTTCTAACTTAGTTCTAGCATTCTAAGCATCATAACATGAACATGGCATCATCATAACATCATAAATCACCCAAATCATAACCCACCCACATTCACACATACACATTCATACGGGTACAAAACCCATTTTCATAAAAACATACATACATGTATTTCCAGCCCCAAAATTAGTTAAAACATGTAAAAAGGGGGTTCTAGCACTCACCTTTGACAACCTTCGAGTATGACTTCTTCAACCCGTTTGCAAATGAGTTCAAACACCTAAAACTTACCAAATCACACAACCCGAATACACAAACAAACACATAAGCATACAACCGAGGCATAGGCCGGCCAAGAACAACTTAAAAACCAAGAATTCTTACCTTGAATTCAGCTTCTTCTTCTTCTTTCTTCAAAAACCCGAGAGCTCTGCTCTTTCTTTCTCTAAAAACCGACTGCAAAAAGGTGAAAAGTAACATGGCATGGGCGGCCATGTTGCTTTTGTACAAAATTATATTATATTTTGTACTTTACACTTTTAATCCCTCTATTTGGGTTTTATTACATTTTCTTCTTTTCTTCACTTTTATTCTTTCTTTACCGTCTTTTAAAATTTTCCGGGTGTTACAGATAAACACTTTAACAACATCAATTCATCATCCAATCATCATATTCATGCAAATAAAGTTACTATTATTAGTAACCTATGAACAACGCATCAAAATCGAAGCTTTCTTGCATAATCAATGTTAACTAACATATATACAATCTAACTAACATAATAACATCAATAAACATCAAGGAATCGACCTTCAATTGCAGGTTTCGAACCCATGCTTTCGGCCAAACACCAAACACCTAAAAAAAACACAAATCTAACCTTTAAAACGTGTAATGAACAAGATTTGATGCTTCCAACGTATAATAATCATTGTAATCGACCAAAACCGTGGATTTCTTGCTTGTTGTAGGGCTGAATTCGAATGGTGTGGGTGTGGAGAGGTGTGTCGCGGCTGTAGGGTGTTTAGGGTTAGGATTTTTTTTTTTATTTTTGTTGTATTTAATTAATCATAATTACCCTTTTAACCCTTATAATTTGTATTTTTATAAAATTAAGCTTTTAACACTCTTTTAAGATGTTTTTAACTAAAATAATAAACATATGAACTAATAATAACAATTATATGTTTTATCTTTACTAAATCCAAAACATACGGATTAAATACACACGTTTCCACGTTACGCGATAAAATTCACAATTAATATTTAAATCACGTAAACACATAAGCACAACTTAATAATCATATCATTAACTAAATTATTATCAGTTTACCATTATTAATTATTATTAAGTCACCAACGTTCAACGACAACTAGTGTGTGCTCACGACACGTGTATGCAAGACTTAACGAAACTAACGGAGTTTGGTACCGGAAAATTACTGGATGTCACATTATCCCCATGTTGAAAGAATTTTCGTCCCGAAAATTACGTTACATGGTGTATTGTGTGTTCCATCACTGATCTACTGCATTGGCATAAAGTAATCGAGTGAGTTTCGGGTGAGTTGTCACATCATCCCCATGTTGAAAGAAATTTCGTCCGGAAATTTAAATCAATACCTTCACCGGCTGGCATCATCTTTTCGAACATTTGAGGATACTTAAGCTTCATCTGGTCCTCACGTTCCTACATGAATTCCGGTCCACGTCTCGAGTTCCAACGAACCTTGACTATGGGTATCTTGCTTTGCTTAAGTGTCTTTACCTCACGATTCATCACCTCGACTGGTTCCTCGATGAAGCGTAATTGTTCATATACTTGTACTTCCTCAAGCGGTACGATCCTCGTTTCATCCGTTAGGCACTTCTTCAGATTTGAAACATGGAATACATCATTGATTCCACTCAATGAATCAGGTAAGACTAGTCGATAGGCCACTGGACCTATTCTTTCAAATATCTCAAACGGTCCAACGTATCTCTGGTTTAGCTTTCCTCTTTTACCAAACCGAATCACGCCTTTCCACGGTGAGACTTTCAATAAGGCTTTGAAACCAACCTGAAATTCTAGAGATTTCAGTCGCTTGTCAGCATAACTTTTCTGCCTGTCGCGCGCTGCAGCCATACGATTCCTTATTTGTACAATCTTCTCAGTGGTCTCGTGTACTAACTCAGGACCCGTTAGCTGGCTATCACCAATTTCAGCCCAACAAACTGGTGATCTACATTTTCTCCCATACAAAGCTTCAAAAGGTGCTCCCTTTATGCTAGTGTGATAATTGTTGTTGTAAGAAAATTCCACCAATGGTAGGTGAACTTCCCAGTTATTCCCGAAGTCAATCACACAAGCACGTAGCATGTCCTCCAACGTCTGTATAGTACGCTCACTTTGACCATCGATTTGCGGGTGATAAGCAGTACTCATGTCTAATCGCATACCTAAAGATCTCTGTAATGACTGCCAGAAGTGCGATGTAAAACGAGCATCGCAGTCTGAAATGATTGAAACCCGTACACCATGTCTTGACACTATCTCCTTCAAATAAAGTCGGGTTAATTTCTCCATTTTGTATGTTTCCCTTATTGCCAAGAAATGAGCAGACTTCATTAATCGGTCCACAATAACCCATATCGTGTCACAACCAGTAGGAGTCCGAGGTAGCTTGGTAATGAAATCCATTGAAATCTATTCCCACTTCCACATAGGGATCTCATGTTGTTGTAATAGCCCAGATGGTTTCTGATACTCTACTTTTACTTTTGAACAGGTCAGACACTTGCTCACATAGGTAGCTACATCCGCTTTCATATTAGGCCACCAATAGTGCGCCTTCAGATCATGATACATCTTGTCAGATCCAGGATGTATAGAGTACTTAGACTTGTGTGCCTCACTCATGACCCAGTCTCTCAGATTTCCGTGTAGAGGTACCCAAAGTCTATCCATGAAGTAACGAATTCCATCCGCTTTTACCTCTAATTGTTTTTCCATTCCCCTTAACGATTCAGACCCAATGTTTTCTGCTGTCAAAGCTTCTGTCTGAGCCTCTCGGATTTGTTCAGGTAACTTTGTGCTAATGGTAAGCTGTAAAGCTCGCACACGTCGAGGCTTAGCTGTTTCTTTCCTACTCAGCGCGTCAGCGACTACATTTGCTTTCCCCGGATGATATCTGATGGCACAATCATAGTTGTTCAGTAGCTCTACCCAACGTCTTTGCCTCATGTTCAAATCCTTTTGCTCAAAGATGTGCTGAAGACTCTTGTGATCGGTGTAAATAGTGCATTTGGTACCATACAAGTAGTGTCTCCAGATCTTTAAGGCAAAAACTACCGCACCCAGCTCCAAGTCATGGGTGGTATAGTTCTTCTCATGAACCTTTAGTTGTCTAGAGGCGTAAGCTATCACCTTATCCCGCTGCATCAATACACACCTAAGTCCTTGAATAGAAGCATCGTAGTAGACTACGAAGTCATCACTTCCCTCTGGTAACGCCTTATCGGTTCGCTACACAGTTTCTGTTTCAGCAACTGGAAAGCAGATTCCTGCCCCTCGCCCCATTTATACGTCGTTTCCTTGTGAGTCAAAGCTGTGAGGGGTTGAGTAATCTTAGAAAATCCTTTGATGAATCGGAGATAATATCTTGCCAGGACAAGAAATTGTTGTATCTCACTAGCAGTCTTAGGAACCGACCAATTCTTTATCGCCTCAATCTTTGCCGGATCAACATGTATTCCTTTCTCGTTAACAATATGACCCAAGAATTGCACTTCGCTTATCCAGAAATCACAGTTAGAAATTTGGCGTACAATTGTTCTTTTCTAAGTAATTCCAAGATTAAACTTAGGTGCTCCTCATGTTCTTGGTCTTTGAGTAGATCAATATGTCATCGATAAAGACAATAACAAACTGATCAAGATAGGGTTTGCACACGCGATTCATGAGGTCCATGAATACTGCTGGTGCATTCGTCAACCCGAATGGCATGACCAAGAACTTGTATTGACTGTAACATGTACGCAAGGTAGTCTTCGAGATGTCCTCCTCTCGAACTCTCAGCTGATGATACCTAGACCTCAGGTCAATCTTAGAATAATAGCTTGATCCTTGCAGTTGATCAAACAAATAATCTATACGAGGTAAGGGATACCTATTCTTGATCGTAACCTTGTTCAGTTCCCTATAGTCAATGCACATTCGAAATGTACCGTCCTTCTTCTTGACAAATAGCACTGGCGCTCCCCAGGGCGACGAACTGGGTCGGATAAATCCTTTATCCAACAGTTCTTGGAGTTGAGCATATAATTCCTGCAGTTCGTTTGGAGCTAACCGATAAGGTGCTCTCGCAATCGGAGCGGCTCCTGGAGTCAAATCAATTTGGAATTCGACTTGATGATGAGGTGGTATTTCAGGCAGGTCCTCCAGAAACACCTCCAGAAACTCACAAACCATGGGGATATCCTCTATCTTCTTTTCCTCTTGTTGTTTGTCAGTGACAAGTGCCAATATGGCTAGACGACCTTTTTGTAACAACTTCTGTGCCTTCATGAACGAGATGATGACCATCACTGCACCACTCCTATCACCTTTAACCGAGAGAATTTCTTCACCGTTAGGAATCCGTATAACCTTCTCGTGACATATGACTTCCGCTTGCTTGTCAGAAAGCCAATCCATGCTGACTACTACATCGAAGCTCCCAAGTGTGATAGGCATGAGATCTATGTCGAAGGTATGACCAGCAAGTTCTATCTTGCAGCCTCTAAGGATATGTGTCACGTGAATTTGTTTACCGTCAGCTAACTCTACGGTACTTAGATTCTAAGGTTGAAGGCATATCACTTAAAAGACTACTAAACTTAGTGGAAATAAAGCTTCTATCAGCTCCAGTATCAAATAATAAGGTAGCAAAACGACCATTAACCGAAAATTTACCAGTTACTATTGTAGGATCGTTTAGAGCCTCACTTGAGCCAATAACGAAAGCTCTCCCTTTGGCTCTATTGTCGTTGCCACCATTGTTATTACCATTGCCATTGATGTTGTTATTGTTGTTGCCGTTGTTGTTATTGCCAGTGTTGTTCCCGCCATTTCCATTTCTCCTAAGCTATGGACAATTGCGTCTGTAATGACCTTCTTTTCCGCACTCGAAACAACCTTTCGGAGTTTCTTGAGATAGTTGAGGCTTCTTCATCAGTTCACCACAGCGTTGGCATCGGAAGTTGTCACACCTGCCGATGTGATGGTAGTTGCATCGATTGCACTTGGGACTTTTCCCCACATAGCCTCCTTGTCCCTGTGATGCCGAGGATGACTGATTGAAATTTCGGTTGTTATCAAACCACCTTTGTTGCTAAGGAGGTTGTTGCTGCTGTTGTACCTGTTGCTGCTGTTATTGTGGCTGGTTGCTGGAGGATGAACCTTTGTTACTAATGTTCTCCCACTTTCGTTTTTTGTCGGGCACACTAGCAACCGCGCCCTGTTTGGGTAACCGTCCTTGCTCGACTGCCTGGTCAGTCAGCCTGTGGGCTGTCCGAATATCCTGCTGTATGGTAGTGGGGTTGGAAGCAGTTACCATACTCTGAATCTCGGGCACCAGTCCACGTATGTAGTGCTCGACTCTCTTGTGCATTTCATTGACCATTCCCGAGCATACTGTGGCCAACTCATGAGTACGGGTCGTGTAGGCTTCAATCTCTGAGCCTTGTATTTTAAGTTGCCAGAATTCCATCTCCAGCTTCTGCACTTTTTTCTGGGGCAATACTCCTCCGTCATCATTGCTTTGAATTCAGCCCAAGGTAAGTCATTAGCCGTATCCTGACCCAACATATGCACCTGGGCATTCCACCAGGAGAGAGCTGCGCCTTCAAATGTTCCAGTCACGAACTTCACTTGGTCAGCTGGCGGATAGTTACATTTCACGAATACAGATTCAGTTTTCTCAAACCACCATACTAATCCCATAGCTCCTTCTGTCCCGCTGTAGGTGTGAGGTTTACAATCCATGAAGGACTTGTAAGTACGAGGTGGAGGTCCTGTTTCGACAATCCATACATTAGTCAGGCATCCCAGACAAGTAACTAGGATAATTGGTTACACCTCTTTTATCATTTACCTGCTGGCTGTCCGGTTTGGGCAGCAGCCACTGCTGCCTGTACATGCTCGTTAATTAGGGCAGCCAACTCTGCAGGTGTCATGTTTATGGCACCGATACCACGACCTCTAGCGCCAAGTCCACGACCTCGTCGACGTCCTCTTCCATGTCTGTCCATATTTCACTTTACATTCACAAATACAATAATGAGTAACATCCAACACATTAACCTCATTGAGGTACAGTAAATAATAAGAAATAAGGATTTCATCACAACCACAACATGTATAACAAAAATAATAACCAAAGATAAAGAAATTGTAAATGACTCACAAAGTATTCCATCAATGTCAAAATTTGAGTTTTTCAGTTGGGTGGGAAACAACCCTTCCCACATAGGTTTCAAAGAAAAGAAACACTATATAGTCTAAATCATATAAAAGTAGAATCAGTCCAACACGTCAGATCCGTCACTGTCCTCATCCATCCCTGCTGGTTCTTCTTTGATGGCTTCCTCTGGTTCCTCTTCCAGGCCTTCCTCATTAGGGTCCACCAAAGGTGCAGGGGCTTCAGCAATCTGAAGTGCTACTAGCTGTGCCTCTAGATTAGCACACCTATCATCGATCACTATGTTATGGTGATCCTGCGCGTCCATGCGCCCAGTAAGTGCTACAATGTTTCCTTCCAGGGTATGATGTCCACCAATGGCCATCGAGAGTCGCTCCTGAAGTTTCTCTACCTGGTAGCACAACTGACAAATCTCAGATCGTAAGGCAGAGTTCTCATAAGTGAGTCCTCGGATACGCTGTCGCTCCGTGTCCAGTGTGGCTACTAGGGCTACAAATGCCTGCTCCAGAGGAATGTCCAAGGTAGGAAGTGTAGGTAGTGCAAAGGGGGTCGATGACCTAGTCCTAGGTCGAGTAGGAGCTACTGGTGGTACACACTCTCTATATGCCATACGGTTTATGTAGGTGGGGTAGAAATCCCAGTTCTGCGGAGGATCGAGCTCAGGCGGTATGAAACGCTGATCCCAGTCTATCTTGCCAGGAGGATAAGGATGTTAGGGCCAGTTAAATCCCCTATCAGGTACGGGAGAAGTAGGAGGTGACTCAGATCGTGCAGGTCTCTTGCCTAAATTTCTGGATGACGATGCCATGCTGCGAAGTACGTGTTGCGTATGCCAATGAGTATACAGTAAAGAATAAGTGACAAGTAACTAATAACTGTGCGGTTATAGTCTAGTGTGGGTATGCAACGTAGTTCCCTATAACCAATGGCTCTGATACCAATCTGTCACACCCTCAAAATCCACGTGCGGGGTTTAACCGCGAGGCATGTGACATACCAGGATCTCAGTCATTAGTTACTCTGAACGACTCTATATGAACAAACATTCAAAATCAGAGTTTAACTTTAAAATATGCGAAAGCGTTTAATAAACCAGAAAGACCAAAGTAAAACAATATAATGTAAAATGCGCAAACACACGCGCCCAAAGTAATACCAACAAATACTTAAATGTTTAATAACCAAACCAAAACAAGTTTAAATCATGCTAACAACTACAATGATGTTGACCCGTGCACGTGCTCCTAGGCAATGGTAACCTCAACCTGAGAATAGCAAACTAAAAGAGTCAACACAATGGTTGGTGAGTTCAAGAGTTTGCGTTAATCATAAAACAGTAACAGTTGCAAAATATAAGAAGTGCATTGAAATAGATAGCTAGTCTATATTCATAAGTAATATTTATAGTGATTTCACGATTGAAGCTGACTGTGATTCGTTTGCTGCCTCCCGTCATGACTTACCAGGTCGTGACGATGTCTGTGTTAGGACAAAATTGCACCCGTTTGACCTCGAGTCGCACAGGTGGGGCTCGTCAGACCCAATAGTACTACCCAAGATTTCCAGCTAATCATCATTATTAACAATCTGAAAGTGTGAGGAATTTCATGGTATTCAGCACTATATCATACTATACATAACTCATATAAAGTAAGCATTTGTAAAGCCAGTATGCTATCTCCCCCGAAAGAGAGTATGAAAAAAAAGTAGGGCATGAACTCACCTGGTGTGCACAAGCAATAACCTAAGAGCTTAACTTGGAAAGAGAGTGGAAAGACAACTGTCAGAGGTCACCTAGAACACGTAAGTACGTAAGTACGTGTACACAAAATCATAATGAAACCCTAAGTGCTCTATAAACCAAAGGACTCAAGGTTTTGGAAAAACTAGACACATTGACCCAGTTGACCCGTTTGATCCGTCTGACCCGTTGGTGACATTATAGGTGAGATTCCATTTTAATCAGACATAGCAGTACATCACACATGATTATCATACAAGTTGTTCACGTATGTCACTTTATTAACCACATGTACTAACTACATCATCATATAAACAGATTATCACACAAGTCATGCGAATCTCAAATAATCATCATGCTTAAAATAACTATGCCATAACTACTGCATCATATATAGAATCAGATCATGCACAACATGCCATGTGAAGCCACTCACGACTTCACACCCTGAACCCTACCAATCGTACTATGTAAGAGCCTCAGATTCGCGTGTGTATAACAATCATCATCATACTAATCAGCAGAATTCATACCAACCCAAACAATCCATTCTACTACCTTAGAAACCATTAATAAACATACTAACATGGTCCTAACATCACAAACATGCTCAAGTCAACATGGTACAAATAAAGTTCCCCTTTTAGGAAAGTGCATCCCAAACTCTATTTAACACCCAATACATTCATGATTTCATTAACAATATACCAATTCAAACTCATGCTATCATCTTATGTAAGGCCCCATTCCTGGAAACCTCACAGTTGGACATTCACAACACAATTTATAAAACATTTCATAATTTATCAAACATTGCAGCGGAACTTAAATATCAAAAGCCAATCATTAGTTTATAACCAATATTACTAAGAAATACATATATGTTAATAGTTACAAAAGATCATTAGTTTGCATTACAAAACAACAATGTTATATTCATGAATGGATGTCAGCCTTGTCCCGACGAGTAGCCTCCCCAAGTGCCATCCTCAGCAATATTACCTGCCAACTGAAAATGCTTAAAAGTCAGCTTGCTGAGTGAGTTCTAGTTTTAAAATCATTAGAAAATACCTGGTAAGCTTAATATAGGAAAATACCCTTTAAAATACTTTACAAATCTTTCATACATGTTCATGCATCATACATACATTCAATTAATATTCATTATCATCATTATTAACTTTCTTCACCATTTCCATGGCCGTTCATTTGAACCTTTTACCCTTTTTAATCTTTCACTTCGATATGGACCAAAGTGCTATACCCCCATATAATGCGCATAAACCTGGTACTGGGCCTGAGGTCTATAAATAGACCCCATTCGTGGTGCACTAATGGTGACTCCAGTACCGGGGCAGCAACAGTGGTCCCCTCAATCTTAAAGATTGACCCTGTGTGTATCCTCTGGGGTTAGCTAAACCACACACAGTTGAGCTAACAACCTAGCGGTTGTGAACCTCATTGTGAATTTGCTTGCAAGACTTTCTTACGTTCTTTATGTTCCATTTTTCATTCGTATTAATCTTTCACTTAATTAATAATACTTCATAATTATGAACAAACCACATAAGGTCACATTATAATAATAATAGGGACATAAGAGCAAACACAAGGCATGGATACAATAATCAAATAGCATAAGCAGGTCAACCCAAGGTCAAACCCTACAATTCTGCTCACTCCAAAATTCCAGAAAATCAGCTAAGTGTTCTAGGCGCATGTGGACTATGCAGACGCATGAGCACTGCCTAGGCGCATTTCAACTATTCAGGCATATGATCTCTATACTTAGGCATTTCCAAATCACTTCTAGGTGCATGAGCCTCCTAGGCGTATGGGAAAACACTTGGGCACTCCATCATCCTGGGCGCATGAGAATACTTGGGCGCATGAGCAACACTTAGAATATTTAGGCACAGTTTGGGCGCATGGGCATTATTAGGGCGCCTGAGCCCCTACTTAGAATTTCTAAGGCAATTTTCTAGGTGTATGAACCCTAGTTGGGCGCATGGCCTGTACTTAGGCATTTTTCTACTAAAATTTAAGGCGCATGGGCCCTGTATGGGCGCATGGCCAATAGTTGTGCAGTTCTAAACTTCAAAATCATTTCCAACCTGTTCTAGCATCTGTTCAAGGCCTAAACATATAATTCTAAGCATACCCAACACATATACAAGCACCATACATGAACATAATCATACATAAACATACGGGTATAAGGATACAAGCATAAAATCCATTTATAATGCATTTTCAGCCCCAAAATCAGTTTAAAAGGGCACATAAACGGGGTCTAGAACTCACCTAGTGTAGAAGACAAGTAAAAATCCTCCAAACTTGCTTTTACACAGGAGTCCAAAGACCTAAACGAGCAAAGCAACCAACCAAAACACAAATAACACTTAGAAATTGGTTCCTAAGGTTGAAAACCCAACAAAACCGAGCCAATTATACAAGAAAATACTTACCAAGTTCAAAAATAGTCTCTTCTTCTCCTTGAACCCGAGAGAAACAATTCAGCTTCTTTTCTTCCTTGCTTTTGTCGAACAACAGTAGGTTGAGGGTGTTAGAATGGGCGGCCATACCCATTTTATATTAAAATATAGAGTTTTGTGTACTTTTACACAAAACAACCCCTTATCTTTGCCTTCTTTTAATTTTCCTCAAAATGCTTTCTTTTCTTTTTAGTTGACCAATTTTTCAGGTGTTACATCTAGACATATTCTACACATCAAATCATCATGATTCATTATTCTTCAAAACCAAAAGTTTCTACTTTTGGTAACATATGAACTACCACATCCATTCATAGGTTTCTAGCATCAACACCATCATTCTAACATTCCCATAACATGATAAACACTTTAACAACATCAATTCATCATCCAATCATCATATTCATGCAAATAAAGTTACTATTATTAGTAACCTATGAACAACGCATCAAAATCAAAGTTTTCTTGCATAATCAATGTTAACTAACATATATACAATCTAACTAACATAATAACATCAATAAACATCAAGGAATCAACCTTCAATTGCAGGTTTCGAACCCATGCTTTTGGCCAAACACCAAACACCTAAAAAAAACACAAATCTAACCTTTAAATCGTGTAATGAACAAGATTTGATGCTTCCAACGTGTAATAATCCTTGTAATCGACCAAAACCATGGATTTCTTGCTTGTTCTAGGGCTAAATTCGAATGATGTGGGTGTGGAGAGGTGTGTCGCGGCCGTAGGGTGTTTAAGGTTAGGATTTTTTTTATTTTTGTTTTATTTAATTAATGATAATTACCCTTTTAACTCTTATAATTTGTATTTTTATAAAATTAAGCTTTTAACACTCTTTTAAGATGTTTTTAACTAAAATAATAAACATATAAACTAATAATAATAATTATATGTTTTATCTTTACTAAATCCAAAACATACGGATTAAATGCACACGTTTCCACGTTACGCGATAAATTCACAATTAATATTTAAATCACATAAACACATAAGCACAACTTAATAATCACATCATTAACTAAATTATTATCAGTTTACCATTATTAATTATTATTAAGTCACCAACCTTCAACGACAACTAGTGTGTGCTCACGACACGTGTATGCAAGACTTAACGGAACTAACGGAGTTTGGTACCTGAAAATTACCGGATGTCACAGCTTAGCTATATCCTTTATAACTTCTTCCATATATTGTTGTAGAAGTTCTTCTTGGCTGATATTATCCATGCCTGTAGTCATTTGTAATTTTCTAATAATATGTTGAAAAGGACTAGGGGATTCCCTTTGTTGTTGATTATCCCTTTGTTTTTTATATAATTCAATCGTTTGTTGAATATGATCCAACGTATGCTGGCATTTAATTTTGCCTTCTTCTATCTTCATCATTTGTTTCCAGAATTTTGTCATGTATGTTCTTTTCAAACAAAACATGTTTTTACTCGTATAACCAGTTTCTGGTATCCATTTCCATATCCAGGGGATACTGAACTGGACAAAATAATGTAATGAGGCCATTCCCTTAATAAAATTGTTATCATGTTGTGGCTCTATTAAGGCAGGAGATAAATCCACCCATTGGGTGTATAAGTTTTTAAACCTTTGTGATTCTTTATTAAAAATATTAATTTATGGACCGTAGGACTGCCACCATTTATAAAACAAATCAGAATATCTGTTTCATAAACTTGAGAACATATTTTAATAAACCAAGAATGCTTATAATTCTGGTTTTCAAATAGAAATGCTTTATGAAAGGCATTTATATAATCCCAATAGTTATATCTAATAGGAGTTCTAGTTTCAGGGTGTTGAATTTCCCTATCTTTCATTGGAGATATTCCCCAATGTTCAACAGATATGATATGTTTGATTATTATCTTACTAAAACTTACTGTTTTATTGCTCCTAGTATAATGGGTAAGCTCACAATTTGTGGCTTTGAGGATTTCCTCATAATACGTCCTGGACTTATAATCTCAGTTGGATAGAATCCAGTATCAAAATATCTCTTGATTATGAACCAAGGTTGATCACTCCATTTTTTATCTTTGTGATCAAGAAGGAGTATAACATCCTTCTTTGGATTATGAATCCAGTTTTCATCTTCATCTTCCTTAACAGCTTGAGCATACGATGTTGTATCTTCAGAGGTTTGACTCTGAGCTCCCTTGAAAGCTAAAAATTCTTTCAGTGTATTTTCATCAAATATATTTGATGAAGTTGATGCATTGTTTAAAGCTATAAGCTTTTTGTTACCCAATTGATGGATAACTCTGTCGGCTCCTCTTCCCCTATAAGAGGAAGATCTTCCACGACCTCTTTCCCTTTCCCAGGGGATCATTCCTGGAAATCTAAACATAGAAACATTAAATATAAGAAATTATTTTTCTTTTTCAATAAGATCCTTATATTTTCTTTTTAAACCTTTTAATGTTAGCTTAAGAATATTCATATTATGAGTACTCATAGATTCATAATTTGAATCTATAATTTCATTCATTCTTCTATTGATTGTTCTAATTTCAAAATAGTTTGTGCCTTTTCTTTGGCTGTGTTTAATAGTGCCATTTTTATTGGACCTGTAGAATGTGCCATATCAATTTAAATATTCTCGAGTAAGGAAATCAGGCAAACTGTTATCAGTTCCCTTTTTGTAAATTATTTCAAAATCAAATGGTGAAAGATGAGATTGCCATCTAGCAAACATCTGTTTAGAAACATCATGTTTAAAATCTTTTGTAAACATATACTTAGTTGCATTATAGTTAGTTTTAATTATAAATTTTTTATTGAATAAATCTTCCTGAAATTTTAAAACACAATTAACTATTGCAAGAATTTCTTTTGTAATGGTTGCATAATTCTTTTGACTTTCATTCCATTTTCCAGAATGAAATCTAACAAGATATTCTTATTTATTAAATGGAGATATTTGTTTTAATATACCTCCATATCCTTTATCTGAGGCATCAGTTTCAACAATTTTTTCACATTCTGGGTTTGCAATCATTAAGCAGGGAAGGTTTTGAACCTTTTGCTTAATTTTTTGGACTGCTTTAGTATGATTGATAGACCATGATTTAGGGTTTTTCTTTAATCTATCATATAGCAAAGCAGTGTCTTCTGCTAAATTTTTATAATAAGGAAGAATGTAATTTAAACTTCCAAGAAATCTTTGCAATTGAGTTTTATCTAAAATCTCATCCGGAAATTTGGATGTAAATTCGATACTTCTATTAATTGGAATTATATTCCCTTGATTAATGTTATGACCTAAAAATCTAACTTTAGTTTGGAAAAGTAACATTTTTGGTCTAGATATAACTAAACCATTTTTTAAAATTATATTTTTGAATATTTCTAAATGTTTAATATGAGTTTCAATATCCTTTGAAAATACGAGAATATCATCAATATAAACAATAATAAATTCACTATAGGGAATGAAAATGTCATTCATAATATTTTGAAATTCTGATGGGACATTTTTAAACCAAATGGCATAACATTCTATTCGTAATGCCCAACATGTACTATAAAGGAAGTTTTGATGCCTGTCTTTTTCTTCAGTTTGGATTTGCCAATATCCTGATTTTAAATCAAATTTAGAAAATATATTTGACTCGTATAACTTAAATCTTTCTTATTAGGTATAGGATGCCTAATCCATTTTAGAACTTTATTTAGCGGTTTATAATTAATAACTAACCTTGGTACACCTCTTTCCTGTTCGGAATGTTTATTAACATAAAAGGCTGTACATGACAATGGAGATTTTGAATTTCTTATTAAATCCTTGTTTAAAAGAGATTTTATCTCTTGTTTACATAACTCCATGTATTCAGAATTCATTTGGCAAGGACGCGCCTTGGTAGGAATCTGACTTTCATTAAAGTTTCTTCGTATGGAAGTGAAACAATATGTTTCTTTCTATCCCAAAAAGCATTGGGATGATCATTGCATATTTGTAAACTGAATTGATGTTCTATTAATGTAATTTTTCTTGTAATTTTAGATTATTTAATTTTTCTTGAATATTTAAAGAAAATTTCTTTTTGTAAAAATTTAATTTGATTTATTTTTGCTTTCAGCAGTTCATCTTTTTAATTATTTAATGTTCTTGTTATTAGATTAGAAATAAATTTAAAAACAATTTCTTTTCCTTCATACGTACCAGTTATTCCAGTACGATCTACGTTTTTTAAAGGAAAAATTTTATCAAAGAAAGGGCTTCCAAGTATAACTTGGTTTCTAAGATTTTTTACTAGTATAAAGCTTGTACTAATACAGGTATTATTTTGACAAATAAAGGCTTGAGGAATTTTTTAATTTACATTCAATTTTTCTTTTCCAGGATGACTGAGACTATGAGTAGTCTTATAGTAATATTTTGGAGGAATTAATCCTTCTTGTATGCAATTTAAATCTGCACCACTATCAAAAAGCGCGATTACTTCTATTAAGAAATCATTTCCTATTAATAGTTTGATTTTCCCATGCCATTTTCGAGAAGTAATTATTTCTCTTATATTCTTCAGATATAATTCTGATACTTATATTTGTTGTATGTTTAATTTATTTTTTTCTAGACTTATTATTCTATGGTCTAATTCTTTATTATTTTGTTGTAAAAGTTTTGCTTTTGTTTTTAAATTATCAATTTCTTTTTTTAATTGTTGTATATCAACAAGCTTTTTATCTTTATTTATTTGATTTAATTGGTTTTTTAATTCAGCTAAAGAAAATAGTTTTGAATCTTTAAAGTTTGAACAAGAAGGACCTTTTTCTTGTTTTTCCATATATGAAGAGATTATTTTCTCTTTAATCTGTGGATCATCTACCACTGTTAATAATTCTATTATTTCACTTGTTAAAACATTTATTTCCATATTTTGAAATTGCAAAATTATTTGAGAAATATTTTCTTTTTCTTCTGAAGTATTATTACAGCAATTGTTTTCGCAACAGTTTTCTTCTTCGGAGGAAGAGTATACACTTTCATTTTGTAAAATATTTAAATCTTCATTAGAAAATTGATCAGATTCAAAATCTGATTCTAAAAGTATTTTTGATATTTGATTTCTTAAATTTTCATCTTCTAGCTTATTAAGCTTTTTCCTAACCCAGCAAGTTTTTGTTCTGTGACCTACTTTTTCACATTTTTTACTAATTAATTTTGACTTATATGCCTTGTATGAAGGTTTCTGTTCTTCATATTTATGAATTCTTTTAATTTTTTTTTATTTTTTTTATTTCTGATGGGCCGTATGACTGCCACCATTTATAAAACCAAATCGGAATATCTGATACATAAACTTGAGAACATATTTTGATAAACCAAGAATGTTTATAATTCTGGTTTTCAAATAGAAATGCTTTATGAAAGACATTTACATAATCCCAATAGTTATATCTAATGGAGTTCTAGTTTTAGGGTGTTGAATTTCCCTGTCTTTCAATGGATATATTCCCCAATTTTCAACATATATGATCTATTTGATTATTATCTTACTAAAACTTATTGTTTTATTGCTCCCAGTATAATGGGTAAGCTCATAATTTGTGGCTTATACGTCCTGGACTTATAAGTCTCAGTTGGATAGAATCCAGTATCAAAATATCTCTTGATTATGAACCAAGATTGATCACTCCATTTTTTATCTTTGTGATCAAGAAGAAGCATAACATCCTTCTTTGGATTATGAATCTAGTTTTCATCTTCATCTTCCTTAGCAGCTTGAGCATATGATGCTGTATCTTCAATGTATTTTCATCAAATATATTTGATGAAGTTGATGCATTGTTTAAAGCTATAAGCTTTTTGTTACCCATTTGATGGATAACTCTGTCGCCTCCTCTTCCCCTATAAAAGGAAGATCTTCCATGACCTTTTCCCCTTTCTCCGGGCATCATTCCTGAAAATCTAAACATAGAAACATTAAATATAAGAAATTATTTTTTCTTTTTCAATAAGATCCTTATATTTTCTTTTTAAACCTTTTAATCTTAGCTTAGGAATATTCATATTATGAGTACTCACAGATTCATAATTTGAATCTATAATTTCATTCATTCTTCTATTGATTGTTCTAATTTCAAAAATAGTTTGTGTCTTTTCTTCGGCTATGTTTAATAGTGCCATTTTTATTGGACCTTTAGAATGTGCCATATCAATTTAAATATTCTCGAGTAAGGAAATCAGGCAAACTGTTACCAGTTCCCTTTTTGTAAATTATTTCAAAATCAAATGGTGCAAGATGAGATTGCCATCTAGCAAACATCTGTTTAGAAACATCATGTTTAAAATCTTTTGTAAACATATACTTAGCTGCATTATAGTCAGTTTTAGTTATATATTTTTTATTGAATAAATCTTTCTTAATTTTTAAAACACATTTAACTATTGCATGAATTTCTTTTGCAATGGTTGCATAATTCTTTTGACTTTCATTCTATTTTCCAGAATGAAATCTAACAAGATATTCTTGTTTATTAATTAGAGATATCTGTTTTAATATACCTGCATGTAACGCCCGAAATTTTGTCACATAAAATAAAAGAAAAGAAAGTATTTTGAAGAAAATAAAAAGAAGGCAAAGATGAGGGGTGTAATGTGTAAATGGTACATAAAAGTCAAAAGAAAAATAAAACATGTTTTAAAAGGGCATGGCCGCCCATGCCATGCCCTCTCTGCTGCTGCTATTCGAAAAGAAGAAGAAAAAAGTTGAAACTTTGCTTTCTCTCGGATTTTTCAGGAAAGGAAGGCTGAAAATCTTCAAGGTGAGTGTGTTTTGTGCTAATTGGTTCGGTTTCTTTGGGGTGTTCATCCTAAAAACTAATCTTCAAGGATGTTGTGTATAAGCTTCGAACAGATGGATAAGCATGACCGGTTAGGAATTGTTGGTGTTTTCGTGGTTGTATGCCTGCTCTAGATGTTAAGCATGTTAGATCTATGATAAGGATGTGTTAGATCGAGGATTGGGGACTGAATAATTGCATAAGTGCATTTGCAGGTTGGTTAGTTCATCCGCTTTTAAGATCTGAACATACACTTAAGTACTTTGCTCATGCGCATTTGTTGTATGTTCATCCGCATTTGTAGTTGCTCATGCGCCCAAGTGTTCTTCCGCATTTCTTTTGTTCATGCGCATTTTCTACCGTGTTCATGCGCATTTGTCTCAGTCATTCGCATTTGTTCTACCAGCATTTAGTTGGACACTTAGAATAATCTCTGAAGACTTTCATCCGCATTAGTTATTGTTCATCCGCATTAGTTATTGTTCATCCGCATTAGTTATTGTTTATCTGCATTAGTCTCTGTTCATCCGCATTTGTCTAAGGACTTAAGATTTTTCTGAAGGTTGGGAAGTAGAATCTTATGGGTAAGTCCTGGAATGTTTTGCTGGTTCATGTCTGTTGTGGTGATGCATGCTTTGGGCTGTTCTTGTGTTCCTATTTATTATTTTATTATATGACTTTATGTGGTGTGATTTATCCGTATACGTAAAGTATTATCATTAAAGAAAGTGGAAAGATTAATGATAATGAGAAGTGGAACATAAAGAACGGAAGAAAGTCTTGCAAGCAAATTCACACGAGGTTCACAACCACTAGGTTGTTAGCTCAACTGTGTGCAGTTTAGCTAACCCGTTAGATGCACACAGGGTCAATCTTTGAGATTGAGGGGACCCATGTTGCTGCCCCGGTACTGGAGTCAGCTTCGTGCACCAGTTTGGGGTCTATTTGTAGACCTCGGCCCAGTACCAGTTTTGTGCGCAATATCGGGGGCATAGCATATTGGTCCGGATTAAGTGAAAGATTAAAATTAAGGTTCAAATGAACGATGATGGAAATGGTAAAGAAGAAAATGGATGTTATCTTAACTGTACATATGATGTGTGATCGCGTACGAAAGAAAAGTATATTATTTTAAAAAGGGTATTTACATATACAAATCTTTCAAGGTATTTTATTATTTTAAAACTAGAACTCACTCAGCAACGCTGACTTTTATGCATTTTCAGTTGGCAGGTAATTTGCAGAGGATGGCACTCGGGGAGGCTACTCATCGGGGCTAGACTGGCATCCATTCACGCTTACTAATATTGTTGTTTTGTAATGCAATGAATATGATCTTTTGTAACTATTAACAATTAACAATGTATTGCTTAGCAACAGTATTTATTAATGAAGTGAATGGCTTTTGATATTAATTCCGCTGCACTGATTTATGAACTATGAAATGTTTTATATATATTATGCTACGATTGACCAACTGTGAGGTCTCTGGGAACGGGGCCTTACAAGTTGGTATCAGAGGCAAAGTTTAAGAGAAATAGGTAAATATTTTCAAAACCTAAACTTAAACTGAGAATGGGACGAATGGAGGGATGCCAGCCCGAGTAGCTACGTGCCATCAGGTATTTCTTTTCTTAATGTAACTAGTATTATGTGCGTGTGCTATTTGATTTATGTGCCTTTAGTAGATTTGAATACTAATGTAGTCAGGATAGGAAATGCTCGGGGGATGAAGAGTAAAGTAAGTGGCTAATCACACCTGACCACTGTAATTAGGGACTTACTATACTTAACATAAACTGAGCTATTACCTTGAATGACCGTGTTGGTGTTTGAATCTTATAGTGTTTAGAGGATGGCTGGTGGAAGATCATCTAAGGCTTCTCGAGGTGGAACACGGGGTGGTCGTGCTGGTAGGCCACGGGCCGTGAAGAACAAGACGAGGACTGCAGAGACAGCTCCTGGTGAACCTGGGCTTCATCACCCAGAGGGCGGTGATGAGAGTGCAAATTTGAGGGCCTCAGTGAAAGAGGCAGTGGTGGAGGAGGTTCACCAAGTCAGGCAGACGATCCTACCATCTATCGTGACTGAAGTTATCCGGGCTGTTAGAGAAGATGAAAGGAAAGAGAAGGAGGAAGAGAGGAGGACGACTGCTGGTAGGAGGGGTAACGTGAGGAATCACAATGACGATGAGGAGGAGCTGAATGCTGAAAGAGGAGCCTCCAGTGATGAAGAAGAGGTGGTGGTACGGGAAACCACGAGGGGATGCTGCTACGGGACATTCCAACGGTGTAAACCTCCTACTTTTGATGGTAATGGCAATGCTGCAACTGCCCACCACTGGATAAGGGAGATGGAGGCAGTATTGAAGACCAGTGAGTGTCGGGAGGACCAGAAAGTAAAGTTCGCCACTCACTCATTTGTTGACTCGGCACTATGTTGGTGGGACAATCTGGTCCAAGCTGAGGGTGACAGGGCCATCGAGAGAATGAGATGGGGAGAGCTGAAGAAGTTGGTGATTAAGGAATTCTGTCCTCACCGAGAACTCAAAAAGATCGAAAGGGAGTTCTTACAGCTGGAGGCGGGAACTATGACCCACCAACAATACACCGCCAAGTTTAACGAAATGGCGAGGTTGGTGCCGGATCAAGTTACGCCGGTATCAAGGAAGATCAATCGGAATGTTCAGGGACTACCGGCCGACATCCGCAGACAGTTAATCGCTGCCCAACCGAGCACTTTTAGGTCGGTAGTGGATTTGGCAGGAATGTTGTATGATGAGAGGGAAGTAGCGGTGGTTGAGGTGAAGAAGGCAGATGGAGGTGATAAGAGTTGGAGAGGTAAGCGGTTTGGGCGTGGCAGTTTCACCCCAAACAACAAGAGGAGGAGGATGGATGACCGACGGGTGGTGTCATCAGGCTCAGGGTTGAGGAAGTGCGACTGATGTGGTAGGGATCACACTGGTGACTGTGTGCTTCAAGTGTGGAAAGCCCGGTCATATAGCAAAAGATTGTGGAGTGCAGAAACGCTTCAACTGTGGCGGGACTGGCCATAGGAGCTATGAGTGCAAGAAGCCAAGAGTTGAGAGCTCTGGGGCCAAGAAGGGGACCGAGGAAGGAGGACAGAGGGCAAGTGCTAGAGCCTTCACGATGACCTGAGAAGAGGCCCGGGTAGACCCAGACGTCGTGTCGGGTATGTTTCTAGTAAACCAAACTTGTGCCTCTGTATTGTTTGACTCTGGTGCTAGTAGGAGTTTCATTTCTGCTGCTTTCTATGCTAAGCTACCTGTTAGTAGTAGAAGAATTGATAAGCCATTTGATGTAGAAACTGCTATTGGTAAGTCTACCAGAATTTCTGATATGATTAAGGATTGTGGCATAGAGTTAGAAGGCCATAGGTTCTCTGTTAAACTGTTTGTGATGCCCCTAGGCAGATTTGATGTAGTTCTGGGGATGGATTGGTTTGCAGCCTATGAGACAAACATTGTGTGTCGCAAGAAGATGATTCGATTAACTGCGCCCGATGGAAGTTCGGTGACGGTTCACGGTGACCGTGTTACGATGGTTCCTAAGGTGATCTCGATGGCGGTGGTAGAAGAGTGCATTAGACGCAGTTGTAATGCCTACCTAGCATACATAAAGGATGTGGACGCATCAATACCATAACTGTCTGAAGTGCCAGTTGTGCTGACTTCCCGGACGTGTTCCCAAGGGATCTACCAGGAGTGCCACAGGACCGCGAGATAGAGTTTCAGATCGATTTGATACCCGATGCACAGCCCATAGCCAAGGCACCGTATCGATTAGCTCCGACAAAGATGAAGGAACTTATGGTTCAAATATAGGAGTTGATGGACAAGGGATTCATCCGACCGAGCATCTCTCCCTGGGGTGCTCCGGTCTTGTTTGTAAAGAAGAAAGACTGTAGTATGAGGATGTGCATAGACTACATGGAGCTAAACAAGTTAACAATAAAGAATCGATATCCCTTACTAAGATTAGATGACTTGTTTAATCAGCTCCAAGGTGCCAGTTGGTTCTCATGAATAGATCTTCGATCTGGTTACCATCAGTTGAAGGTTAAGGAGCAAAACATTCCTAAGACAGCTTTTCGCACGCGTTATGGACACTACGAGTTCCTCGTTATGTCTTTCGGTCTGACTAATGCGCCAGCTGCCTTTATGGATTTGATGAACCGAGTGTGTAAGCCAATGTTGGATAAGTCAATGATTATGTTTATTGATGATATCCTAATTTATTCAAGGAGCGAAGAAGAACATGTCGATCACATACGCGAAGTGCTGGAGACACTTAGAAGGGAGAAGCTATATGCTAAATTCTCTAAGTGTGCTTTTGGTTGCGCGAAGTTCAATTTTTGGGTCACGTGGTGAATTCTGAAGGAATCATGGTGGACCCGACGAAGGTTGAGGTGGTAATGCAATGGAAGTCTCCAAATACGCCATCCGAGATTTGCAGTTTCTTGGGTTTGGCGGGCTACTACAGAAGGTTTATCCAAGATTTTTCCAAGATAGCCTCACCTTTGAACAAGTTCACTCGCAAAGATGTGAAGTATGTGTGGGGACGGGAACAAGAGGATGCTTTTGAAGAAATTCTTATGTTCGCGATTCTTCATCCACGCCCATTAAAGCGGTACGTGAGCTGGGTTCAGAACGTCGTGAGACAGTTCGGTCCATATCCGGTGTGGGGCGAATATGAAGCGCATGGATACAAGTTAGGCCTTGGAATGAAAGACAATTCCGAATCCGCTTTGTCTACGAACAAGGAAGCTATAAGTAATTCTCTTTTTTCATCATCAATCGAATCACTCCAAACAATATTATTCCCTTAACTTTCCAGCTAGCGATTGATGGGAGATTCTTTTCGTCGTTTTCATTCGTGCCCATCAGTTCCTATCTAACGGAACACTATTGGCACTCCCTAATTAGGCCAAAGTGCGTCAGGCTCTTCCTTCGTACTTGAGTGTCCCAATGAGCCCGTAGGCAAGTCCATCTCCGGCCCCCTTCTTCTGGTCTCGTTCCTCCGGAGTTTGGCGATTCCATGAATTCTGAGTGGGAGTAGACATTTCATTAATGGTAGTTAATGGTGGGGTTACCATTATCCTTTTTGTAGTGACGAATCCTGTATGTGTTCCTGCTTTCCTTGTGTTCTTCACCGGCGCTTGCCGGATGTATCACTCATCCCGCTATTTTAATCTTCTTTATCATTTTATCATTATGCGAGCAGCTCTTTCAACTGCCGCCTAATCCCCCTCAAGAACCGAGAGCCGCCCAGCCCCTGGACGCTAACCCAACTCTTTGAATCCACTCCGGGTCCGGATCGTGTCCTTCAAGTCGCACGTTGCTTCTAATAGGACGTTTTCTAGGAACGGACTGCCCCACCCTATTTACTTTATTCTTTATGTTCATTGCGTTCCTCCTGATTTATCGAATGAGAGTTTCGAAGAGAAAGAAGAGTTTATTTTTTTGGAAAGGGCTGCCTTAACCGAATACCCCTTCGGGAGTATTCTACGGCAGAGAAGATTGCTCTAGACTATGGGGGTGAAGGTCGCCCTCTGCGCAAGCGCTTGGAACCTCTGAAACCGGTATCTGCTCCATAATTCGTGATCCAGTAGCTTTAGAGATTCTAACAGGGTAGATTCAATGCGAAACTCATCGGAAGTAACTTCATGAACTCAAAATTTATTCGCTTCGATTCCGCCCCTACTTCAATTAAAGCTAGCTCCTACTCCTCCTTCATCGTCGTTGGTCCTTTTTTTTGTATAGTGAGAAAGCTCACCCCTGCCTTTAGACGAGATCTTATATATGATTCTCGTAAACCCTAGGAGCCTCTTTTCCTTCTGCCCAGCTCCCCGAAAACAACGTTCGACTTGCATAAGGCAAAATTGACTCAAGCTCCTGTCTTGACGTTGCCGAGGGGAGCGAGGATTTGGTGGTCTATTCGGATGCCTCCTATTCGGGATTGGGTTGTGTTTTAATGCAACGTGGGAGAGTAATAGCCTACGCATCCCAACAACGGAAAACCCACGAGGTCAATTATCCCACGCATGATTTGGAGCTCGCAGGTGTGATCTTCACCTTAAAGATTTGGAGGCGCTACCTGTACGGGGTGAAATGCACAATCTTCACGGACCACAAGAGCCTAAAGTATTTCTTTGAGCAAAAGGATCTCAACATGAGGCAGAGGAAGTGGTTGGAATTGATCAAGGATTATGACTACGAGATCCATTACCACCCGGGCAAGGCCAATGTAGTGGTCGATGCCCTTAGCCGAAAGGAGAGACCCGAGCCAATCCGGATGAAGGCTTATCAATTGGTGATGACCTCGGACGTGATGACACGGGTCAAAGAATTTCAAAATGAGGCATTGAAAGAAGATCGCCTTAACTCTGAAAGGATAAGAGGTCTGGTCACAGAGTTGGGAGAGAATACCCATGGAGTTAGAACCCGCTTCGGGTGGATGTGGATCCCCCGATATGGAGATCTACGGGGGCGAATTATGGACGAAGCTCTTAAGACTCGATACTCCATTCACCTCGGTGCTACCAAGATGTATCAAGACTTGAAGAAAGATTACTGGTGGCCGGGCATGAAGCGCGATGTAGTGGAGTATGTGAGTAAGTGCATTACTTGCTTGCAAGTGAAGGCAGAACACCAGAAGCCATACGGGAAGATCCAGCCATTGGATATACCCGAGTGGAAGTGGGAGCACATCACCATGGACTTCATCACAAAGTTACCCCGTACTGCGAGGGGGTACGATACCATATGGGTGATAGTTGATTATCTAACAAAGAGTGCTCACTTCCAACCGATCCGCAAGACATATTCCTCCGAGAGACTGGCGGATCTGTTCATTAAAGAGATTGTAGCTCGTCATGGTGTGCTGATGTCTATCGTGTCGGACCGTGACACCCGGTTCACATCTAAGTTTTGGAAAAGATTCCATGATGTGATGGGGACGAGGCTACACATTAGCACCGCTTATCATCCTCAGACAGATGGTCAGTCTGAGAGGACGATCCAAACACTCGAGGATATGCTTCGAGCATGTGTGATTGACTTTGGAGGAACTTGGGATGATCACTTACCATTAGCAGAGTTCTCATACAACAACAACTATCATGCGAGCGTTGGCATGCCACCATACGAGATGCTATACGGTAGGAGGTGTAGAATGCCCGTATGTTGGGGAGACATCGGGCAGAAAGAGTTGGGAAGCATGGAGGTGATCGAGGCTACGATAGAGAAGCTAGAAAGGATCAAAGCCTTTATGAAGGCAGCCAAAGATAGTTAAAAGTCGTATGCCGATAAGAGGCGTAGACTGATCGAGTTCAACGTGGGTGATAAAGTCATGTTAAAGGTCTCGCCTTGGAAGGGGATCATCTGGTTCCGGAAGAGGGGCAAGCTGAGCCCGAGATACATAGGGCCTTTCCGAATCGTTGCACGAGTAGGGGAAGTTGCCTATCGATTAGAATTGCCTGATGAGTTAAGTGGAATTCATCCGACATTCCATGTATCTCATTTGAGAAAGTGCCTAGCCGACGAAGGCATGATTGTACCACTGGAAGATATTGAAGTGGATGAATGGCTGAACTATGTGGAGCAACCAATGGCAATCATCGATCGGAAGGAGAAACAATTAAGAAATAAAGTGGTTCCGCTTGTACGTGTGCAGTGGAAACACCGGAAGGGTTCTGAGTCTACATGGGAGACCGAAGAAGAAATGAGACAGCATTACCCATAGTTATTCGAAGAGTGACAGGTTTCGGGGATGAAACCTCTTTAAGAGGGGTAGACTTGTAACGCCCAAAATTTTGTCACATATAATAAAAGAAAAGAAAGTATTTTGAAGAAAATAAAAAAAAAAGGCAAAGATGAGGGGTGCAATGTGTAAATGGTACACAAAAGTCATAAGAAAAAGAAAACACGTTTTAAAAGGGCATGGCCACCCATGCCATGCCCTCTCTGCTGCTGCTATTCGAAAAGAAGAAGAAAGAAGTTGAAACTTGTGCTTTCTCTCGGATTTTTCATGTGACATCCGATAATTTTCCGTTACCAAACTCCGTTAGTTTCGTTAAGTCTTGCATACACGTGTCGTGAGCACACACTCGTTGTTGTTTAACGTTGGTGACTTAATAATAATTAATAATGTTAAACAAATAATTTCTATGTGATTATTAAGTGGTGTTTATATGTTTACGTGATTTAAATATTTAGTTGTGAATTTTATCGCGTAACGCGAGAACGTGTGTATTTAATTTGTGAATTTTGTAACTTGTAACAATAATGCATATGATTATTATTTTTAGTTTATATGCTTGTTATTCTTAGTTAAAAACCTTTTAAAAATATTTTAAAAGCTTAGTGTTTATAAAATACAAATTATAAGGGTTTAAATGGTAAATATGATTAATTGATTAAAACAAAATCAAAACCCAACCCTAATCCCACCCCTACGGCCGCGAATTCACCTTCAAACACACACACACTTCGGTTTTCATCAAGAACAAGCAATTCCATTCGATTTTTGACCGATTTCAAGCATCACAACAAGTTAGAATCATCAAATACAAGCCAATACACGTATAAAGGTTAGATTTTTACAAGTTTTTCATGGTTTTTCATTGTGGCTGAAACCCTAGTTCGAATTATGCAATTGAAGGTCGATTATTGATTGTTTGATGATGTTATGATGTTAGTTAGGTTAGATTGATGCTAGTTTACGTCGATTATGCAAGAAAGCTATGATTTTGATGCGTTGTTCATATGTTACTAATAATAGTAACTTTATTTGCATGAATGCTATGATTTGATGATGAATTGATGTTGTTAATGTGTTTATGATGATAATTGGGTGTTAGATTGATGATATTGATGCTAGAAACCTAAGAACGAATGTTGTAGTTCATAGGTTACCAAAAGTGGAAACTTTTGTTCATGAGGATTGATAAATTATGATGATTGGATATTTTTGATCATGTCTAGATGTTAACATGAGCTTGGATTGGTATATTGTTAATGAATTCATGAATGTATTGGGTGCTTTGATAGATTTTGGGATGTGCTTTCCCAAAAGGGAAACTTTATTTGCACAAAATCCTGAATATGATGATTGAGCATATTTGGGACATTAGGATCATGCTAGTATGTTCATGGATGGTTTTTAAGGTGGAAGAATGTATTGTTTGGGTTGTATGAATGCTAAATTGGTTAGTTGACAGATTTGGTCTGTTTGTGGGATTACATGGTAATGGGTCATATGGGTATTGATAAGACTATTGGTTGGGTTGTAATAGATCATGGTTGCACATTTTGGTTGATGTGGACTCTATGGAATAAGGTGATGATTGTTATACATGCATGCGAATCTGAGGCCCCTACTTAGTATGATTGGCAGGGTTTAGGGTGTGAAGTTGTGAGTGACTTCACATGGCATGTTGTGCATGATTTGATTTTGGATATGATGCATGGGTTATGATATGATTATGTTGAACATGATGATTATTTGAGATTCGCATGACTTGTATGGGAAATCTAGTTGTATGATGATCTAGTTAGTACATGTGATTAATAAAGTGTCATATGTGATCAGTTTGTATGTAAATCATATGTGATGTACTGTTATGCTTGTTTGAATGGAATTTCACCTATAATGTCACCAACGGATCAAACGGGTCAACTGGGTTAAAACCTTGAGTTCTTTGGTTTGTAGAGCACTTAGGGATTCATTATGATTCTGTGTACACGTACTTATGTACTCATGTGTTCTAGGTGACCTCTGAGGGTTGTCTATCCACTCTTTATTGTCAAGTTAAGCCTTATGTAATTTCTTACGCGCATCAGGTGAGTTCATGCCCCACTCTTTTTACATAATCTCTTTTAGGGGAGAGAGCATACTTTTTTTTTACAAACGCTTTATTTATATGAGTTGTGTATAGTATAATATAATGCTGATTACCATGGAAAGTCCTCACACTTTAGGATTGTTAATAAAGATTTAGCGTGGAAATTTTAGGTAGTACTACTGGGTCTGACGAGCCCCACCTGTGCGACTCGAGGTCAAACGGGTGCAATTTTGTCCTAACAAACATTGTCACGACCTGGTATGTCATGGCAGGAGGCAACAAACATAACACAGTCAGCTTCAATTGTGAAAACGCTATGATTATTACTACTTGTTTATAGACTAGCTATCTATTACCATACACTTCTTATATTGTGCAACTGTTATTGATATATGTTTAACGCAAACTCTTGAACTCACCAACTGTTGTGTTGACTCTTTAGTATGCTATTCTCAGGTTAAGGTTGCTATTGCCTAGGAGCACATTACACGGGTCAACATCATTGGATTGTCTGCATGTTTGAAAACAATGTCTTTGGTTGAGTTGTTTAAACATTTACGATTTGGTTTTGCATAATATTTGGGCGCATGTGTTTGCGCATTTTATGTCATTTTACATTGCTTTGGATTTTTCTGGATATTAGTACGCTTCCGCATGTATTTAAAGTTAAACTTTGATTTTGAATGTTTGTACATATAGAGTCGTTCTGAGTAACTAATGACTGAGATCCTGGTATGTCACGCGCCTCGTGGTAAAACCCCGCACGCGGATTTTGAGGGTGTGACATTTCAGGAAAGGAAGGCTAAAAATCTTCAAGGTGAGTGTGTTTTGTGCTAATTGGTTCGGTTTCTTTGGGGTTTTCATCCTTAAAACCGATTTTCATGTGTTCTTTGTGTTTTGGTGTTTGTTTTTGCTTGTTCAGATGTTTGAACTCGTGTGCAAGCAGGTTCGGTGGAGTTTTACTTGTTTGCTGCACTAGGTGAGTTCTAGACCCCGATTTTTATGTGTTTTAAACTTCTTGGGGCTGAAAATGCATGTTTAAAAGGTTTTACAACTGTTTTATGTTTTACCGTATATATATGGGTGATTATGTTCGTGCTTTATGGTGGTTTATGTGTTGTTCATGCTTAGGATGTTGTGTATAAGCTTCGAACAGATGGATAAGCATGATTGGTTAGGAATTGTTGGTGTTTTCGTGGTTGTATGCCTGCTCTAGATGTTAAGAATGTTAGATCTATGATAAGGATGTGTTAGATTGAGGATTGGGGACTGAATAATTGCATAAGTGCATTTGCAGGTTGGTTAGTTCATCCGCATTTAAGAGCCGAACATACACTTAACTACTTTGCTCATGCGCATTTGTTGTATGTTCATCCGCATTTGTAGTTGCTCATGCACCCAAGTGTTCTTCTGCATTTCTTTTGTTCATGCGCATTTGCTACCGTGTTCATGCGCATTTGTTTCAGTCATTCGCATTTGTTCTACCAGCATTTAGTTGGACACTTAGAATAATCTCTGAAGACTTTCATCCGTATTAGTTATTGTTCACCGCATTAGTTATTGTTCATCCGCATTAGTTATTATTTATCCGCATTAGTCTCTGTTCATCCGCATTTGTCTAAGGACTTAGGATTTTTCTAAAGCTTGGGAAGTAGAATGTAATGGGTAAGTCCTGGAATGTTTTACTAGTTCATGTCTGTTGTGGTGATGCATGCTTTGGGCTGTTCTAGTGTTCCTATTTATTATATTATTATGTGACTTTATGTGGTGTGATTTATCCGTATACGTAAAGTATTATCATTAAAGAAAGTGGAAAGATTAATGATAATGAGAAGTGGAACAAAACGAACGGAAGAAAGTCTTGCAAGCAAATTCACATGAGGTTCACAACCACTAGGTTGTTAGCTCAACTGTGTGCGGTTTAGCTAACCCGTTGGATACACACAGGGTCAATCTTTGAGATTGAGGGGACCCTTGTTGCTGCCCCGGTACTGGAGTCGGCTTCGTGCACCAGTTAGGGGTCTATTTGTAGACCTCGGCCCAGTACCAGTTTTGTGCGCAATATCGGGGGCATAGCACATTGGTCCGGATTAAGTGAAAGATTAAAATAAAGGTTTGAATGAACGATGATGGAAATGGTAAAGAAGATAATGGATGTTATCTTAATTGTACGTATGATGTGTGATCGTGTATGAAAGAAAAGTATATTATTTTAAAAAGGGTATTTTCATATACAATTCTTTCAGGGTATTTTAACGTTTTATAACTAGAACTCACTCAGCAACGCTGACTTTTATGCATTTTCAGTTGGCAGGTAATTTGCTGAGGATGGCACTCGGGGAGGCTACTCGTCGAGGCTAGACTGGCATTCGTTCACGCTTACTAATATTGTTGTTTTGTAATGCAATGAATATGATCTTTTGTAACTATTAACAATTAATAATGTTTTGCTTAGCAACAATATTTATTAATGAAGTGAATGGCTTTTGATATTAATTCCGCTGCATTGGTTTATGAACTATGAAATGTTTTATATATATTGTGCTACGATTGACCAACTGTGAGGTCTCCGGGAACGGGGCTTTACACTGCATATCCTTTGTCTGAGGCATCAGTTTCAACAATTTTTTCCCATTCTGGGTTTGCAATCATTAAGCAGGGAAGGTTTTGAAACATTTGCTTAATTTTTTGGACTGCTTTAGTGTGATTGATAGACCATGGTTTAGGGTTTTTCTTTTGTCTATCATATAGCAAAGCAGTGTCTTCTGCCAAATTTTTATAAAAAGGAAGAATGTAATTTAAACTTCCAAAAAATCTTTGCAATTGAGTTTTATCTAAAATCTCATCCGGAAATTTGGATGCAAATTCGATACTTTTATTAATTGGAATTATATTCCCTTGATTAATGTTATGACCTAAAAATCTAACTTTAGTTTGGAAAAGTAACATTTTTTGTCTAGATATAACTAAACCATTTTTTAAAATTATATTTTTGAATATTTCTAAATGTTTATGAGTTTCAATATCCTTTGAAAATACGAGGATATCATCAATATAAACAATAATAAATTTACTATAGAGAATGAAAATGTCATTCATAATATTTTAAAATTCTGATGGGGCATTTTTTAAACCAAATAGCATAGCATTTCATTCGTAATGCCCAACAGGTATTGTAAAGGCAATTTTATACCTGTCTTTTTCTTCAATTTGGATTTGCCAATATCCTAATTTTAAATCAAATTTAGAAAATATATTTGACTCGTATAACATATCTAATTGTAAGGCCCCGTTCCCGGGACGCTTAAATCTGGACCGTCATCGCATAAAGCATTTTAAAACACTCATTACATTTGCAGCGGAATTTAAAAACTTTCATTAATAATTAAAACATGTTATCTCATTACATAAATCGTTTACATATCAAAATACAATAACATGTCAAAATGTGGATGCCAGTGTTCAAAATACTCCCAGTAGCTTATGCATCCATGCCTGCAACTCATCAGCATCAACAAAATACCTGCCAGCTATCATGTATACAAAAAGTCAGCGACGCTGAGTGAGTTCTAGTTTTATAAATAAAATACATTACTTTCGTTAAAACATAACCTTCGTAAACGTATGCGGTCACACATCATACGTACACATTGATATTCTTTATTATCTTCATCATCGTTCAATCGTACGTTTCGTACTTACATCATTATCTTTCAATTCAATCTTGATCCTGTCTCATGCAATACCTGTAACTCATGTTCGAAGACCGACACAGTGCCGGGGTACGCGACAAGGACCCCGTCTCTTTTTGCAACACCCCCGCCTCATGTCCGAAGACCGTCACAGTACCGGGGCGAGCATCACGACATCCTTTGGGTCAATCTCATGGATTAAACCCCTTTCGAGTCTGTTGTGACAATACGGTCACTCACTTCAATCTTTACTTACGAGTCTGTTGCGACAACACAGTCACTCACCTCAACCTTTGCTTACGAGTCTGTTGCGACAACACGGTCACTCACCTCAACCTTTGCTTACGAGTCTGTTGCGACAACACGGTCACTCACCTCAACCATTGCTTGCAAGACTTTCATTTAATCATTACTTTCCACTTTTCATTATCGTTATCTTTCACTTCGTTACATAATACTTTACGTTCATTCATAGCCATACATCAAACCACGTAAAGCCACAACATAATACACAACGTATAATATAACATAATACATACGTTATGAAAACTGTTTAACGAAGAAAGACAACACATAACACACATACACACACCAAAGACCCCATCACAACATCATGCATACATCAAGTATAAGCCAACATATCATAACGGGACCTATCTCAAACATCACCTCTTAAAGCCCCTTAGAAAACCCTAAGTCCAAGATGAGGCACATTAATCATTCTAGGTGCATCAGCATGGAATTCTAAGTGTAAACAGCCTGGGCGCATGAGAACTATTTGGGCGCATGAGCCTTGTCCAGGCGCATGAGCACTATGCGGGCGCATGCCCAATACTTAGGCGCATCAACACTTATTTTTGGGCGCATGAACCACTGTTCAGGCGCATGTCCACTATTTAGGCGCATGACCTTGGGCGCATGAGGTCACTTAGGCACATGACCAACACTTAGTCACCTGGACAATTTTCTGGGTACATGGCTACTATTTGGGCGCATGACCTGGGCGCATAGCACTATTTGGGCGCACCACCTTGGGCACATGAGGACACTTAGCATACAATCAGTTGGGCACATGGGATCTTTCTGAACATCT
The DNA here is from genome assembly GCA_025506505.1 of Flaveria sonorensis. Lineage (NCBI taxonomy): Eukaryota > Viridiplantae > Streptophyta > Magnoliopsida > Asterales > Asteraceae > Flaveria > Flaveria sonorensis. The sequence goes on along the minus strand of CM046435.1, from coordinate 13,732,154 downwards.
CTAAATTGCCATAAACACCAGAAACCTTCCTAACACTACCCAAAACACAGATCTAACCTACTAAGGCACTTAAGAACCTACTAACAACATTTCTAACCCAAAAGCAACCTCTAAAACACCCAACAAAACAACACCAACGAATCACAACAAGCATAACATTCGGGTAACACTTTAAAATGTTTGTTCGGTATGCGCAACAGCCCCAAAACCTTAAAACCAGTAAAAAGGGGTTCTAGAACCTCACCTGTTGCAAATCCTCGAGCAACACACTGGCTCTTGCAAATTCAGCTTCAAGAATCCCGAACCCGACCTCTAAACGCTGAGAACTTTGGTTACATGCTGCTTACTACCTTTAAAACCGAACATAAGCTCAAGAAAACTCACCTTTGATGGGAATTCTTCTTCTTCTTCCTCAAAAACCCGAAATTTCATTCTTCTTCTTCTTTGGCCGAGAACCAAAAGTAGGTCTCTACTTTATGGGGCAGCCATACCCCCATATATATTAAAAAAATAAGTTTGTGCACCTTTTGCACTTTGCCCCCTTCAATTTGTGCCCATTTACTTTTCTTTCTTTGTACTTTCCTTTTCTTTCCTTTTTAAATAAAATTCAGGGTGTTACAAGTCCACCCCCCCTTATATAGGTTTCGTCCTCGAAACCTATCGCTTCTCGAACGGTTACGGGTAACGTTGTCTTACCTCTTCCTTGTTCTTACACTTAGGCTTGATCCCCTTCGAAGTTCCACTGTACTCATGCAAGTGGAAGCACCATTCTCCTTAGCCCTTCTTTTCCTTTTATCAAAAACGTCCATCAGTTGTTTAACGTAGTTAAATCTTTCCTCCATCTTGGTATTCTCAAGTGGCAAGATCGTATCCTCATTGATTGAGCACTTCCTCATACGAGATACATGGAACATCGGATGACTTCCACTTAATGCGTCGGGTAGCTTCAGTCGACATGCCACTTCTCCTACCGGAGCAACAATTTAATTTGGTCTTTTAGATTTCAGTATTAGCCTTCCCCGCTTCCTGATTCTAATGATCCTTTTCCAAGACGAGACCTTCATCATTATTTCATCTCCGTAGATCAGCACCGAACTCCTTTTGGGCACGGTTGTTCAAACCACCTCCTTACAGCACTCGGTGTTTGCCTCATAGGCTACTAGCCAATTCACCCGAAGGTGTACGTCTATCCACCTGCGTCTGTCCTGAACAGTCTAGCAGGAAATACGCGCTCTCTTAATTCTATCGCACAATCTTCTAGGGCATCCGGTAACCTAGTGGACTTACCCATAGCAATTTCTACATCGAAGGCTCATCGATCTTCCTACTCCTAACATACAACTTATCACAAAGGTAGCAGGAATGAAACTACTACTAGCACCATAATTAAAGCATAGATGCATAACTTTAAATTACCAGAAACATACCTGACATCGCGTCAAAGTGCGCTCTAGCCTCCTCCCGGTCAGGGAAAATGCTCTAACCCTCGTCCTCTGTTCTCCTCATTCTGAACCCCTTGCCTTGTCCTGGAGCTCTCAGCCCTTGACTTCGTGTAGTCTCTACTCCTGTGTCCATTCTCGCCACACCAGTAGCATCTCATCGCACGACAACCTCTCGACAGGTGGCCTTCCTTCCAGCATTGAAAGTAGATATTCGATTCCCGCTTACATTCTCCTGCATGCTCCTTCCTACATTTCTTGCATACCCTCGCTTCCCTTCTTAACATCCTTGGATCATCCATCCTCACCTTCTTACCACCAGCCTCAAATCCACCATCTTCATTATCTCTCCTTCCATTCCCACTCTTAACATAGCCCTGCTCCTTCTCTTCGTCCATTATTACCATCACCTCTCGCTCTTCGTACAACCTCCCCGCCATATCGACCACCGACCTAAACGTGCCTGGTCGGGTAGCGATCAGATGTCTGCGGATATCTGTTGGCAGACCTTGAATATACCTTTTAATCTTTCGTGACACAGGCCTCACCTGATCTGGCACCAGCGTTGCCATCTCGTTGAATTTCATGGTGTACTGTTGGTGAGTCATCGTTCCTGCCTCCAGCTGCAGGAACTCCCTCTCGACTTTGTCAAGCTCTCTATGAGGGCAAAACTCCTCAATTACCAACCTCTTCAGCTCCTTCCACCTCATCCTCCCGACTCCCTTGTACCCTCAGCCTGGACAATGTTGTCCCACCAGCATAAGGCTGAATCCACAAATGAGTGTGTAGCGAACTTCACCTTCTGATCCTCGCGACACTCACTAATGTCAAGTACCGCCTCCATCTCTCTCACCCAACGTTGTGCAGCAGCAGCACTCCTATTTCCATCAAACATAAGGGGCCTACACCTTTGGAATGCTCCATAGCTGCATCCCTTCACAGTCTCCTACACCACTTCTTCATCCTCCTCATCATCACTTGAGACAACCATGTCAGTCTTCGGTTGCTCCCTTCCCTTTAAACCTCCTTCCTCGCCTCCTTGTCTAGCGATCTTTCTTTTCTCACTCTCCTTCTTCTTGTCCTCCTTCACAGATCTAATGACCTCGGTCACTACAGTCGGCAGAATCGTCTGCATGACCTAATGGACTTCCTCTGCTACTGCCTCCTTCATTGAGGCTCTTAGATTAGCACTCCCTTCCTAACCGTCCTGGTGACGAAGCGCTGGCCCATCAGGAGCCGTCTCAGCAGTCTTAGCTCTACTCCTTGTGACACGCGGCCTAACACCACGTCCGCCATGACCTCCACCTCATGATGCCTCAGAAGACCTACCACCCACCATCTAAAACACTACAAGATTCAAACAACAACACGGTCAATCAAGGTAATAGCTCAAGTTATGTCAAGTATAGTGAGTCCCTAATCATAGTGGCCAGTTGTGATTAGCCACTTATTTTACCCTTCATTTCCCAAGCATTTCTTATCCTGACTACATCAGTATCTAAATCTACACAAAAGCACACAAGCCACATAACATGCGCACATAATACCGGTTAACATTAACTTACATAAAACCTTTTACATAAAACTTTTACATGCAGGCACGTAGCTACTAGGACTGGCATCCCTTTTCTTCCATCCCATTCTCAGTATAAGATTAGGTTTTTTTTTAAATATTTACCCAATTCTCTTAAACTTTGGCTCTGATACCAACTTGTAAGGCCCCGTTCCCTGGACGCTTACAGCTGGACCATCATCGCATAAAGCATTTTAAAACACTCATTACATTTGCAGCGGAATTTAAAAACTTTCATTAATAATTAAAACATGTTATCTCATTACATAAATTGTTTACATATCAAAATACAATAACATGTCAAAATATGGATGCCAGTCTTCAAAACACTCCCAGTAGATTATGCATCCATGCCTGCAACTCCTCAGCATCAACAAAATACCTGCCAACTATCATGCATACAAAAAGTCAACGACAGTGAGTAAGTTCTCGTTTTATAAATAAAATACATTACTTTCGTTAAAACATAACCTTCGTAAACGTATGCGATCACACATCATATGTACACATTGATAATCTTTATTATCTTCATCATCGTTCAATCGCACGTTTTGTAGTTACATCATTATCTTACACTTCAATCTGGATCCTGTCTCATGCAATACCCCCAACTCATGTCCGAAGGCCGACACAGTATCGGGGTACGCGACAAGGACCCCGTCTCTTTTTGCAACACCCCCACCTCATGTCCGAAGACCATCACAGTACCAGGGCGAGCATCATGACATCCTTCGGGTCAATCTCATAGGTTAAAGCCCTTACGAGTCTGTTGTGACATTACGGTCACTCACCTCAATCTTGGCTTACGAGTCTGTTGCGACAACACGGTCACTCACCTCAACCTTTGCTTACGAGTCTGTTGTGACAACACGGTCACTCACCTCAACCTTTGCTTACGAGCCTGTTGCGATAATACGGTCACTCACCTCAACCATTGCTTGCAAGACTTTCATTTATTCATTACTTTCAACTTTTCATTGTCGTTATCTTTCACTTCGTTAGATAATACTTTACGTTCATTCATAGCCATACATCAAACCACGTAAAGCCACAACATAATACACAACGTATAATATAACATAATACATAGATTATGAAAACCGTTTAATGAAGAAAGATAACACATAACACACATACATACACCAAAGACCCCATCACAACATCATGCATACATCAAGCACAAGCCAACACATCATAACGAGACCTATCTCAAACATCACCTCTTATAGCCCCTTAGAAAACCCTAAGTCCAAGATGAGGCACATTAATCATTCTAGGCGCATCAGCATGAAATTCTAAGTGTAAACAGCCTGGGCACATGAGAACTATTTGGGCGCATGAGCCTTGTCCAAGCGCATGAGCACTATACGGGCGCATGCCCAATACTTAGGCGCATCAACACTTATTTCTGGGCGCATGAACCACTGTTCAGGCGCATGTCCACTATTTAGACGCATGACCTTGGGCACATGAGGTCACTTAGGCGCATGACCAACACTTAGTCACCTGGACAGTTTTCTAGGCGCATGGCTACTATTTGGGCACATGACCTGGGCGCATCAGCACTATTTGGCGCACCACCTTGGGCGCATAAGGACACTTAGCATACAATCAGTTGGGCGCATGGGATCTTTCTGAACATCTCTGCCATAAACACACGAAACCTTCCTAACACTACCCAAAACACAGATCTAACCTACTAAGGCACTTAAGAACCTGCTAACAACATTTCTAACCCAAAAGCAGCCTCTAAAACACCCAACAAAACAACACCAAAAAATCACAACAAGCAAAACATTCGGGTAACACTTTAAAATGTTTGTTTGGTATGCACAACAGCCCTAAAACCTTAAAACCAGTAAAACGGGGTTCTAGAAACTCGCCTGTTGCAAATCCTCGAGCAACACACTGCCTCTTGCAAATTCAGCTTCAAGAATCCCAAACCTGACCTCTAAACGCCGAGAACTTCGGTTACAAGCTGCTTACTACCTTTAAAACCGAACGTAAGCTCAAGAAAACTCACATTTGATGCTTCTTCTTCTTCTTCTTCCTCAAAAACCCGAAATTTCCTTCTTCTTCTTCTTTGGCCGAGAACCAAAAGAAGGTCTCTGCTTTATGGGGCGGCCATACCCCCATATATATTAAAAAAATAAGTTTGTGCACCTTTTGCACTTTGCCCCCTTCAACTTGTGCCCATTTACTTTTCTTTCTTTGTACTTTCCTTTTCTTTCCTTTTTAAATAAAATTCGGGTGTTACACTAATAAATCTTTCTTATTAGGTATAGGATACCTAATCTATTTTAGAACTTTATTTAGCGGTTTATAATTAATAACTAACCTTGGTACACCTCTTTCCTGTTCGGAATGTTTATTAACATAAAAGGTTGTACATGACCATGGAGATTTTGAATTTCTTATTAAATCCTTGCTTAAAAGATATTTTATCTCTTGTTTACATAATTCCATGTATTCAGAATTCATTTGGCAAGAATGCGCCTTGGTCAGAATCTGACTTTTATTAAAGTTTTCTTCGTATGGAAGTGAAACAATATATTTCTTTCTATCCTAGAAAGCATTGGGATGATCATTGCATATTTGTAAACTGAATTGATGTTCTATTAATGTAATTTTTTCTTGTAATTTTGGATTATTTAATTTTTCTTGAATGTTTAAAGAAAAATTTCTTCTGGTAAAAATTTAATTTAATTTATTTTTGCTTTCAGCAGTTTATCTTTTAAATTATTTAATGTTCTTGTTATTGGATTGGAAATAAATTTAAAAACAACTTCTTTTCCTTCATACGTACCAGTTATTCCAGTACGATTTACGTTTTTTAAAGGAAAAATTTTATCAAAGAAAGGGGTTCCAAGTATAACTTGGTTTCTAAGATTTTTTACTAGTACAAAGCTTGTACTAATACAAGTATTATTTTGAAAAATAAAGGCTTGAGGAATTTTATAATTTACTTCTAATTTTTCTTTTCCAGCATGACTGAGACTATGAGTTGTGACATCCGGTAATTTTCCGTTACCAAACTCCGTTAGTTCCGTTAAGTCTTGCATACACGTGTCGGGAGCACACACTAGTTGTCGTTGAACGTTGGTGACTTAATAATAATTAATAATGTGAAACAAATAATTACTCTGTTGATTATTTGTTGTGATTATGTGATTTAAATGTTTATTGTAAATTTTATCGCATAACGTGGAAACGTGTGTGTTTAATTCGTATGTTTTGTATTTAGTGAAGATAAAACATATGATTGTTATCATCAATTTATATGTTTATTATTGTGGTTAAAAACATTTGAAAGAGTGTTTAAAAGTCTAAATTTTATAAAATACAAAGTGCAAGGTTTAAATGGTAAATATGCTATATTAAGGTAATTGAAATAAAAATCCTAACCCTAAAAGCAACCATCGGCCGCGACACCTTCTTCACACACACACACAATTCAAATTCGGTCAAGAACACCCACAAAGCTACGGATTTGATCGAGTTCCAAGCAATTTAACAAGCTAACAACATCAAACCTTGTTCCTTTTGCGATTTAAAGGTTAGAATTCGAGTTCTTTGATGGGTTTGGTGTATAGCCGAAAGTTTTAGTCGATTTTGATGATTTGGTGGCCGATTGATGCTTGTTTGTTGTTGTTAATGTGTTTGTTAGGTAGATTACATGTTAATAAACGTCAAGTATGCAATAAAGGTTGGATTTTTACAAGTTCCTTTTATGAACTTGAATTAGTAAGTGATTGATGGATTCATGAATGTTTTAGGTGCTTGATGGATTTGGGATGAACTTTCCCAAAAGGGAAACTTTAATTATGAAATCTCTTAAATATGATGATTTGGGTATGTTTGGGACATTAAGACCATGCTAGTGTGTTCATGGATGGTTTCTTAGGTGATTAAATGTGTTGTTTAGGTTGTATGAATGTTGATTTGGTTTGTTACCTGTTTTGGCCTGTTTGTGGAAAAATCATGGTATGAGTCATATAGGTAAGCTAGGACTTTTGTTGATTGATGGTTGATTAAGAATGAACATTTTGGATGATATGAGCTATGGAAATTGGTATGTTAATGATCATCATACACACGTGCAAATCTGAGGCCCCTACTTAGTAGGATTGGCAGGGTTTAGGTTGTGAAGTCGTGAGTCGCTTCACATGGCATGTGATGCGTGATTTGATCCTTGTATGGTGTATTATTTGTGTTATAGATGTTATGAGCATGATAATAGTTTGAGATTCGCATGACTTGTATGATATCTGGCTGTATGATGATCTAATTAGTACATGTGGTTAATGAAGTGTTATATGTAATCAGTTTGTATGGTAATCATGTGTGATAGACTGTTATGTTTGTTTGAATGGAATTTCACCTATAATGTCACCAACGGGTCAAACGGGTCAACTGGGTCAAATGTGTCTTGTCTTCTAAAACTTTGAGTTCTTTGGTTTGTAAAGCACTCAGGGTTTCATTATGATTCTGTGTACACGTACTTATGTACTCTGGTGTTCTAGGTAACCTTTGAAGGGTTGTCTTTGCACCTATCACCAGTTCTCTTTAGTCATTATCTTTACACACCAGGTGAGTTCATGCCCCTCTATTTTTATAAACCTTCTTCTTGGGGGAGGTAGCATACTTGTACTCAACACTATTTTATTATTATAAGTTGTGTATGTTTTAAAATAGTGCTTAATACCTTGAAAGTCCTCACACTTTCGGATCGTTAATAATGGTAACTAGCGGGAAATCTTGGGTAGTACTACTGGGTCTGACGAGCCCCACCTGTGCGACTCGAGGTCAAACGGGTGCAATATTGTCCTAGACACAAATATCGTCACGACCTGGTAAGTCGTGACGGGAGGCAACAAACGCAACACAGTCAGCTTTGATCGCGAAATCACTATGGTTATTACTTGTGAATATAGACTAGCTATCTATTTCAATGCACTTCTTATGTTATGCAAATGTTATTGTTTATGATAAACACAAACTCTTGAACTCACCAACCATTATGTTGACATTTTAGTATGCTATTCTCAGGTCGTTAACTCTGCTTGCCATTAGGAGCACCACACGGGTCCAGCATGCATTCTAAGACTCTATTTTAAAGACATATTTGTTGGTTTTTATTTATGAGTGTTTAAATATTTGGGTTGGCGTATGTTTTGCCAAATGTGCATTTTTATATTTTGGGCTTGTCTTATTTATAGAACGCTTCCGCATGGTTTTAAAGTTTGAACTTTGGTTGGTTTTATTCTAAATGTGGCATATAGTATCGTTCTGAGTAACTATTGACTGTGATCCTGGTTTGTTCATACGCCTCGCGGTAAAACTCCGCACGTGGATTTTGAGGGTGTGACATGAGTAGTCTTATAGTAATATTTTGTAGGAATTAATCCTTCTTGTATGCAATTTAAATCTGCACCACTATCAAAAAGTGCGATTACTTCTATTAAGAAATCATTTCCTATTAATAGTTTTATTTTCCCATGCCATTTTTGAGAAGCAATTATTTCTCTTATATTCTTCAAATATAATTCTGATTCTTCTATTTGTTATATGTTTAATTTATTTTTTTCTAGACTTATTATTCTATGGTCTAATTCTTTATTATTTTGTTATAAAAGTTTTGCTTCTGATTTTAAATTATCAATTTCTTTTTTTAATTGTTGTATATTAACAGGTTTTTTATCTTTATTTCTTTGATTTAATTGGTTTTTAATTCAGCTAAAGAAAATAGTTTTGAATCTTTAAAGTTTGAACAAGAAGGACCTTCTTCTTATTTTTCCATATATGAAGAGATTATTTTCTCTTTAATATATGGATCATCTACCACTTTTAATAATTCTATTATTTCACTTGTTAAAACATTTATTTCTATATTTTGAAATTATGAAATTATTTGATAAATATTTTCTACTTCTTCTGAAGTATTATTACAGCAATTGTTTTCACAACAGTTTTCTTCTTTAGAGGAAGAGTATACACTTTAATTTTGTAAAATATTTAAATCTTCATTAGAAAATTGATCAGATTCTGAATCTGATTCTAAAAGTATTTTTGATATTTTATTTCTTAAATCTTCATCTTCTAGCTTATTAAGCTTTTTCCTAACCCAGCAAGTTTTTGCTCTGTGACCTATTTTTCCACATTTTTTACAAATTAATTTTGACTTATATGCCTTGTACGAAGGTTTCTGTTCTTCATATTTTTGAAATCTTTTATTTTTTTTATTTTTTTTTATTTCTTATGGATCGTATGACTGCCACCATTTATAAAACCAAATTGAAATATCCGATACATAAACTTGAGAACATATTTTGATAAACCAAGAATGTTTATAATTCTGGTTTTCAAATAGAAATACTTTATGAAAGGCATTTACATAATCCCAATAGTTATATCTAATGGGAGTTCTAGTTTCAGGTTGTTGAATTTCCCTGTCTTTCAATGGAGATATTCCCCAATTTTCAACAGATATGATCTGTTTGATTATTATCTTACTAAAACTTATTGTTTTATTGCTCCTAGTATAATGGGTAAGCTCACAATTTGTGGCTTTGAAGATTTCCTTATAATACGTCCTGGACTTATAAGTGTCACTTGGATAGAATCCAGTATCAAAATATCTCTTGATTATGAACCAAGGTTGATCACTTCAATTTTTATCTTTGTGATCAAGAAGGAGTATAACATCCTTCTTTGGATTATGAATCCAGTTTTCATCTTCATCTTCCTTAGCCGCTTGAGCATATGATGTTGTATCTTTAGAGGTTTGACTCTGAGCTGCCTTCAAAGCTAAAAATTCTTTCAATGTATTTTCATCAAATATATTTGATGAAGTTGATGCATTGTTTAAATCTATAAGCTTTTTGTTACCCATTTGATGGATAACTCTCTCGGCTCCTCTTCCCCTATAAGAGGAAGATCTTCCACGACCTCTTCCCCTTTCCCAGGGGATCATTCCTGAAAATCTAAACATAGAAACGTTAAATATAAGAAATTATTTTTTCTTTTTCAATAAAATCCTTATATTTTCTTTTTAAACCTTTTAATCTTAGCTTAAGAATATTCATATTATGAGTACTCACAGATTCATAATTTGAATCTATAATTTCATTCATTCTTCTATTGATTGTTCTAATTTCAAAAATAGTTTGTGCCTTTTCTTCGGCTATGTTTAATAGTGCCATATTTATTGAACCTTTAGAATGTGCCATATCAATTTAAATATTCTCGAGTAAGGAAATCAGGCAAACTGTTATCAGTTCCCTTTTTGTAAATTATTTCAAAATCAAATGGTGCAAGATGAGATTACCATCTAGCAAACATCTGTTTAGAAACATCATGTTTAAAATCTTTTGTAAACATATACTTAGCTACATTACAGTTAGTTTTAATTATAAATTTTTTATTGAATAAATCTTCTTGAAATTTTAAAACACATTTAACTATTGTAAGAATTTCTTTTGCAATGGTTGCATAATTCTTTTGACTTTCATTCTGTTTTCCAGAATAAAATCTAACAAGATATTCTTGTTTATTAATTGGAGATATCTGTTTTAATATACCTCCATATCCTTTATCTCAGGCATCAGTTTCAATAATTTTTTCACATTCTGGGTTTGCAATCATTAAGCAGAGAAGGTTTTGAACCTTTTGCTTAATTTTTTGGACTACTTTAGTATGATTGATAGACCATAGTTTAGGGTTTTTCTTTAGTCTTTCATATAGCAAAGCAGTGTCTTCTGCTAAATTTTTATAATAAGGAAGAATGTAATTTAAACTTCCAAGAAATCTTTACAATTGAGTTTTATCTAAAATCTCATCCAAAAATTTGGATGCAAATTCGATACTTCTATTAATTAGAATTATATTCCCTTGATTAATGTTATGACCTAAAAATCTAACTTTAGTTTGGAAAAGTAACATTTTTGGTCTAGATATAACTAAACCATTTTTTAAAATTATATTTTTGAATATTTCTAAATGTTTAAAATAAGTTTTAATATCCTTTGAAAATACAAAGATATCATCAATATAAACAATAATAAATTCACTATAGGGAATGAAAATATCATTCATAATATTTTGAAATTCTGATGGGGCATTTTTTAAACCAAATGGCATAAGATTCCATTCGTAATGCCCAACAGGTACTGTAAAGGCAGTTTTATACCTGTCTTTTTCTTCAAATTGGATTTGCCAATATCCTGATTTTAAATCAAATTTAGAAAATATATTTGACTCGTATAACTTATCTAATAAATCTTTCTTATTAGGTATAGGATACCTAATCCATTTTAGAACTTTATTTAGTGGTTTATAATTAATAACTAACCTTGGTACACCTTTTTCCTGTTCGGAATGTTTATTAACATAAAAGGCTGTACATGACCATGGAGATTTTGAATTTCTTATTAAATCCTTGTTTAAAAGACATTTTATCTCTTGTTTACATAATTCCATGTATTCAGAATTCATTTGGTAAGGACGCGCTTTGGTCGGAATCTGACTTTCATTAAAGTTTTTTTCGTATGGAAGTGAAACAATATGTTTCTTTCTATCCTAGAAAGTATTGGGATGATCATTGCATATTTGTAAACTGAATTGATGTTCTATTAATTCAATTTTTTCTTTTAATTTTGGATTATTTAATATTTCTTGATTGTTTAAAGAAAATATTTCTTCTTGTAAAAATTTAATTTGATTTATTTTTGCTTTCAGCAGTTTATCTTTTAAATTATTTAATGTTCTTCTATTGGATTGTAAATAAATTTAAAAGCAATTTCTTTTCCTTCATACGTATCAGTTATTCCAGTACGATCTATGTTTTTTAAAGGAAAATTTTTATCAAAGAAAGGGCTTCCAAGTATAACTTGGTTTCCAAGATTTTTTACTATTACAAAGCTTGTACTAATACAGGTATTATTTTGACAAATAAAGGATTGAGGAATTTTATAATTTACTTCCAATGTACCTTTTCCAGCATGACTGAGACTATGAGTAGTCTTATAGTAATATTTTATAGGAATTAATCCTTCTTGTATGCAATTTAAATCTGCACCACTATCAAAAAGTGCGATTACTTCTATTAAGAAATCATTTCCTATAAATAGTTTGATTTTCCCGTGCCATTTTTGAGAAGTAATTATTTCTCTTATATTCTTCAGATATAATTTGTCACACCCTCAAAATCCATGTGCGGAGTTTTACCGCGAGGCGTGTGAACAAACCAGGACCATAGTCAATAGTTACTTAGAACGACACTATATGCCACATTAAAAATAAAACCAACCAAAGTTCAAACTTTAAAACCATGCGGAAGCGTTTTGTAAATAAGACAAACCCAAAATATAAAAATGCATATTTGGCAAAACATGCGCCAACCCAAACATTTAAACACTCGTAAATAAATACCAACAAACATGTCTTTAAAATATAGTCTTAGAATGCATGCTAGACCCGTGTGATGCTCCTAATGGCAAGCAGGGTTAACAACCTGAGAATAGCATACTAAAATGTCAACACGATGGTTGGTGAGTTCAAGAGTTTGCGTTTATCATAAACAATAACATTTGCATAACATATGAAGTGCATTGAAATAGGTAGCTAGTCTATATTCACAAGTAATAACCATAGTGATTTCGCGATCGAAGCTGACTGTGACGATATTTGTGTCTAGGATAATATTGCACCCGTTTGACCTCGAGTCGCACAGGTGGGGCTCGTCAGACCCAGTAGTACTACCCACGATTTCCCGCTAGTTACCATTATTAACGATCCGAAAGTGTGAGGACTTTCAAGGTATTAAGCACTACGTTAAAACATACACAGCTTATAATAATAAAATAGCGTTTGAGTACAAGTATGCTACCTCCCCCAAGAAGAAGGTTTATAAAAATAGAGGGGCATGAACTCACCTGGTGTGTATAGATAATGACTAAAGAGAACTGGTGATAGGTGCAAAGACAACCCTTCAAAGGTTACCTAGAACACGAGAGTACATAAGTACGTGTACACAGAATCATATTGAAACCCTAAGTGCTTTACAAACCAAAGAACTCAAAGTTTTAGAAGACAAGACACATTTGACCCAGTTGACCCGTTTGACCTGTTGGTGACATTATAGGTGAAATTCCATTCAAACAAGCATAACAGCCTATCACACATGATTAACATACAAACAGATTACATATAACACTTCATTAATTACATGTACTAATTAGATCATCATACCACCAGATATCATACAAGTCATGCGAATCTCAAACTATTATCATGCTCATAACATCTATAACACAAATAATACACCATACAAGGATCAAATCACGCATCACATGCCATGTGAAGCCACTCACGACTTCACACCCTAAACCCTGCCAATCCTACTAGGTACGGGCCTCAGATTCGCACGTGTGTATGATGATTATTAACATACCAATTTCCATAGCTCATATCATCCAAAATGTTCATTCTTAATCAACCATCAATCAACAAAAGTCCTAGCTTACCTATATGACTCATACCATGATTTTTCCACAAACAGGCCAAAACAGGTAACAAACCAAATCAACATTCATATAACCTAAACAACACATTTAATCACCTTAGAAACCATCCATGAACACACTAGCATGGTCCTAATGTCTCAAACATACCCAAATCATCATATTTAAGAGATTTCATAATTAAAGTTTCCCTTTTGGGAAGTTCATCCCAAATCCATCAAGCACCTAAAACATTCATGAATCCATCAATCACTTACTAATTCAAGTTCATAACAACATCTAGCATGATCAAAACACCAAATCATCATGATTCATCACATTCAACATCAAAAAGTTACTATTTTAAGCTATGCATGAACTACCATGCATCTTCTTGATTTCCTAACGTTCATATCAACCATCTAGCATCTAATCATCATCATAAGCATATCCATAACACCAATTCATCATCAATTCAAAATTTCATGCAAAATAAAGTTACTATTCTTAGTAACCTATGAACCATGAATCAAAATCGAAGCTTTCTTGCATAATCAACGTTAACTAATATGCATACAACCTAACTAGCATCATTACAACATCAAACAACCAACATTCAACATCCAATTTGATCAAAATTGCATCAAACTTTCGGCTAAGGGTTCATCACCCAAAAGAACAACCAAAAATCCTATCTTTATGCATACTTGACGTTAAATAACATGTAATCTATCTAGTAAACTCATTAACATCAACAACTAAGCATTAATCGACCATCAATTGCAGATTTCGAACCCATGCTTTCGGCCAAACACCAAACACCTCAAAAAAACACAAATCTAACCTTTAAATCGTGTAATGAACAAGATTTGATGCTTCCAACGTGTAATAATCCTTGTAATCGACCAAAATCGTGGATTTCTTGCTTGTTCTAGGGCTGAATTTGAAGTGTGTGTGTGTGTGTAGAGGGTGAGTCGTGGCCGAAGGGTTGGGTGGGGGCTAGGGTTTTTGTTTGTTTTTTTTATTAATCCCTAATTTCTATTTCAACCCTTGTAGTTTACATTTTATAAAAACTAGGCTTTTAATTACTCTTTTAACATGTTTTTAACTAGAGTAATAAACATATCAACTAATAATAACAATTATATGTCTTATCTTTGCAAGTTATAAAGTTCACCAATCAAATACACACGTTTCCACGTTACTCGATAAAATTTACAATAAACATTTAAATCACATAATCACAACTAATAATCAACATAGTAATTATTTGTTTCACATTATTAATTATTATTAAGTCACCAACGTTCAACGACAACTAGTGTGTGTTCACGACACGTGTATGCAAGACTTAACGGAACTAACGGAGTTTGGTAATGGAAAATTACCGGCTGTCACATTATCCCCATGTTGAAAGAATTTTCGTCCCGAAAAGTGCGTTACATGGTGAGTGTTCCATCACTGGTCTACTGCATTGGCACAAGGAAATTGAAATCGAGTGAGTTTTGGATGAGTTGTCACATCATCCCCATGTTGAAAGAAATTTCGTCCCGAATTTTAATCAGTACCTTCGCCGGCTGGCATCGTCTTTTCGAATAGCTGAGGATACTTAAGCTTCATTTGGTCTTCACATTCCCACGTGAATTCTGGTCCATGTCTCGAGTTCCAACGAACTTTAACGATGGGTATCTTGCTTTTCTTAAGCGTTTTCACCTCACGATCCATCACTTCGACTGGTTCCTCAATGAAGCGTAATTGTTCATCTACTTGAACTTCCTCAAGCGGTACGATCATCGTTTCATCCATTAAACATTTCTTTAGATTTGAAACATGGAATACATCATGGATTCCACTCAATGAATCAGGTAAAGCTGGTCGATAGGCTATTGGACCAATTCTTTCCACTATCTCAAATGGTCCAACGTATCTTGGATTTAGCTTTCCTCGCTTACCAAACCGAACTACGCCTTTCCATGGTGAGACTTTCAATAAGACTTTGTCACCAACTTGAAATTCCAAAGGTTTCCGTCGCTTGTCAGCATAGCTTTTCTGTCTGTCTCGCACTGCGGCCATGCTGTTTCTTATCTGGACAATCTTCTCAATTGTCTCGTGTACTAACTCAGGACCCGTTAATTGACTATCACCAATTTCAGCCCAACAAACTGGTGATCTACACTTTCTCCCATACAAAGCTTCCAAAAGGTGCCGCCTTTATGCTAGTGTGATAGCTGTTATTGTAAGAAAATTCCACCAATGGTAGGTGAACTTCCCAGTTATTCCCGAAGTCAATCACACAAGCATGTAACATGTCCTCCAAAGTCTGTATAGTATGATCGCTTTGACCATCAGTCTGTGGATGATAAGCAGTACTCATATCCAATCGCGTACCTAAAGATTTCTGCAACGATTGCCAGAAGTGCGATGTGAAACGAGAATCGCGGTAAAAAATAATTGAGATCGGTACTCCATGCCTCGAAATGATCTCCTTCAAATAGAGTCGGGTTAATTTCTCCATCTTGTATGTTTCCTTTATCGCTAGGAAATGTGCAGACTTTGTTAATCGATCCACGATAACCCATATTGTGTCACATCCCGTAGAAGTACGAGGTAACTTAGTAATAAAATCCATTGATATCTGATCCACTTCTACATAGGGATCTCGGGTTGTTGTAGTAGACCAGATGGTTTTTAATACTCCACTTTTACCTTCGAGCAGGTCAGACACTTGCTCACATAAGTAGCTACATCCGCTTTCATATTAAGCCACCAATAGTACGCCTTCAGATCGTGATACATCTTGTCAGATCCAGGATGTATGGAGTACTTAGACTTGTGTGCCTCACTCATGACCAAGTCTCTCAGATTTCCGTGTAGAGGTACCCAAAGTCTATCCATGAAGTAACGAATTCCATCCGCTTTTACTTCCAATTGTTTTTCCATACCCCTTAACGATTCAGACCCAATGTTTTCTGCTTTCAGAGCTTCTGTCTGAGCCTCTCGGATTTGTTCCGGTAACTGTGTGCTAATGGTAAGCTGCAAAGCTCGCACACGTCGAGGCTTAGCAGTTTCTTTCCTACTCAGCACGTCAGCAACTACATTTGCTTTCCCCGGGTGGTACTTAATAGCACAGTCATAGTCATTCAGTAATTCTACCCAGCGCCTTTGCCTCATATTCAACTCCTTTTGCTCAAATATATGCTGAAGACTCTTGTGATCGGTGTAGATGGTGCATTTGGTACCGTACTAGTAATGTCTCCAGATCTTCAAGGCAAAAACTACTACACCCAGTTCCAAGTCATGGGTGGTATAGTTCTTCTCATGAATCTTCAACTGTCTAGAGGCGTAAGCTATCACCTTATCCCGCTACATCAAGACGCATCCAAGTCCTTGAATAGACGCATCACAGTAGACTACGAAGTCATCACTACCATCCGGTAATGCTAATATTGGTGCGCTACACAGTTTCTGTTTCAGCAACTGGAAAGCAGATTCCTGACTCTCACCCTATTTATATGTTGTTCCCTTATGAGTCAAGGCTGTGAGAGGTTGTGCAATCTTAGAGAATCCTTCGATGAACCGTCGATAATATCCCGCTAATCCAAGGAATTGTCGTATCTCGCTTGGTGTCTTAGGAACAGACCAATTCTTTATCGCTTCAATCTTAGCAGGATCAACATGTATTCCCTTCTCGTTGACAATATGACCCAAGAATTGTACCTCACGTATCCAGAAATGACACTTAGAAAACTTTGCATACAGTTGTTCCTTTCTAAGTAATTCCAAGATTAAATGTAAGTGCTTCTCATGTTCTTCCTCAGTCCTTGAGTATATCAATATGTCATCAATAAAGACGATAACAAATTGACCAAGATAGGGTTTGCACACGCGATTCATGAGGTCCATGAATACTGCTGGTGCATTCGTCAACCCAAATGGCATGACCAAAAAGTCATAGTGACCATATCATGTATGGAAAGCAGTCTTCGAGATGTCCTCTTCTCGAACTCTAAGCTGATGATACCCAGACCTCAGATCAATCTTAGAGTAATAGCTTGATCCTTGCAGTGATATCTGTTCTTGACAGTAACCTTGTTCAGTTCCCTATAGTCAATGCACATTTAAATGTACCATCCTTCTTCTTCACAAATAGAACCGGCGCTCCCCAGGGCGACGAACTCGGTCGGATAAACCCTTTATCCAACAACTCTCGTAGTTGGGCGGATAATTCCTGTAGTTCTTTCGGAGCTAACCGGTACGGTGCTCTCACATTGGAGCGGCTCCTGGATTCAACTCAATTTGGAATTCAACTTGAAGATGAGGCAGTAATCCAGGCAGGTTTTCCGGAAACACCTCAGGAAACTCGCGAACTACAGGAATATCCTCTATCTTCTTTTCCTTGGTCTGTTTATCTGTGACGAGTGCCAATATGGCCAGTCGACCCTTTCATAACAACTTATGTGCCTCATGAACGAGATGATGCCTATCACCGCACCACTCCTATCACCTATGACCACAAGGACTTCTTCGCCAATGGGAATCCGTATGATCTTCTCGTGGCATATGACTTCCCCTTGTTTATCGGAAAGCCAATCCATGCCTACTACCACATCAAAGCTTCCTAACGTAACAGGCATGAGATCTATGGTGAATGTATGACCAGCAAGCTCTATCTTGCAGTCTCTAAGAATATGCGTTACGTGAATCTGTGTACCGTCAGCTAACTCTACGGTGTATTTAGATTCTAAGGCTGAGGGCATATCACTTAAAAGACTACAGAACCTAGTGGACACAAAACTTTTATCGGCTCTGGTATCGAATAATACGGTAGCAAAACGACCATTAACCGAAAATTTACCAGTTACTGTTGTAGGATCGTTTAGAGCCTCACCTGAGCCAATGACGAAGGCTCTTCCTTTGGCTCCATTGTTGTTTCCACCATTGTTGTTGCCATTACCATTGTTGTTGTTGCTGTTGTTCCCATTATTGTTATTGTTGCCATTACCATTCCTCTTAAGCTGGGGGCAGTTGCGTTTGTAATGGCCTTCTTTTCCGCACTCAAAACAACCTTTAGGAGTTTCTTGTGATTGTTGTGGCTTTTTCATCAGTTTACCCCGGCAGTCTTTGGCTGCGTGACCAATCTTCCCATAACGTTGGCACTTGTAGTTATCACATCGACCCACCTGGTGGTAGTTACACCGGTTGCACTTCGGCTGTCTTCCGCCATACCCACCGGGTCCTTGATTTGAGGGAGTCGCCTGGTTGAAGCTTCGATTGTTATCGAACTTCCGTTGCTATTGCTGACTTTGCTGCTATTGTTGAGGTTGAGATTGGCTGCTGGATGACGATCCCTTGTTGCTTGAACCATCCCACTTGCGTTTATGGTCGGGCACGCATGCCACCGCACCCTGCTTAGGTAATCGACCTTGATTAGTCAGCATGTGGGCTGTTCGGATAGCTTGTTGTATGGTAGTGGGGTTAGAGGCAGTTACCATACCTTGAATTTCGGGCACCAATCCCCGTATATAATGTTCAACCCTCTTGTAAATTTCATTCACCTTCCCTAGGCATAAAGTGGCTAACTCATGAGTACGGGTCGTGTAGGCTTCAATTTCTGAGCCTTGCATTTTGAGTTGCCAGAACTCAATCTCCAGTTTCTGCACTTCATTTCGGGGGCAGTATTCTTCGGTCATAATCCCCTTAAACTCATCCCAAGGTAGTTCATTAGCCATGGCTTGACCCAGCATTTGCACCTGGGCATTCCACCAGGAAAATGCTGCGCCTTCCAATGTCCCGGTGGCATACTTCACCTGATCAGCAGGCGGGCAGTTGCATTTTGCGAAGACAGACTCTGTCTTCTCAAACCACCTTACAAGCCCTACAGCCCCTTCCGTCCCGCTGTAGGTATGGGGTTTACAGTCCATGAAGGACTTGTAGGTACATGGTGGTGGTCCTGTTTTGACAATCCCAAACATTAGTCAGATATCCTAGACAAATAACTAGGATAATTAGTTTAACCTCTTGTTATCATTTACCTGCTGGTTGTCCCGGTTGGGCAGCAGCCACTGCCGCCTGAACATATTCGTTAATTAATGCCGCCAATTCCGTAGGCGTCATGTTTATGGCTCCGGCACCACGGCCTCCGGCGCCACGTCCACGACCATGCCCACGTCCTCTTCCACGTGCGTCCATATTTCACTTTACAATTCACAATTACAATAATGAGTAACATCCAACACATTAATCTCATCAAGGTACAGTAAACAATAAGAAATAATGCATTCACCACAACCACAACATTTATAACATAAATAATAACCAAAAATAAATAAATTGCAATTGAGTCACAAAATATTCCATCAATGTCAAAATTTAAGTTTGTCAGTTGGGTGGGAAACAACCCTTCCCAAATAGGTTTCAAAGAAAAGAAACACTACATAGTCTAAGTCATTTAAAAGTAGAATCAGTCCAGTACGTCAGATCCGTCACTGTCCCCATCCATCTCTGCTGGTTCTTCTTTGGGGGCTTCCTCATCAGGATCCACCAAAGGTGCAGGGGCTTCAACAACCTGAAGTGCTGCTAGCTGTGCCTCTAAATCAGCAAACCTATCATCGATCACTATGTTAAGGTGATCCTGTGCGTCCATGTGCCCACTAAGTGGTACAACGTCGCCTGCCAGAGTATGATGTCCACCAATGGCCATCGAGAGTCGCTCTTGAAGCGTCTCTACCTGGAAACGCAACTGACGCATCTCAGATCGTAATGCAGAGTTCTCATCAGTGAGTCCTCTAATCCGCTGTCGCTCCGTGTCTAGAGTGGCTACCAAAGCTGCAAACGCCTGCTCGAGAGGGATGCTCAAGGTAGGAAGAGTAGGCAATACAGAGGCGGTCGATGACCTAGTCCTAGGTCATGTAGGAGCTACTGGTGGTACGCGCTCTCTATAAGCCATCCGTTTATGTAGGTGGGGTAGAAATCCCAGTTTCGCGGAGGATCAAGCTCAGGAGGTATGAAAGGCTGATCCCAGTCTATCTCGCCAGGAGGATAAGGATGTCGGTGCCAGGTAAATCCCCTATCAGGTACGGGAGACGTAAGAGGTGACTCAGATCGTGCAGGTCTCTTGCCCAAATTTCAGGACGACGATGCCATGCTGCGAAGTACATGTTGCGTATGCCAATGAGTATACAGTAAGGAGAGTAAGCGATAAGTAACTAACAACTGTGCGGTTATAGTCTAGTGTGTGTATGCAACCTAGTTCCCTATAACCAATGGCTCTGATACCAATCTATCACACCCTCAAAATCCACGTGCGGAGTTTTACCGCGAGGCGTGTGAACAAACCAGGATCACAGTCAATAGTTACTTAGAACGACACTATATGCCACATTAAAAATAAAACCAACCAAAGTTCAAACTTTAAAACCATGCGGAAGCGTTTTGTTAATAAGACAAACCCAAAATATAAAAATGCATATTTGGAAAAACATGCGCCAACCCAAACATTTAAACACTCGTAAATAAATACCAACAAACATGCCTTTATAATAGAGTCTTAGAATGCATGCTGGACCCGTGTGGTGCTCCTAATGGCAAGCAGAGTTAACGACCTGAGAATAGCATACTAAAATGTCAACACAATGGTTGGTGAGTTCAAGAGTTTGCGTTTATCATAAACAATAACATTTGCATAACATAAGAAGTGCATTGAAATAGATAGCTAGTCTATATTCACAAGTAATAACCATAGTGATTTCGCGATCAAAGCTGACTGTGTTGCGTTTGTTGCCTCCCGTCACGACTTACCAGGTCGTGATGATATTTGTGTCTAGGACAATATTGCACCCGTTTGACCTCGAGTCGCACAGGTGGGGCTCGTCAGACCCAGTAGTACTACCCAAGATTTCCCTTTAGTTACCATTATTAACGATCCAAAAGTGTGAGGACTTTCAAGGTATTAAGCACTATGTTAAAACATACACAGCTTATAATAATAAAATAGCGTTTGAGTACAAGTATGCCACCTCCCCCAAGAAGAAGGTTTATAAAAATAGAGGGGCATGAACTCACCTGGTGTGTAAAGATAATGACTAAAGAGAACTGGTGATAGGTGCAAAGACAACCCTTCAAAGGTTACCTAGAACACGAGAGTACATAAGTACGTGTACACAGAATCAAATTGAAACCCTAAGTGCTTTACAAACCAAAGAACTCAAAGTTTTAGAAGACAAGACACATTTGACCCAGTTGACCCGTTTGACCCGTTGGTGACATTATAGGTGAAATTCCATTCAAACAAGCATAATAGCCTATCACACATGATTAACATACAAACTGATTACATATAACACTTCATTAACCACATGTATTAATTAGATCATCATACTGCCAGATATCATACAATTCATGCGAATCGCAAACTATTATCATGCTCATAACATCTATAACACAAATAATACACCATACAAGGATCAAATCACGCATCACATGCCATGTAAAGCCACTCACGACTTCACACCCTAAACCCTGCCAATCCTACTAGGTAGGGGCCTCAGATTTGCACGTGTGTATGATGATCATTAACATACCAATTTCCATAGCTCATATCATCCAAAATATTCATTCTTAATCAACCATCAATCAACAAAAGTCCTAGCTTACCTATATGACTCATACCATGATTTTTCCACAAACAGGACAAAACAGGTACAAACCAAATCAACATTCATATAACCTAAACAACACATTTAATCACCTTAGAAACCATCCATGAACACACTAGCATGGTCCTAATGTTCCAAACATACCCAAATCATCATATTTAAGAGATTTCATGACAGGATCAGTGATCTAAGTTTGATCAATTAGAGTTGAATTGCAGCGGAATTAGAACAAGAATTAGACAAATATAGCAAGAACACAATAGATATTCAATGGAACAGTACACGGTTATAGAGAAAGAGGGTTTTCTGCAAAAGGGATAATATCATTCATGCACAAAATGCTTCGGTATGGCGGCCGCTAAGCTTCGCTATATCAGCCGCTAAGCTGCGCACCTTACAATTAGGTCAACATTCCTTATATAAAGGAATGTGACGTCTGCTGATGTCACTTGATAGTGACATCTAACAGAATTATTACAAACAACTAAAAGTAAGCAAACTACTGATAATGTTCACAACAACTGAGAACATCTCAGAGTATGCTAAGTACAAGATGAAACTAAAACTACTGAAACTACAAGTACTGATTACAAGAAACATAAAACTACTGATTACAAAAGAACTGAAAGGAAAATATAACTACTGAAAGGAAACCATCACAACTACTGAAGAGGTCTTCTTCAGCTGTTGTGACAACATCTGAGACTTGGTCTTCAGTCTTTGTCTTCAGCTTTTGTCTTTAGACTTTGTCTTCAGTTCTTTAGCTTCAGACTTTGTCTTCAGCTTTTTCACTTCAGACTTTGTCTTCAGCTCTTCCACTTCAGACTTTGTCTTCAGACCTTGTTATCGGTTGATGTCTTCAGCTGTTGCAGACTACTTCAGTTGTTGTAATGTCTGTGGGACTTAAATGTTTTTCTGATCAGGCTCATTAGTTCTTTTGGTCCAACAAACTCCCCCTGAACCAATGCAGCCAAAACCTTTAAGCTTATTGAGGTCCCACTTATTCTTGGCAAAAATACTCTCTTGATCAGCTTCAGAGATATCAGATAAGCACAGGCCAAGAAACAGGTTTCAGTAGATGTGAATGTCAAAGGATGGAAGGGAACTCTGTCTTGGGGAACTGGACACAGAGCTGTTATCCCAACCATGAAACCTACTTCCCATTGATGAGTCTATAAGACTCTCTGACGTAGGCCTCAAGGAGAACAACTTGTTCCTCTTTAGTGAGTTCTTCTGCTTCTTCTTCGAAGAAGAACTCTGGGCCATAGTACTCTGATAGGTACTTTACTGTCTTTCCATTTTTCAACTCAACAGTTGTTATCTCTCTGTAAGCAAATTCATCTGGGTGAGTCCCTTCTAATAACAACTGGAGTTCATTTTTCTTGATCTCTTCAAGCCTCTTGTATAACAACCCCTTCTTGACCATTTTGTTCTCCATTAGAGTTTGAGGGGTCATCTTTGACTTGTAGGCTCTCTTGAAGTCTTCAAGTATCTCCTAGGATGAGACTACAATGGCCAACATAATAACAGCATCTATGGTCTTTCTCACTTGGCCATTGTATCTACTTGGTATGGATTTCTTATGAATTCTAGAACTAACCCTGGGGTCTGGCCAAATCCTTACTCTCTCCTTTTGATATTGAAAGGTATGCCTGAGAGCATACAGCCTTTGAGCGTGTTTCTTCATGGCTTGTATAGATGATGACTGAGGAAACTCTTTGTCAACCATCTTCAAAAGTTGCTCATCGTGTTATTTCTGCTGTTCTTCTTCTTCAATCTTAACTTTCACCATTTGCCTCTGAAAGTCTGGTGTGATCATTTGTTGACTTCTGGGCTCAGGTATTTTTAGAACAGTAGAGATTGGCAGACTGTCTTCTTTATCATCTTCTTCTTCTTCTTCTTCCATCCTCAACACTCTTCTCCTCCTTCTGGGTGCATCATTGGATGTGGTTTGAGGTGGTTTTTGGGGTAAGGGAGTTGGTTTTGAGGGTTGAGTTGGTTTAAGTTTAGGTTTAGGGATTGGTTTGGAGAGTTGTGGGGTTGGTTGTTTTTGAGTGGGAGTTTGGGAAGGCTGATCTAGCATTTTTATGGTAAGTTTGGCTTTGGAAAGCTTGGCCATATCAGTTCTCTTCCCAGCACCTGCTTCATCTAAGGCTTCGATAATCAACCCCTTATTGAATGCTTCAGAAGCACAGATTCTGGTGGTTATTGCCAGAATACTGTCTCTGGTCCATGATTTAATCTCAATTAATGATCTTCCCAAGTATTTTGCAATAAACCTGATCATTATCTCCAACCTCTCCCTTTCCATCACACTGTAACTGGCCCATCTCTCTTGTACCTCTTTAATCTCCAGCCTTCTGATCTCAGTGTCTAATGTAGCTGTATCAAAGCCTTGTCTGAAGAGTTGGTCTATTATTCTGTCCATTGATCTGCTGTGAGCTTCATCAGCTTCTTTAACCAGATCTTCCAATGATTTCTCTTCATCAGGCTTTTGAGTTTCAGCACTTTTCTTTCTCTTGTATGTGATCAGCTGTTTTTCCTTTTCTAACTCCTTTTCTTTCTCTTATTGTTTCTCATCTTCCACTCTCTTTCTCTTTCTTTCTTTCACTGCCTTAGACTCCCCCTTTTTGGGTGCATTGGGTTCAGGGGTTTGAATGGCAGAAAGCTTCTTTTGTACAGCATCATCAACAAGTGTTTGTAGATTTGAGGAGATCCTCTCATCAATAGCTTTATGCACAATCTCATTGATGATGGGAGTGATGAGAGGTAAGGAATGTTGAAAGGTAGCAACCATCTGCTCAGAGGGGTTCTGTCCCTGAGAGGTGGTGCCAAAAGCAGTGGCTGGTGGCTCAGTTGAGTGTAGTGGCTGAGTGTTTGGTGAACCTTCAGATGAAGGTGCCATCTGTGGGTTTATTAGGGCAGATGGACTTTGATCCTGAGACATTTTGGCAAGCAGTTCTTTAGTCTGCTCACCTCAGCCTCAAAGATTGTGTTATGGGCTAAGACATCGAAGAAAAAGCCCAGGTCATCATCAGTCTTTGCTGAATCACCTGACCTCCTGATTGAATCAGGATGTACATGCCCTGAGTGTAGATCAGTTGTAGCATGTGCCCCTTGTTCTTGGTTCTGGGAACTTCCTGCCTTAGGACTGAGTCCTTCATCAGCAGTTGCCTCTGGTGAGGTCTTAGAGATGTTACCAACTGCATCCTGTTCATTTGCTGAATCAGTATAAATGGCAGCCTCACCAGATGTTCTAACCTCCTCCTCTACATGGGGAGATTGAACATTATAACCCCTGTGCTGTGGGTTATCAGCAGCATTTTGGTCCTCTTCCTCAGCTGTTGAGGTTCTCCCCATTGTAATTGGTTTCTGGGGAGGAGGAGAGGAATGCAGCTGACTCAGCACTTGTGCAACTATAATGGTTGGGCTTTGAGGGGCGGTTGCATTTGGAGATAGGTTTGAAGCAAATTGCACCCGGGGTGACTGGTGCTCTTCAATGGTAACCTTCTCAATTGAGATAGGTTCCAGCATTATGGTATCCCCAATTATGGTTGCATCAGGATCCTGTTGAGAGGATGCCTGAGCGGCTAGGGCTGGTGGAGTCTTTGACACTACTGGGGGGTTAGAACCAGTAAGTGTTTCCTGTATTGGTGGTACAGGGGCATCCTCAGGGGACTCATCTCCCTGAGTAGCCTTTTTGGGCTTTTTGGTGTTGGGTTTGGTGGGGACTTTGGATCTGGAAGTAGAGGCTGTGGGTTCCCGCTGCTTGGGTTTTAGCAGCCGGGCAGCCCCTTTTAGTGTAGGGTCAGAGTTGTGCCTGGAGTATACTTCAGGCAATACAGCCGGAGCAGGGACTCCAAGGCCAACAAGGCCGTCTGATTTTAGCTGATTTAAAATTATGGCCATGAGAAACCTGGGATATAATATCCATCTGTTTGCCACAGGTTTCAAAGCCAGATCCTTTAGTTCCATGAAAACTATCTCAGAAAAATTTAGATTTTGTCGTTCAAAGATAGAGTATAATACCTGTTGCCATCGGGAGGACATCTGATCCCATGAGGAGGTTTTTGATGCAAGGCAGATATTCACCATGTGGAATATAAGACGTTCAGCATCGTGGAAGTGCTTCTTCAGAATGGTGGTAGAACTTAAGTCTCCTTCATACCCGTTATTGATGAAAGACATATCAGTTGTGCCTTTCGGGTATTCTGTGACACAGGTGGCATCATGTAGATTTAGGGTTTGTCGAATGATGTCTGGAGTGATGACCACCTGTTTCTGGTTAACCAACGACTGGAGAGTGATTTGGCTATCATTCTCACCAGTGTGCACAGAGACATTGGTCCAGAATTGGCTTAGGGAATCGGGGTATATGGTAGGATTCAGAAGAAAAGCGGTTCGGTACTGGGAATCTACCATAAGATTGATGGCATTATCAAATTTGTTCCAAAAGGCCGACTTCGAGAGGTAGGCAACACAGTTGTGTCTGGGTTTGAGTTTCATGGTCGCCATTGTTGAGAGAGTGAAGGACATAAAACGGCTAATGAAACGATTGAAAGTAGGTTTAGGTATTTATAGGGTAAGAAAAGGCTGATATAAAACGACTGAAAGTGTTGGTGCTGTCATCAGTTGTTTGAAAACAACTGAAGACCTGGTTTTAACTTTCAGAAGTTGTAACAACTAAAGACTTGGTATTAGTCATCAGTAGTTGTGAAACTACTGAAGACATGGTTTTGGCTTCAGGTGTTGTAAACAACTAAAGATTTGGTGTTAGTCATCAGTAGTTGTAAAACTACTGAAGACATGGTTTTGGCTTCAGTTGTATGAAGTGAAACAGCAGTTGTAGAAACAACTGAAGAGAAAAGTTTCTCATCAGCTGTTGTCGTCAATTCTTAGCTCATCAGCTGTTTCATTCTGACCTCAACACTTATCAGACTTTTTGTCTGATTTTCAGACGTTTCATTGGTCATCAGTACTTATCTATTATACTGACATCAGTAGTTGTAACTACATCAGTAATTATAACCACATCAGTTCTTTTCAACAAATAGAGTACTTCAGTACTTTTAAGTAATTTAGTCTTCAGTAGTTATGAAAACTACTGAGGATAAAAGAACTTATCAATACTTATTTGTGACAATAGTATACGAATGCTCATCAGTACTAGTTGACTGAGATCATCAGTTGTTGTCACTTATTCTAGCTGCAGCATACCAAGCCATAACACTAGGTTTTGGAAAGTTGAACTGTCCAAAGGCTTAGTAAATATGTCTGCAAGCTCATCAGCACTAGGAACAAACTTTGGATCAATCAGACCTTTTTCAAAACAATCCCTAATAAAATGGTGTCTGATCTCAATATGTTTGGTCCTAGAGTGCTGGACTGGATTCTTGACAATACAAAGAGCTGAAGCACTATCCATTAGTAATGGAGTCTTAGTCTCTGTAATGCCATAATCCAATAATTGATTCTGAAGCCAGAGTACCTGAGATGTACAACTTGCAGCAGCAATGTACTCGGCTTCAGCAGTGGATGTAGCAACAGATGTTTGTTTCTTACTCTGCTAAGAAACCAAACAGTTGCCTAGGAATTGACATCCACCAGAAGTTGATTTTCTAGTTAATTTACACCCTGCATAGTCACTATCAGAAAAAGCAACTAATTTGCAAGAGTGCCCAGTGGAATACCAAAGACCTAGAGATTGAGTACCTTGCAGATATCTAAAGATCCTCTTGACTGCAATCAAATGAGACTCTTTAGGAGCAGCCTGAAATCTAGCACAAACACAAGTTGCAAGCATAATATCTGGTCTAGAAGCTGTTAAGTACATCAAGGACCCAATCATACATCTGTAAAGTGTTTCATCAACAGCTTTACCTTTCTGATCTGCATCCAGTTGTGTGGTGCTGCACATGGGAGTAGAACAGGGCTTATAGTTTTGCAAATCAAACTTTTCCAAAAGACTCTTTGTGTATTTTGACTGATGAATGAAAGTTCCATCAGCCTTTTGTTTGATTTGCAAACCTAGAAAGAACTGTAATTCTCCCATGGCACTCATTTCGAATTTTTGTTGCATCAACTTTGTAAATGCATCACACAACTGTGGATCAGAGGATGCAAAAATAATATCATCAACATAAATTTGAACAAGGAGCTTATGCTGACCCACTTTCTTAATGAACAAAGTTTTATCTATAGAGCCTCTAGTGAAATTATTCTGAAGAAGAAAATTTGACAGTGTTTCATACCAGGCTCTAGGAGCTTGTTTCAACCCATAAAGAGCCTTATCAAGTTTATACACCCAATCAGGATGTTTATTATCCTCAAAACCTGGTGGTTGACACACATAAACCTCTTCTTTTATTTTACCATATAAAAATGCACTTTTGACATCCATTTGAAAAACTTTAAGATTGTGGAATGCAGCATAGGCTAAGAACAATCTAATTGCCTCCAGTCTGGCTACAGGGGCAAAGGTTTCATCATAATCAATACCTTCTTCTTGTGAAAACCCCTGGACAACCAGTCTGGCCTTGTTCTTGACAATTTGCCCATTTTCATATGTTTTATTCCTAAACACCCATTTAGTGCCTATTGCACACTTACCTGGGGGTAGAGGAACCAGTTCCCACACTTGCTGCTTTTTGAACTGAAGAAGCTCAAGCTGCATGGCATCAACCCATCCATTGTCTCTTAATGCAATATGATAGTTCTTTGGCTCTTGCTGACTGATGAAGAGAGCATAGAAGTAGAAGTTGGACACTTGACTTCTAGTTGAGACACCAGCATTGATATCACCAATGATTTGAGACATTGGGTGATTCTTCAGCTCTTGGTACACTATGAGATCTGTGCAAGTGTTTGTAGCACGCTCAGCAGCAACAGATGTTGATCCAGATTCTTGAAACCAAGTATTAGATGGCAAGTCAAATAAAGTAGAGGATTCAGAAATCTCATCAGCATTTGTTGTGGATGGTGCTACTGAAGCTACAGGAACATCAAGTTTAGTAGACTCAGGCAGTTGATCACTAAACTTGAATAGGTGAGTACTGGGATCATCATCAACATCAGTACCACCAGATGAATGACTGGCTGCAGAAGGTGATGAGTTCACATGATCTGCAATAGTTGGAGGCTGATAAGGAACATATTGCAGTATGTCCAGATCAAACAACTCCACAGGGTTTTGTGGGATTTTGTCCTTAGGAGATTCATTGAACTTCACATACAAGGTTTCTTCAACCATCTTTGTTCTGCAGTTGAACACTCTATAAGCCTTGCAAGTGGATGAATACCCAACAAAATACCCTGCATCCACCTTAGAATCAAACTTTTGGAGTTGATCCTTTGTGTTGAGAATGTAACAAGGACACCCAAATGCTCTGAAGAATGAAATTAGAGGAGCCAAATGATGTAGAACTTCATAGGGAGTCTTCATCAACCTCTGATTCACTAAAGCTCTATTTTGCACATAGCATGCTGTGTTGACAGCTTCAGCCCAAAAGGTCAGTGGCAAACCAGAGTCAGCCAACATGGACCTTGCAGCTTCAATTAGGGTCCTGTTCTTTCTCTCCACTACTCCATTTTTTTCTGGAGTCCTTGGGATGCTATACTGCATCTTGATTCCTTTTGAAAGGTAGAAATCATCAAGTGTATGGTTTCTAAATTCAGTTCCATTATCACTTCTTATACACTTGACTGATAGGGAATACTGCTTCTCAACATACAACACAAAGTTAATAATTGTTTGAGCAGCCTCATCCTTTGAATGCAAGAAGAAGGTCCATACAAATCTGGAGTAATCATCCACAATTACCAGACAGTATTTCTTCTTTGCCATGCTCATTACTCTCACAGGACCAAAGAGATCCATGTGCAGTAATTGCAAGCAGGCAGTGGACTTTGGTTCTTCTATAGGAGGGAATGAAACTTTGTGTTGTTTTCCTTTTAAACAAGCAGTGCAGGTTTCATCACAGTGGAACTCCTTTATTGGTAGACCTCTCACTAAACTATTGTGGATCAACTGATTCATGTTTTTGAGATTAACATGACCCAGCCTTCTATGCCACAGTTTAGATTCCTGAGGAGAGGCCTTGGAGAACAGGCAAGGATGACCTTTTAAATCAATCTTCTTTGACAAATCCAAGGCATATACTCTTCCTATCCTGTTGGCCTTCAGGAGAGTATGTTCATCCAATACCTTGTCAATCAGCCTCAGAACTTTGGAAGATAGAATCCGGCAGTTCTGGCTTGTGAAAAGTGCAACATGCCCTTTATCACACATCTGACTGACACTCAATAGATTATACTTGAGATTCTCCACATGGTTAACATCATCAAATCTGATTTCTCCATTTGACACAAATCCTTTCCCGATGATGTAACCCTTAGCATCATTTCCAAATGAGACAAATCCCTTCTTTCCTTGAGAGTAGTCATTAAGAAGAGAACTGCTCCCAGTCATATGCATAGATCCTCCACTGTCTACATACCAGATGCTTCTTTGGCATGCTGAAGAACCCTGGGTTACCTGTGAAGATGATGCATTGGAGCAGGAACCCTCAGTAGACTCCAGGGCCATGAGAGCAAGATTCCCAAAAGGATGTTCACCACCATGTTGACCAGCACCAGCAAATAATTGCTTATTGAAACCAGAAAGATCATCTGGTAAGCTGCTCCAGTCAACAACTCCTGGTGTGAAGATGCTGATGAGGTTGAGATTGTGATGGAGATGGTTGAGGCTCAGGTAGGGCTTGAGGTTGTTGTGCTATAGGAACTTGAACTGGATTTGGTTGTGGCATGTAATAGCAGGGATATGGATATGGCATTGGACCCTGAGGGACAAAATATGCAGGAGATTGAGGTTGTGAGTGATGACCAGAACTAGCAGGATGTTGCCCTTTGTTTTGTGAACTATTGCTTGGAAAGGTCACAAAGGGTGCAGAGGAGTTAGATCCAGTTGATCTACACTCTCTTGCAAAGTGCCCAAGCCTGTGGCATTTGTGACACCTCAACTTACTCTTGTCAAAACCAACTTTGGTTTTGCCAGAGAGTCCTGGAAATTTCCTACCAGTTCTCTTGTAGAACTTTTGAGATCTGATATTGATCAAGGCCATTTGGCTCAAAATATCCATCTCTTCTAAATCATCATCAGCAATACCCATCAAATCATCCATGATAAAGCATAAATTATCACTATTACACCCAGAATGACTGTCAACACCAACAAATGCATGATCAGAACTGTTTGAAGAGAAATCTATATGCTCATCATAATGGCTTTCTGATCCAGCATATTCTGACTCACGACCAACCAAGGCAGTGTTCCCTGGTACAAAGTCATCAGTGAGCTTTCCTGATGATGCCAGTTTCCTTTTCTGCTCTATCTCTCTTTCAAATGTAAGCAGTTTCCCATGGAGTTAGGTGAGAGATAGGCTATCCAGATTTGCACTGGAGCGTAGGACAATGGTGTATGTGTCCCATCTCTCAGGAAGTGATCTGAGGAATCTGTTGTTCATCTGGCTGTTAGTATACTCATGCTTGACCATTTTCAGCTCAGAGATCAAGCAGGAGAAACGCTCAAACTGTTGAGTCAGTGTCTCACCCTTCCTATGAGAAAATGTCTCATATTGTTGGGCGAGGATTTCTCTGTTGTTTGCTAAGACCTCATCAGTTCCTCCGAATTGTTCCTTCAAAGCATTCCAGAGGTCATGAGCAGTTTCATGATGCATAAGCCCAGAATAGATTTCATTCGGCAGTGCCATGGCCAGAATTCCATGGGCTTTAGCATCAATCTCAAACAGTTTACGATCTTCATCTGAGTATTGCTCCTTCTTCTTCAGAACCATTTGGTTGGTCTCCGGATTGTTCACCATAGGCTTGTGTGGACCGTGAACCACAGATGTCCAACAACCTGAACTGTTAACAGACAGGTGATGGAGCATTCTTCGTTGCCATATGTTATACTCACTCCTAACCAGCATCGGAGGCTTGGTTGAGGAGCCAGTATTGTGAGGGTCATTAGATGGAGTAGTCATTCTCAGATTCAAACCAATTCAATCAAGTTTCAACAGATTTAGCACAAAAACACAACAAACTCAATATGAACCAAGAAGAAACTCAAATTGAATAACCAGAAGCAGCAGAAGATCAATCTCTATAACCAATTATTGCAAATATGCTAATTCGATCAAACTTTAGATATCGAAATAGCAGTTTCAATGATCAATTGTTAAACCGATCAATGATTAACCTGCTCTGATACCATTTGACAGGATCAGTGATCTAAGTTTGATCAATTAGAGTTGAATTGTAGCGGAATTAGAACAAGAATTAGACAAATATAACAAGAACACAATAGATATTCAATGGAACAGTACACGGTTATAGAGAAAGAGGGTTTTCTGCAAAAGGGATAATATCATTCATGCACAAAATGCTTCGGTATGGCGGCCGCTAAGCTTCGCTATATCAGCCGCTAAGCTTCGCTAAGCTGCGCACCTTACAATTAGGTCAACATTCCTTATATAAAGGAATGTGACGTCTGCTGATGTCACTTGATAGTGACATCTAACAGAATTATTACAAACAACTGAAAGTAAGCAAACTACTGATAATGTTCACAACAACTGAGAACATCTCAGAGTATGCTAAGTACAAGATGAAACTAAAACTACTGAAACTACAAGTACTGATTACAAGAAACATAAAACTACTAATTACAAAAGAACTAAAAGGAAAATATAACTACTGAAAGGAAACCATCACAACTACTGAAGAGGTCTTCTTCAGCTGTTGTGACAACATCTGAGACTTGGTCTTCAGTCTTTGTCTTCAGCTTTTGTCTTCAGACTTTGTCTTCAGTTCTTTAGCTTCAGACTTTGTCTTCAGCTTTTTCACTTCAGAGTTTGTCTTCAGCTCTTCCACTTCAGCCTTTGTCTTCAGACCTTGTTATCGGTTGATGTCTTCAGCTGTTGCAGACTACTTCAGTTGTTGTAATGTCTGTGGGACTTAATGGTTTTTCTGATCAGGCTCATTGGTTCTTTTGGTCCAACATTTCACAATTAAAGTTTCCCTTTTGGGAAAGTTCATCCCAAATCCATCAAACACCTAAAACATTCATGAATCCATCAATCACTTACTAATTCAAGTTCATAACAACATCTAGCATGATCAAAACACCAAATCATCATGATTCATCACATTCAACATCAAAAAGTTACTATTTTAAGCAATGTATGAACTACCACGGATCTTCTTGATTTCCTAACATTCATATCAACCATCTAGCATCTAATCATCATCATAAGCATATCCATAACACCAATTCATCATCAATTCAACATTTCATGCAAAATAAAGTTACTATTCTTAGTAACCTATGAACCATGAATCAAAATCGAAGCTTTCTTGCAAAATCGACGTTAACTAATATGCATACAACCTAACTAGCATCATTACAACATCAAACAACCAACATTCAACATCCAATTTGATCAAAATTGCATCAAACTTTCGGCTAAGGGTTCATCACCTGAAAGAACAACCAAAAATCCAATCTTTATGCATACTTGACATTAAATAACATGTAATCTATCTAGTAAACACATTAACATCAACAACTAAGCATTAATCGACCATCAATTGCAGATTTCGAACCCCTGCTTTCGGCCAAACACCAAACACCTCAAATAACAACAAATCTAACCTTTAAATAGTGTAATGAACAAGATTTGATGCTTCCAACGTGTAATAATCCTTGTAATAGACCAAAACCATGGATTTCTTGCTTGTTCTAGGGCTGAATTCGAAGTGTGTGTGTGTGTAGAGGGTGAGTCGCGGCCGAAGGGTTGGGTGGGGGCTAGGGTTTTTGTTTTTTTTTTTTATTAATCCCTAATTTCCATTTCAACCCTTGTAGTTTACATTTTATAAAAAACTAGGCTTTTAATTACTCTTTTAACATGTTTTTAACTAGAGTAATAAACATATCAACTAATAATAATAATTATATGTCTTATCTTTGCAAGTTATAAAGTTCACCAATCAAATACACACGTTTTCACGTTACGCGATAAAATTTACAATAAACATTTAAATCACATAATCACAACTAATAATCAACATAGTAATTATTTGTTTCACATTATTAATTATTATTAAGTCACCAACGTTTAACTACAACTAGTGTGTGTTCACGACACGTGTATGCAAGACTTAACGGAACTAACGGAGTTTGGTAATGGAAACTTACCGGATGTCACATAATTCTGATTCTTCTATTTGTTTTATGTTTAATTTATTTTTTTCTAGACTTATTATTCTATGGTCTAATTCTTTATTATTTTGTTGTAAAAGTTTTGCTTCTGATTTTAAATTATCAATTTTTTTTTTAATTGTTGTATATTAACAAGTTTTTTATGTTTATTTCTTTGATTTAATTGGTTTTTTAATTCAGCTAAAGAAAATGGTTTTGAATCTTTAAAGTTTGAACAAGAAGGACCTTCTTCTTGTTTTTCCATATATGAAGAGATTATTTTCTCTTTAATCTGTGGATCATCTACCACTTTTAATAATTCTATTATTTCACTTGTTAAAACATTTATTTTCATATTTTGAAATTGTGAAATTATTTGATAAATATTTTCTTCTTCTTCTGAAGTATTATTACAGCAATTGTTTTCGCAACAGTTTTCTTCTTCAGAGGAAGGGTATACACTTTCATTTTCTAAAATATTTAAATTTTCATTACAAAATTGATTAGATTCAGAATCTGATTCTAAAAGTATTTTTGATATTTGATTTCTTAAATCTTCATTTTCTAGCTTATAAAGCTTTTTCCTAACCCAGCAAGTTTTTGCTCTGTGACCTATTTTTCCACGTTTTTTACAAATTAATTTTGACTTATATGCCTTGTATGAAGGTTTCTATTCTTCATATTTCTGAATTCTTTTATTTTTTCTATCTTCCCTTTTCCTTTTTCCTTTTTGATGTTGATAGGGATTTGATTTCTTAATTTTTTTAGAATTACTTAAGGCTTTTTCTATACCAAATTGACTACAGAATTCACCTAATTATTTCTTTTCATTCAAAGAATGTTTCTTAATTTGTTAGTTTAATTTTATTTCATTACATAAACTTAAACCTTCTTGAATACAAGTTCCTATTATCTTCCCATAAGTATAATCATCATAATTTATACTAATTCCTTCTTTTCTAAGGTTATTCCTAACTCTTTTTGCAAATAGATAAGGGAGGCCATCTACAAATTTTGACTTCCAATGTGAGGTATTAGACTCAGGGAGTTCCATTACTCTGCTTAGGAAAGTATCCTTATACCATCTATAAGATGTTAGGGTTCTACACTTAAGATTTTGTAGATGAGTTCTAATATTCTCCGAATTATCAGACCATCTGCCTGTAAAATGCTCTATAATGTTAACAATCAAAGTATAGATTGAGTTGTTATCAACAACACCATTATCCTCTTTTATACTATTGAGGATTTCTTCTCTATCCGAATCTGACAAATAATTATCCCACCAACCTTTAAGTTGGCCTGTAAATCCTGATATAATCATTTGAGCTATTGTCTTAGTCATATTCTTATTATTTTGGCAAATAGTGCTGTACATAAGCATCCTATGGACACTATTATAAATCTGACCTTCTGTTTGACCATCTATATTCCATTCATAAATCATTTTTCCACTATACGTATGTATTCATGTTCTTCTATTAGAACATCCTGTGGAGTAGGCCTAGGATAATAATACATCCTTTGAGTTGGCTTATTAGCAAACTTAGATAATTTCATAATCTCATCGTTAATTTTTTGTTTATAATCTTCTTCTTTTAAACTATCTTCAAAATCTGTTAACGATTTATTTTTAGATTTTTTAAAATATTAATTGAATCATTTAATATTTGCATTAAATTTTCTTCAGATTTTGTTTTGAAAACTGTTACCTTAGGAGGTAATTGTATGCTAGGAGTAGCAATAGATTCTTTTTCTTTTGACTGATCATTAATTATGACATTTTGTTTTTCTTTGAAATGACATAATATTTTATCCATCTTTTTTGAAATATCTTGAAGTTGTTCTCCAATTATTATTAAATAGAGATTTGAATAATTTTGTTGTTTTATTAACCCATTTATATGAGAAATCGTTATTTGTAAGGTTTCACCTTCCAATAATTTTTGAAAAGCTTGATAATATCTTTCTTCTCCTTGTTTTTTGTAAGGCCTCGTTCCCGGAACGCTTACAGCTGGTCAATCATTGCACACAAAGCATAAAACATGCATTAACTTTACTAAAATATTGCAGCGGAATTCTTTTAAACAAACCATTTAATTTATATATATATGCTTTTGCAAAATAATACATCATTGACAGATTACAAAATATTACTCGTTGCATTACATCACAAAAACCTTATAATTTAAACAATGGATGCCATCCAAAAATGCCAAGTAGCTGCCCCTTGCCATCCTCAGCAACATTACCTGCCAACTGGAAACACATAAAAGTCAGCGTTGCTGAGTGAGTTCTAGTTTTATAAAAATAAAATAATTTTCTTTCGTTTAAAACCATTCTTTCTTTACTTTCACATGTGATCATGCATCATACGTACACATAGATAATAATTTATTATTATCTTTCATCGTCAATCATTGACTTCCGTTCATTCATCATCGTACGCCATCTTATCATTCGTTATCTTTCTTACCGTACCTTACGTACATTCATTAACTTCCGATGACATGTACTGTACCCCGAACATTGTGCACGAAGCTGACCCTTGGGCCTGGGGCAAGTACACTCATCATTATCATTCATCTTTCATTCCGAACCAGTGCCATCTGCTATACCCCGAACATTGTGCACGAAGCTGGTTACTGGGCCTGAGGTCTATCATAGACCTCGAACATTGTGCACGAAGCTGACTCCAGTACCTAGGGAAAGCAGCAAGGGTCCCATACATATGGTCAATCACAAAGATTAGACCCCAGTATGCATCCTTCCGGGGTAGCTAACCCGCACACAGTTGAGCTAACACCCTTCATTGGGTGTGAACCTCCATACATTGCTTGCAAGACTTTCATTACATCATTCATTCATTAATGCATGCATTCATTCATTCCTTATGTTCCCTTTTTCATTATCTTTCGCTTTACGTTACGTAATACTTTCCATTTACTTTTCATAATCATACGACGTAAAGCCACGGAAAATAAACATACATAATAAGGAACATTACATAAACATAATCGTACCATACATAGCATCATCATCACATCACATATGACATCATAAAGTCAACTTACATTACCCCCGGGAACATCCCAAGTCAAAGCCTACACTTTACATTTTCCCCAAAATTTCAGAAAATGTTCTAAGGCATAGGCGCATGAGCACTATGCAGGCGCATGGCCTTTCAGGCGCATGGGAACACTTTGGCGCATGGGGGACTATTTGGGTGCACGACCCAACACTTAGTCATTCTAGGCATTTCTAGGCGCATGGGCAGTTTTGGGCACATGGACACTTAGCCAAAATTCAACCTGTTCTAGGCGCATGGATACTATTCAGGCGCATGGGTTTTGGGCGCATAGGGGACACTTGGGCAAATTCAACCGTTGGGCGCATGGGCCAAATCCAGGTGCATGGGCAACCAACACATACTAATAACATCATAATCAGTCCCAAATCATCAACTCATCATGTTCTAACTTAGTTCTAGCATTCTAAGCATCATAACATGAACATGGCACCATCATAACATCATAAATCACCCAAATCATAACCCACCCACATTCACCCATAGACATTCATACGAGTACAAAACCCATTTTTGTAAAAACATACATACATGCATTTCCAGCCCCAAAATCAGTTAAAACATGTAAAAAGGGGGTTCTAGAACTCACCTTAGACAACCTTTGAGTATGACTTCTTCAACCCGTTTGCCTTATGAGTTCAACCACCTAGAAACCCACCAAAAACACACACCCGAACACAACATACACACATAAGCTTATAGCCGAGGCATAGGCCGGCCAAGAACAACTTAAAACCAAGAATTTTTACCTTGAATTCGAATTCTCCTTCTTCTTTCTTCAAAGTCCGAAAATTCAGCTCTTCTCTTTTCTCTCTCCAGAAAAACCGGTTGAAGTGAAATGTGCAGGAAGGTGTGGGCGGCCATCACCTTTTTGCACCCACTTTTATTCTTTTTTTTCCTTTTGACACATTTAGCCCCTCAACTTGGGTTAAATTTTTTTTTTCTTTCTTTTATACACATTTATTCTTTCTTTCTTGTCTTTTAAAATTACCCAAGTGTTACAAGTCCACCCCCCTTATATAGGTTTCTTCCCCGAAACCTGTTATTCCTCAAACAGATGTGGGTAATACTGCCTCATCTCTTCTTCAGTCTCCTACGTAGACTCGGATCCCTTCCTGTGCTTCCACTGTACACGCACAAGGGGAACCACTTTATTCCTTAACCTTTTCTCCTTGCAATCAATGATTGCCACTGGTTGCTCCACATAATTGAGCCTTTCATCAACTTCAATATCCTCCAGTGGTACAACCATATCCTCGTCAGCTAAACACTTCCGCAGATGAGATACATGGAATGTTAGGTGAATTCCACTTAACTCATCGGGTAACACTAACCTATAGGCCACCTCTCCTACTTGAGCAATGATTCGGAAGGGCCCTATGTATCTCGGGCTCAACTTGCCCCGCTTCCTGAACCGAATGATACCTTTCCAAGGTGAGACCTTCAACATAACTCTATCACCCACCTGGAACTCAATCGGCCTACGTCTCTTGTCGGCATACGACTTCTGCCTATCTTTAGCTGCCTTCATAAAGGCTTTGATCTTTTCGAGCTTCTTAGTCGTAGCCTAAATTACCTCAATACTTCCCAACTCCTTCTGACCAATATCACCCCAACAAATGGGTGTTCTACATCTCCTACCGTATAGCATCTCATAAGGGGGCATACCAATACTGGCATGATAACTGTTATTATATGAGAACTCAGCTAACGGTAAGTGGTCATCCCAACTTCCTCCAAAGTCAATGACGCATGCCCGAAGCATATCTTCTAGCGTCTGAATAGTCCTTTCCGACTGACCATCCGTCTGAGGATGATAAGTCGTGCTAATGTGTAACCTCGTCCCCATAGCATCATGGAATTTCTTCCAAAATTTAGATGTAAACCGGGTGTCACGATCAGACACAATAGACACCGGCACACCATGACGAGTCACAATCTCTTTGATGAATAGATCCGCTAATCTTTCAGAGGAGTACGTCTCGCGGATCGGTAGGAAGTGAGCACTCTTCGTCAAACGATCAACTATCACCCATATGGCATCATACCCTTTCGCGGTACGCGGTAACTTCGTAATAAAGTCCATGGTGATATGCTCCCACTTCCACTCCGGTATATCCAACGGTTGGATCTTCCCGTATGGCTTCTGATGCTCGGCCTTCACTTGCCAGTAAGTAAGGCACTTACTCACATACTCAGCTACATCGCGCTTCATACCCGGCCACCAATAATCTTTCTTCATATCTTGATACATCTTTGTAGCACCGGGATGAATAGAGTATCGAGTCTTATGATCTTCGTCCATAATCCTCCTAGGTAGATCCCCATAACGAGGGATCCACATCCGTCCGAATCGGGTTCTAACACCAAGAGTGTTTTCACCCAATTCCGCAACCATACCTCTCATCCTTTCGGAGTTAAGATGATCTTCTTTTAATGCCTCATCTTGAAACTCCTTGACCTGCTTCATCACATCAGAGGTCATAATCAACTGATAAGCCTTCACCCAAATAGGCTCGGGTCTATCCTTTCGGCTAAGGGCATCCGCCACTACGTTGGCCTTGCCCGAATGGTAATGGATCTCGCAATCATAATCCTTTATGAGCTCCAACCATCGCCTCTACCTCATGTTCAGGTCCTTTTGCTCGAAGAAGTACTTCAAGCTCTTGTGGTCAGAGAAGATTGTGCACTTCGTTCCGTATAGGTAGTGCCTCCAAATATTTAGTGTAAAGACCACAGCTGCTAGCTCCAAGTCATGAGTAGGGTAATTAACCTCATGAACTTTCAACTGTCGGGATGCTTAGGCTACAACCTTTCCTTGCTGCATCAACACGCAACCCAACCCTGAGTACGAAGCGTCCGAATAGACCACTAAGTCCTCGCTTCCTTTGGGTAATGATAAAACTGGAGCTTGAGTCAACTTTGCCTTTAACTCCTCAAAAGCACTCTCTTGAGCTTGACCCCATACAAATTTCACATCCTTGTGGGTCAACTTAGTCAACGGAGAAGCTATCTTAGAGAAGTCTTGAATGAATCTCCTATAATATCCCGCTAACCTCAAGAAACTACGAATCTCGGATGGCGTCTTTGGAGACTTCCATTGCATCACCGCTTCCACCTTTTCCGGGTCCACCATGATCCCTTCCAGATTCACCACATGACCCAAAAACTGAACTTCGCACAACCAGAATGCGCACTTGGAGAACTTGGCATACAACTTCTCTTTTCTTAACGTCTCCAACACTTCCCGAATGTGACCGGCATGCTCCGCCTCATTCTTCGAATAAATCAAGATATCATCGATAAACACAATCACTGATTTATCCAACATCGGTTGACACACTCGATTCATCAAGTCCATAAAAGCAGCTGGCGCGTTGGTCAAACCAAAGGACATAACGAAAAACTCGTAGTGTCCATAACGCGTGCGAAAAGCTGTTTTAGGAATATCTTGCTCCTTCACCTTCAGCTGATGGTAGCCAGATCGAAGATCTATCCTCGAGAACCAACTGGAACCTTGGAGCTGATCAAACAGGTCATCAATCCTCGGCAATAGATACCGATTCTTCACCGTCAACTTGTTCAGCTCGCGGTAGTCTATGCACATCCTCATACTACCGTCCTTCTTCTTCACAAATAAGACCGGAGCACCCCAAGGAGAGATACTCGGTCTAATGAACCCTTTAGCAAGCAACTCCTGCAGTTGCTCCATCAACTTCTTCATCTCGATCGGAGCTACGGTGCCTTAGCAACAGGTTGAGCACCGGGTATCAAGTCAATCTGGAACTCAATCTCATGGTCCGGTGGCATACCTGGTAAATCTTCAGGAAACACATCTGGGAACTCACACACAACCGGTACATCCGACAGTTGTGGTGTTGGCGTATCTACATCCTTCACGTAGGCCAAGTTGGCACTACATCCACGCCTTATGCACTTTCCCGCCACCGCCATCGAAATCACCTTCGGGATAGTCGTAACTCGATCACCTTAGATCGTCACCAAACTCCCGTTGTGCGCTGTTGGTTGAATCATCTTCTTACGACATATGATATTTGCCTCGTAGTCCGCCAACCAATCCATTCCTAGGACTACGTCAAATACGCCGAAGGTCATCACGAACAGTCTAGCAGGAAATTTATGACCCTCTAATTCTATATCACAACCTTCTATCAGATCAACAATCCTGGTAGACTTACCTATGGCAGTTTCTACATCGAAGGGCTCATCAACACCTCTACTACTAATAGGCAACTTAGCACAGAAAGCAGCAGAAATAAAACTCTTACTAGCACCTGAATCAAATAACACAGAAGCAAGAGTTTGGTTTACTGGAAACGTACCTGACACGACATCGGGGTCTGTCTTAGCCTCCTCCTGAGTCATCATGAATGCCCTGGCGCTCGCCCTCTACCCCTCGGTCCCGGTCTTCTTCCCTGCCCCGGAACTCTCAGCCCTTGGCTTCTTGCATTCTCGACTCACGTGGCCCTCTCCACCACAGTTAAAACACCTTGCCACCTTGCACTCTCTTTCCATGTGGCCAGGCTTTCCACACTTGAAGCACACATTCAATCCCCACCTACACTCCCCGGTGTGCTCCTTCCCACACTTGCCACACCTCTTCGACCCCGCACCGGATGTGACCACACGCCGGTCATCCACCCGTGCATTCTTGTTGTTTGTCGGGGCACCACCCCAACCAAACCTCTTCCCATTCTAGTTTTGGTCACCACCGCCTTTCTTGCTCACCTCAGCCACCACCACTTCCCTCTCGTCGTACAACCTTCCCGCCAGATCGACCACTGACCTAAACGTACTTGACCGAGCAACGATCATATGCCTGCGAATATCCACCGGCAAACCCTGAATATACCTCTTGATCTTTCGCGACAGAGGTGTCACCTGATCCAGCACCAGTCGTGCCATCTCATTAAACTTGGTGGTGTATTGCTGATGCGTCATGGTTCCCTCCTCCAGCTGCAGAAACTCCTTCTCAACCTTGTCGAGCTCCCTATGAGGACAGAACTCCTTGATCACCAGCTTCTTCAACTCTGGCCACCTTATTCTTCCAATTTCCCTACAACCCTCGGCTTGGACGATATTGTCCCACCAGCACAGAGCCGAGTCCACAAATGAATGAGTGGCAAACTTCACCTTCTGATCCTCCCGGCACTCACTGATATCAAGTACAGCTTTTATCTCTCTCACCCACCGGTGAGCAGCAGCAGCAGTGCCATTTCCGTCAAAAGTCGGGGGCTTGCATCTTTGAAATGCCCCATAGTTACAGCCTCGTGCTGCCTCCGGCATAGGCTCTTCTTCGTCTTCCTCTTTAGTTGAGACAACTGTCTCAGTCCCCGGTTGCTCCCTTACTCCCGAGGACCTATTCCTCTCTTTCCTTTCCCCTTCTCTCATAGCCTTTATCACCTCGGTCACTACAGACGGTAAAATCATCTGCATGACCTGATGAACCTCCTCTACAATAGCCTCCTTCACCGAGGCCCTTAAGTTAGCACTCTCGTCACCGCCCTCCGGATGAGGGGTCTCGGGCTCTTCATGAGCCACCTCTTTAGCCCTAGGCCTTCCTCTCGTGACCCGTTGTCCAGCACCACATATCGAGAAGCCTTTGAAGATCTACCACCGGCCATCCTCTAACACACTATAAGATTAAAACACTAACACAGTCATTCAAGCTAATAGCTCAGTTTATGTCAAGTATAGTAAGTCCCTAATTACAGTGGCCAGTTGTGATTAGCCACTTACTTTACTCTTCATACCCCAAGCATTTTCTATCCTGACTACATCAGTATCTAAATCTACTAAGAAGCACATAAACCACATAACATGCGCACATAATACCAGTTAACATCAAGAAAATACCTGATGGCACGTAGCTACTCGGACTGGCATCCCTTCCCTTTGTCCCATTTTTAGTTTAAGTTTAGGTTTCTTTTGAAAATTTTAACCCATTTCACTTAAACTTTGGCTCTGATACCAACTTGTAAGGCCCCGTTCCCGGAACGCTTACAGCTGGTCAATCATTGCACACAAAGCATAAAACATACATTAACTTTACTAAAATATTGCAGCGGAATTCATTTAAACAAACCATTTCATTTATATATATATGCTTTTGCAAAATAATACATCGTTGACAGATTACAAAATATTACTCGTTGCATTACATCACAAAAACCTTATAATTTAAACAACGGATGCCATCCAAAAATGCCAAGTAGCTGCCCCATGCCATCCTCAGCAACATTACCTGCCAACTGGAAACACATAAAAGTCAGCGTTGCTGAGTGAGTTCTAGTTTTATGAAAAAAAATACTTTTCTTTCATTTAAAACCATTCTTTCTTTACTCTCACATGTGATCATGCATCATACGTACACATAGATAATAATTTATTATTATCTTTCATCGTCATTCATTGACTTCCGTTCATTCATCATCGTAAGTCATCTTATCATTCGTTATCT
This sequence comes from Flaveria sonorensis, assembly GCA_025506505.1. NCBI lineage: Eukaryota > Viridiplantae > Streptophyta > Magnoliopsida > Asterales > Asteraceae > Flaveria > Flaveria sonorensis. Next base: position 13,688,164 of record CM046435.1, on the reverse strand, counting down.
TTCTTACCGTACCTTACGTACATTCATTAACTTCCGATGATGTGTACTGTACCCCAAACATTGTGCACGAAGCTGACCTTTGGGCCTGGGGCAAGTACACTCATCATTATCATTCATCTTTCATTCCGGACCAGTGCCATGTGCTATACCCCGAACATTGTGCACGAAGCTGGTTACTGGGCCTGAGGTCTATCATAGACCTCGAACATTATGCACGAAGATGACTCTGGTACCTAGGGCAAGCGGCAAGGTTCCCATACATATGGTCAATCAGAAAGATTAGACCCCAGTGTGCATCCTTCCGGGGTAGCTAACCCGCACACAGTTGAGCTAACACCCTTCATTGGGTGTGAACCTCCATACATTGCTTGGAAGACTTTCATTACATCATTCATTCATTAATGCATGCATTCATTCATTAATGCATGCATTCATTCATTCCTTACGTTCCCTTTTTCATTATCTTCCGCTTTACGTTACATAATACTTTCCATTTAATTTTCATAATCATACGACGTAAAGCCACAGAAAATAAACATACATAATAAGGAACATAACATAAACATAATCGTACCATACATAGCATCATCATCACATCACATATGACATCATAAAGTCAACTTACATTACCCCCGCGAAAATCCAAAGTCAAAGCCTACACTTTACATTTTCCCCAAAATTTCAGAAAATATTCTAAGGCATAGGCGCATGAGCGCGCATGGGAACACTTAGGCGCATGGGGGACTATTTAGGCGCACGACCCAACACTTAGTCATTCTAGGCATTTCTAGGCGCATGGGCAGTTTTGGGCGCATGGACACTTAGCCAAATTCAGCCTGTTCTAGGCGCATGGATACTATTCGGGCGCATGGGTTTTGGACGCATAGGGGACACTTGGGCAAATATAACCGTTGGGCGCATGGGCCAAATCCAGGCGCATGGGCAACCAACACATACTAATAACATCATAATTAGTCCCAAATCATCAACTCATCATGTTCTAACTTAGTTCTAGCATTCTAAGCATCATAACATGAACATGGCACCATCATAACATCATAAATCACCCAAATCATAACCCACCCACATTCACCCATACACATTCATACGGGTACAAAACCCATTTTTGTAAAAACATACATACATGCATTTCCAGCCCTAAAATCAGTTAAAATATGTAAAAAGGGGGTTCTAGAACTCACCTTTAACAACCTTTGAGTATGACTTCTTCAACCCGTTTGCACTATGAGTTCAACCACCTAGAAACCCACCAAAAACACACACCCGAACACAACATACACACATAAGCATATAACCGAGGCAAAGGCTGGCCAAGAACAACTTAAAACCAAGAATTCTTACCTTGAATTCGAATTCTCCTTCTTCTTTCTTCAAAGTCCGAAAATTCAGCTCTTCTCCTTTCTTTCTTTAGAAAATCCGGTTGAAGTGAAATGTGCAGGAAGGTTTGGGCGGCCATCACCTTTTTGCACCTACTTTTATTCTTTTTTGTCCTTTTGACACATTTAGCCTCTCAACTTGGGTTAAATTGTGTTTTCTTTATTTTATACACATTTATTCTTTCTTTATCGTCTTTTAAAATTACCCAGGTGTTACATTTTTCTATTTTAAAACCATGTGTAGGAGGAAATGTAACACCCCGAATTTTATAAAAAAGGAAAAGAAAAGAAAAGTATCTAGAAAGAAAGGAATATGGACACAAAGTGGAGGGGCTAAAGTTGTAAAAAGGACAAAACGTATTATTTTATTAAGAATGGAGGTATGGTCGCCCACTTCAAAAGCAAAATCTGCTTTTTGCTCTCGGTTGAGAAAGAAGGGAAGAAGTTCTTGGTTCCTAGAGAGAGAAAGAGGAAGAAGAAGCTGAAATCTTCTTCAAGGTGAGTTTTCTTGAGTATATGTCCGGTTTTAACCGAATTCACAAGCTTTGACTGAAGTTCTTGGTGTTCAGTGGTTGTTTTCGGGATTTTTAGTGCTGAAATCATGGGGGAGCTTCAGACCCAAAGTGTTTTGCTTTAAGGTTGCTTCAGGTGAGTTCTAGAACCCCTCTTTTACTGATTTTCAACTTCTTGGGGCTATTATACATACCGAACAAACGTTTTTAAATGTAACCATGAGTTTTGCCTGTTGTTCAAATGATGTTCTATGAATGTATGTTTTGATGTTATTTTGATGGTTAAAATTGTTGTTAATATGTTTTAAGAGCCTTAGTATGTTAGATCTATGTTTGGGTAGTGTTAGGAAGGTTTCGGGTGTTTATGGCAGTTTAGAGATGTTCAGAAAGTTCCCATGCGCCTAACTTATCTCATGCGCCTAAGCTCCTCATGCGCCCAAATAGTAGCCATGCGCCCAGAAGGTTGTCCAGGCGGTTAAGTGTTGGCCATGCGCCTGAACAGTAGTTTATGCGCCCAGAATAAGTGTTGATGTGCCTAAGCAGGGCTCATGCGCCTGCATAGTGGTAATGCGCTAAAGCAGGGCTCATGCGCCTGCATAGTTGTAATGCGCCCAGACTGTTTATACTTGGAATTTTTATGCTCATGCACCTGAAATGTTCCATGTGCCTTATTTTGGACTTAGGATTTTCTAGGGGCTTTAAGAGGTAGATGTTTGAGATAGGTCCCGTTGTGATATGATGGCTTATGCTTGATGTATGCATGATGATGTGATGATGTGTATGTGTGTGTGTGTGTGTGTGTGTGTTATCTTTCTTCGTTAAATGGTTTTCAAAATGTATGTATTATGTTATGTAATACGTTATGTATGATGTTATGACTTTACGTGGTATGATGTATGAATATGCATACGTAAAGTATTATGTAACAAAGTGAAAGATAACGATAATGAAAAGTGGAATGTAATGAATGAATGAAAGTCTTGCAAGCGATGAATGGATGTGCACGACCATGTTGTCGTCAGCTCAACTGTGTGCGGTTTAGCTAACCCGAAGGATGCACACGGGGAGTCTATCCTTGAGATAAACTCGATGGGGGTCTAATCCTTGAGGTTGACCTGAATGATGTCGTGATGCTCACCCCGGTACTGTGTCGGTCTTCGGACATGAGTCGGGGGTTTTTTTACAGGCCCCGACACAGTATCGGTCTACGAACATGAGTCGGGGGTGTTGCAAACAGAGAGGGGGTCCTTGTCGAGTACCCCAGTACTGTGTCGGTCTTCGGACATGAGTTGGGGGTTTGTTTACAGGCCCCGGCACAGTATTGGTCTTCGGACATGAGTCGGGGGTATTGCATGAGACAAGATCTGATTAATGGTAAAAGATGTAATGAACGAACGATTGAACGATGATGAAGATAATAATAAATATTATCAATGTGTACGTATTATGTGTGATCGCGTACGATTGTGAAGGTTATGATTTAACGAAAGTAAAGTATTTTATTTATAAAACTAGAACTCACTCAGCATCGCTGAATTTTTGTATGCATAATAGTTGGCAGGTTTATTGTTGGTGCTGAGGAGTTGCAGGCATGGATGCATAAGCTACTAGGAGCATTTTAAGGATGGCATCCATATTTTTGACATGTCACTGTATTTTGAAATGTAAACAAATGACGTAATGTACCGAAATGACATGTTTCTTTTATTATTAATGAAGGTTTTTAAATTCCGCTGCAAAAGTAATGTATGTTTTTGAAATGTTTTATGCAATGACGGTCCAGCTGTAAGTATCCCGGGAACAGGGCCTTACAGGAAAAATATTAGAAACTATATTTCCGTTAATATTAAAATTTCTTTCTATAACCGAAATAATACTATTAGTATATTTTTCAATAAACCATGGAACAAAAGGTATGACCTCTTGTTTTTCAGTTAGTTCTTTATAATATTCTTCTTTAAAAAATTCTTTATCTATTTTTTCAAAATTTTTGAAAAACCATGTTCTAAATAATTCCCATTTGGGTTGAAAAAACTCATTAGAGATTTCCTCTCTTACCGGTGATCCCGACGTAAAATCTAATTTTTATTTTGGATTCATAATTTATACAAAATTTATTTCTGATTCGGTTAATTCCGGATCTATTTGTCAAATTCCTCGAACTGTATTATCCGAGTTTATTCTTAATTCATCTATTTTTCTTTTAGGAAATTCTTCCCTAATTCTGGATGTTGACGCTCTAGAAGGACTTCTAACTATATAATCTACAGGGGAAATATAATAATGTGATGACACCGATTTTGACAAACAGGATTCATATTTTATTTTATTATTTTCAAATTATATTTGTACAGACCCTTCATTTGTTTGGGAAATATTTATTAGATTATTATCCACATATTGTTGGGATGGATTAACTTTATCTAACACCCAATTTTCTGGAAAATTAATTTCTTCCCATTTAATTCTTCTTCTAGTAGTAATATTAGCGTTATTAAAATTAGTTTCTATTAGAATAGTTTCATTCAAAGGTTTATGTACCATCTTACAATGTGGATTAAGTATAAACAAAGGCTTATAATAAATTCTATAACAGATACATATTACCTCTGATCCTGGTACATAATTGTAGCCATATGTTTTCACATTTAAAGTTAAAGCATCAAAAATATTAACATCAGACAATGATATTGCAAATTAGGATAAACATTAAAATAAACTGGGCCATGAGCCAGACTAGATTGAACAAATTCCATAAGGGATTGTTTCCAATTTAAATTTCTAACATCTCTAAGAGCTGCTACAAAACTTTCTCATAAGCCTTCTAAAGTTAAAAGTTTAAATGCAATTTGCACAAAGCCTATATGAATAAATTTATATTCTTTTTTATATTTTTGTTAATCTCTTTTTGATAATAATTTTATTATCATTTCATCTTTGTTTAAGGAAAATGTTTCCTTGGTTGTTTTAACAACTTGTTTTGGAATAGTTCATTTATTTAATATATCTAAATTATGAAGAATATCATATTCTTCCTCCATACTGTTTTTAACAGTATCTTTAGATTTTAAAATATTCATATTTGAATATCAGAGTAAGTGTTGAAACATTCACACATAGATCAACAAAATTACCATGGCTCTGATACCATAAAAGGTAGGACCTTATATGGGAAAAGAGGAAAAAACTATAAAACTTTAACAGGGTCAAAGGATTAAGAGAAAAGCTGGAATTTTGGTGATTTTAAACAGCCATTGTCCAGGATGCTAATATGTGATCAGTGAAGGGTCAGACCCTAACACGCCCCACGCCTTCTTGGCTTTATGGCTTAAACGGGTCCCCAGAGTTCGACCACCACATTAACATCTTAGATGGGCTGTAACCCTATCCCATTAACTTTCTTAGAGTTTCACCCTTGTCAAGGTTTTAGATCTTTTTTATTATGATAATATGTTGAGCATGGTGATGTTCCAACACTTAGAGGTTTAGCCCCTAAGTGAGGCTATCATAAAAGAAATAAAAGAATACAAGAAAGAAATTACCAGAGATTGTAGTCTTGGAACTTCAAAAGCTTTATATTATTTCAGAGAGATTTTTACAAGAGAGAGTGAGATGGTTCAAAAACCTGGTGCCTCTAACTAAACACTAAATCCTCTTTATATAGAGGCTTTGGCACCGAATATTACAGCGATTATTCGCTTATAATTGCGTTTGACGCATTATCACACAATAAGTCAAAAAGTAAACAGTAAAGTTACGATAATGTAACATGTAGACAAAATTCTTTAATAACTGTTGTCGGCCAATTATCGCATTATTGACCTTTCTTTTTCTTTCATGTGGGGTCTATTGTGTCCTCTTCTCTTTTGTCTTTTGTCCAGATATTGGACCGTATCTTTCTTTGTATTTTGTTATTAACATATCTATGTCTTCTTCAACAGGCTTATCTTCCTGCTGACTGTCTTGGAAAAGTTGAGTATCTTCCCCTATTTGAGAAGAATCTGATTCAGATATTCTTGAGCTTGATGAAGCTTCATTTTTCCTTAAGTGCTTAGCTATATCCTTTTTAACTCCATATATTGTTGTAGAAGTTCTTCTTGGCTGATATTATCCATGCCTGTAGTCATTTGTAATTTTCTAATAATATGTTGAAAAGAACTAGGGGATTTCCTTTGTTGTTGATTATCCCTTTATTTTTGATATAATTCAATCGTTTGTTGAATATGATCCAACGTATCCTGGCATTTAATTTTGCCTTCTTCTATCTTCATCATTTGTTTCCAGAATTTTGTCATGTATGTTCTTTTCAAACAAAACATGTTTTCACTGGTATAACCAATTTCTGGTATCCATTTCCATATCCAAGGGATACTGAACTGGACAAAATAGTGTAATTAGGCCATTCCCTTAATAAAATTGTTATCATGTTGTGCCTCTATTAAGGCAGGAGATAAATCCACCCATTAGGTGTATACGGTTTTAAACCTTTATGATTTTTTATTAAAAATATTAATTGATGGACCGTATGACTGCCACCATTTATAAAACCAAATCGGAATATCCGATTCATAAACTTGAGAACATATTTTGATAAACCAACAATGTTTATAATTCTGGTTTTCAAATAGAAATGCTTTAGGAAAGGCATTTACATAATCCCAATAGTTATATCTAATAGGAGTTCTAGTTTCAGGGTGTTGAATTTCCCTGTCTTTCAATGGAGATATTCCCCAATTTTCAACAGATATTATCGGTTTGATTATTATCTTACTAAAACTTATTGTTTTATTGCTCCCAATATAATGGGTAAGCTCACAATTTGTGGCTTTGAGGATTTCCTCATAATACGTCCTGGACTTATAAGTCTCAGTTGGATAGAATCCAGTATCAAAATATCTCTTGATTATGAACCAAGGTTGATCACTCCATTTTTTATCTTTGTGATCAAGAAAGAGTATAAAATCCTTCTTTGGATTACGAATCCAGTTTTCATCTTCATCTTCCTTAGCAGCTTGAGCATATCATGCTGTATCTTCAGAGGTTTGACTCTGACCTGCCTTGAAAGCTAAAAATTCTTTTAATGTATTTTCATCAAATATGTTTGATGAACTTGATGCATTGTTTAAACCTATAAGCTTTTTGGTACCCATTTGATGGATAACTTTGTCGGCTCCTCTTCCCCTATAAGAGGAAGATCTTCCACGACCTCTTCCCTTTTCCATTTTCTTTTTTGATGTTGGTAGGGATTTGATTTCTTAATTTTTTTAGAATTACTTAAGGCTTTTTCTATAACAATTTGACTACAGAATTCACCTAATTGTTTCTTTTCATTCAAAGAATGTTTCTTAATTTGTTGGTTTAATATTATTTCATTACATAAACTTAAACCTTCTTGAATACAAGTTCCTATTATCTTGCCATAAGTATAATCATCATAATTTATACTAATTCCTCCTTTTCTAAGGTTAAACCTGACTCTTTCTGCAAATAGATAAGGGAGGCCATCTACAAATTTTGACTTCCAATGTGAGTTATTAGACTCAGGGAGTTCCATTACTCTGCTTAGGAAATTATGCTTATACCATCTAAAAGATGTTAGGGTTCTACACTTAAGATTTTGTAGATGAGTTCTAACATTCTCCGAATTATCAGACCATCTGCCTGTAAAATGCTCTATAATGTTAAGAATCAAAGTATAGACTGAGTTGTTATCAACAACACTATTATCCTCTTTTGTATTATTGAGAATTTCTTCTCTATCTGAATCTGACAAATAATTATCCCACCATCCTTTAACTTGGCCTGTAAATCCTGATAAAATCATTTGAGCTATTGTCTTAGTCGTATTCTTATTATTTTGGCAAATAGTGCTGTACATAAGCATCCTATGGACAGTATTATAAATCTGACCTTCTATTTGACCATCTATATTCCATTCATAAATCATTTTTCCACTATACAAATTATTTACTATGTATTCCTGTTCTTCTATTAGAAAATCCTGTGGAGTAGTCCTAGGATAATAATACATCCTTTGAGTTCGCTTATTAGCAAACTTAGATAATTTCATAATCTCATCGTTAATTTTTTGTTTATAATCTTCTTCTTTTAAACTATCTTCAAAATCTGTTAACGTATTTATTTTTAGATTTTTTGAAATATTAATTGAATCATTTGATGTTTGCATTAAATTTTCTTTAGATTTTGTTATGAAATCTGTTTCCTTAGGAGGTAATTGTATGCTAGGAGTAGCAATAGATTCTTTTTCTTTTGACTGATCATTTATTATGACATTTTGTTTTTCTTTGAAATGCCATAATATTTATCCATCTTTTTTGAAATATCTTGAAGTTGTTCTCCAATTATTATTAATAGAGATTTGAATAATTTTGTTGTTTTATTAACCCATTTATATGAGAAATCGTTATTTGTTAGGTTTCACCTTCCAATAATTTTTGAAAAGCTTGATAATATATTTCTTCTCCTTGTTTTTCTACTCAGAACGACTCTATATGAACAAACAAACCAAAATCAAAGTTTAACTTTGAAATGATGTGGAAGCGTTTAGTAAACATGAAAAACCAAAAATAATGTAACACAATATAATAATGCGCAGACACGTGCCCACTGTTGTGCAAAACAAGTACATAATTGTTTTAATAACTAAAAACGAACAAAGGGTTCCAACAATGCTGACATCTACAATGCTGACCCGTGAATGTGCTCCTAAGCAATGGTAACTTCAACCTGAGAATAGCATACTAAAAGAGTCAACACAATGGTTGGTGAGTTCAAGAGTTTGTGAAAACATAACAGTAACAGTATAAAATATAAGAATGCATTGAATTAGATAGCTAGTCTAAATTCACAAGTAATAACCATAGTGATTTCGCGATCGAAGCTGACTGTGTTTCGTTTGTTGCCTCTCGTCACTATGTTACACTATACACAACTTATAATCAATAAAGCATTTGTAACGAGTATGCTATCTCCCCCAGAAGAGAGTGTATAAAAGAGTGGGGCATGAACTCACCTGGTATGCACACGAACAATATAAAAGCTAACTTGAAAGAGAGAGGAAAGACAACCTTCAGAGGTTACCTAGAACACACAAGTACATGAGTACGCGTGCATAAAATCATCATTAACCCTAAGTACTCTATAAACACATGGACTCAAGGTTGTGGAAAAACAAGACACATTGACCCAGTTGACCCATTTGACCCGTTGGTGACATTATTGTTGAAATCCCAATTAATCAAGCATAACAGTTCATCATACACAGTTATCATACAAGTTGTTCACGTATGTCACTTCATCAACCACTTGTTCTACCAAGTTCATCATACAATCTAGTTTATCATCCAACTCATCATCATGTAAAACCCACTAATAATCCCAATTTCTAAATGACCAACAAGCATCCATATAACTCAATTAATCCATTCCACTGCATTAGACACCATCAATGAACATGCTAACATGATCTTAACATTACAAACATGCCCAATCCATCATATCCAAGATTCTATACAATTAAAGTTTCCTTTTTGGGAAAGTACCTCCCAAAATCTATCTGACACCCAATACATTCATGAATTCATTAACATTATGCCTAATCAAGTTCATGCTATCATCTAAACACATTCAACACCATCAAATCATCATAATTAATAATTCCCATGACCAAAAAGTTTCTACTTATAGCAAGGTATGCACTATGTGACCAAATTCTTGGATTTCTTGCATAAAAACCATAATCCAACGTTCATACAACATCATTAACAACATTACATCATCAATCTATCATCCATTCATCAATTCCATGCAATAAAGTTTCTATTAATAGTAACGTATGAACAACGCATCAAAACTACGAATTTCTTGCATAATCCATGTAAACCATCAACAATACAATCTAACTAACATCATACAATCATCAAATCATCAAAATTCGACATTCACCATCAAAATCAAATTAGGGTTCGGCCAAGGTCATAAAAACATGAAAAACCACAAAAAAACTAATGCTAGGTGAACCTCCCAGTTATTCCCGAAGTCAATCACACAAGCACGTAGCATGTCCTCCAACGTCTGTATAGTACGCTCACTTTGACCATCGGTTTGCGGATGATAAGCAGTACTCATGTCCAATCGCGTACACAAGGATTTCTGCAATGACTGCCAGAAGTGCGATGTAAAATGAGCATCGCGGTAAAAAATAATTGAGGCTGGTACACCATGTCTCGAAACTATTTCTTTCGGATAGAGTCGGGTTAACTTCTCCATTTTGTCCGTTTCCTTTATCGACAAGAAATGAGCGGACTTCGTTAATCGGTCTACGATAACCCATATCGTGTCACAACCAGTAGGAGTTCGTGGTAGTTTTGTAATGAAATCCATTGAGATTTGCTCCCACTTCCACATAGGGATCTCATGTTGTTGTAATAGTCCAGATGGTTTCTGATATTCCACTTTTACCTTCGAGCAGGTCAGACACTTACTCACATATGTAGCTACATCCGCTTTCATATTAGGCCACCAATAGTACGCCTTCAGGTCATGATACATCTTGTCGGATCCAGGATGTATAGAATACTTAGACTTGTGTGCCTCACTCATAACCAAGTCTCTCAGATTTCCATGCAAAGGTACCCAAAGTCTATCCATGAAATAAAAATTCCATCCGCCTTTACTTCCAACTGTTTATCCATTCCCCGTAACGATTCAGAACCAATATTTTCTGCCTTCAGAGCTTCGTCCTGAGCCTCTCAGATTTGTTCAGGTAACTGTGTGCTAATAGTAAGTTGCAAAGCTCGCACGCGTCGAGGCTTAGTAGTTTCTTTTCTACTCAGTGCGTCAGCAACTACATTAGCTTTTCCCGGATGGTATTTAATAGCACAATCATAGTCATTCAATAACTCTACCCAGCGTCTTTGCCTCGTATTCAATTCCTTTTGCTCAAGGATGTGCTGAAGACTCTTGTGATCGGTGTAAATAGTGCACTTGGTACCGTACAAGTAATGTCTCCAGATCTTTAAGGCAAAAACTACTGCACCCAGCTCCAAGTCATGGGTGGTATAGTTCTTCTCATGAACCTTCAGTTGTCTCGAGGCATAAGCTATCACTTTATCTCGCTGCATCAAGACACAACCAAGTCCTTGAACAGAAGCATCGCAGTAGACTACGAAATCATCACTTCCCTCCGGTAATACCAATATCGGTGCACTACATAGTTTCTGCTTTAGTAACTGGAAAGCAGACTCTTGACTATCACCCCATTTGTATGGTGTTCCCTTGTGAGTCAAGGCTGTGAGAGGTTATGCGATCTTAGAAAACCCTTCAATGAACTGTCGATAATATCCTGCCAGTCCAAGAAATTATCATATCTCACTAGGCCTCTTGGGAACTGACCAATTCTTTATCGCTTTAAGTTTTGCTGGATCGACATGTATCCCTTTCTCATTAACAATATGACCCAAAAATTGCACTTCACGTATCCAGAAATCATACTTAGAAAACTTGGCGTACAGTTGTTCTTTCCTGAGTAATTCCAAGATTTAACGTAGGTGCTCTTCATGTTCTTCCTTGGTCCTTGAGTAGATCAATATGTCATCAATAAACACAATAACAAACTGATCGAGATATGGTTTGCACACACGATTCATGAGATCCATGAATACTGCCGGTGCAATTGTCAAACCAAATGGCATGACCAAGAACTCGTAATGACCATATCGTGTATAGAAAGCTGTCTTCGAGATGTCTTCCTCTCGAACTCTCAGTTAATGGTACCCAGACGTCAAGTCAATCTTAGAGTAATAGCTTGATCCTTGAAGTTGATCGAACAAATCATCTATACTAGGTAGTGGATATTTATTCTTGATCGTAACCTTGTTCAGTTCTCTATAGTCAATGCACATTCTAAATGTACCATCCTTCTTCTTAACAAACAGAACTGGTGCTCCCCAAGGCGACGAGCTCGGTCGGATAAACCCTTTATCTAACAGCTCTTGTAGTTGAGCAGATAATTCTTGTAGTTAGTTCGGAGCTAACCGATAAGGTGCTATCGCAATCGGAATGGCTCCTGGAGTCAAATCAATTTGGAATTCAACTTGACGATGAATTGGTAATCCAGGCAGATCCTCTGGAAACACCTCAGAAAAGTCACAAACGACAGGGATATCCTCTATCCTCTTTTGTTCTGGTTGTTTGTCAGTGACGAGTGCTAATGGCTAAGCGACCTTTCCGCAACAACTTTTGTGCTTTCATGAACGAGATTATGCCCATCACTGCTCCACTTCTATCACCTCTGGCCGTAAGAATTTCCTCACCAATAGGGATTCGTATGATCTTCTCGTGACATATGACTTCCGCCTGCTTGTCGGAAAGCCAATCCATGCCTACTACTACATCAAAACTCCCTAGTGTAACAGGCATGAGATCTATGGCAAAAGTATGACCAGCAAGTTCTATCTTGCAATCTCTAAGGATATGCGTTACGTGAATCTGCTTACCGTCAGCTAACTCTACGGTGTAATTAGATTCCAATGCTGAGGACATATCATTTAAAAGACTACTAAACTTTGTGGAGATGAAACTTCTATCGGCTCCAGTATCAAATAGTATGGTAGCAAAACGACCGTTAATCGAAAATTTACCAGTTACAGTTGTAGGGTCTTTTAGAGCCTCACCTAAGCCAATGAAGAAAGCTCTCCCTTTTGCTCCACTGTTGTTGCCACCGTTATTGTTGTCGTTGCCATTGTTGTTGCCGCTGTTGTTGTTGTTCCCACCATTTTCGTTCTTCCTCAACTGTGGATAGTTTCTCCTGTAATGGCCCTCTTTCCCGCATTCAAAACAACCTTTTGGCATTTCTTGAGGTTGTTGTGGCTTCCTCATCAATTCACCACGGCAATCTTTCAATGCGTGTCCAACTTTACCACAACGCTGTCATCGGAAACTGTCACACCTGCCAGTGTGGAGGTAATTGCATCGGTTGCATTTGGGAATTTTCCCCACATAGCCTCCTTGTCCCTGTAGTGCCGAAGATGACTGATTAAAGTTACGGTTGTTATCGAACTTTCTTTGTTGTTGGTGAGGTTGGTGCTGTTGAACGTACTGCTGTTGTTGTTGTTGCTGGTTGCTGGAGGATGAGCCTTTATTACCAGTATTCTCCCACTTACGTTTGTTATCAGGTACGCTAGCCACTGCGCCCCGTTTGGGTAATCTTCCCTGCTCTACTACCTGATCAGTTAGCCTGTGGGCTAACCGGATAGCCTGTTGTATGGTCGTAGGGTTTGAGGCTATCACCATACTCTGGATCTCGGGCACCAGTCCACGTATGTAATGCTCAATCCTTTAGTGCATCTCATTAACCATTCCCGGGCATAGTGTGGCCAACTCATGAGACCGGGTTGTGTAGGCTTCAATCTCGGAGCCTACATTTTGAGTTGCCAAAATTCCATTTCTAGCTTCTGCACCTCGTTTCGGGGGCAATACTCCTCTGTCATAATCTCCTTCAATTCATCCCAGGGTAGGTCATTAGCCATTTACTGCCCTAACAGTTGCACCTGGGTGTTCCACCAGGAGAGGGTTGTGCCTTCAAGGGTTCCATTCACGTACTTCACTTGATCAGCTGTCGGACAGTTACATTTTGTGAAGACGGATTCAGTCTTCTCGAACCATCGTACTAGTCCAACAGCTCCTTTAGTCCCGTTGTAGGTATGGGGCTTGCAATCCATAACGGATTTGTAGGTACAGGGTGGGGGTCCTGTTTTGACAAACCAAACATTAGCTGAGTAGCCTAGACGAGTAGCTAGGATAATCGATTAAGCCACTTTTATCATTTACCTGCTGGATGTCCAGTTTGGGCAACAGCCACTGCCGCCAGTACATGTTCATTTATCAAAGCAGCCTGCTCAGCAGGAGTCATGCTCACCGTAGCCTCGCCGCGTCCGCGTCCCGCGCCACGCCCGCGTCCACGTCCTCTTCTTCGTCCGTCCATATTTCACTTTACATTCACAAATAAAATAATGAGTAACATCCAACACATTAGTCTCATTGAGGTATAGTAAATAATAAGAAATAATGAATTTATCACAACCTTAACGTTTATAACCAAATAATAACCAAAGATAGATAAATTGTAAATGATTCACAAAATATTCCATCAATGTCAAAATTTTAGTTTTTCAGTTGGGTGGGAAACAACCCTTCCCACATAGGTTTCAAAAGAGAAGAAACACTATATAGTCCAAGTCTTGTAAAAGTAGAATCAGTCCAACACTTCAGATCCGTCACTGTCTTCTTCCATTTCTTCCGGTTCTTCTTCTTCCGGGTCTTCCTCAAGTGCTTCTTCCGGTTCCTCTTCCGGATCTTCTTCCTCAGGGTCTGCCACAGGTGCAGGGGCTTCAGCAATCTGAGGCGCTGCTAGTTGTGCCTCTAGGTCAGCAAATCTATCATCTACCACTATGTTCTGATGATCCTGCGCGTTCATGCGCTCGGTAAGCGTTAACACATTACCTGCCAGAGTATAATGCCCCCCAATGGCCATCGATAGTCGCTCCTGGATCGTCTCTACCTGTAACCGTAACTGTCACATCTCGTATCGTAGAGCGGAGTTCTCATTAGTGAGTCCTCTAATACGCTGTCGCTCAGTGTCTAGTGCAGCCACCAATTCCGTAAACGCTTGCTCTTATGGAATGTCTAAGGTAGGAAGTGTGTGTGCTGATGAAGATGTCGACGATCTTGTTCGGGGTCGGGTAGGGGCTACAGGTGGTACTCGCTCCAGGTAAGTCATACGACGTATGTAGGTGGGGTATAAATCCCAGTTCCGGAGAGGGTCGAGTTCAGGTATCGTGAATGGTTGATCCCAGTCAATTTCTTCAGATGGGTAAGGGTGTCGGGGCCAATCCGATCCCCTATCAGGTACGGGTGAGAAAGGAGGTGATTCAGACCGTGCAGGTCTCTTGCCCAAATCACGGGATGACGATGCCATGCTGCAAAGTACGTGATGCGTATGCCAATGAGTATACAGTAAGGAAGCAAGTGACGAGTAACTAACAAACTATGCGGTTATTGTCTAGTGTGTGTATGCAACCTAGTTCCCTATAACCAATGGCTCTAATACCAATCTGTCACACCCTCAAAATCCACGTGCAGGGTTTTACCGCGAGGCGTGTGACATACCAGGATCTCAGTCATTAGTTACTCAGAACGACTCTATATGAACAAACAAACCAAAATCAGAGTTTAACTTTGAAAAGATGCAGAAGCGTTTAGTAAACATGAAAAACCAAAAATAATGTAACACAGTATAATAATGCGCAGACCAGCATAAAGGCAGCACCTTTCGAAGCTTTGTATGGGTGAAAATGTAGATCACCAGTTTGCTGGGCTGAAATTGGTGATTGTTAGCTAACGGGTCCCAAGTTAGTGCACGAGACCACTCAGAAGATTGTACAAATAAGAAAGCGTATGGCTGCAGCGCGCGGCAGACAGAAAAGCTATGTAGATAAGCGATGGAAACCTCTAGAATTTCAGGTTGGTGACAAAGTCTTATTGAATGTCTCACCGTGGAAAGGCGTGAATCGGTTTGGTAAAAGAGGAAAGCTAAACCCGAGATACGTTGGACCATTTAAGGAAAATGTTTCCTCGGTTGTTTTAACAACTTGTTTAAATCCTAAATTTTCAAAAGTTCCTAATTTATATATCAGTTTATAATCAATTTTTGGAATAATCCATTTATTTAATAAATCTAAATTATGAAGAATATAATATTCTTCCTCCATACTGTTTTTAACAGTATCTTTAGATTTTAAAATATTCATATTTGAATATCAGAGTAAGTGTTGAAACAATCACACATACATCAACAAAATTACCATGGCTCTGATACCATAAAAGGCAGGACCATATATGGGAAAAGAGGAAAAAACCGTAAAACTTTGACAGGGGCAAAGGATTAAGAGAAAAGCTGGAATTTTGGTGATTTTACACAGCCATTGTCCAGGATGCTAATATTTGATTAGTGAAGGTCAGACCCTAACACGCCTCACGCCTTCTTGGCTTTATGGCTTAAACGGGTCCCCAGAGTTCGACCACCACATTAACATCTTAGATGGGCTGTAACCCTATCCCATTAACTCTCTTAGAGTTTCACCCTTGTCAAGGTTTTAGATCTCTTTTATTATGATAATTTGTTGAGCATGGTGATGTTCCAACACTTAGAGGTTTAGCACCAAAGTAAGGCTATTATAAAAGAAATAAAAGAATACAAGAAAGAAATTACCAGAGATTGTATTCTTGGAACTTCAAAAGCTTTATATTATTTCAGAGAGATTTTTACAAGAGAGAGTGAGATGGTTCGAAAACCTGGTGCCTCTAACTAAACACTAAATCCTCTTTATATAGAGGCTTTGGCACCAAATATTACAGCGAGTATTCGCTTATAATTGCGTTTGACGCATTATCGCACAATAAGTCAAAAAGTAAACAGTAAAGTTACAATAATGTAACAAGTAGACAAAATTCTTTGATAATTTTTGTCAGCCAATTATCGCATTATTGACCTTTCTTTTTCTTTCGTGTGGGGTCTATTGTGTCCTCTTCTCTTTTGTCATTTGTCCAGATATTGGACTGTATCTTTCTTCGTATTTTGTTATTAACATATCTATGTCTTCTTCAACAGGCTCATCTTCCTACTGACTATCTTGGAAAAGTTGAGTATCTTCCCCTATGTGAGAAGAATCTGATTCAGACATTCTTGAGCTTGATGAAGCTTCATTTGTCCTGAAGTGCTTAGCTATATCCTTTTTAACTTCTTCCATATATTATTGTAGAAGTTCTTCTTGGCTGATATTATCCATGCCTGTAATCATTTGTAATTTTCTAATAATATGTTGAAAAGGACTAGGGGATTCCCTTTGTTGTTGATTATCCCTTTGTTTTTGATATAATTCAATCATTTGTTGAATATGATCCAACCTATCCTGGTGTAACGCCCGAAATTTTGTCACATAAAATAAAAGAAAAGAAAGTATCTTGAAGAAAACTAAAAGAAGCCAAAGATAAGGGGTGTTTTGTGTAAAAGTACACAAAAGTCAAAAAAGTGCACTTTATATGGGCATGGCCACCCATATCACCCCTACTGCTGCTGTGTTTGACTGAAACAAAAGAAGAAGAAGAAGAAATTGAAGTTCTCTTGGTTCTAGAGAGAGAAAGAGGATGTTTTTGGTCTTGGTAAGTATTTTTATGCATAATTGGCTCAGTTTATGTTGGGTTTTGACCATGAGACCGATTTATATGTGTTTATGTGTTCTGGTGCTTGTCTTTGCTTGTTTAGGCGCTTGAACTCGTGTGCAAGCAGGTTCGGTGGAGTTTTACTTGTTTGCTGCACTAGGTGAGTTCTAGACCCCGTTTTATATGTGTTTTAAACAAGTTTGGGGCTGAAAATGCATTTAAAAAGGTTTTCACAATGGATTTCTTGCAACCGTATGTTTATATGTGTATATGCTTATGTTTTATGATTGTTTATGTGTTGTGGTTGCTTAGAATGTTAAGTTTATGCTTATAACAGGTGCAAATGCAAATCTGGGATAATTTAGATTCTGAAAAAAATGAATAACAGGTGGTCATGCGCCCAAACAGGGCCCATGCGCCGGAGATTTTGACTTAGAAACGCCTAAGTACAGGCCATGCGCCCAAACAGGGCCCATGTGCCTGGAAATTTGCCTTAGAAAAACCTGTGTGGGTCATGCGCCTGAACAGTACCCATGCGCCTAAAGAATTGCCTAAATATACTAAGTGTTATATGATGCGCCCAAATAGTGTCAATGCGCCTAAGTTCCTCATGCGCCTAAGTGTTGATGCACCCGAACAGGGTTCATGCGCCTGCATAGTGCCCATGCGCCTAAAAACTTAGAAAATTTTCTGGAATTTTGGGGAATCAGGATTTTTAAGGGTTGACCCTTGGCTTGACTTGGTGTTATTATTTGATTATTTTATTTATGTTTTGGGCAGTTCTTGTGTTCCTATTTATTATATTATTATGTGACTTTACGTGGTGTGATTTATCCGTATATGTAAAGTATTATCATTAAAGAAAGTGGAAAGATTAATGATAATGAGAAGTGGAACATAAAGAACGGAAGAAAGTCTTGCAAGCAAATTCACACGAGGTCCACAACCATTAGGTTGTTAGTGTTGGGGTTTGAACAAGTTTATCAGATCTATTTTATCCATATAAAATAGAAAACGCAACAGAATTTTAGTTTAAAATATGTTACAGTTAGCATATATATAAAACATTTTTATATTTATCTGTTAAAAACCCGTATGGATCAATATATGAAATCATGCTTACAAACAACCATAGAAGGTTTGAAAAACTACCTTCAATAGTTAGGTCGGCAGAAGGTGAACGAAGATGGCAGCTTCCAAAATAGGAGGCCTCAAGCAGGTCTACCCACGAGCCACCAACAAGAACACCGGTTTGCTAGGATTTTCACTTGTGAAAACTCTGATTTTTCTCTTGACATGTCGAGAGAAAAAAGGAGTTCTACACTTTTGTTTTTTACCAAAAGGTTCAATTATCAGAGAGATCAGAATGCAATCTTATATTGCATGTCTTGGGATCGGGGTATTGCCTTTTGATGTACCCTTTGCCTTTGGCAACATTTGCCTTGGGATCGGGGTATTGCCTTTTCTTGTTGCCTCCCTCATTGATCGTGAGGACCGGTAAAACCCTTTTACCCATCCCCGCCTCGGCTGTTTTGAGCATTGCGTGGAGTTCACCAATGCTCTTGTCCCAACCATTCATGTTATAATTCATGATAAATGTCTCAAACCTTTTGGTTAGACCATTGAGGATCAAATCCGTGGCCAACTCTTTTGAGACCGGACAATTCAACCTTTCCAGTCAATGTGGCTCTTCATCTTAAGCACATAAGATGATACCGATTGAGTTTCTTCCATGCGACATGCATGAAGCGCTCGAACCGTTTCGAAGCGCTCTACCCTTGCTTGTTGAAGGAACATTTCCTTCAACTGGGTAATCATGTCGTATGCCCCATCATGCTCCAAATCCTTTTGGAGCTCCGGAATCATAGTTCCCAACATAAGGCAAGAAACTTGCACAGAATCCTCTGTGTGCTTAACCCAATCGTTATAGGCATTAACATCATTAACGTCGGGTTCATCGGGAATGGGATCGTCTAATACATAGGATTTCTTCTCTTGCTTGAGAACAATTCTCAAGTTTCGAAACCAATCCATAAAATTGTTGTGATTAAGATGATCCCTTTCTAAGATAGTTCTTAGTGATAGGTTATGGACGGTCGGGGTGGGAGCGTTGTTGTTTGCGATCATTTCTACAAATATTAACAAAGTTCAATTTTAGTATTTACGAAAAAGAAATTTTAATTATTAATATTTCACGTCTCATAGATAATTAATAATTAAAATCTAGAATCTAACGTTATATTTAAATAATGGTTAGGTGACCTTTATCCCATTATTTAAATTAACAAGGTAGTTAATACTTGACAATTGCAACGCTTTGCAACTTCTAGTTTTTTGGGATTGGTCAAACATCTTTATGTTAAGTTGGCATGTTTAATCCCATCAACACCATTGTATGCCATGATTCGGTGACTCTATTCACATGGTTTCCAACTCAAGTCATCCTACTTACACACACGTGTGAGTTTACACATACAAGCGGTTAAGTGACCTTTATCCAATAAATATGTTAACCCCACCTCAAACGCACAAGTTTCCTGAATGTGTTTAGGTGACCTTTATCCCATAAATAGTTCCCAAGTGATTCGAGTGTTGTGTAAAAGGATGGTGTTAAACTTGTTTAAAAAGGATTTCAGTTTCCATTAATTCTAGTTTTTGAAAACCTTTTGTACCTAACATTTGCAGGCATTCAAATGTGTGGTACTAATATGAAAACAATTTTTCAAGGTTCTTTCAATAAAACCCAATTTTTATTGTGAACACATTAACTCTTAATAAATCCTTTTATTACCCATGTTAATGTTTCATAAGAACCAATTTTATGTTTGTTGTTGATATTAAATTGTTTAAACATGCATATCCATATATCACAAAACAATAATAAATCAACCACACAAGCATCACATGAGTTCATAACCGCATCCTACTAAACTTAACATCACTTGTTGACTAAAACAAATGAGTTAATAAGGTCGTTCCTAAGGGTGAAAATGACACAACATTTGTGTTAGTGAACTCCCACTTGATCCCGCATCCAAATGCTTCAAGTGTCCACCTTGTGTTGTGACTCTTCCATTCCATTTGGGTTTCCAAGTACGCTGTGACTTCCGCACCAAAATCCTTTGGGCCTTCATCATCTCCTTTCGGTTAAAACCGAGAAAGGCAGCCTTGTTGCATCTTCTTTTACAAAATATATCCTAAATATATTTTTTTAGTAAAAGTAAAATGCAACTAACCTATTTATTTTACATACCAAATGAAAAATAAATAAATTACATACCCAATAGGAAGAATAAATACATTTAAACAATTACAAACCATTTGAACAATCAAATGCAAATCACAACACATTCATCCATAGGGTCTCGGCTTTGGTTATGAACAAGTAAAACACATATCCAAATATGTAAGTAAAATCCCAGGAACATCCCCTTGAACCATAGATTCTCGGTTTAGGCATAAATGACCGAGAACCATGGTTTTGTTCCAAATAACAGAATCATCCAAATGGTTTAAATTTTTCAAGATTACAATATGCATGTTTAAAGAGATCATGAAAAACAGGGGATGCTAGGACTGGAGCCTCTCTTTTGGTGAAACATCACCAAGAAATCGAATTTTCAGTCCAAATGAAGCAAGTATCCATATAACCGGCTCTGATGCCATTGTTGGGGTTCGAACAAGTTTATCAGATCTATTTTATCCATATAAAATAGAAAACGCAGCGGATTTTCAGCTTAAAACTTGTTACAGTTAGCATATATATAAAACATTTTTATATTTATCTGTTAAAAACCCGTATGGATCGATATATGAATACATGCTTACAAACAACCATAGAAGGTTCGAAAAACTACCTTCAACAGTTGGGTCGGCAGAAGGTGAACGAAGATGGCAGCTTCCAAAATAGGAGGCCTCAAGCAGGTCTACCCACGAGCCACCAACAAGAACACCGGTTTGCTAGGATTTTCACTTGTGAAAACTCTGATTTTTGATCGAGAGAAAAAGGGAGTTCTACACTTTTCGTTTTTTACCAAAAGTTTTAGTTATCAGAGAGATCAGAATGCAATCTTATATTGCATGTCTTGGAAACATAAAATTCAGGAGAGAGAAAAGTGGGTGGGCCCAACCCCTTTAACCCATCCGCATTTCTTCACATATCATCCGCATTTGTAAATGTGGATGAAGTTGTTCTCCCGCATTTGTAAATGCGGATGAAGTAATTTGGCCGCATTTCCGAAAATGCTCATCCGCATTAGTTAATGCGGATGAATGTTTCCATTAGCATTTCCAAAAATGCTTAACCGCATTTCTTTCATAAGCAAGTGCGGATAGGGTTTCTTCATACGCATTTGTAAATGCGGATGAGTAAACAACATCTGCATTTGTTCAACCACATCAAATGCGGCTGTTTTAAACAAATGCGGATGAATTAATATTCATCTCTCTTTGAAATAAATTATACATATAATTCATTTACAACACAAGTGTAAATTTTTGGAAACCCAATTTCCAAATATTCTAATATTTATTTATATGATCATATCATAAAACAAATATCTTTGGTGTTTGTCTAGCTCGTTATTGGGTATGACCTGACTTGGATCATAACTTACTAGCCACATCAATTCAATATGTATTTGGGCAGATCATTTCCAACAGTTAGCTCAACTGTGTGTGGTTTAGCTAACCCGTTGGATGCACACAGGGTCAATCCTTAAGAATGAGGGGACCCTTGTTGCTGTCCCGGTACTGGAGTGAGCTTCGTGCACCAGTTTGGGGTCTATTTGTAGACCTCGGCCCAGTACCAGTTTTGTGCGCATTAATCGGGGCATAGCACATTGGTCCGGATTAAGTGAAGAATTAAAATAAAGGTTCGAATGAACGATGATGGAAATGGTAAAGAAGATAATGGATGTTATCTTAACTGTACGTATGATGTGTGATCGCGTACGAAAGAAAAGTATATTATTTTAAAAGGGTATTTTCATATGTAAATCTTTCAAGGTATTTTAACATTTTTAAACTAGAGCTCACTCAGCAACGCTAACTTTTATGCATTTTCAGTTAGCAGGTAAATTGCTGAGGATAGCACTCGGGGAGGCTACTCGTCGGGGCTAGACTGGCATCCGTTCACGCATACTAATATTGTTGTTTTGTAATGAAATTAATATGATCTTTTGTAACTATTAACAATTAACAATGTATTGCTTAGCAACAGTATTTATTAATGAAGTGAATGGCTTTTGATATTATTTTCGCTGCACTGGTTTATGAACTATGAAATGTTTTATATATACTGTGCTATGATTAACCAACTGTGAGGCCTCCGGGAATGGGGCCTTACAAGTTGGTATCAGAGCCAAAGTTTAAGAGAAATAGGTAAATATTTTCAAAACCTAAACTTAAACTGAGAATGGGACGAATGGAGGGATGCCAACCCGAGTAGCTACGTGCCATCAGGTATTTCTTTTCTTAATGTTAACCGGTATTATGTGCGTGTGCTGTTTGATTTATGTGCCTTTAGTAGATTTGAATACTAATGTAGTCAGGACAGGAAATGCTCAGGGGATGAAGAGTAAAGTAAGTGGCTAATCACAACTGGCCACTGTAATTAGGGACTTACTATACTTAACATAAACTGAGCTATTACCTTGAATGACCGTGTTGGTGTTTGAATCTTATAGTGATTAGAGGATGGCTGGAGGTAGATCATCTAAGGCTTCTTGATGTGGAACAAGGGGTGGTCGTGCTGGTAGGCCACGGGCCGTGAAGAACAAGACGAGGACTGTAGAGACGGCTCCTGGTGAGCCTGGGCTTCATCACCCGGAGGGCGGTGATGAGAGTGCAAATTTGAGGGCCTTAGTGAAAGAGGTAGTGGTGGAGGAGGTTCACCAAGTCATGCAGACGATCCTACCGTCTGTAGTGACTGAAGTTATTTGGGCTGTTAGAGAAGATGAAAGGAAAGAAAAGGAGGAGGAAAGGAGGACGACTGCTGGTAAAAGGGGTCACGTGAGGAATCATAATGATAAGAAGGAGATGAATGCTGGAAGGGGAGCCTCTAGTGATGAAGAAGAGGTGGTAGTGCGGGAAACCATGAGGGGATGCAGCTACGGGGCATTCCAATGATGGAAACCCCCTATTTTGATGGTAATGGCAATGCTGCAGCTGACCACCGCTGGATAAGGGAGATGGAGGCAGTATTGAAGATCAGTGAGTGTCGGGAGGACCAGAAAGTGAAGTTCTCCACACACTCATTTGTCGACTCGGCATTATGTTGGTGGGACAATCTTGTCCAAGCCGAGGGTGACAAGTCCATCAAGAGAATGAGATGGGGAGAGCTAAAGAATTTGGTGATTGAGGAATACTGTCCTCACCGAGAACTCAACAAGATCGAAAGGGAGTTCTTAAAGCTGGAGGCGGGAACTAAGACCCACCAGTAATACACTGCCAGGTTTAACGAAATAGTGAGGTTGGTGCCGGATTAGGTTATGCCGGTATCGAGGAAGATCAATCGGTACGTCCAGGGACTACCGGCCGACATCCGCAAACACTTGATCGCTGCCCAACCGAGCACTTTTAAGTCGGCAGTGGATTTGGCGGGAATGTTGTATGATGAAAGGGAAGTAGCGGTGGTTAAGGTGAAGAAGGCAGATGGAAGTGATAAGAACTGGAGAGGTAAGTGGTTTGGGCATGGCGGTTACACCCCAAACAACAAGAGGAGGAGGATGGATGACCGGCGGGAGGTGTCATCAGGCCCGTGGTTGAGGAAGTACGACTTATGTAGTAGGGAGCACACTGGTGATTATATGAGGGGAGTGACTGTGTGCTTCAAGTGTGGGAAGCCCGGTCATATAGCAAAAGATTATGGAGTGCCGAAATGCTTCATTTGTGGCGGGAATGGCCACAGGAGCTATGAGTGTAAGAAGCCGAGAGCTGAGAGCTCTGGGGCCAAGAAAGGGACCGAAGAAGGGGGACAGAGGGCGAGTGCTAAAGCCTTCACGATGACTCGAGAAGAGGCCCGGGTAGACCCAGACGTTGTGTCAGGTATGTTTCTAGTAAACCAAACTTATGCCTCTGTATTATTTGATACTGGTGCTAGTAGGAGTTTCATTTCTGCTGCTTTGTGTGCTAAGTTTCCTGTTAGTAGTGGGAATATTGATGAACCATTTGATGTAGAAACTGCTATTGGTAAGTCAACCAGAATTTCTAAGATGATTGAGGATTGTGGCATAGAGTTAGAAGGCCATAGGTTTGCTGCTAAACTATATGTGATGCCCCTAGGAGGATTCGATGTAGTACTAGGGATGGATTGGTTAGCAGCCTATGAGCCAAATATCGTGTGTCGCAAGAAGATGATTTGATTAGTTGCGCCTGATGGGAGTTCGGTGAAGGTCTACGGTGATCGCGTCATTACGGTTCCGAGGGTGATTTTGATGGCGGTGGCAGAGAAGTGCATGAAGCGGGATGTAGTGCCTGCCTGGCTTATTTGAAGGATGTGGACACGTCAGTACCACAGTTGTATGAAGTACCATTGGTGTGTGACTTTCCAGACGTGTTCCCAGAAGATTTACCAGGTGTGCCACCGGAACGCGAGATCTAGTTTCAGATTGATCTGATACCCGGTGCTCAACCCGTTGCCAAAGCACCGTACCGATTAGCTCCGACTGAGATGAAGGAACTAATGGTTCAACTACAAGAGTTGATGGACAAGGGATTCATCCGACCGAGCATCTCTCCCTGGGGTGCTCCGGTCTTGTTTGCAAAAGAAGAAGGACGATAGTATGAGAACGTGCATCGACTACCGAGAATTGAACAAGTTGATGGTGAAGAATCAATATCCCCTACCGAGAATTGATGACTTGTTCGACTAGCTCCAAGGTGCCAGCTGGTTCTCGAGGATAGATCTCCGATCTGGTTACCATCAGTTGAAGGTTAAGGAGCAGGATATCTCTAAGACAGCTTTTCACACGTGTTATGGACACTACGAGTTTCTCGTTATGTCTTTCGGTCTGACTAACGCGCCAGCTGCCTTTATGGATTTGATGAACCGAGTGTGTCGGCCAATGTTGGATAAGTCAGTGATTGTGTTTATTGATGATATACTAATTTATTCAAAGAGCAAAGAAGAACATGCCGGTCACATAAGCGAAGTGTTGGAGACGCTTAGAAGGGAGAAGCTTTATGCTAAATTCTCTAAGTGTGCTTTCTGGTTACGTGAAGTTCAATTTTTGGGTCACGTGGTGAATCCTAAAGGAATCATGATGGACCCGACGAAGGTTGAGGCGGTGATGCAATGGAAGTCTCCAAAGACGCCATCTAAGATTCGTAGTTTCTTGGGTTTGGTGGGCTACTACAGAAGGTTTATCCAAGACTTTTCCAAGATAGCCTCACTTTTGACAAAATTGACACCCAAGGAGGTGAAGTTTGTGTGGGGTCGAGAACAGGAGGATGCTTTTGAGGAGTTAAAGGCAAGATTAGCTCAAGCTCCAGTCTTGATACTGCCCGAGGGGAACGAGGATTTAGTGGTCTATTCGGATGCCTCCTATTCGGGATTGGGTTTTATTCTAATGCAATATGGGAAAGTGATAGCATACACATCCCGGAAATTGAAGACCCATGAGACCAATTACCCCACTCGTGACTTAGAGCTAGCAGCGGTGGTTTTTGCATTGAAGATTTGGAGGCACTACTTATATGGGATGAAGTGCACAATCTTCACGGACCACAAGAGCTTAAAGTATTTCTTTGAGCAAAAGGATCTCAACATGAGGCAGAGGAGGTGGTTAGAATTGATCAAGGATTATGATTGTGAGATCCACTACCATCCGGGTAAAGCCAATATAGTGGCCGATGCCCTGAGCCGAAAGGAGAGACCCTAGCCAATCCGGGTGAAGGCTTATCAATTGGTGATGACCTCGGACGTGATGACACAGGTCAAAGAATTTCAAAATGAGGCATTGAAAGAAGATCGCCTTAACTCTGAAAGGATGAGAGGTATGGTCACAGAGTTGGGAGAGAATACCTATGGAGTTAGAACCCGCTTCGGGCGGATGTGGATTCCCTGATATGGAGATCTACGGGGGCGAATTCTGGATGAAGCTCATAAGACTCGATACTCCATTCATCCCGGTGCTACCAAGATGTATCAAGACATGAAGAAAGATTTTTGGTTGCTGGGAATGAAGCGCGATGTAGTGGAGTATGTGAGTAAGTGCCTTACTTGCTTGCAAGTGAAGGCAGAACACCAGAAGCCATACGGGAAGATCTAGCCATTGGATATACCCTAGTGGAAGTGGGAGCACATCACCATGGACTTCATCACAAAGTTACCCAGTACAGCGAGGGGGTACGATACCATATGGGTGATAGTTGATCGTTTGACAAAGAGTGCTCACTTCCTACCGATCCGCGAGACGTATTCCTCTGAGAGACTGGCGGGTCTGTTCATCAAGGAGATTATGGCTCGTCATGGTGTGCCGGTGTCTATTGTGTCGGACCGTGACACCCGGTTCACATCGAAGTTTTGGAAGAGATTCCACGATGCGATGGGGACGATGCTACACATCAGTACGGCTTATCATCCTCAGACAGATGGTCAGTCTGAGAGGACAATTTAGACGCTTAAGGATATGCTCTGAGCATGCGTGATTGACTTTGGAGGAAGTTGGGATGATCACCTACCGTTAGCAGAATTCTCGTACAACAACAGTTATCAAGCCAGCATAGGCATGCCACCATATGAGATGTTATACGGTAGAAGATGTAGGACGCCTGTATGTTAGGGAGATATCGGGCGGAAGGAGTTGGGAAGTACTAAGGTGATTGAGGCTATGACGGAGAAATTGGAAAAGATCAAAGCCTTTATGAAGGCGGCGAAGGATAGACAAAAGTCGTATGCCGACAAAAGGTGTAGACCGATTGAATTCAACGTAGGTGATAAAGTTATGTTGAAGGTCTCGCCTTGGAAGGGAATTATTCTGTTCAGAAAGAGAGGCAAGCTAAGGCCAAGATACATAGGGCCTTTTCGAATCATCGCACGAGTAGGAGAGGTAGCCTATCGCTTAGATTTGCCTGATGAGTTAAGTGGAATTCATCCAACCTTCCATGTATCTCATCTGAGAAAGTGCTTAGCCGATGAAGACATGATTGTACCACTGGAAGATATCGAAGTGGATGAACGGCTTAACTATGTGGAGCATCCAGTGGCAATCATCGACTGGAAGGAGAAGAGACTGAGAAATAAAGTGGTTCCGCTTGTACGGGTGCAGTGGAAACACCGAAAGGGTTCTGAGTCTACGTGGGAGACCGAAGATGAGAGGAGACAGCATTACCACAGTTATTCGAAGAGTGAAAGGTTTCGGGGACGAAACCTCTTTAAGGGGGTAGACTTGTAATGCCCGAAATTTTGTCACATAAAATAAAAGAAAATAAAGTATCTTGAAGAAAACTGAAAGAAGCCAAAGATGAGGGGTGTTTTGTGTAAAAGTACACAAAAGTCAAAAAGTGCACTTTATATGGGCATGGCCGCCCATATCACCCCTACTGCTGCTGTGTTCGACTGAAACAAAAGAAGAAGAAGAAGAAATCGAAGTTCTCTCAGTTCTAGAGAGAGAAAGAGGCTGTTTTTGATCTTGGTAAGAATTTCTATGCATAATTGGCTCAGTTTATGTTGGGTTTTGACCATGAGACCGATTTATATGTGTTTATGTGTTCTGGTACTTGTCTTTGCTTGTTTAGGCGCTTAACTCGTGTGCAAGCAGGTTCAATGGAGGTTTACTTGTTTGCTGCACTAGGTGAGTTCTAGACACAGTTTAATATGTGTTTTAAACAAGTTTGGGGCTGAAAATGCATTTAAAAAGGTTTTCACAATGGATTTCTTGTAACCGTATGTTTATATGTGTATATGCTTATGATTTATGCTTGTTTATGTGTTGTGGTTGCTTAGAATGTTAAGTTTATGCTTAGAACAGGTGAAAATGCAGATCTGAGATAATTTAGATTCTGAAAAAAATGAATAACAGGTGGTCATGCGCCCAAACAGGGCCCATGCGCCTGAGATTTTGACTTAAAAACGCCTAAGTACAGGCCATGGGCCCTAACAGGGCCCATGCGCCTGGAAATTTGCCTCAGAAAAACCTGTGTGGGTCATGCGCCTGAACAGTACCCATACGCCCAAAGAATTGCCTAAATATACTAAGTGTTAGATGATGCGCCCAAAGAGTGTCAATGCGCCTAAGTTCCTCATGCGCCTAAGTGTTGATGCGCCCGAACAAGGTTCATGCGCCTGCATAGTGCCCATGCGCCTAAAAACTTAGAAAATTTTCTGGAATTTTGGGAAATCCGGATTTTTAAGGTTTGATCCTTGGCTTGACTTGGTGTTATTATTTGATTATTTTATTTATGTTTTGGGCAGTTCTTGTGTTTCTATTTATTATATTATTATGTGACTTTACGTGGTGTGATTTATCTGTATACATAAAGTATTATCATTAAAGAAAGTGGAAAGATTAATGATAATGAGAAATGGAATATAAAGAACAGAAGAACGTCTTGCAAGCAAATTCACACGAGGTCCACAACCATTAGGTTGTTAGCTCAACTGTGTGCGGTTTAGCTAACCCGTTGGATCAATCCTTGAGATTGAGGGGACCCTTGTTGCTGCCCCGGTACTGGAGTCAGTTTCGTTCACCAGTTTGGGGTCTATTTGTAGACCTCGGCCCAGTACTAGTTTTCTACGCATTAATCGGGGGCATAGCACATTGGTCCGGTTTAAGTGAAGAATTTAAATAAAGGTTCGAATGAACGATGATGGAAATGGTAAAGAAGATAATGAATGTTATCTTAACTGTACGTATGATGTATGATCACGTACGAAAGAAAAGTATATTATTTTAAAAGGGTATTTTCATATACAAATCTTTTAAGGTATTTCAACATTTTTAAACTAGAGCTCACTCAGCAACGCTGACTTTTATGCATTTTCAGTTGGCAGGTAAATTGCTGAGGATGGCAGTCGGGGAGGTTACTCGTCGGGGCTAGACTGGCATCTATTCATGCATACTAATATTGTTGTTTTGTAATGAAATTAATATGATCTTTTGTAAGTATTAATAATTAACAATGTATAGCTTAGCAACAGTATTTATTAATGAAGTGAATGGCTTTTGATATTAATTCCGCTGCACTGGTTTATGAACTATGAAATTTTTTATATATACTGTGCTATGATTACCAACTGTGAGGCCTCCGGGAACGGGGCCTTACACCTGGCATTTAATTTTGCCTTCTTCTATCTTCATCATTTGTTTCCAGAATTTTGTCATGTATGTTCTTTTCAAACAAAACATGTTTTCACTGGTATTACCAGTTTCTGGTATTCATTTCCATATCCAGGGGATACTGAACTGGACAAAATAATGTAATGAGGTCATTCCCTCAATAAAATTGTTATCATGTTGTGCCTCTATTAAGGCAGGAGATAAGTCCACCCATTGGGTGTATAAGGTTTTAAACCATTGTGATTCTTTATTAAAAATAATAATTGATGGACCGTATGACGGCCACCATTTATAAAACCAAATCGGAATATCCGATTTATAAACTTGAGAACATATTTTGATAAACAAGAATGTTTATAATTCTGGTTTTCAAATAAAAATGCGTTATGAAAGGCATTTACATAATCCCAATAGTCATATCTAATGGGAGTTCTAGTTTCAGGGTGTTGAATTTCCCTGTCTTTCAATGGAGATATTCCCCAATTTTCAACAGATATGATCTGTTTGATTATTATCTTACTAAAACTTATTGTTTTATTTCTCCCAGTATAATGGGTAAGCTCACAATTTGTGGCTTTGAGGATTTCCTTATAATACGTCCTAGACTTATAAGTCTCAGTTGGATAGAATCCAATATCAAAATATCTCTTGATTATGAACCAAGGTTGATCACTCCATTTTTTATCTTTGTGATCAAGAAGGAGTATAACATCCTTTTTTGGATTATGAATCCAGTTTTCATCTTCAGCTTCCTTAGCAGCTTGAGCATATGATACTGTATCTTCAGAGGTTTGACTCTGTGCTGCCTTGAAAGCTAAAAATTCTTTCAATGTATTTTCATCAAATATATTTGATGAAGTTGATGCATTGTTTAAAGCTATAATCTTTTTGTTACCCATTTGATGGATAACTCTGTTGGCTCCTCTTCCCCTATAAGAGGAAGATCTTCCACGACCTCTTCCCTTTTCCTTTTTCTTTTTTGATTTTGGTAGGGATTTGATTTCTTAATTTTTTTTAGAATTACTTAAGGCTTTTTCTATACCAAATTGACTACAGAATTCACCTAATTATTTCTTTTCATTCAAAGAATGTTTCTTAATTTGTTAGTTTAATTTTATTTCATTACATAAACTTAAACCTTCTTGAATACAAGTTCCTATTATCTTGCCATAAGTATAATCATCATAATTTATACTAATTCCTTCTTTTCTAAGGTTATTCCTAACTCTTTTTGCAAATAGATAAGGGAGGCCATCTACAAATTTTGACTTCCAATGTGAGGTATTAGACTTAGGGAGTTCCATTACTCTGCTTAGGAAAGTATCCTTATACCATCTAAAAGATGTTAGGGTTCTACACTTAAGATTTTGTAGATGAGTTCTAATATTCTCTGAATTATCAGACCATCTGCCTGTAAAATGCTCTATAATGTTAACAATCAAAGTATAGATTGAGTTGTTATCAACAACACCATTATCCTCTTTTATACTATTGAGGATTTCTTCTCTATCTGAATCTGACAAATAATTATCCGACCAACCTTTAAGTTGGCCTGTGATATAATCATTTGAGCTATTGTCTTAGTCGTATTCTTATTATTTTGGTAAATAATGCTGTACATAAGCATCCTATGGACAGTATTATAATTCTGACCTTCTGTTTGACCATCTATATTCCATTCATAAATCATTTTTCTGCTATACTATGTCACACCCTCAAAATCCGCGAGCGGGGTTTTACCGCGAGGCGCGTGACATACCAGGATCTCAGTCATTAGTTACCAAGAACGACTCTATATGATTAACAAACAAAACCAGAGTTAACGTTTAAAATACTGCGGAAGCGTTTTTAAAACTAGAAAACTCAAAACAAGTAGTAAGTAAAGAGAATGCGCAAAACATACGCGCCCCAAACACAAATGTTTAATAGGAAAATAAACCCAAATGTGTAAACAAACAATGTAGACAACTCAACGATGCTGATGTGCGTGCTCCTAGGCAACTGGCAACCTTAACCTGAGAATAGCATACTAAACAAGTCAACACATGGTTGGTGAGTTCAAGAGTTTGCGTTAAAATATAAACCAATCAACAGTTTCCAGAGCATAAGTAGTGTATTGCAATAGATAGCTAGTCTATTAACATAAAAATATTAATCATAGTGATTTCGCGATCGAAGCTGACTGTGTTACGTTTGTTGCCTCCCGTCACGACTTACCAGGTCGTGACGAATATGTGTTAGGACAAAATTGCACCCGTTTGACCTCGAGTCGCACAGGTGGGGCTCGTCAGACCCAGTAGTACTACCCAAGATTTCCCCGCTATTCAATATTAACAATCCGAAAGTGTGAGGACTTTCCATGGTAAACAGCACTATATCAATATTATACACACTCATATATAAAAGCGTTTATGATCAACAGTATGCTATCTCCCCCAAAAGAGATGATGTAAAATGAGTGGGGCAAGAACTCACCTGATACGCGCAAGAATTAACTTAGAGCTTAACTTGAAAGAAAAAGACAACCTTCAAAGGTCACCTAGAACACAAGAGTACATAAGTACGTGTATACAAAATCAACACGAAACCCTAAGTGCTCTACAAACCAAGGAACTCAAGGTTTAAGAAAGACAAGACACATTTGACCCAGTTGACCCGTTTGACCCGTTGGTGACATTATAGGTGATAATTCGTTAATACTAACACAACAGTATGTCATACATGATCAACATACAACTTGATTACATATAGCACATCATTAACCACATGTACTACCTAGATCATCATACAACCAATTGTCATACAAGTCATGCGAATCACAACAGGCCAAAACAGGTAACAAACCAAATCAACATTCATATAACCTAAACAACACATTTAATCACCTTAGAAACCATCCATGAACACACTAGCATGATCCTAATATCCCAAACATGCTCAAATCATCCAATTCAAGGATTTGCACAATTAAAGTTTCCCTTTTGGGAAAGTTCATCCCAAATTCATCAAACTCACACTACATTCATGAATTCATCAATTATATACCAATTCAAGTCCATGACAACATCTAAACATGATCAACAACACTTAATCATCATGATTCATCAACATTCAACACCAAAAGTTACTATTTTTAGCAATGTATGAACTATAACACATCTTCTTGATTTTCAATTGTTCATAACATCAACTTAGCATCTAATCATCATCACAAACACATCCATAACATTCATACATCATCCAATCATCAATTCATGCAAAATAAAGTTACTATTATTAGTAATCTATGAACCATAAATCAAAATCGAAGCTTTCTTGCAAAATCGACGTTAACTAGCATCAATCTAACATAACTAACATAATAACATCAACAAACAACCAAAAATCGACTGTCAATTGCAATATTCGAACTAGGGTTTCGGCCTTAATGTAAATCCCATAAAAACTCGTAAAAATCCAACCTTTATTGCATACTTGACGTTAATTAACATGTAATCTATCTAACAAACACATTAACATCAACAAACAACATGTAATCGACCATCAATTGCAAAATTCGCATGGAACTTTCGGCCAATCATGAACAATCATCAAATCATACAAAAATCTAACCTTTAAACGTGTAATGGCTTGCAATTGATGATTTTAACTTGTTGTGATGCTTGAAATCGATCAAATCCGTGGCTTTGTTGGTGTTCTTGGCCGAAATCGCAAAGGGAGAGGGAGAGGGGATGAAGTCGCGGCCGTAGGTGGTTAGGGTTTGGGATTTTGGTTTTTGATTAAATTTTATTAATGATAATTACCCTTTTAACCCTTATAATTTGTATTTTATAAAGATTAGGCTTTTTGAATAGTTTTTAAATAGTTTTTAACTACTAAACACAATTATTATTAATCACAAATAACAATCATGCATAATTCCCATTTATCACAAAACACACGAAATAAATATGCACGTTTTCACGTTACGCGATAAAATTACAGTTAACATCTAAATCACATAAGCATAACTTAATAATCACATTGTTAACTTAGTTATCATCAATTTAACATTACTGATTACTGTTAAGTCACCAACGTTCAACGACAACTAGTGTGTGCTCCCGACACGTGTATGCAAGACTTAACGGAACAAACGGAGTTTGGTAACGGAAAATTACCGGATGTCACATTATCCCCATGTTGAAAGAATTTTCGTCCCGAAAATTGCGTTACATGGTGAGTGTTCCATCACTGGTCTACTGCATTGGCACAAGGAAATCGAAATCGTGTGAGTTGTCACATCATCCCCATGTTGAAAGAAATTTCGTCCCGAAATTTAATCAATACCTTCGCCGGCTGGCATCGTCCTTTCAAATAGCTGAGGATACTTAAGCTTCATTTGATCTTCACGTTCCCACGTGAATTCTGGTCCACGTCTCGAGTTCCAACGAACTTTGACGATGGGTATCTTGCTTTGCTTAAGCGTTTTCACCTCACGATCCATCACCTCGACCGGTTCCTCAATGAAGCGTAGTTGTTCATCTACTTGAACTTCTTCCAGTGGTACGACCATCGTTTCATCCGTTAAACATTTCTTTAGGTTTGAAACATGGAATACATCATGGATTCCACTCAATGAATCAGGTAAGGCTAGTCGATAAGCCACTGGGCCAATTCTTTCCACTATCTCAAATGGTCCAACGTATCTCGGATTTAGCTTTCCTCGTTTACCAAACCGAACTACGCCTTTCCATG
The DNA here is from genome assembly GCA_025506505.1 of Flaveria sonorensis. Taxonomy (NCBI): domain Eukaryota; kingdom Viridiplantae; phylum Streptophyta; class Magnoliopsida; order Asterales; family Asteraceae; genus Flaveria; species Flaveria sonorensis. Next base: position 13,653,997 of record CM046435.1, on the reverse strand, counting down.
GTGAGACTTTTAATAAAACCTTGTCACCTGTCTGAAATTCCAAAGGTTTTCGTCGTTTGTCAGCATAGCTTTTCTGTCTGTCTCGCGCTGCGGCCATGCGGTTTCTTATCTGAACAATCTTCTCAGTTGTCTCGTGTACTAACTCGGGACCCGTTAATTGACTATCACCAATTTCAGCCCAGCAAACTGGTGATCTACACTTTCTCCCATATAAAGCTTCAAATGGTGCTGCCTTTATACTAGTGTGATAACTGTTGTTGTAAGAAAATTCCACCAATGGTAGGTGAACTTCCCAGTTATTCCCGAAGTCAATCACACAAGCACGTAACATGTCCTCCAAAGTCTGTATAGTACGCTCGCTTTGACCATCAGTCTGTGGATGATAAGCAGTACTCATATCCAATCGCGTACCTAAAGCTTTCTGCAACGACTGCCAGAAGTGTGATGTGAAACGAGAATCGCGATCAGAAATAATTGAGATTGGTACTCCATGCCTCGAAACGATCTCCTTCAGATAAAGTCGGGTTAACTTCTCCATCTTATCTGTTTCCTTTATCGCTAGGAAATGAGCAGATTTTGTTAATCGATCCACGATAACCCATATTGTATCACAACCCGTAGAAGTGCGAGGTAACTTAGTAATAAAATCCATTGATATTTGATCCCACTTCCACATAGGGATCTCGGGTTGTTGTAGTAGACCAGATGGTTTCTGATACTCCACTTTAACCTTCGAGCAGGTCAGACACTTACTCACATAAGTAGCTACATCTGCTTTCATGTTAGGCCACCAATAGTGCGCCTTCAAATCGTGGTACATCTTGTCAGATCCAGGATGTATAGAATACTTGGACTTGTGAGCCTCAATCATGACCAAGTCTCTCAGATTTCCGTGTAGAGGTACCCATAGCCTATCCATGAAGTAACGAATTCCATCCGCTTTTACTTCCAATTGTTTTTCCATACCCCTTAACGATTCAGACCCAATGTTTTCTATTTTCAAAGCTTCTGTTTGAGCCTCTCGGATTTGTTCAGGTAATTGCGTACTAATCGTTAGTTGCAGAGCTCGCACACGTCGAGGTTTAGCAGTCTCTTTTCTACTCAGCGCATCAGCAACTACATTTGCTTTCCCGGGTGGTACTTAATAGCACAATCATAGTCGTTTAACAATTCCACCCAGCGTCTTTGTCTCATGTTCAACTCCTTTTGCTCAAAGATGTGCTGAAGACTCTTGTGATCGGTGTAGATGGTGCATTTGGTACCGTACAAGTAATGTCTCCAGATCTTTAAGGCAAAAACTACCGCACCCAGTTCCAAGTCATGGGTGGTATAGTTCTTCTCATGAATCTTCAATTGTCTAGAGGCGTAAGCTATCACTTTATCCCGCTGCATCAGGACGCATCCAAGTCCTTGAATAGACGCGTCGCAGTAGACTACGAAGTCATCACTACCATCCGGTAACGCTAATATTGGTGCGCTACACAATTTATGTTTCAGCAACTGAAAAGCAGATTCCTGACTCTCACCCCATTTGTACGTCGTTCCCTTGTGAGTCAAGGCTGTGAGAGGTTGTGCAATCTTAGAGAATCCTTCAATGAATCGTCGATAATATCCCGCTAATCCAAGGAATTGTCGTATCTCACTTGGTGTCTTAGGAACAGACCAATTCTTTATCGCTTCAATCTTAGCAGGATCAACATGTATTCCCTTCTCGTTGACAATATGACCCAAGAATTGTACCTCACGTATCCAGAAATCACACTTAGAAAACTTTGCGTACAGTTTTCCTTTCTAAGTAATTCCAAGATTAAACGTAAGTGCTTCTCATGTTCTTCCTCGGTCCTTGAGTATATCAGTATGTCATCAATAAAGACGATAACAAACTGATCAAGATAGGGTTTGCACACGCGATTCATGAGGTCCATGAATACTGCTGGTGCATTCGTCAACCCAAATGGCATGACCAAAAATTCATAGTGACCATATCGTGTACGGAAAGCAGTCTTCGAGATGTCCTCTTCTCGAACTCTCAGCTGATGATACCCAGACCTCAGATCAATCTTAGAGTAATAGCTTGATCCTTGCAGTTGATCAAACAAATCATCGATACGAGGTAACGGATATCTATTCTTGATAGTAACCTTGTTCAGTTCCCTATAGTCAATGCACATTCGAAATGTACCATCCTTCTTCTTCACAAATAGAACTGGCGCTCCCCAGGGCGACGAACTCGGTCGGATGAACCCTTTATCCAACAACTCTTGTAGTTGAGCGGATAATTCCTGCAGTTCGTTCGGAGCTAATCGGTACGGTGCTCTCGCAATTGGAGCGGCTCCTGGAGTCAACTCAATCTGGAATTCAACTTGACGATGAGGCGGTAATCCAGGCAGGTCTTCCGGAAACACCTCAGGAAACTCACGAACTACGGGGATATCCTCTATCTTCTTTTCCTCAGTCTGTTTATCTGTGACGAGTGCCAATATGGCTAGTCGACCCTTTCGTAACAACTTCTGTGCTTTCATAAACGAGATGATGCCTATCACCGCACCACTCCTATCTCCTCTGACCGTAAGGACTTCTTCACCAAGGGGAATCCGTATGATCTTCTCGTGGCATATGACTTCTGCTTGTTTATCGGAAAGCCAATCCATGCCTACTACCACATCAAAGCTTCCTAACGTAACAGGCATGAGATCTATGGTGAATGTATGACCAGCAAGCTCTATCTTGCAGTCTCTAAGAATATGCGTTACGTGAATCTGTGTACCGTCAGCTAACTCTACGGTGTATTTAGATTCTAAGGCTGAGGGCATATCACTTAAAAGACTACAGAACCTAGTGGACACGAAACTTCTATCGGCTCCGGTATCGAATAATACAGTAGCAAAACGACCATTAACCGAAAATTTACCAGTTACTGTTGTAGGATCGTTTAGAGCCTCACCTGAGCCAATGACGAAGGCTCTTCCTTTGGCTCCATTGTTGTTATTGCCTCCATTGTTGTTGCCATTACCATTGTTGTTGTTATTGTTGTTGCCATTGTTATTATTGTCGTTGTTCCCATTGTTGTTGTTACCATTACCATTCCTCTTAAGCTGGGGACAGTTGCGTTTGTAATGGCCTTCTTTTCCGCATTCAAAACAACCTTTCGGAGTTTCTTGTGATTGTTGTGGCTTCTTCATCAGTTCACCCCGACAGTCTTTGGCTGCATGACCAATCTTCCCACAACGTTGGCACTTGAAGTTATCACATCGACCCACATGGTGGTAGTTACACCGGTTGCACTTTGGCAGTCTTCCACCATACCCGCCGGGTCCTTGATTTGAGTGCGCCTGGTTGAAGCTTCGGTTGTTATCGAACTTCCGTTGCTGTTGCTGACTTTGCTGCTGTTGTTGAGGTTGAGATTGGCTACTGGATGACGATCCCTTGTTGCTTGAACCATCCCACTTGCATTTCTGGTCGGGCACGCTTGCCACCGCACCCCGTTTAGGTAACCGACCTTGCTCAACTGCCTGGTCAGTCAGCCTGTGGGCTGTTCGGATAGCTTGTTGTATGGTAGTGGGGTTAGAAGCAGTTACCATACTTTGAATTTCAGGCACCAATCCCCGTATATAATGCTCCACCCTCTTGTGCATTTCATTCACCATCCCTGGGCATAAAGTGGCTAACTCATGAGTACGAGTTGTGTAGGCTTCAATTTCTGAGCCTTGCATTTTGAGTTGCCAGAACTCAATCTCCAGTTTCTGCACTTCATTCCGGGGGCAATATTCTTCAGTCATGATTTCTTTGAATTCATCCCAAGGTAGTTCATTGGCCATGGCTTGACCCAGCATTTGTACCTGGGCATTCCACCAGGAAAGTGCTGCGCCTTCCAATGTCCCGGTGGCATACTTCACCTGATCAGCAGGCGGGCAGTTGCATTTCGCAAAGACAGACTCTGTCTTCTCAAACCACCTTACAAGCCCTACAGCTCCTTCCGTCCCGCTGTAGGTATGGGGTTTACAGTCCATGAAGGACTTGTAGGTACATGGTGGTGGTCCTGTTTTGACAACCCAAACATTAGTCAGATATCCTAGACAAATAACTAGGATAATCAGTTTAACCTCTTGTTATCATTTACCTGCTGGTTGTCCCGGTTGGGCAGCAGCCACTGCCGCCTGAACATGTTCATTAATTAATGCCGCCAATTCCGCAGGCGTCATGTTTATGGCTCCGGCTCCACGGCCTCCGGCGCCACGTCCACGACCACGCCCACGTCCTCGTCCACGTGCGTCCATATTTCACTTTAAAATTCACAATTACAATAATGAGTAACATCCAACACATTAATCTCATCAAGGTACAGTAAACAATAAGAAATAATGCATTCACCACAACCACAACATTTATAACAGAAATAATAATCAAAGATAAATAATTTGCAATTGAGTCACAAAATATTCCATCAATGTCAAAATTTAAGTTTGTCAGTTGGGTGGGAAACAACCCTTCCCACATAGGTTTCAAAGAAAAGAAACACTACATAGTCCAAGTCATTTAAAAGGTAGGATCAGTCCAGTACGTCAGATCCGTCACTGTCCTCATCCATCTCTACTGGTTCTTCTTCGGGGGCTTCCTCGGGTTCTTCTTCTGGGTCTTCCTCATCAGGGTCCACCAAAGGTGCAGGAGCTTCAGCAATCTGGAGTGCTGCTAGCTGTGCCTCTAACTCAGCAAACCTATTATCGATCTCCATATTATGGTGCTCCTGTGCGTCCATGCGCTCACTAAGTGCTACCACGTTGCCTGCCAGAGTATGATGTCCACCAATGGCCATCGAAAGTCGCTCCTGAAGCGTATCTACCTGGAAACGCAGCTGACGCATCTCAGATCGTAATGCAGAGTTCTCATCAGTGAGTCCTCTAATCCGCTGTCGCTCTGTGTCCAGTGTGGCTACTAGGGCTGCAAATGCCTGCTCCAGAGGGATGCTCAAGGTAGGAAGTGTAGGCAAAGTAGAGGCGGTTGATGACCTAGTCCTAGGTCGTGTAGGTGCTACTGGTGGTACGCGCTCTCTATAAGCCATACGGTTTATGTAAGTGGGGTAGAAATCCCAGTTACGCGGAGGATCGAGCTCAGGAGGTATGAAAGGCTGATCCCAGTCTATCTCGCTAGGAGGATAAGGATGTCGAGGCCAGTTAAATCCCCTATCAGGTACGGGAGAGGTAGGAGGTGACTCAGATCGTGCAGGTCTCTTGCCTAAATTTCTGGACGACGATGCCATGCTGCGAAGTACGTGTTGCGTATGCCAATGAGTATACAGTAAGGAGAGTAAGCGATAAGTAACTAACAACTGTGCGGTTATAGTCTAGTGTGTGTATGCAACCTAGTTCCCTATAACCAATGGCTCTGATACCAATCTGTCACACCCTCAAAATCCGCGAGCGGGGTTTTACCGCGAGGCGCGTGACATACCAGGATCTCAGTCATTAGTTACCAAGAACGACTCTATATGATTAACAAACAAAACCAGAGTTAACGTTTAAAATACTGCGGAAGCGTTTTTAAAACTAGAAAACTCAAAACAAGTAGTATGTAAAGAGAATGCGCAAAACATACGCGCCCCAAACACAAATGTTTAATAGGAAAATAAACCCAAATGTGTAAACAAACAATGTAGACAACTCAACGATGCTGATGTGCGTGCTCCTAGGCAACTGGCAACCTTAACCTGAGAATAGCATACTAAACAAGTCAACACATGGTTGGTGAGTTCAAGAGTTTGCGTTAAAATATAAACCAATCAACAGTTTCCAGAGCATAAGTAGTGTATTGCAATAGATAGCTAGTCTATTAACATAAAAATATTAATCATAGTGATTTCGCGATCGAAGCTGACTGTGTTACGTTTGTTGCCTCCCGTCACGACTTACCAGGTCGTGACGAATATGTGTTAGGACAAAATTGCACCCGTTTGACCTCGAGTCGCACAGGTGGGGCTCGTCAGACCCAGTAGTACTACCCAAGATTTCCCCGCTATTCAATATTAACAATCCGAAAGTGTGAGGACTTTCCATGGTAAACAGCACTATATCAATATTATACACACTCATATATAAAAGCGTTTATGATCAACAGTATGCTATCTCCCCCAAAAGAGATGATGTAAAATGAGTGGGGCAAGAACTCACCTGATACGCGCAAGAATTAACTTAGAGCTTAACTTGAAAGAAAAAGACAACCTTCAAAGGTCACCTAGAACACAAGAGTACATAAGTACGTGTATACAAAATCAACACGAAACCCTAAGTGCTCTACAAACCAAGGAACTCAAGGTTTAAGAAAGACAAGACACATTTGACCCAGTTGACCCGTTTGACCCGTTGGTGACATTATAGGTGATAATTCGTTAATACTAACACAACAGTATGTCATACATGATCAACATACAACTTGATTACATATAGCACATCATTAACCACATGTACTACCTAGATCATCATACAACCAATTGTCATACAAGTCATGCGAATCACAACAGGCCAAAACAGGTAACAAACCAAATCAACATTCATATAACCTAAACAACACATTTAATCACCTTAGAAACCATCCATGAACACACTAGCATGATCCTAATATCCCAAACATGCTCAAATCATCCAATTCAAGGATTTGCACAATTAAAGTTTCCCTTTTGGGAAAGTTCATCCCAAATTCATCAAACTCACACTACATTCATGAATTCATCAATTATATACCAATTCAAGTCCATGACAACATCTAAACATGATCAACAACACTTAATCATCATGATTCATCAACATTCAACACCAAAAGTTACTATTTTTAGCAATGTATGAACTATAACACATCTTCTTGATTTTCAATTGTTCATAACATCAACTTAGCATCTAATCATCATCACAAACACATCCATAACATTCATACATCATCCAATCATCAATTCATGCAAAATAAAGTTACTATTATTAGTAACCTATGAACCATAAATCAAAATCGAAGCTTTCTTGCAAAATCGACGTTAACTAGCATCAATCTAACATAACTAACATAATAACATCAACAAACAACCAAAAATCGACCTTCAATTGCAATATTCGAACTAGGGTTTCGGCCTTAATGTAAATCCCATAAAAACTCGTAAAAATCCAACCTTTATTGCATACTTGACGTTAATTAACATGTAATCTATCTAACAAACACATTAACATCTACAAACAACATGTAATCGACCATCAATTGCAAAATTCGCATGGAACTTTCGGCCAATCATGAACAATCATCAAATCATACAAAAATCTAACCTTTAAACGTGTAATGGCTTGCAATTGATGATTCTAACTTGTTGTGATGCTTGAAATCGATCAAATCCGTGGCTTTGTTGGTGTTCTTGGCCGAAATCGCAAAGGGAGAGGGAGAGGGGATGAAGTCGCGGCCGTAGGTGGTTAGGGTTTGGGATTTTGGTTTTTGATTAAATTTTATTAATGATAATTACCCTTTTAACCCTTATAATTTGTATTTTATAAAGATTAGGCTTTTTGAATAGTTTTTAAATAGTTTTTAACTACTAAACACAATTATTATTAATCACAAATAACAATCATGCATAATTCCCATTTATCACAAAACACACGAAATAAATATGCACGTTTTCACGTTACGCGATAAAATTACAGTTAACATCTAAATCACATAAGCATAACTTAATAATCACATTGTTAACTTAGTTATCATCAATTTAACATTACTGATTACTGTTAAGTCACCAACGTTCAACGACAACTAGTGTGTGCTCCCGACACGTGTATGCAAGACTTAACGGAACAAACGGAGTTTGGTAACGGAAAATTACCGGATGTCACATACTAATTATTTACTATGTATTCCTGTTCTTCTATTAGAACATCTTGTGGAGTAGGCCTAGGATAATAATACATCCTTTGAGTTGGTTTATTAGCAAACTTAGATAATTTCATAATCTCATCATTATTTTTTGTTTATAATCTTCTCCTTTTAAACTATCTTCAAAATCTGTTAACGTATTTATTTTTAGATTTTTTAAAATATTAATTGAATCATTTAATGTTTGCATTAAATTTTCTTCGGATTTTGTTTTGAAATGCGTTACCTTAGGAGGTAATTGTATGCTAGGAGTAGCAATAGATTCTTTTTCTTTTGACTGATCATTTATTATGACATTTTTTTTTTTGAAATGGTATAATATTTTATCCATCTTTTTTGAAATATCTTGAAGTTATTCTCCAATTATTATTAAATATAGATTTGAATAACTTTGTTATTTTATTAACCCATTTATATAAGAAATCGTTATTTGTAAGGTTTCACCTTCCAAACATTTTTGAAAAGCTTGATAATATATTTATTCTCCTTGTTTTTCTATTTTAAAACCATGTGTAGGAGGAAAAATATTAAAACTATATTTTCGTTAATATTAAAAAAATTTCTATAACCAAAATAATACTATTAGTATATTTTTCAATAAACCATGGAACAAAATGTATGACCTTTCGTTTTTCAGTTAGTTCTTTATAATATTCTTCTCTAAAAAAATTTTATCTGTTTTTTCAAAATTTTTGAAAAACCATGTTATAAATAATTCTCATTTGGGTTGAAGAAACTCATTAGAGATTTCCTCTCTTACCGGTGATCCCGGCGTAAAATCTAATTTTTCTTTTGGATTCATAATTTATACAAAATTTATTTCTGATTTGGTTAATTCCGGACCTATTTGTCTAATTCCTCGAACTATATTATCCGAGTTTATTCTTAATTCATCTATTTTTCTTTCAAGAAATTCTTCCCTAATTCTGGATGTTGACGCCCTAGAAGGACTTCTAACTGTATAATCTACATGGAAAATATAATAATGTGATGACATCGATTTTCACAAAGAGGGTTCATATTTTATTTTATTATTTTCAAATTGTATTTGTACAATTTGTTTGGGAAATATTTATTGGATTATTATCCACATATTGTTGGGATGGATTAACTTTATCTAACACCTAATTTTCTGGAAAATTAATTTCTTCACATTTAATTCTTCTTCTAGTAGTAATATTAGCTTTATTAAAATTAGTTTCTATTATAATAGTTTCATTCAAAGGTTTATCTACCATCTTACAATGCGGATTAAGTGTAAACAAAGGCTTATAATAAATTCTATAACAGATACATATTACATCTGATCCTGGTACATAATTATAGCCATGCGTTTTCACATTTAAAGTTAAAGCATCTAAAATATTAACATCAGACAATGATAATTGCAAATTATGATAAACATTAAAATAAACTGGGCCATGAGCCAGACTAGATTGAACAATTCCCATAAGGGATTGTTTCCAATTTAAGTTTCTAGCATCTCTAAGAGCTGCTACAAAACTTTCTGGTAAGCCTTCTAAAGTTAAAGGTTTAAATGCAATTTGCACAAGGCCTATATGATTAAATTTCTATTCTTTTTTTTATTTTTGTAAATCTCTTTTTGATAATAATTTTATTGTCATTTCATCTTTGTTTAAGGAAAATGTTTCCTTGGTTGTTTTAACAACTTGTTTTAATCCTAATTTTTTAAAAGTTCCTAATTTATATATCAGTTTATAATCAATTTTTGGAATAGTCCATTTATTTAATAAATCTAAATTATGAGAAATATCATATTCTTCCTCCATACTATTTTTAACAGTATCTTCAGATTTTAAAATATTCATATTTGAATATCAGAGTAAGTGTTGAAACATTCACACATACATCAACAAAATTACCATGGCTCTGATACCATAAAAGGCAGGACCTTATATGGAAAAAGAGGAAAAAACCATAAAACTTTGACAGGGGCAAAGGATTAAGAGAAGCGCTAGAATTTTGGTGATTTTACACAGCCATTGTCCAGGATGCTAATATGTGATCAGTGAAGGTCAGACCCTAACACGCCCCACGCCTTCTTGGCTTTATGGCTTAAACGGGTGCGTAGAGTTCGACCACCACTTTAACATCTTAGATGGGCTGTAACCCTATCCCATTAACTCTCTTAGAGTTTTACCCTTATCAAGGTTTTAGATCTCTTTTATTATGATACCATAAAAGGCAGGACCTTAATAAAAGGCAGGACCTTATATGGGAAAAGAGGAAAAAACCATAAAACTTTGATAGGGGCAAAGGATTAAGAGAAACGCTAGAATTTTGGTGATTTTACACAGCCATTGTCCAGGATGCTAATATATGATCAGTGAAGGTCACTCCCTAAGACGCCCCACACCTTCTTGGCTTTATGGCTTAAACGGGTCACCAGAGTTCGACCACCACATTAGCATCTTAGATGGGCTGTAACCCTATCCCATTAACTCTCTTAGAGTTTTACCCTTGTCAAGGTTTTAGATCTCTTTTATTATGATAATATGTCGAGCATGGTGATGTTCCAACACTTAGAGGTTTAGCCCCTAAGTGAGGCTATCATAAAAGAAATAAAAGAATACAAGAAAGAAATTACGAGAGATTGTAGTCTTGGAACTTCAAAAGCTTTATATTATTTCAGAGAGATTTTTACAAGAGAGAGTGAGATGGTTCAAAAACCTGGTGCCTCTAACTAAACACTAAATCCACTTTATATAGAGGCTTTGGCACCGAATATTACTGCGAATATTCGCTTATAATTGCGTTTGACGCATTATCGCACAAAAAGTCAAAAAGCAAACAGTAAAGTTACAATAATGTAACATGTAGACAAAATTCTTTAATAATTGTTGTCGGCCAATTATCGCATTATTGACCTTTCTTTTTCTTTCGTGTGGGGTCTATTGTGTCCTCTACTCTTGTAACGCCCGAAATTTTATCACATAAAATTAAAGAAAAGAAAGTATTTTGAAGAAAATAAAAAGAAGGCAAAGATGAGGGGTGCAATGTGTAAATGGTACACAAAAGTCAAAAGAAAAAGAAAACATGTTTTAAAAGGGCATGGCCGCCCATGCCATGCCCTCTCTGCTACTGCTATTCGAAAAGAAGAAGAAATAAGTTGAAACTTGTGCTTTCTCTCGGATTTTTCAGAAAAGGAAGGCTGAAAATCTTCAAGGTCAGTGTGTTTTGTGCTAATTGGTTCGGTTTCTTTGGGGTGTTCATCCTTAAAATCGATTTTCATGTGTTCTTTGTGTTTTGGTGTTTGTTTTTGCTTGTTTAGGTGTTTGAACTCGTGTGCAAGCAAGTTCGGTGGAGTTTTACTTGTTTGCTGCACTAGGTGAGTTCTAGACCCTAATTTTTATGTGTTTTAAACTTCTTGGGGCTGAAAATGCATGTTTAAAAGGTTTTATAGCTGTTTTATGTTTTACTGTACGTATATGGGTGATTATGTTCGTGCTTTATGGAGGTTTATATGTTGTTGATGCTTAGGATGTTGTGTATAAGCTTCGAACAGATGGATAAGCATGATTGGTTAGGAATTGTTGGTGTTTTCATGGTTGTAAGCCTGCTCTAGATGTTAAGCATGTTAGATCTATGATAAGGATGTGTTAGATCGTGGATTGGGGACTGAATAATTGCATAAGTGCATTTGCAGGTTGGTTAGTTCATCCGCATTTAAGAGCTGAACATACACTTAAGTACTTTGCTCATGCGCATTTGTTGTATGTTCATCCGCATTTGTAGTTTCTCATGCGTCCAAGTGTTCTTCCACATTTCTTTTGTTCATGCACATTTGCTACCGTGTTCATGCACATTTGTTTCAGTCATTCGCATTTGTTCTACCAGCATTTAGTTAGACACTTAGAGTAATCTCTGAAGACTTTCATCCGCATTAGTTATTGTTCATCCGCATTAGTTATTGTTTATCCGCATTAGTCTCTGTTCATCCGCATTTGTCTAAGGACTTAGGATTTTTCTAAAGCTTGGGAAGTAGAATGTTATGGGTAAGTCCTGGAATGTTTTGTTGGTTCATGTCTGTTGTAAGGATGCATGCTTTGGGCTGTTCTTGTGTTCCTATTTATTATATTATTATGTGACTTTATGTGGTGTGATTTATCCGTATACGTAAAGTATTATCATTAAAGAAAGCGGAAAGATTAATGATAATGAGAAGTGGAACATAAAGAACGGAAGAAAGTCTTGCAAGCAAATTCACACGAGGTTCACAACCACTAGGTTGTTAGCTCAACTGTGTGCGGTTTAGCTAACCCATTGGATGCACACAGGGTCAATCTTTGAGATTGAGGGGACCCTTGTTGCTGCCCCGGTACTAGAGTCAGCTATGTGCACCAGTTTGGGGTCTATTTGTAGACCTCGGCCCAGTACCAGTTTTGTGCGCAATATCGGGGGCATAGCACATTGGTCGGATTAAGTGAAAGATTAAAATAAAGGTTCGAATGAACGATGATGGAAATGGTAAAGAAGATAATGGATGTTATCTTAACTGTACGTATGATGTGTGATCGCGTACGAAAGAAAAGTATATTATTTTAAAAGGGTATTTTCATATACAAATCTTTCAGGGTATTTTAATGTTTTAAAACTAGAACTCACTCAACAACGCTGACTTTTATGCATTTTCAGTTGGCAGGTAATTTGCTGAGGATGGAACTCGGGGAGGCTACTCGTCGAGGCTAGACTGGAATCCGCTCACGCTTACTAAGTTTGTTGTTTTGTAATGCAATGAATATGATCTTTTGTAACTATTAACAATTAACAATGCATTGCTTAGCAACAGTATTTATTAATGAAGTGAATGGCTTTTGATATTAATTCCGCTGCACTGGTTTATGAACTATGAAATGTTTTATATATATTGTGCTACGATTGACCAACTGTGAGGTCTCCGGGAACGGGGCCTTACAGCTCTTTTGTCTTTTGTCCAGATATTGGACCGTATCTTTCTTCGTATTTTGTTATTAACATATCTATGTCTTCTTCAACAGGCTCATCTTCCTGCTGACTGTCTTGGAAAAGTTGAGTATCTTCCCCTATTTGAGAAGAATCTGATTCAGACATTCTTGAGCTTGATGAAGCTTCATTTTTCCTGAAGTGCTTAGCTATATCCTTTTTAACTTCTTCCACATATTGTTGTAGCTGATATTATCCATGCCTGTAGTCATTTGTAATTTTCTAATAATATGTTGAAAAGGACTAGGGGATTCCCTTTGTTGTTGATTATCCCTTTGTTTTTGATATAATTCAATCGTTTGTTGAATATGATCCAACGTATCCTGACATTTAATTTTTCCTTCTTCTATCTTCATCATTTGTTTCCGAAATTTTGTCATGTATGTTCTTTTCAAACAAAACATGTTTTCACTGGTATAACCAGTTTCTGGTATCCATTTCCATATCCAGGGGATACTGAACTGGACAAAATAGTGTAATGAGGCCATTCCCTCAACAAAATTGTTATCATGTTATGCCTCTTTTAAGGCAGGAGATAAATCCACCCATTGGGTGTATAAGGTTTTAAACCATTGTGATTCTTTATTAAAAATATTAATTGATGGACCGTATGACTGCCACCATTTATAAAACCAAATCGGAATATCCGATTTATAAACTTGAGAACATATTTTGATAAACCAAGAATGTTTATAATTCTGGTTTTCAAATAGAAATTCTTTATGAAAGGCATTTACATAATCCCAATAGTTATATCTAATGGGAGTTCTAGTTTCAGGGTGTTGAATTTCCCTGTCTTTCAATGGAGATATTTCCTAATTTTCAACAGATATGATCTGTTTGATTATTATCTTACTAAAACTTATTGTTTTATTACTCCCAGTATAATGGGTAAGCTCACAATTTGTGGCTTTAAGGATTTCCTCATAATACGTCCTAGACTTATAAGTCTCAGTTGGATAGAATCCAATATCAAAATATCTCTTGATTATGAACCAAGGTTGATCACTCTATTTTTTATCTTTGTGATCAATAAAGAGTATAACATCCTTCTTTGGATTATGAATCCAGTTTTCATCTTCATCTTCCTTAGCAGCTTGAGCATATGATGTTGTATCTTCAGAGGTTTGACTCTGAGCTACCTTGAAAGCTAAAAATTCTTTCAATGTATTTTCATCAAATATATTTGATGAAGTTGATGCATTGTTTAAAGCTATAAGCTTTTTGTTACCCATTTGATGGATAACTATGTCGGCTCCTCTTCCCCTATAAGAGGAAGATCGGAAAACGACCTCTTCCCCTTTCCCAGGGGATCATTCCTGAAAATCTAAATATAAAAACATTAAATATAATAAATTATTTTTTCTTTTTCAATAAGATCCTTATATTTTCTTTTTAAACCTTTTAATCTTAGCTTTAGAATATTCATATTATGAGTACTCACAGATTCATAATTTTAATCTATAATTTCATTCATTCTTCTATTGATTGTTCTAATTTCAAAAATAGTTTGTGCCTTTTCTTCGGCTATGTTTAATAGTGCCATTTTTATTGGACCTTTAGAATGTGCCATATCAATTTAAATATTCTCGAGTAAGGAAATCAGGCAAACTGTTATCTGTTCCCTTTTTGTAAATTATTTCAAAATCAAATGGTGCAAGATGAGATTGCCATCTAGCAAACATCTGTTTAGAAACATCATGTTTAAAATCTTTTGGAAACATATACTTAGCTGCATTACAGTCAGTTTTAATTATAAATTCTTTATTGAATAAATCTTCCTGAAATTTTAAAATACATTTAACTATTGCAAGAATTTCTTTTGCAATGGTTGCATAATTCTTTTGACTTTCATTCCATTTTCCAGAATGAAATCTAACAAGATATTCTTGTTTATAAATTGGAGATATCTGTTTTAATATACCTCCATATCCTTTATCTGAGGCATCAATTTCAACAATGTTTTCTCATTCTGGGTTTGCAATCATTAAGCAGTGAAGGTTTTGAACCTTTTGCTTAATTTTTTGGACTACTTTAGTATGATTGATAGATCATGGTTTAGGGTTTTTCTTTAGTCTATCATATAGCAAAGCAGTGTCTTCTGCTAAATTTTTATAATAAGGAAGAATGTAATTTAAACTTCTAAGAAATCTTTGCAATTGAGTTTTATCTAAAATCTCATCCGGAAATTTGGATGCAAATTCGATACTTCTATTAATTGGAATTATATTCCCTTGATTAGTGTTATGATCTAAAAATCTAACTTTAGTTTGGAAAAGTAACATTTTTGGTCTAGATATAACTAAACCATTTTTTAAAATTATATTTTTGAATATTTCTAAATGTTTAGAATGAGTTTCAATATCCTTTGAAAATACGAGGATATCATCAATATAAACAATAATAAATTCACTATAGGGAATGAAAATGTCATTCATAATATTTTGAAATTCTGATGGGGCATTTTTTTAAACCAAATGGCATAACATTCCATCCGTAATGCCCAACAGGTACTGTAAAGGCAGTTTTATACCTGTCTTTTTCTTCAATTTGGATTTGCCAATATCCTAATTTTAAATCAAATTTAGAAAATATATTTGACTCGTATAACTTATCTAATAAATCTTTTTTATTAGATATAGGATACCTAATCCATTTTAGAACTTTATTTAGCGGTTTATAATTAATAACTAACCTTGGTAGACCTCTTTTCTGTTCGGAATGTTTATTAACATAAAAGGTTGTACATGACCATGGAGATTTTGAATTTCTTATTAAATCCTTGTTTAAAAGAGATTTTATCTCTTGTTGACATAATTCCATGTATTTAGAATTCATTTGGCAAGGACGCGCCTTGGTCGGAATCTGACTTTCATTAAAGTTTTCTTCGTATGGAAGTGAAACAATATGTTTCTTTCTATCCCAGAAAGCATTGGGATGATCATTGTATATTTGTAAACTGAATTGATGTTCTATTAATTTAATTTTTTCTTGTAATTTGTAAGGCCCAGTTCCCGGAGAACTCACAGTTGGTCATTCATAGCAAAATATATATCAAAACATTATATAGTCTACGAATCAATGCAGCGAAGTCAATATCAAAAGCCACCCATTCATTAATAAAGATTGTTGCTAAGCAATACATCATTGATTATTATCAGTTACAAAAGCCCATATTATTGGCATTACAAAACAACAATGATATTAAGGGTGAACGGATGCCAGTCTAGCTCTGACGAATAGCCTCCCCATGTGTCATCCTCAGCAAAATTACCTGCCAACTGAAAATGCATAAAAGTCAGCGTTGCTGAGTGAGCTCTAGTTTAAAAAAAACATTAAAATATCTTGTAAGATTTGTATATGAAAATACCCTTTTAAAATAATGTTCATTTCTTTCGTACATGATCACACATCATACATACATTTAGATAACATCCATTATCTTCTTTTACCATTTCCATCATCATTCATTTCGAACTTTTATTTTAATCTTTCACTTAATCCAGACCAATGTGCTATGCCCCCAAATAATGCGCATAAAACTGGTACTGGGCCGAGGTCTACAAATAGACCCCAAACTGGTGCACGAAGCTGACTCCAGTACTGGGGCAGCAACAAAGGTCCCCTCATTCTCAAAGATTGACCCTGTATGCATCCGACGGGTTAGCTAAACCGCACACAGTTGAGCTAACAACCTAATGGTTGTGGACCTCATGTGAATTTTCTTGCAAGACTTTCTTTCGTTCTTTATGTTCCACTTTTCATTATCATTGATCTTTCCACTTTCTTTAATGATAATACTTTACGGATACGGATAAAATCACACCACGTAAAGTTACGTAATAGTATAATAATAAGGAACACAAGAACGGCCCAAAACATAAATAAAATAATCAAATAATAACACCAAGTCAAACCAGGGTCAAACACTAAAATTCTGATTTCCCAAAATTCCAGAAAATTTTCTAAGTGTTTAGGCGTATGGGCACTATGCAGGCGCATGAGCCCTGCTTAGGCGCATTAACACTATTCGGGCGCATGAATCCTACACTTAGGCATTTTAGCTTACATTTCTGGGCGCATGAACTGTTCAGACGCATGAC
This sequence comes from Flaveria sonorensis, assembly GCA_025506505.1. Lineage (NCBI taxonomy): Eukaryota > Viridiplantae > Streptophyta > Magnoliopsida > Asterales > Asteraceae > Flaveria > Flaveria sonorensis. The sequence goes on along the minus strand of CM046435.1, from coordinate 13,637,012 downwards.
TAGCACTTAGGCGCCTGAACAAAAGGGTTGGGCGCATGGACACTATTGGGGTGCATGAGCCCTACTTGAAATTTTCCCAAGGCAAATTCCAGGAGCATGGCCCCTGTTTGGGCGCATGACCACCTGTTATGTATTTTTTAGAATCTAAATTATCCCAGATCTGCGTTTTCACCTGTTTTAAGCATAAACTTAACATTCTAAGCAACCACAACACATAAACAAGCATAAAACATAAGCATATACACATATAAACATACGGTTACAAGAAATCCATTATGAAAACCTTTTTAAATGCATTTTCAGCCCCAAACTTGTTTAAAACACATATAAAACGGGGTCTAGAACTCACCTATTGCAGCAAACAAGCAAAACTCCACCAAACCTGCTTGCACAATAGTTCAAACACCTAGAACAAGCATAAACAAACACCCAAACACAATGAGCACTTAAATATCGGTTATAAGGATGAAAATCCCAAAAAAAACCGAACGAATTAGCACAAAAACACTCACCTAAGAAGATTTCAGCCCCTCTTCTTTTCAAACTGAGAGAACAAAGTTTCAGTTTTCTTTTCTTCTTTGTTTGGTCGAACAACAGCAACAGCAGGGAAGATATAGGCGGCCATGCCCATATAAAGCTCACCTTTTTGACTTTTTGTACTATTTACTCAAAGCACCCCTCAACTTTGGCTTCTTTTAGTTTTCTTCAAAATACTTTTCTCTTCTTTCTTTTATGTGGCAAAATTTTGGGTGTTACATAATTTTGGATTATTTAATTTTTCTTAAATGTCTAAAGAAAATATTTCTTCTTGTAAAAATTTAATTTGATTTATTTTTGCTTTCAGCAGTTCATCTTTTAAATTATTTAATGTTCTTGTTATTGGATTGGAAATAAATTTAAAAACAATTTCTTTTCCTTTATACGTACCAGTTATTCCAATACGATCTACGGTTTTTAAAGGAAAAATTTTATCAAAGAAAGGGCTTCCAAGTATAACTTGGTTTCCAAGATTTTTTACTAGTACAAAGCTTGTACTAATACAGGTATTATTTTGACAAATAAAGGCTTGAGAAATTTTATAATTTACTTCCAATTTTCCTTTTCTAGCATGACTGAGACTATGAGTAGTCTTATAGTAATATTTTGTAGGAATTAATCATTCTTGTGTCCAATTTAAATCTGCACCACTATCAAAAAGTGCGATTACTTCTTTTAAGAAATCATTTCCTATTAATAGTTTGATTTTTCCATGCCATTTTTGAGAAGTAATTATTTCTCTTATATTCTTCAGATATAATTCTGATTCTTCTATTTGTTTTATGTTTAATTTATTTTTTTCTAGACTTATTATTCTATGGTCTGATTCTTTAATATTTTATTGTAAAAGTTTTACTTCTGATTTTAAATTATCAATTTTTTTTTTAATTGTTGTATATCAACAGGTTTTTTATCTTTATTTCTTTGATTTAATTGGTTTTTTAATTCAGCTAAAGAAAATGGTTTTGAATCTTTAAAGTTTGAACAAGAAGGACTTTTTTCTTGTTTTTCCATATATGAAGAGATTATTTTCTTTTTAATCTGTGGATCATCTACCACTTTTAATAATTCTATTATTTCACTTGTTAAAAAATTTATTTTCATATTTTAAAATTGTGAAATTATTTGATAAATATTTTCTTCTTCTTCTGAAGTATTATTAAATCAATTGTTTTCGCAATAGTTTTCTTCTTCAGAGGAAGAGTATACACTTTTATTTTCTAAAATATTTAAATATTCCTTAGAAAATTGATCAGATTCAGAATCTGATTCTAAAAGTAATTTTGATATTTGATTTCTTAAATCTTCATCTTCTAGCTTATTAAGCTTTTTTCTAACCTAGCAAGTTTTTGCTCTGTGACCTATTTTTCCACAATTTTTACAAATTAACTTTGACTTATATGCCTTATATGAAGGTTTCTATTCTTCATATTTCTGAATTCTTTTATTTTTTTCTATCTTCCCTTTTCCTTTTTCTTTTTTGATATTGGTAGGGATTTGATTTCTTAATTTTTTTAGAATTACTTAAGGCTTTTTCTATACCAAATTGACTACAAAATTCACCTAATTGTTTCTTTTCATTCAAAGAATGTTTCTTAATTTGTTGGTTTAATTTTATTTTATTACATAAACTTAAACCTTCTTGAATACAAGTTCCTATTATCTTACCATAAGTATAATCATCATAATTTATACTAATTCCTCCTTTTCTAAGGTTATTCCTGACTCTTTCTGCAAATAGATAAGGGAGGCCATCTATAAATTTTGACTTCCAATGTGAACTATTAGACTCAGAGAGTTCCATTACTCTACTTAGGAAAGTATCCTTATACCATCTGTAACAACTGACTCCTAGGTCCAGCTCCAGAACTCTAATGTAATTTAAGATTTGTTCATTTTCAGTGTTCCATGTATTTTTATGTACCCTCTTCTTTGTAATTAATAAATTCTTGTAATTTTATCGTACCTGAATGATTCTTGCATGACTTGCCTTGGCCTATAAACTAATTTCCAATGATAGAAAATGCTAATGGCCAACCTCCTTAACAAAATTACTTATAATAAAAATAAAATTTTGGATTCTTCATCCGCACTTCTCTGTGTTCATCCGTATTTTTTTGGTCTTCATCCACATTTCTCTGTGTTCATCCGCATTTCTTTGGTCTTCATCCGCATTTCTCTGTGTTCATCCGCATTTCTTTGATTTTTCAATTAGGCGCATGACAACTGTTCTCGGCACATGACAACTGTTCAGGCGCATGACAACTGTTCACGCGCATGACAACTATTCAGGCGCATGAGAGTAGGCGCATGGGCACTATTCAGGTGCCCCGGGCAACACTTAGCATTTTTGAAAATTTCGAACCCTTCTAGAAACCTTTGACCCCGGTCTGCACACCTCCAAACCAGCCAATGCATGGGTAGTTGCCATGCATTCGGCCATTTCACCACCCAACCACACCACACCTCGGTTCTCCCTAACCCGAACCCACACTCCACCTCTTCCCTTCATAAACCGAAGTTCCTACTCCCTTTCACCCTTTCGCACTCTCTCGAACTCTCTTTCTGCACTCGGTCTCTTTCTCGGCAATTATCACAACGAAACCCAAAAACTTTTTCCGACTGCAGAAACAAGAACTCCTAAGTTTCAGGACTCTCTGATCAACCACTCTTGTACTCTCTGAATCACCCTAAACACGGGTTCTCCTTCGTGAAAGTTTTCTTGTACCCAAACAACTATTATTGTTGTTTCTCTACTTTTCTCTCCTTTGAATCCTCTTTTTCTTGTTCAAAGGTAGAAAAACCGCAACCCAGTTACTGCTTTCATGAAGTTTACAGCTCCACTAAAGGTACACACTTCTTCACACCCGTATGCCTCGGGTTTTTGCATTTGAATCTACCCGAAAACCCCTTTTCATGGGTTTTCAGGACCATCCAACAATCTGTCCCAAATCTAACCCCCATTCCACACTTAAAAACCTATTTAAAGCACCTTATAAACATTTTTATAACCTGGACTTATCGATTTCAGAAGGGATTTGGGTGTCTAAACCTGAAATTTCATGTTACACATGTGTAAATAATGTCTTATGTGCCCAACCTTGACCTTGTTGCCTTATATTGTTATATTCATGGGATTAATCTGAATTTCCAGAATGTTGGATGATGCTTAACTAATATTATTATGGGATGGATGATTTGGTATGGTGTTATGGACTTTAGAAACATGTTTAAGGACCCGAATAGGTGATGGAGGTACCTAAAATTGGCCAAATCCTTAACAACTTGTTAGAAACAAAATTTTCAGGCCCTAAGACAAATAAATCAGTGACAAAAAAACCAAACTTGGTGAAATTTTGGGTTAACATGTTAATTCTATAAACTTATTTAGCTTAAACGGGCCTAACCGGGGGATTTTTGGATGAGATTTTAAAAATAATGTAACAAGCCTAAAAACTATGGAAACTATAATATTTTAGTAAGTTAGAGGGCCTCAAACTCATATTTCGATGAAAAGATTCAAAAAATAATGGAAAGAACCAACTTCGGGGTAAAAAGTGTAATTTTGGAAACTTGTGGGACTAAAGTGTACATTCTGTAAAGTCGACCATATTTCAGTAAGTTTATGACTAGAATCTATTATTATACTTGATTTTCATGTAAGAGTCTGTGGGAAACCAAAAACGGGTCGTTTTACGCCAAAAACCCCAACTTTCCTAAAAATGAAACTTTTCGACACAAATTTTCTAAGGGATGTTGTCATATGTATTTTTAAACATATATTACCTTTGACTACCCTCCTGATAGTCTTAGAACCCATAGCTTATGCATATGTCTTGCTCATAGGGTGCTAGGACCTGAATCTATCTGTGTTGTGGAATCTTTGACACTACTTGAGGTGAGTTTCTTGTGTCCCCTTTTAATTACTATTTTGAGCTGAAGCATGCTCTGTTTGAACTAAACTTTATTGGATACTATTATGCGATGCTATTGTATGTTGTGGCTATTGTTAGAACCTGCATCTATGTGTATCACAGTCGTTAATTCTATGTGAACCGCTTGTTTATATGGGTAGATCTACTTGGGGAATCCCCCACGCACAGTGCCTTCCGATATAGGAAGGGTACTACACTGAGATCCTGCGGGGTCGTTGTGGCATGTAATAGGTTTTATAAGATACTATGGTGTACCAATCAGTAGGTATGGTATACTGTTTTGAGGCTTAGTTTCCCTTATGGGATTTCCGGTAAACACAAGTTTAGAAGAGGCTAGCCGGGGCTGAGTGCAGGGTTGATTGTGATCCCACAACAGTGATACTATGATTTTAAACAAACTTATGGATTCAAATGAGTCCTTTTGTTTTTAAACTTTAAGCGCTTGAACTCACCAACTTTTTAGTTGACACAAATTCTTTTTGAGCATGTTTCAGGTAATCCTTGATGAGCTTGGATTTTATGAAAGACTCTAAAGCTGGCTTAGTACCGTGACTACCCCCTGGCATTACTTGAACTTTTTGAAACAATTGGCTTTGTTATGTATTCACTTGGATAATTTTGTAATGGGTTAATTTTTTATGTTCGGGTCTGACTGTGTTGGCTCAGACAATTTTAATGTAATGTGATGCCATGTGATTTATCCTTCCTTGTGTGCTCTTAAGTGGTTAGTTTCCGCTGCCATGTATATTACCATTCTGTGACGTCCCACCCTTTTCTGGGCCCGGGGTATGACAGATTGGTATTAGAGCCAAAGGTTGTAGAGAAATCGGGAATACCTTAGTAGACCCTAGGCTACAACCCTGATACCCTAGGACTGTCCTTGTTTTGTAATGTGTTGGGATGAATGGGTTGGGTAAATTGATGATTACACTTGATCAACGTAATCGTGAATTTACCAGACGTGTGAATTCCGGCACGATCCCCTATTTGGTGTTAAAAATCTTTCTTTGCATAGAAAATGTTTTGAGTGAATCTAAACTCCGTTTTTGTCCCTGCGGTAACCTATGCTTTTACTATTACAGATACTACTACCATTGTTACTATTGTAACTATTATTATGAGATACTATCATCACTATTGTCATGAGCTATGAGAAACCAAATTACTCATGATGATTTTACAGGAACTCGAGACTCATGGCTAACAACGGTAAGGTGCCTGCATTCCCCGCCGACAAGACTGCCCCAGTGGGAAGACTCAGGAGGGCAACATCCCCATCTCAATATGAGGAGTACCTACGGAGACGCAGTCATCCAAGATGGATCTCAGTGACATCCGAAGACACGGAACCCTTGGAGGACTCTTCACCGACATCCCAGGATAGGAGCCGAACCCGCTCTAACTCACCGCACATCACTGCACCCACTCATTCACCTATCCCGCCTATCGGCAATAGGGGTGCGCGAGTCATCACTAGGCCGCGGAAGAGAACTAGACCAGGAGCTTCCTTCTCGTTCAAAATGCCGCCTCCTCCACCTCCTCCTACGACTACTCCTGCACCGACACCTCCAATGATGGGACCGCCCAGACGCCAACATCAGGACGAGTTCTGGATACCGCCTAGACGTAGCATGTACGATGGCCCGAGCGTTCTAGCTGGAGATCACTACTCGCAGTCCAGCCGCCGTGCCAGTGACTTTGGTCCATCCGACCCATGCTAAGCGACATACTGAGGACCATTCAGCGCCATGAGTTCACACTCCAGCACGCCACGCTGACCTCGCAGTCCACCCAATTTCAGGCACTAATGGCGTCCCATGGTGTCCAGCGCTTGGAGCAAGAACAAAAGAAGAAGGGGTCAGGTTGGTTCGGGTGGTTAAAGAAGAAGTGGCAATAGTGATGGAATGATGTTGATTATTGAATGATGCTACCATTTATGAGAAACTACTTATTTATTTCTGATACTATTATTTGGGGGTGATGACACCTTCCAGCTTGTATTTCTATGAAACTATCGACTCTGTTGATGCTTGTCACGCTATCTATGAGTGAACTTCTTTTATGATACTACCTTATCTATTGCAGGTTGCCTGTTTGGGTTATGCATTAGTATATTCTTAGGTTTTGATTTGATTGCCTTTTTAAATTGCTAATTGACTCTATAAATGTATAAGACTATGTATGACCTATTACTTGTGGCGTGTCCCCGTGTTTTTAGTGGAGTGACCCTTAGGAGTCAATTGGTGTGTGGGATACTCGAAACAAAATTTATGAGACACTAAATAAGCGTATCAATGATTGATACCAGAATGCCGCCTAGAAGGGAAACACGCAGAGGAAGAAACAGGGGTGTTGGACGCCCCAGGGGTCGAGGTGGGAACCGACCACCCACTCCACCTAGGGCCGACCGTGAGGAAAACACTAACCATGAAAATGATAAAAGGATCGCCAATTTGGTGGCCCAACAGATTGCTAATGCTATCCCCACCATCATCGCGTAAATAAATACTGATCGGGAAAACACGACCCAGAATGATGGACCCGGAAACAACGCGGGAGATGCTGAGAATACCAAAGAAGTAAGAAAAAGGTGTTCTTACAAAACATTCATGTCATGTAAGCCAAAGGACTTCTTCGGCACTTGTCAGGATCAGCGATCTAAGTTTGATCAATTAGAGTTGAATCGCAGCGAATTAGAACAAGAATTAGACAAATATAGCAAGAACACAATAGATATTCAATGGAACAGTACACGGTTATAGAGAAAGAGGGTTTTCTTCAAAATGGATAATATCATTCATGCACAATGCTTCGGTGTGGCGGCTGCTAAGCTTTTCTAAGTTTGCTATAGCTGCTCGTCCCGCCTTACAATTAGGTCAACATTCCTTATATAAAGGAATGTGACGTCTGCTGATGTCACTTGATAGTGACATCTAACAGAATTATTACAAACAACTGACAGTAAGCAAACTACTGAGAATGTTCACAACAACTGAACATCTCAGAGTATGCTAAGTACAAGATGAAACTAAAACTACTGAAACTACAAGTACTGATTACAAGAAACATAAAACTACTGAAAGGAAACCATCACAACTACTGAAAAGGTCTTCTTCAGCTGTTGTGACAACATCTGAAACTTTGTCTTCAGACTGTCTTCAGCTCTTTCACTTCAGACTTTGTCTTTAGCTCTTTCACTTCAGACTTTGTCTTCAGCTCTTTCACTTCAGACTTTGTCTTCAGCTCTTTCACTTCAGACTTTGTCTTCAGCTCTTTCACTTCAGACTTTGTAATCAGTTGATGTCTTCAGCTGTTGCAGACTACTTCAGTTGTTGTAATGTCCGTGGGACTTAAAGGTTTTTCTAATCTGGCTCATTGGTTCTTTTGGTCCAACAAACTCCCCCTGAACTAATGCAGCCAAAACCTTTAAGCTTATTGAGGTCCCACTTATTCTTGGTAGAAATACTCTCTTGATCAGCTTCAGAGATATCGGATAAGCACAGGCCAGGGAACAGGTTTCAGTAGATGTGAATGTCAAAGATGGAAGGGAACTCTGTCTTGGGGAACTGGACACAGAGCTGTTATCCCAACCATGAAACCTACTTCCCATTGATGAGTCTATAAGACTCTCTGACGTAGGCCTCAAGGAGAACAACTTGTTCCTCCTTAGTGAGTTCTTCTGCTTCTCCTTCGAAGAAGAACTCTGGGCCATAGTACTCTGATAGGTACTTTAACGTCTTTCCATTTTTCAACTCAACAGTTGTTATCTCTCTGTAAGCAAATTCATCTGGGTGAGTCCCTTCTAATAACAACTGGAGTTCATTTTTCTTGATCTCTTCAAGCCTCTTGTATAACAACCCCTTCTTGACCATTTTGTTCTCCATTAGAGTTTGAGGGGTCATCTTTGACTTGTAGGCTCTCTTGAAGTCTTCAAGTATCTCCCAGGGTGAGACTACAATGGCCAACATAATAACAGCATCTATGGTCTTTCTCACTTGGCCATTGTATCTACTTGGTATGGATTTCTTATGAATTCTAGAACTAACCCTGGGGTCTGGCCAAATCCTTACTCTCTCCTTTTGATATTGAAAGGTATACCTGAGAGCATACAGCCTTTGAGCGTGTTTCTTCATGGCTTGTATAGATGATGACTGAGGAAACTCTTTGTCAACCATCTTCAAAAGTTGCTCATCGTGCTGTTTCTGCTGTTCTTCTTCTTCAATCTTAACTTTCACCATTTGCCTCTGAAAGTCTGGTGTGATCATTTGTTGACTTCTGGGCTCAGGTATTTTTAGAACAGCAGAGATTGGCAGACTGTCTTCTTCATCATCTTCTTCTTCTTCTTCCATCCTCAACACCCTTCTCCTCCTTCTGGGTGCATCATTGGATGTGGTTTGAGGTGGTTTTTGGGGTAAGGGAGTTGGTTTTGAGGGTTGAGTTGGTTTAAGTTTAGGTTTAGGGATTGGTTTGGAGAGTTGTGGGGTTGGTTGTTTTTGAGTGGGAGTTTGGGAAGGCTGATCTAGCATTTTTGTGGTAAGTTTGGCTTTGGAAAGCTTGGCCATATCAGATCTCTTCCCAGCACCTGCTTCATCTAAGGCTTCGATAATCAACCCTTTATTGAATGCTTCAGAAGCACAGATTCTGGTGGTTATTGCCAGAATACTGTCTCTGGTCCATGATTTAATCTCAATTAATGATCTTCCCAAGTATTTTGCAATAAACCTGATCATTATCTCCAACCTCTCCCTTTCCATCACACTGTAACTGGCCCATCTCTCTTGTATCTCTTTAATCTCCAGCCTTCTGATCTCAGTGTCTAAAGTAGCTGTATCAAAGCCTTGTCTGAAGAGTTGGTCTATTATTCTGTCCATTGATCTGCTGTGAGCTTCATCAGCTTCTTTAATCAGATCTTCCAATGATTTCTCTTCATCAGGCTTTTGAGTTTCAGCACTTTTCTTTCTCTTGTATGTGATCAGCTGTTTTTCCTTTTCTAACTCCTTTTCTTTCTCTTGTTGTTTCTCATCTTCCACTCTCTTTCTCTTTCTTTCTTTCACTGCCTTAGACTCCCCCTTTTTGGGTGCATTGGGTTCAGGGGTTTGAATGGCAGAAAGCTTCTTTTGCACAGCATCATCAACAAGTGTTTGTAGATTTGAGGAGATCCTCTCGTCAATGGCTTTATGCACAATCTCATTGATGATGGGAGTGATGAGAGGTAAGGAATGTTGAAAAGTAGCAACCATCTGCTCAGAGGGGTTCTGTCCCTGAGAGGTGGTGCCAAAAGCAGTGGCTGGTGGCTCAGTTGAGTGTAGTGGCTGAGTGTTTGGTGAACCTTCAGATGAAGGTGCCATCTGTGGGTTTATTGGGGCAGATGGACTTTGATCCTGAGACATTTTGGCAAGCAGTTCTTTGAGTCTGCTCACCTCAGCCTCAAGGATTGTGTTATGGGCTAAGACATCAAAGAAAAAGCCCAGGTCATCATCAGTCTTTGCTGAATCACCTGACCTCCTGATTGAATCAGGATGTACATGCCCTGAGTGTAGATCAGTTGTAGCATGTGCCCCTTGTTCTTGGTTCTGGGGACTTCCTGCCTCAGGACTGAGTCCTTCATCGGCAGTTGCCTCTGGTGAGGTCTTAGAGATGTTACCAACTGCATCCTGTTCATTTGCTGAATCAGTAGAAGTGGCAGCCTCACCAGATGTTCTAACCTCCTCCTCTACACGGGGAGATTGAACATTATAACCCCTGTGCTGTGGGTTATCAGCAGCATTTTGGTCCTCTTCCTCAGCTGTTGAGGTTCTCCCCATTGTAATTGGTTTCTGGGGAGGAGGAGAGGAATGCAGCTGACTCAGCACTTGTGCAACTATAATGGTTGGGCTTTGAGGGGCGGTTGCATTGGAGATAGGTTTGAAGCAGATTGCACCCGGGGTGACTGGTGCTCTTCAATGGTAACCTTCTCAATTGAGATAGGTTCCAGCATTGTGGTATCCCCAATTATGGTTGCATCAGGATCCTGTTGAGAGGATGCCTGAGCGGCTAGGGCTGGTGGAGTCTTTGACACTACTGGGGGGTTAGAACCAGTAAGTGTTTCCTGTATTGGTGTTACAGGGGCATCCTCAGGGGACTCATCTCCCTGAGTAGCCTTTTTGGGCTTTTTGGTGTTGGGTTTGGTGGGGACTTTGGATCTGGAAGTGGAGGCTGTGGGTTCCCGCTGCTTGGGTTTTAGCAGCCGGGCAGCCCCTTTCATTGTAGGGTCAGAGTTGTGCCTGGAGTATACTTCAGGCAATACAGCCGGAGCAGGGACTCCAAGGCCAACAAGGCCGTCTGATTTTAGCTGATTTAAAATTATGGCCATGAGAAACCTGGGATATAATATCCATCTGTTTGCCACAGGTTTCAAAGCCAGATCCTTTAGTTCCATAAAAACTATCTCAGAAAAATTTAGATTTTGTCGTTCAAAGATAGAGTATAATACCTGTTGCCATCGGGAGGACATCTGATCCCATGAGGAGGTTTTTGGTGCAAGGCAGACATTCACCATGTGGAATATAAGACGTTCAGCATCATGGAAGTGCTTCTTCAGAATGGTGGTAGCACTTAAGTCTCCTTCATACCCGTTATTGATGAAAGACATATCAGTTGTGCCTTTCGGGTATTCTGTGACGCAGGTGGCATCATGTAGATTTAGGGTTTGTCGAATGATGTCTGGAGTGATGACCACCTGTTTCTGGTTAACCAACGACTGGAGAGTGATTTGGCGATCATTCTCACCAGTTTGCACAGAGACGTTGGTCCAGAATTGGCTTAGGGAATCGGGGTATATGGTAGGATTCAGAAGAAAAGCGGTTCGGTACTGGGAATCTACCATAAGATCGATGGCATTATCAAATTTGTTCCAAAAGGCCGATTTCGAGAGGTAGGCAACACAGTTGTGTCTGGGTTTGAGTTTCATGGTCGCCATTGTTGAGAGAGTGAAGGATATGAAACGGCTAATGAAACGTTTGAAATTAGGTTTAGGTATTTATAGTAAGAAAAGGCTGATATAAAACGACTGAAAGTGTTGGTGCTGTCATCAGTTGTTTGAAAACAACTGAAGACCTGGTATTAACTTTCAGAAGTTGCAACAACTGAAGACTTGGTATTAGTCATCAGTAGTTGTGAAACTACTGAAGACATGGTTTTGGCTTCAGTTGTATGAAGTGAAACAGCATTTGTAGAAACAACTGAAGAGAAAAGTTTCTCATCAGCTGTTGTCGTCAATTCTTAGCTCATCAGCTGTTTCATTCTGACCTCAACACTTATCAGACTTTGTCTGATTTTCAGACGTTTCATTGGTCATCAGTACTTATCTGTTATACTTACATCAGTAGTTGTAACTACATCAGTTCTTTTCAACAGATAGAGTACTTCAGTACTTTTAAGTAATTTAGTCTTCAGTAGTTATGAAAACTACTGAGGATAAAAGAACTTATCAGTACTTATTTGTGACAATAGTATACGAATGCTCATCAGTACTTGTTGACTGAGATCATCAGTAGTTGTCACTTATTCTAGCTGCAGCATACCAAGCCTTAACACTAGGTTTTGGAAAGTTGAACTGTCCAAAGGCTTAGTAAATATGTCTGCAAGCTCATCAGCACTAGGAACAAACTTTGGATCAATCAGACCTTTTTCAAAACAATCCCTAATAAAATGGTGTCTGATCTCAATATGTTTGGTCCTAGAGTGCTGGACTGGATTCTTGACAATACAAAGAGCTGAAGCACTATCCATTAGTAATGGAGTCTTAGTCTCTGTAATGCCATAATCCAATAATTGATTCTGAAGCCAGAGTACCTGAGATGTACAACTTGCAGCAGCAATGTACTCGGCTTCAGCAGTGGATGTAGCAACAGATGTTTGTTTCTTACTCTGCCAAGAAACCAAACAGTTGCCTAGGAATTGACATCCACCAGAAGTTGATTTTCTAGTTAATTTACACCCTGCATAGTCACTATCAGAAAAAGCAACTAATTTGCAAGAGTGCCCAGTGGAATACCAAAGACCTAGAGATTGAGTACCTTGCAGATATCTAAAGATCCTCTTGACTGCAATCAAATGAGACTCTTTAGGAGCAGCCTGAAATCTAGCACAAACACAAGTTGCAAACATAATATCTGGTCTAGAAGCTGTTAAGTACATCAAGGACCCAATCATACATCTGTAAAGTGTTTCATCAACAGCTTTACCTTTCTGATCTGCATCCAGTTGTGTGGTGCTGCACATAGGAGTAGAACAGGGCTTACAGTTTTGTAAATCAAACTTTTCCAAAAGACTCTTTGTGTATTTTGACTGATGAATGAAAGTTCCATCAGCCTTTTGTTTGATTTGCAAACCTAGAAAGAACTGTAATTCTCCCATGGCACTCATTTCGAATTTTTGTTGCATCAACTTTGTAAATGCATCACACAACTGTGGATCAGAGGATGCAAAAATAATATCATCAACATAAATTTGAACAAGGAGCTTATGCTGACCCACTTTCTTAATGAACAAAGTTTTATCTATGGAGCCTCTAGTGAAATTATTCTGAAGAAGAAAATTTGACAGTGTTTCATACCAGGCTCTAGGAGCTTGTTTCAACCCATAAAGAGCCTTATCAAGTTTATACACCCAATCAGGATGTTTATTATCCTCAAAACCTGGTGGTTGACACACATAAACCTCTTCTTTTATTTTACCATATAAAAATGCACTTTTGACATCCATTTGAAAAACTTTAAGATTGTGGAATGCAGCATAGGCTAAGAACAATCTAATTGCCTCCAATCTGGCTACAGGGGCAAAGGTTTCATCATAATCATACCTTCTTCTTGTGAAAACCCCTGGACAACCAGTCTGGCCTTGTTCTTGACAATTTGCCCATGTTCATCTGTTTTATTCCTAAACACCCATTTAGTGCCTATTGCACACTTACCTGGGGGTAGAGGAACCAGTTCCCACACTTGCTGCTTTTTGAACTGAAGAAGCTCAAGCTGCATGGCATCAACCCATCCATTGTCTCTTAATGCAATATGATAGTTCTTTGGCTCTTGCTGACTGATGAAGAGAGCATAGAAGCAGAAGTTGGACAATTGACTTCTAGTTGAGACACCAGCATTGATATCACCAATGATTTGAGACATTGGGTGATTCTTCAGCTCTTGGTACACTATGAGATCTGTGCAAGTGTTTGTAGCACGCTCAGCAGCAACAGATGTTGATCCAGATTCTTGAAACCAAGTATTAGATGGCAAGTCAAATGAAGTAGAGGATTCAAAAATCTCATCAGCATTTGTTGTGGATGGTGCTACTGAAGCTACAGGAACATCAAGTTTAGTAGACTCAGGCAGTTGATCACTAAACTTGAATAGGTGAGTACTGGGATCATCATCAACATCAGTACCACCAGATGGATGACTAGCTGCAGAAGGTGATGAATTCACATGATCTGCAACAGCTGGAGGCTGATAAGGAACATATTGCAGTATGTCCAGATCAAACAACTCCACAGGGTTTTGTGGAATTTTGTCCTTAGGGGATTCATTGAACTTCACATGCAAGGTTTCTTCAACCATCTTTGTTCTGCAGTTGAACACTCTGTAAGCCTTGCAAGTGGATGAATACCCAACAAAATACCCTGCATCCACCTTAGAATCAAACTTTTGGAGTTGATCCTTTGTGTTGAGAATGTAACAAGGACACCCAAATGCTCTGAAGAATGAAATTAGAGGAGCCAAATGATGTAGAACTTCATAAGGAGTCTTCATCAACCTCTGATTCACTAAAGCTCTATTTTGCACATAGCATGCTGTGTTGACAGCTTCAGCCCAAAAGGTCAGTGGCAAACCAGAGTCAGCCAACATGGACCTTGCAGCTTCAATTAGGGTCCTGTTCTTTCTCTCCACTACTCCATTTTGTTCTGGAGTCCTTGGGATGCTATACTGCCTCTTGATTCCTTTTGAAAGGTAGAAATCATCAAGTGTATGGTTTCTAAATTCAGTTCCATTATCACTTCTTATACACTTGACTGATAGGGAATACTGCTTCTCAACATACAACACAAAGTTAATAATTGTCTGAGCAGCCTCATCCTTTGAATGCAAGAAGAAGGTCCATACAAATCTGGAGTAATCATCCACAATTACCAGACAGTATTTCTTCTTTGCCATGCTCATTACTCTCACAGGACCAAAGAGATCCATGTGCAGTAATTGCAAGCAGGCAGTGGACTTTGGTTCTTCTATAGGAGGGAATGAAACTTTGTGTTGTTTTCCTTTTAAACAAGCAGTGCAGGTTTCATCACAGTGGAACTCCTTTATTGGTAGACCTCTCACTAAACTATTGTGGATCAGCTGATTCATGTTTTTGAGATTAACATGACCCAGCCTTCTATGCCACAGTTTAGATTCCTGAGGAGAGGCCTTGGAGAACAGGCAAGGATGACCTTTTATATCAATCTTCTTTGACAAATCCAAGGCATATACTCTTCCTATCCTGTTGGCCTTCAGGAGAGTATGTTCATCCAATACCTTGTCAATCAGCCTCAGAACTTTGGAAGACAGAATCCGGCAGTTCTGGCTTGTGAAAAGTGCAACATGCCCTTTATCACACATCTGACTGACACTCAGTAGATTATACTTGAGATTCTCCACATGGTTAACATCATCAAATCTGATTTCTCCATTTGACACAAATCCTTTCCCGATGATGTAACCTTTAGCATCATTTCCAAATGAGACAAATCCCTTCTTTCCTTGAGAGTAGTCATTAAGAAGAGAACTGCTCCCAGTCATATGCATAGATCCTCCACTGTCTACATACCAGATGCTTCTTTGGCATGCTGAAGAACCCTGCATTTATCATAAGAAACTAGTTAGCTTTAGAGACCCAAACCTTTTTGGTTTTGGGTCTGTTTTCATCAACAGATTTAACCATAACTTGTTTCTCATGATTAACAGCTGATGAAGGTGGAGATGGTGCTGAAATGGATTTCTTAGATTTGGGCTTGGATTTCCTTTTCAGTGGTTTGATCACAGGTGCATCTAGTTGGTTAACTCTCCCCAACAAATGCTGAACCATCATAACAAGTTGTGTCTGATTTGTTGCTAAAGCCTTCAGCTCATTTGACACATCAGTACTTGTTTTTGATGAGTTCCTGTGACCCACCATTTCCTCCTTCTTGAAATTCACAGACTTAGTCTGATGTTTATCATGAGGAACACTATCAGCTGTTTTCTGATAAACCCCATCCTTCTTTTTGGATGTTGGCGAGGCCTTGGGTTTATCAGTTTGAGATGACTGTGGTACAAACTTGGTCTCAAACTCATTTTTCATTTTATTAATCTCTTCTTTAATGAGCTTATCTCTGTTGAGTTTGGAACCCTTTTTGTACCAGCATTCATCAGATAGATGATTGAATTTACCACATATTTCACATGGCTTATTCTTCATCTTGGATTGATCAACTGCTGAAGTGGAAACTACTGAAGGTGTGATCTTCAGTACTTTCCTCCTTTCAGTACTTGTGTTAAGTACTGAAGGATCGGTAACAACTGAAGACTTGTTCTTCAGCTGTTCTCTATCCGTCCTGAAAGACCGTATGATAGATTCCTCAGCAGTTGTTAATCCTTTTATTTCAGCAGATTTGAAATGCTTTTCAGATGTTGTGACTTGCCCTTCAGTACTTGGAGTACTTTGAGGGACAACATCTGAATTGCTCAGCTTCATGTGTTTATCAGCATTTAAACCATCAGGCAATTGATTTGCTGAGATCTTAACACTGACTTCATCCTCTAATTTTGACAATTTGTATTATCATTTGAGGATGAATCACATGATGATGTGGTTTGGAAATTACTTTCACCTTCAGATTTTACTATTGATTTTGAAGTAAAATCAGTAGGTGGTGCAGTATGATTGTAACCTATTCCAAACTTCACATTTGAAGCTGTTTGCTTGCTGAGAAGCATTTCAAATCCCTTGCAGGATGTTACCCAGCAGTCACACTCAACTTGGGTATCTGCAAGTGTCTCTTTGAGACTTCTGTGGTTCTCAAGTATGACCTCTACCTTAGCCTTTTCATCATTAAGTTGACATTTAAGCTTGTAAATCTCATCATCTTTGTCATTAAGAAGACTCATACTCAGCTTTTCTTTTGGAAATAGTTTTCTCAAGCTCAAGATTTTGATTGATTAAAGCTACATTTGCCTCTCTAATAGAGGGCAGCTATGCATGATTCAGAACATAACTTGGCTTTAGCCTCAGAAGATACCTGGGTTACCTGTGAAGATGATGCATCAGAGCAGGAACCCTCAGTAGACTCCAGGGCCATGAGAGCAAGATTCCCAAAAGGATGTTCACCACCATGTTGACCAGCACCAGCAAATAATTGCTCATTGAAACCAGAAAGATCATCTGGTGAGCTGCTCCAGTCAACAACTCCTGGTATGAAGAAGCTGTGATGAGGTTGAGATTGTGATGAAGATGGTTGAGGCTCAGGTAGGGCTTGAGGTTGTTGTGCTATAGGAACTTGAACTGGATTTGGCTGTGGCATGTAATAGCAGGGATATGGATATGGCATTGGACCCTGAGGGACAAAATATGCAGGAGATTGAGGTTGTGAGTGATGACCAGAACTAGCAGGATGTTGCCCTTTGTTTTGTGAACTATTGCTTGGAAAGGTCACAAAGGGTGCAGAGGAGTTAGATCCAGTTGATCTACACTCTCTTGCAAAGTGCCCAAGCCTGTGGCATTTGTGACACCTCAACTTACTCTTGTCAAAACCAACTTTGGTTTTGCCAGAGAGTCCTGGAAATTTCCTACCAGTTCTCTTGTAGAACTTTTGAGATCTGATATTGATCAAGGCCATTTGGCTCAAAATATCCATCTCTTCTAAATCATCATCAGCAATACCCATCAAATCATCCATGATAAAGCATAAATTATCACTATTACACCCAAATGACTGTCAACACCAACAAATGCATGATCAGAACTGTTTGAAGAGAAATCTATATGCTCATCATAATGGCTTTCTGATCCAGCATATTCTGACTCATGACCGACCAAGGCAGTGTTCCCTGGTACAAAGTCATCAGTGAGCTTTCCTGATGATGCCAGTTTCCTTTTCTGCTCTATCTCTCTTTCAAATGTAAGCAGTTTCCCATGGAGTTGGGTGAGAGATAGGCTATCCAGATTTGCACTGGAGCGTAGGACAATGGTGTATGTGTCCCATCTCTCAGGCAGTGATCTGAGGAATCTGTTGTTCATCTGGCTGTTAGTATACTCATGCTTGACCATTTTCAGCTCAGAGATCAAGCAGGAGAAACGCTCAAACTGTTGAGTCAGTGTCTCACCCTTCCTATGAGAGAATGTCTCATATTGTTGGGCGAGGATTTCTCTGTTGTTTGCTAAGACCTCATCAGTTCCTCCGAATTGTTCCTTCAAAGCATTCCAGAGGTCATGAGCAGTTTCATGATGCATAAGCCCAGAATAGATTTCATTAGGCAGTGCCATGGCCAGAATTCCATGGGCTTTAGCATCAATCTCAAACAGTTTACGATCTTCATCTGAGTATTGCTCCTTCTTCTTCGGAACCATTTGGTTGGTCTCCGGATTGTTCACCATAGGCTTGTGTGGACCGTGAACCACAGATGTCCAACAACCTGAACTGTTAACAGACAGGTGATGGAGCATTCTTCGTTGCCATATGTTATACTCACTCCTAACCAGCATCGGAGGCTTGGTTGAGGAGCCAGTATTGTGAGGTCATTAGAAGGAGTAGTCATTCTCAGATTCAAACCAATTCAATCAAGTTTCAAAAGATTTAGCACAAAAACACAACAAACTCAATATGAACCAAGAAGAAACTCAAATTGACTAACCAGAAGCAGCAGAAGACCAATCTCTATAACCAATTCTTGCAAATATGCTAATTCGATCAAACTTTAGATATCGAAATAGCAGTTTCAATGATCAATTGTTAAACTGATCAATGATTAACCTGCTCTAATACCATTTGTCAGGATCAGCGATCTAAGTTTGATCAATTAGAGTTGAATCGCAGCGGAATTAGAACAAGAATTAGACAAATATAGCAAGAACACAATAGATATTCAATGGAACAGTACACGGTTATAGAGAAAGAGGGTTTTCTTCAAAATGGATAATATCATTCATGCACAATGCTTCGGTGTGGCGGCTGCTAAGCTTTTCTAAGTTTGCTATAGCTGCTCGTCCCGCCTTACAATTAGGTCAACATTCCTTATATAAAGGAATGTGACGTCTGCTGATGTCACTTGATAGTGACATCTAACAGAATTATTACAAACAACTGACAGTAAGCAAACTACTGAGAATGTTCACAACAACTGAACATCTCAGAGTATGCTAAGTACAAGATGAAACTAAAACTACTGAAACTACAAGTACTGATTACAAGAAACATAAAACTACTGAAAGGAAACCATCACAACTACTGAAGAGGTCTTCTTCAGCTGTTGTGACAACATCTGAAACTTTGTCTCAGACTGTCTTTAGCTCTTTCACTTCAGACTTTGTCTTCAGCTCTTTCACTTCAGACTTTGTCTTCAGCTCTTTCACTTCAGACTTTGTCTTCAGCTCTTTCACTTCAGACTTTGTCTTTAGCTCTTTCACTTCAGACTTTGTCTTCAGCTCTTTCACTTCAGACTTTGTCTTCAGCTCTTTCACTTCAGACTTTGTTATCAGTTGATGTCTTCAGCTGTTGCAGACTACTTCAGTTGTTGTAATGTCCGTGGGACTTAAAGGTTTTTCTGATCAGGCTCATTGGTTCTTTTGGTCCAACAGCACTGAAGAAGCAATTGACACATACCGATGGTTAGACGAAATGGAAGCTGTACTGGACATAAGTGAGTGCAAAAACGAACATATGGTCAGGTTTTCCTCACAATCCCGAAAGGGGCCAGCCCTAGAATGGTGGAAGACGATCATTCAGCCAAGGGGCAGGGATGCTGCTGGCCGCATGAAGTGGTCGGAGTTTCAAGAACTGATGTCCAGTAAATACTGTCCAATGAACCAACTGGAGAGGCTAGAAGCGGAATTTTTAAGCCTGGAGATGAGGGGCTCGAACTACACTGAATATATCAATCGATTCTTAGCCCTATCCAGACTTGTGCCTCACTTGGTAACTCCCGAATCTAAAGGCGTAGCCCGATTTATCTGGGGTCTGCATCCTAGAGTCAGAAGCATGGTTCGATCTGCTAGACCTACAACCCTCCAATCGGCTGTCGATCTTACTGGCAGCTTAACGGACGACCTGATCAGGGCTGGATGGACGGATCAGGGGAGGAATGAGGATAAGAAGAGGTTAACGGGCAAGAAGAAAAGGTGGATAGATGTTAGAAGGGCCAGTGGCGGTGGTAGTAGCTCAAACAGAAGGGCCGATGAAAGGGCAAGATGTGATGAACAAGGGGCAAGAGGCCAAAGGCTGTATGTAGGTACCAACCCCTTATGCACCAAATGCAAACTGCACCACCAAGGGGAATGCAATCCGATGCCCTGTTTTAGGTGCAAACGAACTGGCCACCTGATAAAGGATTGTACCTTCGAGCCCGGGAAGCAATGCTACGAATGCGGGGATCCGGGACACATGCGAAACAAGTGTCCCAAGCTAGCAAGAGACAAGGATGCTAGGCCTAACAAGCCTAAAGGGAGAGCGTTCGTAATGGCCAATGGTGCCCGCAAAGATCCCGACGTGGTAAATGGTACGTTCCTCATATATAACCACCCTGCTACTGTTTTGTTTGATACTGGAGCAACTGGTAGTTTTGTTTATACTACCTTTAGACATTTAGTTGATTCTAAAGTTTGTACTCCAACTGATGCTTACACGGTAGAATTAGCCGATGGCAAGATAATAGAAACCAGTGAAATTATCAAGGATTGCACGATAGAGTTAGAGGGTAACCTGTTTAAAATAGACTTGATGCCTATCACCTTAGGAGGATTTGATGTAGTCGTGGGAATGGATTGGTTAGCAAAACATAAGGCTATTATTGTATGTGGTGAGCGTTTGCTTAGGATACCTCTGACTGATGGAAGCACGCTAACGATCCACGGTGACAGAAACAACATGTTATACCCCATGATTTCTCACCTAAAGGCTACTAAGAGCCTCCGTAAGAGATGCTCAGCCTTCATAGTCTACGTAACGAAAGCAATGGAGGAAAAGATAATCGAAGATATACCGGTGGTGGCTGAGTACCCGGAAGTTTTTCCTGAGGACCTACCGGGACTCCGTCCGACTAGACAGGTCGAATTCCAAATTGACCTAGTGCCTGGTGCCGTGTAACAGCCCAGCGTAACCGCACCATGATATTGTCAGCTTTGGCCGGGACGAACCACCATCGCCTCACGGTTTTGTCTTCACCTGGACCGGGACGTACCACCATCGCCCAGGCAAAACGCGTCACAGTGGGGAAGGTCTCAAGCCCCTTATAAAGAAGCCTTCGTTCACCTTCCCAACCAATGTGGGATGTTACAATCCACCCCCCTTAGGGAGCCCAGCGTCCTCGCTGGCACACCGGCCCAGCCCTGGCTCTGATACCATCTGTAACAGCCCAGCATAACCGCACCATGATATTGTTCGCTTTGGCCGGGACGAACCACCATCACCTCACGGTTTTGTCTTCACCTGGACCGGGACGTACCACCATCACCCAGGCAAAACGCGTCACAGTGGGGAAGGTCTCAAGCCCCTTATAAAGAAGCCTTCGTTCACCTTCCCAACCAATGTGGGATGTTACATGCCGCACCAGTGGCCAAGGCGCCTTACCGACTCGCTCCACCTGAGATGAAGGAGCTAATGGTGCAAATCCAGGAATTACTGGATAAGGGATTTATTCGGCCGAGTGTTTCTCCGTGGGGCGCACCGGTATTGTTCGTTAAGAAGAAGGACGGGACCCTGCGAATGTGTATCGACTATCGCGACCTTAACAAGCTTACAATCAAGAATCACTATCCTCTCCCAAGAATTGATGACTTGTTCGACCAACTGCAAGGAGCCAGCTACTTCTCCAAAATAGACTTAAGATTGGGGTATCACCAACCAAAGGTGAGAGAGGAAGATGTACCCAAAACAGCTTTTCGAACAAGGTATGGGCACTATGAATACTTAGTCACGCCCTTCGGACTGACTAATGCACCCGCCGTGTTCATGGATCTTATGAATCGAGTGTGTCGTCCATACCTAGACAAATTTGTCAATATATTTATCGATGACATCCTGATCTACTCCTGTAGCCAAGAAGAGCATGTGAAGCACCTCAGACTGATTCTAGAACTGCTCAAGAATGAATAGCTATATGCGAAATTCTCCAAATGTGAGTTTTGGATGCGCGGAATCTAGTTTTTAGGGCATGTGGTGAACAAAGAGGGAATTCAGGTAGACCCGTCAAAGATTGAAGCCATTAAAAACTAGAAAATTCCTGAAACTCCTATAGAGATAAGGCAATTTATTGGTTTAGCTGGATACTACTGAAGGTTTATTAAGGACTTCTCATGAATTGTGCAGCCGTTAACCGCTCTAACTAAGAAGAATACAACCTTCACTTGGGGTAAGGAACAAAACGAAGCATACGAATTACTTAAGGAGAAGTTGTTTAGCGCACCTGTCCTCGCCCTACCCGAAGGCATTGATGATTTCGTAGTCTATTGCGACTCATCGCGTCAGGGGTATGTTTATTAATGCAGCGAGATAAAGTAATTGCTTATGCGTCCAGATTGTTGAATGAGCATGAGAGAAACTATACTACCCACGATCTAGAACTGGGTGCCTTGGTGTTTGCCCTCAAGATATGGAGACACTACCTTTACGGTACCAAATGCGTCATCTACACTGACCATAAAAGTCTGCAACACATTCTGGATCAAAAGATGCTAAATATGCGTCAGTGAAGGTGGGTAGAACTGCTGAGCGATTATGAATGTGAGATTCGCTACCACCCAGGAAAGGCCAATGTGGTAGCTGACACCCTGAGTAGAAAGGAAAGGGAGAAACCCTTTCGTGTCCGTGCTCTAAGAATAAGCTTGTTTACCAGTCTTACCGCTAGATTGATAGAAGCACAAAAGGAAGCCTTGAGATGACAAACTAGCGGAAGAAATGCTAACAGGAATGGAAAAACGTTTGGAAATGTGTAGTGACGGGCTGTATAAGCACGAGGGAAGAACCTGGATACCGAAACACGGGGGAATTACAGAGATAGTCCTGGATGAGGCGCATAAATCTAGATACTCAGTTCATCCAGGAAGTGACAAAATGTATCAGAACTTGAGGGTTCTTTTCTGGTGGCCTGGGTTGGTAAAGGCCGAGAACCAAAAGCCATCAGGAACCTTACAACATCCTAAAATCCCTAAGTGGAAATGGGATAACATTACGATGGACTTCATTACAAAGTTGCCAAGAACTTCTCGTGGGCATGATGCAATCTGGTTAATAGTTGATAGGCTGACCAAATCAGCTCACTTCCTACCTATACGAGAAGACTACGATTTACCGAAGCTAGCGCGACTGTACATCGATGAGATAATGACAAGACATGGAGTGCCCCTATCGATTATCTCAGACCATGATAGTCGTTTCACTTCACGATTCTGGAAGTCTCTCCAACAAGCTTTGGGGACATGTCTTGACTTAAGCACCGCATACCACCCCAAACTGATGGGCAAAGTGAAAGAACCATTCAGACATTGGAGGACATCTTGAGAGCTTGCGTGATCGATTTCGGGGGAAGTTGGAATAACCACCTCCCTCTAGTGGAGTTCTCCTACAATAATAGTTACCACGCAAGTATAAAAGCAGCTCCATATGAAGCCTTATATGGTAGAAAGTGTCGATCACCTTTGAGTTGAAATGAGATTGGTGATAGCCAAATAATGGGGCCCAACATTGTAATGGAAACCACGGACAAAGTATTCAAGATTAAGGAACGATTAAGAATAGCCAGGGATCGTCAAAAGAAGTACGCCGATAGAAGGCGGAAGCCCCTAGAATTTCAAGTGGGCGATAGAGTGATGCTAAAAGTGGCGCCGTGGAAAGGCACGGTGAGATTTGGCAAGAAGGGAAAATTAAGTCCAAGATACATTGGACCATTTGAAATCTTATCGAGAGTTGGCTCGGTAGCATACCAGTTAAAGCTACCCCAAGAGCTGAGTTACGTACATGACACTTTTCATGTGTCCAACTTGAAGAAGTCTTTCGTTGACAAGGCCTTGGAACTCCCATTGAAAGATGCCAAAATCACTAACGAGTTGAAGTTTGTGGAAGAGCCCATGGAGATTACTGACCGACTAATCCAGAAACTCAGACGAAGTCGGATACCCAAAGTCAAAGTAAGATGGAACTCTAGGCGAGGACCCGAATTTACATGGGAATGAGAAGATGTGATGAGGAAGGAGTATCCACACCTCTTTAAGCCCACTCATCCAGAATCTAATCGAAGCTAAAATTTCAGGACGAATTTTCCTAAACGGTGGGTGAATGTAATAACTGACTCCTAGGTCCAGCTCCAGAACTCTAATGTAATTTTAGATTTGTTCATTTTCAGTGTTCCATGTATTTTTATGTACCCTCTTCTTTGTAATTAATAAATTCTTGTAATTTTATCATACCTGAATGATTCTTGCATGACTTGCCTTGGCCTATAAACTAATTTCCAATGATAGAAAATGCTAATGGCCAACCTCCTTAACAAAATTACTTATAATAAAAATAAAATTTTGGATTCTTCATCCGCATTTCTCTGTGTTCATCCGCATTTCTTTGGTCTTCATCCGCATTTCTCTGTGTTCATCTGCATTTCTTTGATTTTTCACTTAGGCGCATGACAACTGTTCAGGCGCATGACAACTGTTCAGGCGCATGACAGTGGGCGCATGGGCACTATTCAGGCGCCCCGGGCAACACTTAGCATTTTTGAAAATTTCAAACCTTTCTACAAACCTTTGACCCCTGTCTGCACACCTCCAAACCAGCCAATGCATGGGTAGTTGCCATGCATTCGGCCATTTTACCACCCAACCACACCACACCTCGGTTCTCCCTAACCCGAACCCACACTCCACCTCTTCCATTCATAAACCGAAGTTCCTACTCCCTTTCACCCTTTCACACTCTCTCGAACTCTTTTTCTGCACTCGATCTCTCTCTCGGCAACTATCACAACGGAACCCAAGAACATTTTCCGACTTCAACCGAGCAGAAACAAGAACTCACAAGTTTTAGTACTCTTAGATCAACCACTCTTGCACTCTCTGAATCACCCTAAACACGGGTTCTCCTTCGTGTAAGATTTCTTGTACCTAAACAACTATTATTGTTGTTTCTCTACTTTTCTCTCCTTTGAATCCTATTTTTCTTGTTCAAAGGCATAAAAACTGCGACCCAGTTACTGCTTTCATGAAGTTTACAGCTCCACTAAAGGTACACACTTCTTCACATCCGTATGCCTCGGGTTTGTGCATTTGAATCTACCCCGAAAACCCCTTTTCATGGGTTTTCAGGACCATCCAACAATCTGTCCCAAATCTAACCCCCATTCCACACTTAAAAACCTGTTTAAAGCACCTTATAAACATTTTTATAACCTGGACTTATCGATTTCAGAAGGGATTTGGGTGTCTAAACCCGAAATTTCATGTTACACGTGTGTAAATAATGTCTTATGTGCCCAACCTTTACCTTGTTGCCTTATATTGTTATATTGGTGGAATTAATCTGAATTTCCAGAATGTTGGATGATGCTAAACTAATATTATTGTGGTATGGATGATTTGATATGGTGTTATGGACTTTAGAAACATGTTTAAGGACCCGAATAGGTGATGGAGGTACCTAACAATGGCCAAATCCTTAACAACTTGTTAGAAACAAAATTTTCAGGCCCTAAGACAAATAAATCAGTGACAAAAAAACCAAACTTGGTGAAATTTTGGGTTACATGTTAATTCTATAAACTTATTTAGCTTAAATGGGCCTAACCAGGGGATTTTTGGATGAGATTTTAAAAATAATGTAACAAGCCTAAAAACTATGGAAACTATAATATTTCAGTAAGTTAGAGGGCCTCAAACTCATATTTAAATGAAAAGATTCAAAAAATAATAGAAAGAACCAACTTCGGGGTAAAAAGTGTAATTTTGGAAACTTGTGGGACTAAAGTGTAAATTATGTAAAGTCGACCATATTTTAGTAAGTTTATGACAAGAATCTATTATTATACTTGATTTTCATGTAAGAGTCTGTGGGAAACCAAAAACGGGTCGTTTTACGCCAAAAACCCCAACTTTCCTAAAAAGGAAACTTTTCGACACAAATTTTCTAAGGGATGTGGTCATATGTATTTTTAAACATATATTACCTTTAACTACCCTCCCGATAGTCTTAGAACCCATAGCTTATGCATATGTCTTGCTCATAGGGTGCTAAGACCTGAATCTATCTGTGTTGTGGAATCTTTGACACTACTTGAGGTGAGTTTCTTGTGTCCCCTTTTAATTACTATTTTGCGGTGAAGCATGCTCTGTTTAAACTAAACTTTATTGGATACTATTATGCGATGCTATTGTATGTTGTGGCTATTGTTAAAACCTGCATCTATGTGTATCACAGTCGTTAATTCTATGTGAACCGCTTGTTTATATGGGTAGATCTACTTAGGGAATCCCCCACGCACAGTGCCTTTTGATATAGGAAGGGTACCACACTGAGATCCTGCGGGGTCGTTGTGGCATGTAACAGTTTTATAAGATACTATGGTGTACCAATCGGCAGGTATGGTATACTGTTTTGAGGCTCAGTTTCCCTTATAGGATTTCCGGTAAACACAAGTTTAGAAGAGACTAGCCGGGGCTGAGTACAGGGTTGATTGTGATCCTATAACAGTGATACGATGATTTTAAACAAACTTATGGATTCAGATGAGTCCTTTTGTTTTTAAACTTTAAGCGCTTGAACTCACCAACTTTTTAGTTGACACAAATTATTTTTGAGCATGTTTCAGGTAATCCTTGATGAGCTTGGATTTTATGAAAGACTCTAAAGCTGGCTTAGTACCGTGACTACCCCCTGGCATTACTTGAACTTTTTGAAACATTTGAAACAATTGGCTTTGTTATGTATTCACTTGGATAATTTTGTAATGGGTTATTTTTTTTATGTTCGGGTCTGACTGTGTTGGCCCGGACAATTTTAATGTAATGTGATGCCATGTGATTTATCCTTCCTTGTGTGCTCTTGAGTGTTTAGTTTCCGCTGCCATGTATATTACCAGTCTGCGACGTCCCACCCTCTTCTGGGCCCGGGGTGTGACACCATCTAAAAGTTGTTAGGGTTCTACACTTAAGATTTTGTAGAAGAGTTCTAATATTCTCCGAATTATCAGACCATCTGCCTGTAAAATTCTCTATAATGTTAACAATCAAAGTATAGACTTAGTTGTTATCAACAACACCATTATCCTCTTTTGTACTATTGAGGATTTTTTCTCTATCTGAATCTGACAAATAATTATCCCACCAACCTTTAAGTTGGCCTGTAAATCCTGATATAATCATTTGAGCTATTGTCTTAGTAGTATTCTTATTATTTTGGCAAGTAGTGCTGTACATAAGCATCCTATGGACATTATTATAAATCTGACATTCTGTTTGACCATCTACATTCTATTC
Source organism: Flaveria sonorensis (assembly GCA_025506505.1). Taxonomy (NCBI): domain Eukaryota; kingdom Viridiplantae; phylum Streptophyta; class Magnoliopsida; order Asterales; family Asteraceae; genus Flaveria; species Flaveria sonorensis. The sequence goes on along the minus strand of CM046435.1, from coordinate 13,609,818 downwards.
ATAAATCATTTTTTCACTATACGAATTATTTACTATGTATTCCTGATCTTCTATTAGAACATCCTGTGCAAAATATTACTATAAGACTACTCATAGTCTCAGTCATGCTGGAAAAGAAAAATTTGAAGTAAATTATAAAATTCCTCAAGCCTTTATTTGTCAAAATAATACCTGTATTAGTACAAGCTTTGTACTAGTAAAAAATCTTGGAAACCAAGTTATACTTGGAAGCCCTTTCTTTGATAAAATGTTTTCTTTAAAAAATGTAGATCGTACTGTAATAACTGGTACGTATGAAGGAAAAGAAATTGTTTTTAAATTTATTTCCAATCCAATAACAAGAATATTAAATAATTTAAAAGATGAACTGCTGAAAGCAAAAATAAATCAAATTAAATTTTTACAAGAAGAAATATTTTCTTTAAACATTCAAGAAAAATTAAATAATCTAAAATTACAAGAAAAAATTAAATTAATAGAACATCAATTCAGTTTACAAATATGCAATGATCGTCCCAATGCTTTCTGGGATAGAAAGAAACATATTATTTCACTTTCATACGAAGAAAACTTTAATGAAAGTCAGATTCCGACCAAGGCGCGTCCTTGTCAAATGAATTCTGAATACATGGAATTATGTAAACAAGAGATAAAATCTCTTTTAAACAAGGATTTAATAACAAATTCAAAATCTCCATGGTCATGTATAGCCTTTTATGTTAATAAACATTTCGAATAGGAAAGAGGTGTACCAAGGTTAGTTATTAATTATAAACCGCTAAATAAAGTTCTAAAATAGATTAGGTATCCTATACCTAATAAGAAAGATTTATTAGATAAGTTATGCAGGTCAAATATATTTTCTAAATTTGATTTAAAATCAGGATATTGGCAAATCCAAATTGAAGAAAAAGACAGGTATAAAACTGCCTTTACAGTACCTGTTGGGCATTTCAAATGGAATGTTATGCCATTTGGTTTAAAAAATACCAAATCAGAATTTCAAAATATTATGAATGATATTTTCATTCCCTATAGTGAATTTATTATTGTTTATATTGATGATATCCTAGTATTTTCAAAGGATATTGAAACTCATTTTAAACATTTAAAAATATTCAAAAATATAATTTTAAAAAAAGGTTTAGTTATATCTTGACCAAAAATGTTACTTTTCCAAACCAAAGTTAGATTTTTAGGTCATAACATTAATCAAGGGAATATAATTCCAATTAATAGAAGTATTGAATTTGAATCCAAATTTCCAGATGAGATTTTAGATAAAACTCAATTGCAAAGATTTCTTGAAAGTATAAATTACATTCTTTCTTATTATAAAAATTTAGCAGAAGACACTGCTTTGCTATATGATAGACTAAAGAAAACCCTAAACCATGGTTTATCAATCACTCTAAAGCAGTCCAAAAAATTAAGCAAAAGGTACAAAACCTTCCCTGCTTAATGATTGCAAACCCAGAATGAGAAAAAATTATTAAAACTGATGTCTCAGATAAAGGATATGGAGGTATATTATCTCCAATTAATAAATAAGAATATCTTGTTAGATTTCATTCTGGAAAATGGAATGAAAGTCAAAAGAAATTATGCAACCATTGCAAAAGAAATTCTTGCATTAGTAAAATGTGTTTTAAAATTTCAGGAAGATTTATTCAATAAAAAATTTATAATTAAAACTGACTATAATACAGCTAAGTATATGTTTACAAAAGATTTTAAACATGATGTTTCTAAACAGATGTTTGCTAGATGGCAATCTCATCTTGCACCATTTGATTTTGAAATAATTTACAAAAAGGGAACTCATAACAGTTTGCATGATTTCCTTACTCGAGAATATTTAAATTGATATGGCACATTCTAAAGGTCCAATAAAAATGGCACTATTAAACATAGCCGAAGAAAAGGCACAAACTATTTTTGAAATTAGAACAAACAATAGAAGAATGAATGAAATTATAGATTCAATCTATGAATCTGTGAGTACTCATAATATGAATATTCTTAAGCTAAGATTAAAAGGTTTAAAAAGAAAATATAAGGATCTTATTGAAAAAGAAAAAATAATTTCTTATATTTAATATTTCTATGTTTAGATTTTTAGGAATGATCCCTTGGGAAAGGGGAAGAGGTCGTGGAAGATCTTCCTCTTATAGGGGAAGAGGAGCCGACAGAGTTATCCATCAAATGGCTAACAAAAAGCTTATAGCTTTAAACAATGCATCAACTTCATCAAATATATTTGATGAAAATACATTGAAAGAATTTTTAGCTTTCAAGGCAGCTCAGAGTCAAACCTCTGAAGATACAGCATCATATGCTCAAGCTGCTAAGGAAGATGAAGATGAAAACTAGATTCATAATCCAAAGAAGGATGTTATACTCATTTTTGATCACAAAGATAAAAAAATGGAGTGATCAACCTTGGTTCATAATCAATAGATATTTTGATACTGGATTCTATCCAACTGAGACTTATAAGTCCAGGACGTATTATGAGGAAATCCTCAAAGCCATAAATTGTGAGCTTACCCATTATACTGGGAGCAATAAAACAATAAGTTTTAGTAAGATAATAATCAAACAGATCATATCTGTTGAAAATTGAGGAATATCTCCATTGAAAGACAGAGAAATTCAACACCGTGAAACTAGAACTCCCATTAGATATAACTATTGGGATTATGTAAATGCCTTTCATAAAGCATTTCTATTTGAAAACCAGAATTATAAACATTCTTGGTTTATCAAAATATGTTCTCAAGTTTACAAATTGGATATTCCGATTTGGTTTTATAAATGGTGGCAGTCATACGGTCCATCAATTAATATTTTTAATAAAGAATCATAAAGGTTTAAAACCTTATACACCCAATGGGTGGATTTATCTCCTGCCTTAATAGAGGCACAACATGATAACAATTTTATTGAGGGAATGGCCTCATTACACTATTTTGTCCAGTTCAGTATCCCCTGGCTATGGAAAGGGATACCAGAAACTGGTTATACTAGTGAAAACATGTTTTGTTTGAAAAGAACATACATGAAAAAATTCTGGAAACAAATGATGAAGATAGAAGAAGGCAAAATTAAATGACAAGATACTGTAACACCCCGAATTTTATTTGAAAGAAGAGAAAGGGAAACTACGAAGAAAGAAAAGTAAATGGGTACAAGTTGATGGGGGCAAAGTGTACAAAGTACAAAACTTAATTATTTTAACAATAAAAAGGGTATGGTCGCCCTTAAAGCATGTGATCTGCTTTTTGGGCTCTCGGCCAAAAGAAAAAGAAGAAGTTTTTGGTTCTATGGAGAGGAAGAAGGAGAAGAGGCTGCAAAGGTGAGTTTCTTGAATACATGTTCGATTTTAACCGAATTCACAGCTTGTAATAGAGGTTCTTGGTGTTTTAGAGTTTGTTTTTGGAAATTTGGAGTTGAAGTTGCTGTTGGAAGTGCTTAGTTTGAAGATCTGCTTCAAGGTGAGTATCTAGACCCCTCTTTTACTGGTTTTCGAAGTTTTGGGGCTGTTATGCATACCAACTAAATCATTTTGAAGTAACCAAATGTTTATGATTATTGTTGTTCGACCGTGCCCTGTTGATGCTTGTTTTAGAGGTTGTTTTTAAGTTAGAGTTGCGGTTAGTATGTTTTAAGGGCCTTAGAATGTTAGATCTGTGTTTGGGTAGTGTTAGAATGATTATCGGGTGTTTTGGGTAGTTAGAAATATTTTTAGAATGTTCCCATGCACTTAACTAAATTGTGGTTAAGTGTTGATGCACCTGAGTTCATGCGCCCAAACAGGGGACATGCGCCTAAACAGTGGTTCATGCGCCCAGAATATTGGTCATGAGCCTAAGTGTTGCTCATGCGCCCAAGTGACCCCATGTGCCCAAGGCCATGCGCCCAAATAGTGTCCATACACCCAGAATAAGTGAAAATGCGACTAAGTGCTGGTCATGCGCCCAAATAGTACCCATGCGCCCATAGTTGCCCATGCGTCTAAGTGTTGGAGCGCCTGCATAGTTGAAAAGCGCCTAAGCAGTGCTCATGCGCCTACATAGTTGTAATGCGCCCAGGCTGTTTACACTTAGAATTTTATTGCTGACACGCCTCGTTTTAGACTTAGGGTTTTCTAAGGGCCTTAAGAGGTGGTCGTTTGAGATAGGTTCCTTGGTGATGCGTTGGCTTATGCTTGATGCATGTATGATGTTGTGATGTGGTTTATGTTGTGTGTGTGGTGTGTTATCTTTCTTCGCTAAACCGTTTTCAAAACGTAAGTATTATGTTATATTATACGTTATGTATGATGTATGACTTTACGTGGTTTGATGTATGACTATGAATGAACGTAAAGTATTATGTAACGAAGTGAAAGATAATGATAATGAAAAGTGGAACGTAACGAATGAATGAAAGACTTGCAAGCAATGAGGTGAGCGACCATGTTGTTGCAAAAGACTCAGATAGAGTGCAATCAGTGAGATTGCCTCGAAGGGAGTTCAATCCGCGGGGTTGGCTCGAAGGGAGTACAATCATTTAGATTGGCTCGAAGGGAGTCTATTATTGACTCGAAGAGAGATCGATCCTTGGGATCGACTCGAAGGGGATCCTTGTCGCGTAGCCCGGTACTGTTGGTCTTCGAACATGAGTCGGGTATTGCATGAGACAGGATCCAGATTAAAGTGAAAGATAATGATGAAAGTACGAAATGAACGATGATGAAGATAATACATATTATCAATGTGTACGTATGATGTGTGATCGCTTACGATTACGAAGGTTATGATTTAAAGAAAGTAAAGTATTTTATTTATAAAACTAGAACTCACTTAGCATCGCTGACTTTTTGTATGCATAATAGTTGGCAGGTATTTTGTTGATGCTGAGGAGTTGCAGGCATGGATGCATACGCTACTGGGAACGTTTTGAGTCTGGCATCCACATTTTGATATGTTGTTGTAATCATATATGTAAAAGATTTATGTAATTTAATGATATGTTTTAATTATAAATGAAAGTTTTTAAATTCCGCTGCAAATGTGATATTTGCTTTAAATATTTTATGCGATGACGGTCCAGCTGTAAGCGTCCTGGGAACGGGGCCTTACAAGTTGGTATCAGAGCTAAAGTTTAAGAGAATTGGGTAAATATTTTCAAATCCTAATCTTAAACTGAGAATGGGACAAAAGGAAAGGGATGCCAGTCCTAGTAGCTACATGCCTGCAGGTAAAAGTTTTATGTAAAGGATATTATGTAAGTTAATGTTAACCGGTATTATGTGCGCATGTTTTGTGGCTTATGTGCTTTTGTGTAGATTTAGATACTGATGTAGTCAGGATAGGAAATGCTTGGGGAGTGAAGGGTAAAGTAAGTGGCTAATCACAACTGGCCACTATGATTGGGGACTTACTATACTTGACATAACTCGAGCTATTACCTTGATTAACCGTGTTGGTGTTTGAATCTTGTAGTGTTTAGATGGCTGGCGGTGGGTCTTCTGAGGCTTCGCGAGGTGGAGGTCGGGGTGGATATGGTGTTAGGCCGCATGCTATGAGGAGCAGGGCTAAGACTGCTGAAACGGCTACTGAAGAGCCAGAGTTTCATCACCAGGACGGTGAGGATGGAAGTGCTAATCTGAGAGCCTCAATGAAGGAGGCAGTAGCAGCGGAAGTCCATCAGGTCATGCAGACGATTCTGCCGATTGTAGTGACCGAGGTCATTAGAGCTGTGAAGGAGGATGAAAAGAAGGAGAGTGAGAAAAGAAAGACCGCTAGACGAGGAGGCGAGGAAGGAGGTTTAAGGGGAAGAGAGCAACCGGAGACAGATATGGTTGTCTCCAGTGATGATGAGGAGGATGAAGAAACGGTGCAGGAGGCTGTGAAGGGATGCAGCTATGGAGCATTACAAAGGTGTAGGCCCCCTACGTTTGATGGAAATGGGAGTGCAGCGGCTGCACAACATTGGGTGAGGGAGATGGAGGCGGTACTTGAAATTAGCGAGTGCCGCGAGGATCAGAAGGTGAAGTTTGCTACCCACTCGTTCGTGGACTCGACCTTGTGCTAGTGGGACAACATTGTCCAGGTCGAGGGTACCAAGGCAGTTGGGAGGATGAGGTGGAAGGAGCTGAAGAGGTTGGTGATTGAGGAGTTTTGTCCTTATAGAGAGCTCGACAAAGTTGAGAGAGAGTTCCTGCAGCTGGAGGCGGGAACGATGACACACCACCAATACACCACAAAGTTCAACGAGATGGCAAGGCTGGTGCCAGATCAAGTAACGCCTGTGTCACGAAAGATCAAAAGGTATATTCAAGGTCTGCAGGCAGATATCCGCAGACATCTGATCACTGCCCGGCCAAGTACGTTTAGGTTGGTAGTCGATCTGGCGGGGAGATTGTACGACGAGCGGGAGGCGATGGCAATAATGGATGAAGAAGAGGAGCGGGGCTATGTTAGGAGTGGGAACGAAAGGCGGGATAATGACGATGGTGGATTTGAGGCTAGTGGTAAGAAGGTGAGGATGGATAATCCAAGGATGTTAACAAGGGAAGCGAGGGCATGCAAGAAATATGGGAATGAGCATGCAGGAGAATGCAAGCGGGGATCGAATCTCTGCTTTCAATGTGGGAAGGAGGGTCACCTAGCGAGGGATTGTAGTGCAATGAGATGTTACAGGTGTAGTGAGAGTGGGCACAGGAGCAGAGACTGCATGAAGTCAAGGGCTGAGAGCTCCGAGACAAGGCAAGGTGTTCAGAATGAGGAGAACAGAGGACGAAGGTTAGAGCATTTGCCCTTACTGGGAGGAGACTAGAGCGGACTTCGACACGATGTCAGGTACGTTTCTGGTAATTTAATTTGTGCCTTGTGCTTTGATTGTGGTACTAGTAGTAGTTTCGTTCCTGCTGCCTTTATGTTAAGTTACACGTTAGGAGTAGGAAGATCGATGAGCCTTCGAGGTAGAAATTGCTATTGGTAAGTCCACTAGGTCACCTAATGCCCTAGAATATTGCGCGATAGAATTGAGTGAGTGCGTGTTTCTTGCTAAGTCGTTCAGGAAAGACGTAGGTGGATTGACGTACACCTTCGGGTGAATTGGCCAGCAGCCTATGAGGCAAACACCGAGTGTTGCAAAAAGGTGGTTTGATCAACCACGCCCGACAAGAGTTCGGTGCTGACCTACGGCGGTGGAGTAATGATGAAGGCCTCGTTTTAGGAAAAGAGATTACCCTAATTAGAAAGTGAGTAAAGTTAAACTGAGGTATAAAGGACCAATCTGAATTGTTGCTCAGGTAAGAGAAGTGGCATGTCAACTGGAGCTACCCGACGTGTTAAGTGGAGTTTTCTGACATTCCATGTATCTCGTCTAAGAAAGTGCTCAACTGATGGGGATGGGATCGTGCCATCAGAGAATACTGGGATTGATGAACGATTCAACTACATGGAGCAACTGAGGGTCATTTATGATAGAAGGAAAGGAAAAGCCAAGGAGAATGGTGCTTCCACTTGTGCAAGCACAGTGGAGCCCAGAAGGGGACTAAGCCTACGTGTAAGATCAAAGAAGAGGTGATACAGCGTTACCCGTGACTGTTCAAGAAGCGGCAGGTTTCGGGGACGAAACCTATTTAAGGGGGGTGGACTTGTAACACCCCGAATTTTATTTGAAAGAAGAGAAAGGGAAAGTACGAAGAAAGAAAAGTAAATGGGTACAAGTTGAAGGGGGCAAAGTGTACAAAGTACAAAATTTCATTATTTTAACAATAAAAAGGGTATGGCCGCCCTTAAAGCATGTGATATGCTTTTTGGGCTCTCGGCCAAAAGAAGAAGAAGAAGTTTGCGGTTCTAGAGAGAGGAAGAAGGAGAAGAGGCCGCAAAGGTGAGTTTCTTGAATACATGTTCGGTTTTAACCGAATTCACAGCTTGTAACCGAGGTTCTTGGTGTTTTAGAGATTGTTTTCGGGAATTTGGAGTTGAAGTTGCTATTGGAAGTGCTTAGTTTGAAGATCTGCTTCAAGGTGAGTTTCTAGACCCCTCTTTTACTGGTTTTCGAAGTTTTGGGGCTGTTATGCATACCAACTAAATCATTTTGAAGTAACCAAATGTTTATGATTATTATTGTTTGACCGTGCCCTGTTGATGCTTGTTTTAGAGGTTGTTTTGAGGTTAGAGTTGCGGTTAGTATGTTTTAAGGGCCTTAGAATGCTAGATTTGTGTTTGGGTAGTGTTAGAATGATTATCGAGTGTTTTGGGTAGTTAGAAATATTTTCAAAATTTTCCCATGCGCCTAACTGAATTGTGGTTAAGTGTTGATGCGCAGTTCATGCGCCCAAACAGGGGACATGCGCCTGAACAGTGATTCATACGCCCAGAATATTGGTCATGAGCCTAAGTGTTGCTCATGCGCCCAAGTGACCCCATGCGCCCAAGGCCATGCGCCCAAGGCCATGCGCCCAAATAGTGGCCATGCGCCCAGAATAAGTGAAAATGCGACTAAGTGTTGGTCATGCTCCCAAATAGTACCCATGCGCCCAGAGTTGCCCATGCGTCTAAGTGTTGGAGCGCCTGCATAGTTGAAAAGCGCCTAAGCAGTGCTCATGCGCCTGCATAGTTGTAATTCGCCCAGGCTGTTTACACTTAGAATTTTATTGCTGATGCGCCTAGAATGTTTTAATGTGCCTCGATTTAGACTTAGGGTTTTCTAAGGGCTTTAAGAGGTGGTTGTTTGAGATAGGTTCCTTGGTGATGCGTTGGCTTATGCTTGATGCATGTATGATGTTGTGATGTGGTTTATGTTGTGTGTGTGGTGTGTTATCTTTCTTCGCTAAACCGTTTTCAAAACGTAAGTATTATGTTATATTATACGTTATGTATGATGTATGACTTTACGTGGTTTGATGTATGACTATGAATGAACGTAAAGTATTATGTAACGAAGTGAAAGATAATGATAATGAAAAGTGGAACGTAATGAATGAATGAAAGACTTGCAAGCAATGAGGTGAGCGACCATGTTGTCGCAAAAGACTCAGATAGAGTGCAATCAGTGAGATTGCCTCGAAGGGAGTTCAATCCGCGGGGTTGGCTCGAAGGGAGTACAATCATTTAGATTGGCTCGAAGGGAGTCTATTATTGACTCGAAGAGAGATCGATCCTTGGGATCGACTCGAAGGGGATCCTTGTCGCGTAGCCCGGTACTGTTGGTCTTCGGACATGAGTCGGGTATTGCATGAGACAGGATCCAGATTAAAGTAAAGATAATGATGAAAGTACGAAATGAACGATGATGAAGATAATACATATTATCAATATGTACGTATGATGTGTGATCGCTTACGATTACGAAGGTTATGATTTAAAGAAAGTAAAGTATTTTATTTATAAAACTAAAACTCACTCAGCATCGCTGACTTTTTGTATGTATAATAGTTGGCAGGTATTTTGTTAATGCTGAGGAGTTGCAGGCATGGATGCATACGCTACCGGGAATATTTTGAGTCTGGCATCCACATTTTGATATGATGTTGTAATCATATATGTAAACGATTTATGTAATGTTATGATATGTTTTAGTTATAAATGAAAGTTTTTAAATTCCGCTACAAATGTGATGTTTGCTTTAAATATTTTATGCGATGATGGTCCAGCTGTAAGCGTCCCGGGAACGGGGCCTTACAGATACGTTGGATCATATACAATAAACGATTGAATTATATCAAAAAGAAAGGGATAATCAACAACAAAGGGAATCCCCTAGTCCTTTTCAACATATTATTAGAAAATTACAATTGACTACAGGCATGGATAATATCAGCCAACAAGAACTTCTACAACAATATATGGAAGAAGTTAAAAAGGATATAGTTAAGTACTTCAGGAAAAATGAAGCTTCATCAAGCTCCAGAATGTCTGAATCAGATTCTTCTCAAATAAGGAAAGATACTCAACTTTTCCAAGACAGTCAGCAGGAAGATGAGCCTGTTGAAGAAGACATAGATATGTTAATAACAAAATACGAAGAAAGATACAGTCCAATATCTGGACAAAAGACAAAAGAGAAGATGACACAATAGACCCCACACGAAAGAAAAAGAAAGGTCAATAATGCGATAATTGGCCAACAACAATTATTAAAGAATTTTGTCTACATGTTATAATATTATAACTTTACTGTTTACTTTTTAACTTATTGTGCAATAATAATAATAATAATAGTAATAATAATAGTAATAATAATAATAGTAAAAATAATATATTAATAATAATAAAATAATATTATAAATAATAATAATAATAATAATATATTAATAATAATAAAATAATAATAATAATAATAATATGGTATCAGAGCCATGGTAATTCTGTTGATGTATGTGTGAATGTTTCAACATTTAATTCTGATATTCAAATATGAATAATTTAAAATCTGAAAATACTGTTAAAAACAGTATGGAGGAAGAATATGATATTCCTCATAATTTAGATTTATTAAATAAATAAACTATTCCAAAAATTGATTATAAACTAATATATAAATTAGGAACTTTTGAAAATTGGGATTAAAACAAGTTGTTAAAACAACCGAGGAAACATTTTCCTTAAATAAAGATGAAATGATAATAAAATTATTATCAAAAAGAGATTTACAAAAATATAAAAAAGAATATAAATTTATTCATAGAGGTCTTGTGCAAATTGCATTTAAGCCTTTAACTTTAGAAGATTTACCAAAAAGTTTTGTAGCAGCTCTTAGAGATGTTAGAAACTTGAATTGAAAACAATCCCTTATGGGAATTGTTCAATCTAGTCTGGCACATGGCCCAGTTTATTTTAATATTTATCCTAATTTACAATTATCATTGTCTGATGTTAATATTTTAGATGCTTTAACTTTAAATGTGAAAACGCATGGCTACAATTATGTACCAGGATCAGAGGTAATATGTATATATTATAGAATTTATTATAAGCCTTTATTTACTCTTAATCCGCATTGTAAGATGGTAGATAAACCTTTGAATGAAACTATTATAATAGAAACTAATTTTAATAAAGCTAATATTACTACTAGAAGAAGAATTAAATAGGGAGAAATTAATTTTTCAGAAAATTGGTTGTTAGATAAAGTTAATCCATCCCAACAATATGTGGATAATAATCCAATAAATATTTCTCAAACAAATGAAGGGTCTGTACAAATACAATTTGAAAATAATAAAATAAAATATGAACCCTCTTTGTCAAAATCGATGTCATCACATTATTATATTTCCCCTGTAGATTATACAGTTAGAAGTCCTTCTAGGGCGTCAACATCCAGAATTAGGGAAGAATTTTCTGAAAGAAAAATAGATGAATTAAAAATAAACTCGGATAATATAGTTCGAGGAATTAGACAAATAGATCCGGAATTAACCGAATCAGAAATAAATTTTGTATAAATTATGAATACAAAAGAAAAATTAGATTTTACGCCGGGATCACCGGTAAGAGAGGAAATCTCTAATGAGTTTCTTCAACCCAAATGGGAATTATTTAGAACATGAGTTTTCAAAAATTTTGAAAAAACAGATAAAGAATTTTTTAGAGAAAAATTTTATAAAGAACTAACTGAAAAATAAGAGCTCATACCTTTTGTTCCATGGTTTATTGAAAAATATACTAATAATATTATTTCGGTTATAGAAAGAAATTTTAATATTAACGGAAATATAGTTTCTAATATTTTTCCTCCTACACATGGTTTTAAAATAGAAAAACAAGAAGAAAGATATTATCATGCTTTTCAAAAATTATTGAAAGGTGAAACCTTACAAATAACGATTTCTTATATAAATGGGTTAATAAAACAATAAAATTATTCAAATCTCTATTTAATAATAATTGAAGAATAACTTCAAGATATTTCAAAAAAGATGGATAAAATATTATGCCATTTCAAAGAAAAACAAAATGTCATAATGAATGATCAGTCAAAAGATAAAAAAATCTATTGTTACTCCTAGCATACAATTACCTCCTAAGGTAACAGATTTCAAAACAAAATCTAAAGAAAATTTAATGCAAACATTAAATGATTCAATTAATATTTTAAAAAATCTAAAAATAAATACGTTAACAGATTTTGAAGATAGTTTAAAAGAAGAAGATTATAAACAAAAAATTAATAATGAGATTATGAAATTATCTAAGTTTGCTAATAAGCCAACTCAAAGGATGTATTATTATACTAGGCCTACTCCACAGGATGTTCTAATAGAAGAACAAGAATACATAGTAAATAATTCGTATAGTGGAAAAATGATTTATGAATGGAATATAGATGGTCAAACAGAAGGCTAGATTTATAATACTGTCTATAGGATGCTTATGTACAGTACTATTTGCCAAAATAATAAGAATACGACTAAGACAATAGCTCAAATGATTATATCAGGATTTACAGGCCAACTTAAAGGTTGGTGGGATAATTATTTGTCAGATTCAGATAGAGAAGAAATCCTCAATAGTACAAAAGAGGATAATCGTGTTGTTGATAACAACTCAGTCTATACTTTGATTGTTAACATTATAGAGCATTTTATAGGCAGATGGTTTGATAATTCGGAGCATATTGGAACTCTTCTATAAAATCTTAAGTGTAGAACCCTAACATCTTTTAGATGGTATAAGGATACTTTCCTAAGCAGAGTAACGGAACTCCCTGAGTCTAATAGCTCACATTGGAAGTCAAAATTTGTAGATGGCCTCCCTTATCTATTTGCAGAAAGAGTCAGCAATAACCTTAGAAAAGAAGGAATTAGTATAAATTATGATGATTATACTTATGGCAAGATAATAGGAACTTGTATTCAAGAAAGTTTAAGTTTATGTAATGAAATAAAATTAAACCAACAAATTGAGAAACATTCTTTGCATGAAAAGAAACAATTAGATGAATTCTGTATTCAATTTGGTATAGAAAAAGCCTTAAGTAATTCTAAAAAAATTAAGAAATCAAATCCCTACCAACATCAAAAAAGAAAAAGGAAAAGGAAAGATTGAAAAAATAAAAGAATTCAGAAATATGAAGAACAGAAACCTTCATACAAGGCATATAAGTCAAAATTAATTTGTAAAAAATGTGGAAAAATAGGTCATAGAGCAAAAACTTGTTGGGTTAGGAAAAAGCTTAATAAGCTAGAAGATGAAGATTTAAGAAATCAAATATCAAAAATACTTTTAGAATTAGATTTTGAATCTGATCAATTTTCTAATGAAGATTTAATTATTTTAGAAAATGAAAGTGTATACTCTTCCTCTGAAGAAGAAAACTGTTGCGAAAACAATTGCTGTAATAATACTTCAGAAGACGAAGAAAATATTTATCAAATAATTTCACAATTTCAAGATATAGAAATAAATATTTTAACAAGTGAAATAATAGAATTATTAAAAGTGGTAGATGATCCACAGATTAAAGAGAAAATAATCTCTTCATATATGAAAAAACAAGAAGAAGGTCCTTCTTGTTCAAATTTTAAAGATTCAAAACCATTTTCTCTAGCTGAATTAAAAAATCAATTAAATCAAAGAAATAAAGATAAAAAACCTGTCGATATACAAAAATTAAAAAAAGAAATTGATAATTTAAAAATCAGAAATAAAGATTTTACAATAAAATAATAAAAAATTAGATCATAGAATAATAAGTCTAGAAAAAATAAATTAAATATACAACAAATAGAAGAATCATAATTATATCTAAAAAATGTAAGAAAAATCATTATTTCTTAAAAATAGCATGGAAAAATTAAATTATTAATAGGAAATAATTTTTTAATAAAAGTAATTGCACTCTTTGATAGTGGTGCAGATTTAAATTGCATACAGGAAAAATTAATTCCTACAAAATATTACTATAAGACTACTCATAGTCTTAGTCATGTTGGAAAAGGAAAATTGGAAGTAAATTATAAAATTCCTCAAGCCTTTATTTGTCAAGATAATACCTGTATTAGTACAAGCTTCGTACTAGTAAAAAATCTTGGAAACCAAGTTATACTTGGAAGCCCTTTCTTTGATAAAATCTTTCCATTAAAAACATAGACCATACTGGAATAACTGGTACGTACGAAGGAAAAGAAATTGTTTTTAAATTCATTTCTAATCCAATAAAAAGAACATTAAATAATTTAAAGGAGGATTTGCTAAGAGCAAAAATAAACAAATAAAATTCTTACAAGAGGAAATATCTTCTTTAAGCATTCAAAAAAAATTAAATAATCCAAAATTACAAGAAAAGATTAAATTAATAGAATACCAATTCAGTTTACAAATATGCAATGATCACCCCAATGCTTTCTGGGATAGAAAGAAACATATTGTTTCACTTCCATACGAAGAAAACTTTAATGAGGGACAAATTTCGACCAAGGCGAGACCTTGCCAAATGAATTCTGAATATATGGAATTGTGTAAATAAGAGATAAAATCTCTTTTAAGCAAGAATTTAATAAGACATTCAAAATCTCCATGGTCATGTACAGCCTTTTATGTTAATAAACATTCCGAACAGGAAAGGGGTGTACCAAGGTTAGTCATTAATTACAAACCGCTTAATAAAGTTTTAAAATAGATTAGATATCCTATACCTAATAAAAAAGACTTATGAGACAAGTTATACGAGTCAAATATATTTTCTAAATTTGATTTAAAATCAAGATATTGGCAAATTCAAATTGAAGAAAAAAACAGATATAAAACTGCTTTTACAGTACCGATTGGGCATTTCGAATGGAATGTTATGCCATTTGGTTTAAAAAATACCCCATCAGAATTTCAGAATATTATGAATGATATTTTCATTCCTTATAGTGAATTTATTATCGTTCATATGATAATATCCTTGTATTTTCAAAAGATACTGAAACTCATTTTAAACATTTAGAAATATTCAAAAACATAATTTTAAAAAATGGTTTGGTTATTTCTAGACCAAAGATGCTACTTTTCCAAACTAAAGTTAGATTTTTGGGTCATAACATTAATCAAGGGGAATATAATTCCAATTAATAAAAGTATTAAATTTGCATCTAAATTTCCGGATGAGATTTTAGAAAAAACCCAATTACAAAGATTTCTTGGAAGTTTAAATTACATTCTTCCTTATTATAAAAACTTAGCAGAAGATACTGCTTTACTATATGATAGGCTAAAGAAAAATCCTAAGCCATGGTCTATCAACCATACTAAAGCAGTTCAAAAAATTAAGCAAAAAGTTCAAAACCTTCCCTGCTTAATGATTGCAAACCCAGAATGGGAAAAAAATGTTGAAACTGATGCCTCAGATATAAGGTATGGAGGTATATTAAAACAAATATCTCTAATTAATAAACAAAAATATCTTGTTAGATTTCATTCTGGAAAATGGATTGAAAGCCAAAAGAATTATGCAACCATTGCAAAAGAAATTCTTGCAATAGTTAAGTGTGTTTTAAAAATTCAGAATGATTAATTCAATAAAAAAATTATAATTAAAACTGATTGTAATGCAGCTAAGTATATGTTTTCAAAAGATTTTAAACATGATGTTTCCAAACAAATGTTTGCTAGATGGCAATCTCATCTTGCACCATTTGATTTTGAAATAATTTACAAAAAGGGAACTGATAACAATTTTCCTGATTTTCTTACTCAAGAATATCTAATTTAATATGGCACATTCTAAAGGTCCAATAAAAATGACATTATTGGCCATAGCAGAAGAAAAGGCATAAATTATGTTTGAAATTAGAACAATCCAGAGAAGAATGGATGAAATCATAGATTCAAATTATGAATCTGTGAGTAATCATAATATGAATATTATTAAACTAAGATTAAAAGGTTTTAAAAGGAAATATAAGGATCTTATTGAAAAAGAAATAATAATTTCTTGTATCTAATGCTTCTATTCTAATTTTTATGTTTAGACTTTCAGGAATGATCCCCTGAGAAAGGGGAAGAGGCCGTGAAAGATATTCCTCTTATAGGGGAAGAGGAATAGAAAAAGTTATCCATCAAATGGATAACAAAAAGCTTATAGCTTTAAACAATGCATCAATAAATGCATCAACTTCATAAAAAATACTTGATGAAGAGACATTAAAAGAATTTTTAGCTTTCAAAGCAGCTCAAAGTCAAACCTCTGAAGATACAGCATCATATGCTCAAGCTGCTAGTGAAAATAAAGATGAAAGCTGGATTCATAATCCAAAAAAGGATGTTATACTCCTTCTTGATCACAAAGATAAAAAATGGAGTGATCAACCTTGGTTCATAATCAAGAGATATTTTGATACTGGATTCTATTCAACTGAGACTTATAAGCAAGAACGTATTATGAGGAAATCCTCAAAGCCACAAATTGTGAGCTTACCCATTATACTGGGAGCAATAAAATAATAAGTTTTAGCAAGATAATAATCAAACAGATTATATCTGTTGAAAACTGGGGAATATCTCCATTAAAAGACAGGGAAATTCAACACCTTGAAACTAGAACTCCCATTAGATATAACTATTGGGATTATGTAAATGCCTTTCATAAAGCATTTCTATTTGAAAACCAGAATTATAAACATTCTTGGTTTATCAAAATATGTTCCCAAGCTTATGAATCGGATATTCCGATTTGGTTTTATAAATGGTGGCAGTCATACGGTCCATCAATTAATATCTTTAATAAAGAATCACAAAGGTTTAAAACCTTATACACCCAATGGGTGGACTTATCTCCTGCCTTAATAGAGGCACAACACGATAATAACTTTATTGAGGGAATGGCCTCATTACATTATTTTGTCCAGTTCAGTCCCCTGGATATGGAAATGGATGCCAGAAACTGGTTATACTAGTGAAAACATGTTCTGTTTTAAAAGAACATACATGACAAAATTCTGGAAGCAAATGATGAAGATGGAAGAAGGCAAAATCAAATGCCAGGACACGTTGGACCATATCCAACAGACAATTGAATTATACCAATGACAAATAGATAATCAACAACAAAGGGAAGCTCCTAGTCCTTTCCAACATATCATCAGAAAATTACAGATGACCACAGGCACATATAATATCAGCTAAAAAGAACTTCTACAACAATATATGGAAGAATTTAAAAAAGATATAGCAAAGCATTTTAGAAAAAATGAAGCATCTTCAAGCTCAAGAATGTCTGAATCAGATTCTTCTCAAATCGGGGATGATAGTCAACTTTTCCAAGACAGTCAGCAGGAAAATGAGCCTGTTGAAGAAGACATAGATATGTTAATTACAAAATACGAAGAAAGATACGGTCCAATATCTGGACAAAAGGCAAAAGAGAAAAGGACACAATAGGCCCCACAAGAAAGAAAAAGAAGAATCAATAATTCAATGAATTAATTGGCCGGCAATATTTTTGTCTACATGTTACATTATTGTAACCTTTACTATTTACTTTTTGACTTATTGTACAAAATGCGTCAGACGCAACTATAAGCAAATATTCGTTGAAATATTCGGTGCCAGGGCCTTTATATAAAGAGGAATTAGTGTTTAGTTAGAGGCAGCAGATTTCCCAACCATCTCACTTTCTCTTGTAAAAATCCTTCTGCAATAATATTTGAAGTTTAAAGTTTGAAGAATCAATCTCTGGTAATTTCTTTTTTACTTTAATTATTTCTGTTATGATAGCCTCACTTAGGGGCTAAACCTCTAAGTGTTGGAACATCATCATGCTTAACAGATTATCATAATAAAAAGAGATCTTAAAACCTGGACAAGGGTAAAAATTTAAGAGAAATAATGGGATAGGGTTACAGTCCATCTAAGATGTTAATGTGATGGTCGACCGCCTGGGGACCCGTTTAAGCCATAAAGCCAAGAAGGCGTGGGGCGTTTTGGGTCTGACCTGTACTGATCACATATTAACATCCTGGACAATGACTGTGTAGAATCACCAACGTTTCACTGCTTCTCTTAACCTCTTTAACTTTGTCTGAGTTTATGGTTTTTTCCTTTTTTTTTCCCGTAAAAGATCATGTCTCTTATAATAATAATAATAATAATATAAATAATAATAGTTTTGAGACGAGTCCAAAAGAAAACCTGGCCCGGTTATCATTCCGAACCCCAACGTGAGTTGTCATTTTCTCAGACCTGCCACCGGGTTATCCTTGACTAATAATCCTAATCGGAATCGGAGATGCCTTTGTAAATTTGCTCCCCCTTTTCACTTCACAATTCACAATTCACAATTCACAAACACGTTATCGCCTTCCTCTACAAATCATCGCCTTCATCGCTCAACTACTTCAAATCGACCCCCTTTTTGCCTTTTGAGGGGTTTTCGCAACAACTTTTGAGGTACCTTACGGTCATCAATTTAGGTTTATACGCTTTTACGTTTATCATTCCTGTTAGATCTGTGCTGACACGTCTCCGACGGTGTTTTTCTACTCCGATCTGCCTTGATCTGTGCTCATTTGTTTTTCGTTTCGTCTTTTTAGGGTTTCATTTTTCGTAGTTAGGGTTTTTGTTTGGGATTTTGCATTTGTTTTTGTAGCGTTTTCTTTGATTTTAAGTTGCTGTGAAGTGTGATTTGCGGTTTCGTTAGCGATTCTGTTCGTGTATTTTACTACAGGGAGTGACTTGTTTATGTGGTTTACTAAGCGATTTTTTTACAGGGTACTGGTTATTTGCGTTTGACTGAGGTATCAATGTGATTTACTAAACGATCTGTTACAAGATTCTGCTTCTTTGCGTTTGACTGAGTGCAGAAGAGTGACAACATATTTTTACTCTTGTTAGTATAGGATTCTGCCAGTACTACACAGACTTAATGTAATGCATGTGTTATATTTTTTTTCAGTTATTCTTGTTGTGAGTCATATTTTCTTTTATTCTTGTTATGATTATATGATCTTGTTATGATCGTTATATTTTCTATGTTTCCATTTTTTTTAAAGATTCTGAGTTAAGGCTTTTTTGATAGTAAAATATGGTTAATTTTGCCTAATGTATGTAACATCATATAATGGTTGGATAGTTTAGGGTTTCTGGCGCTATTTTGTGAGAAACATGCAGTTTTGGTTTGTTTTTAGTTACCACTTGAATTTTATATTATTATTATTGTGCTACTGACTGTGCTCTTTTACACCTTGTAGTTGTCATCATGGTGAGGAAGAGGAGAACTGAACTCCCCGGTGCAGGAGAAAGTTCTGGGTCTCAGGAAGCAAGTACTGGACAAAGGGGTGTTGCTCATCGCCCACCAGCACAACAGCAGCCACCACAGCAACAGGGTGGCTATCAACAAGGACGAGGCAGGGGTGGTCAAGGACCACAGGGTCCTTACCAAGGTCAGGGTGGACAGCCACAAGGAGGAAGAGGGTGGGGCCCAAGGGGTGGATCACGTGGAATGACTCCACAGCAGTATCCTGGTGGGCCACTGGATCAACCACAGCAAGGGCGAGGGTCTCAGCAACAACAGACTCCAAGAGGAACTGCACCATCTCAGCGCGGTGGTGTTTCTGGACCTGTGTATGCTGGTGGACCTTCAATGACACCAACTCCCGAGCTGCACCAAGCAACACAGGCTCCCCAGCAACCCGGGGTCACAAGGCAACCTCCTACTCCCTATGGAAAACCACCTGGTGAAGTGGTTCATGCGGAGTCCTCTTCGGGTTCATCCAGCAACCAGCCCGTGCATGAGGCAATGGCCCAGCTCTCTGTCCAGAAAGATGA
Organism: Flaveria sonorensis; assembly: GCA_025506505.1. Classification (NCBI taxonomy): domain Eukaryota; kingdom Viridiplantae; phylum Streptophyta; class Magnoliopsida; order Asterales; family Asteraceae; genus Flaveria; species Flaveria sonorensis. The sequence continues at coordinate 13,590,064 of CM046435.1, read as the reverse complement.
GCCTGTTCAAGCTGCACCTGCTTCTAGCAAATCAATGAGATTTCCTTTACGCCCAGGAAAAGGTAGTTCGGGAACAAGGTGCATTGTTAAAGCCAACCATTTTTTTGCTGAACTGCCTGACAAGGATTTACACCAGTATGATGTGAGTTTCGGAGGTGTTTTACTTTATTTTAAAACGCTGTAATATTTAATTTGTATTTCTTCATCTGACTGTTATCTTTTTTTGATGGTGGTAGGTTACTATCACCCCTGAAGTGACCTCCCGTGGTGTGAACCGGGCTGTGATGGCACAGTTGGTGAAGCTTTATAAGGTTTCTCATCTTGGGAAACGACTTCCTGCGTATGATGGAAGAAAGAGTCTATATACAGCTGGACCTCTCCCTTTTGTCTCCAAAGATTTTAAAATAACTCTGCTTGATGAAGATGATGGATCAGGCGGTGCTAGGTTTTGCATCTTGATTAGTTCGATTGATTTTGCTCAACTATATGTATTGATAACATTCTCTTTGTTCTTCTTGGCTCACAGGAGAGAGAGGGAGTTCAAAGTTGCAATCAAGTTGGCTTCACGTGCTGACTTGCATCACTTAGGATTGTTTTTGGAGGGAAGACAAGCGGATGCTCCTCAAGAAGCACTTCAGGTGCTGGATATTGTTCTTCGGGAGTTGCCTACTAGCAGGTGAGGATATAAAGTCGATATGCAGTCTCATGATTTGTAACTTTATCCTTACTAATTGCTCATGTTGGGTCTTATATAGGTACACGCCAGTGGGCCGATCATTTTATGATCCTAATCTGGGACAAAGGCAACCATTGGGTGAAGGGCTTGAAAGTTGGCGTGGCTTCTATCAGAGCATACGCCCTACTCAGATGGGGCTTTCTCTCAATATTGGTTCGTATCACATCATGTCTTGTGGTATTTTTTACATTGTTGTGTCAAACGGTGGCATTGCTAGCTAAAACAAGTTGTCTATCTAAATTAATATTTGGTGCTTGTTTTGTTGTTCTAATGATGTATCAGTTTGGTCTTTCTTAACATATATACCGCTGAGCTTGTTATTTTTGTGCTACAGATATGTCCTCAACTGCCTTTATTGAGCCACTGCCTGTAATTGACTTTGTAACTCAGCTCCTGAACAGAGATGTTTCAGCACGGCCTTTATCTGATTCTGATCGGGTTAAGGTTAGGCTTTCATCCAGTTCCTTTCAGATGGTTCTGGTTCTAATTGTAATGGTTTGTTGAGTAAATGCTTTTTAAAACAAATGGGTGTACTTAGCATACCCTTAACACTTTGAAAACTAGTTTTGTAAAGAGAGGAAAGATCTTACTTATTGTTAAGCTTCAGTTCTTTTGGTCAATGCAATTTTGCCTGTTGTTATGGGGCAATGCATATCGTTTGATAAAGTCGAACGTCCACTTATGGCTTGATAGATCAAAAAAGCACTAAGAGGAGTCAAGGTTGAAGTGACGCACCGTGGTAACATGCGTAGGAAGTATCGCATATCTGGGTTAACATCTCAGGCAACACGAGAACTCAAGTAAGGATGAATGGCTGGTTTGGAACTGCTGTTACTTGTTATAGATTATTATTTTGTTAGCTATGACAATTTTTTTAATTCCAAAAAACAGTTTTCCAGTTGATGAAAGAGGTACCATGAAATCTGTAGTTGAGTACTTCCGCGAGACATATGGTTTTTCTATCCAACATGTACAATGGCCATGTCTGCAAGTTGGAAATACTCAGAGGCCAAATTATTTGCCTATGGAGGTTTGTTTGTAATTAACTGTGTCCTTTGTTATGGTTTAAGCAGTCTAATATTTTTTAATTAATCTTCAGGTCTGTAAGATTGTTGAGGGTCAGAGGTACTCAAAGAGGCTGAATGAAAGACAAATTACCGCCCTACTCAAAGTCACCTGTCAGCGTCCTCAGGATAGAGAGAGGGACATCCTAAAGGTTGTCGAAGTTTATTTTTACTAAATCTAATGCTTTCATTACCAGTTTTTGGTTTAAAACTAGGTATTTTCTTCTTTACACTTTGGGTTTGAAGGGATCTTGGTAGGACCTCCGATTATAAATCACTTTAGTATAACTGCTTTGAATGTGTGGTTGGGCATCTCTTGTAAGGTTTAGCCAGCTAATTACTAATATCATTTATCATATCTGATGCTTCTGCAGACAGTTGCTCACAATAATTATGCTAATGATGACTATGCAAAGGAGTTTGGGATTAAAATTAGTCAGAAGTTAGCCTCTGTTGAAGCTAGGATACTGCCTCCACCCTGGGTAAATAGTCACCCTTTAGTTCCTCAACATTTAAGACTGTGTTATATATATATATTTTCTGACAGTTATTTTCCTTTGTAGCTCAAGTACCATGACACGGGCCGTGAGAAGGACTGTTTGCCTCAAGTAGGTCAATGGAATATGATGAATAAGGTAACTGTCTTTTTCAAACAAATGATTTTGTTGTGACAACAAATCTGTCTTTTGTATTATGTCCATCTATGTTGATCTATGGTGTTATTGTTTATCCCTTTTTTTTCTTTGAATGGCAATTGTTTATTTACAGTGGTTAATATTAATAAGATTTTAAGAATTTCTACTTGCGTGTTCGTTTATCCTATTATTTCTGTGTTCAAATGTATTCAACTCTTGATAAGTTGTGTGCATTACTTCAGCAACTTGTGCCTCAAGGCTCAAGTCTGTGTCGTACATTGATAGGCAAATTCTTGTACTATGCATCTGCCTGACATCTGTCTGTAAGATGTTATGGTGTTGCTACTGAAGACGTCTGCTAATAAAAGCTTTTTATCCTGAATATCTGGTACAGAAAATGGTTAATGGGGGAAGAGTTGCTAGCTGGATTTGCATAAATTTTGCCCGCAATGTGCAAGATAATACTGCACGTACTTTTTGCCAAGAGCTTGCCCAAATGTGTAATATTTCTGGCATGGTATGTCAGGAGCCCTATAATATTTAGATTATTATTAATTCAAATGCCTTTTGAATTGTTTGAACTTTGTTATTGTAAAAAATGCAGGCATTTAATCCAGATCCTGTACTTCCTCCATTTAGTGGTCGTCCTGAACATGTTGAGAGGGTGTTGAAAGCTCGTTTCCATGATGCAATGACTAGACTCCAACCTCAAAAAAAGGAGCTTGATCTGCTCATTGTCATTCTCCCTGACAACAATGGCTCTCTTTATGGTATCATGCATCTGTTTCACCCGGCCATATCAGCAAGTGTTTTGTTGTGACTTTACGTTTCATGTTTTTTTATTGTGTGAAGGTGATCTGAAACGAATCTGCGAGACTGATCTTGGGATTGTGTCTCAATGCTGTCTAACTAAACATGTGTTTAAGATGAGTAAGCAGTACCTGGCTAATGTTGCTTTGAAGATTAATGTAAAAGTTGGAGGAAGGAATACAGTTCTTCGTGATGCAATTTCAAGGAGAATTCCTAATGTCAGTGATGTTCCTACGATCATCTTTGGGGCTGATGTTACTCATCCACACCCAGGGGAAGATTCAAGCCCCTCTATTGCAGCTGTATGTACATGAAAGCTTACTTTTAATGTTTCTTTTTATTAATTTTTTTATAATTTTATTTCATGTGTTGATTGTTTTGTATTGTTTGAGCACTGCATATAGGTTGTTGCTTCTCAGGATTGGCCTGAGATAACCAAGTATGCTGGCTTGGTTTGTGCACAAGCCCACCGTCAAGAACTTATACAAGATCTGTTCAAGGAGTGGCAAGACCCAAACAAAGGCAAAATGTCTGGTGGCATGATCAAGTATGTGTTTTTGTTAGAGGTGGCAAACTGGACGGGTTGAGCAACGGAAAAAATAAATTTATTAATGACTTTAATAAAAAGTTGTTTGGTAATAAATAGTTACAGGAACTTAAGTATACAATGATAAACTTTAGCAAATGAATAAAACAGTTTACGAGGTTGTATGCAGTCAATCTTATGTAAACTTGTTCAACCCAGTTCACTTTTTTTTTTACGACTAGTCAATGATTGGTATTGACCCGTTTGAGATATAACCCAACCCAAAAAGACCCATTCATAAGTGGATGGGTTGATATTTCCATTTTTTCTACATTATCTATGGGCATCCACTTCCTGTATGTCTTTTGTGATTTGTTTTATTGTAAGATTTTATAATGAATAATGTTGGTTTGTATGCAATGGAAAAAAATAGGGAACTCCTCGTATCTTTCCGCAGAGCAACTGGGCAAAAGCCACAACGGATTATTTTCTACAGGTATTTTCTCCTTTGACACGGTACCTTGTGCTGCATCTTCATCACCAGTGTTTTTAATTAATTACGTTCACTTTTCTGATGATTTACAATCACATGTCCATGTAGGGATGGGGTGAGTGAAGGCCAGTTTTATCAAGTTTTACTATATGAGCTTGATGCAATACGTAAGGTGATAATAATATTCAACTTTAACTTATTCTGTAATGTCAATCAGAGTCTTGCTTCTTGATCTTGATCAATTTTTTTTTTTGTTATCAGTGTAATAAATCTACTTTAACTTGTATCAGGCATGTGCATCACTGGAGCCAAATTATCAGCCCCCAGTAACATTTGTGGTCGTTCAAAAACGTCATCACACCAGATTGTTTGCCAACAGTCATCAAGATCGTAATTCTACCGACAGGAGTGGAAATATACTGCCAGGTATGCGATTCATCTTGTAATATTATCGGTTTTATTTGAGAGGTATGTTACATTTACATACCAACTGCTAATTGTTCAACAAGAAGTTATTTTAGCCATATCTAGGATTTAGGGTAATATGAAATTTGTATGTGTTGCAGGCACGGTTGTTGATTCAAAGATATGTCATCCCACAGAATTTGATTTCTACCTGTGTAGCCATGCTGGCATTCAAGTATGTATTCATGCATGCATTACATTTGAATTGATTTTAGTTATTGACATAAGATGTAATGAAATTGGGTTGGAACAGGGTACTAGCCGTCCAGCCCATTACCATGTGCTCTGGGACGAGAACAAGTTTCAAGCTGATGCTCTGCAGTCACTAACTAATAACCTGTGCTACACGTACGACTGTCTCTTTCATTTTAAGATATATCTTAACTTGGATTTTATTTTATTTTTTATGTTTTATGAAACTAAGTTTTTATTCGACAGATATGCAAGGTGCACTCGATCTGTGTCAATAGGTAAAGTTCATATTGCATGGTTCAATAGATTTTTATAATGGACCTTTAGTAAATTGCAGTTTTGGTTGTGTTACAGTACCACCAGCATACTATGCCCATCTGGCTGCCTTCCGTGCTAGGTTCTACATGGAGCCGGATACATCCGACAGTGGATCCATGACTAGTGGTGCTGCTGGTCGTGGGATGCAGCAGGGTGGAAGAACCACACGTGTGCCAGGCGCTAATGCTGCAGTTAGGCCACTCCCTGCCCTCAAGGAGAATGTCAAGCGTGTCATGTTTTATTGCTAAATTTATATCGCTTTTGCTGCTACTTATGTGTTGCTTTCCAACTTAAAACTGGTGAATCTTCTACTTGTGTGTTGCTTTCAAACTTAAGACAGGTGAATCTTCTACTTGTATGTTGCTTTCCAACTTAAAACTGCTGAATCTTCTGTTATGAATTATTTTATATTTTGTATGAAAAAGTAAAGCCCTAATGTCACTGCATCGGTCTTGATGAACAAATCTGGGCAGTGAGACTGCCAATATTCCATGTAAGAGATAATACGATATTTGGTGAAACACATTAGCTGAAACTTATCTACTTATTGGCGAAGTCTGATTTGGTGGATAATACTCAAGATTATTAAGATGGTTGAGAAAAGCTGGTCACATTTCTAACTGTTCTTTTACATCTCGTATTAAGTGCGTCGATACTAGTATACATTCACTAACCATTGACTAAACTTTCCCAACTATTACTACAAATCAGTACCCTTTGGTTAAGAAGATCCTTGACCCTAAGGATTAAATGATGGATACCATTGGTTCATCAAAAGAGCAGATTCTCAAGTAGCATCTTTGGGTAAGGAATCTTTCGATTTGACCAACTATAGAATCACTATGTAGTTATGCTTCTTGAAAACACGAGTATCAATGACGCTTTTAGGTTCTCGAGAACTGGAAACAACAAAGGGAGTAGAAGTACTTGGAGGATAAGGAGCATGGTACTTTTTAAGCAATGAAACATGGATCGTAGGATGAATAATGGACCCCTTTCGTAAATGCAAAGTATAAGCAACCAAGCCAACCTTAGCTAAAACCGGGTAAGGACCAAAGTATTTAGCTCCCAACTTTTGATGAGGTCTAGCTTGCGATAGGGATGAAGTTTCAAGTAAACCTAATCACCCACTTGAACACTCCGTTCTGATATGTGAGCACATTCAAGGTTGGTCTTTAAAATCTTGATAACTTCCTCTCTAAGACTAACCATCAACTTCTATCAATTGCTTCATTATTACTCTCTCCTGGCAAGGCAAATGAAGTGGGGTGGTTGAATTTGACTTCAAATGGAGTGCATTTAATAGCCGAATGATAAGCGGTGTTATACTAAAATTCAGCTAATGGCAACCATTTAAACCAATCTTATGGTCGATCAAAACACATAAATCGAAGATAACCTTCCAAACATTGATTAAGAACTTCAGTTTGTCCATCACTTTGTGGATGGTAAGAACTTGATAACTTATGATCCACACCCTAAAAGGCTAGTAATTCCTTCCAAAAATAACAAACAAAGATTTTATCCCTATCAGGAACATATGGATTTTGGATTACCATGAAGACGAAAAATCTAATCAAGAAACAGTTAGGCTACTTCGACTAAATGAAGGGATGTTTAAAAGCTATAAAGTGAGCATCTTAATCTATCCACCACCGCCAGTATAACATCCTTATTGTAAGCCCCCGTTCTCGGGAACCCCACAGCTGGTCAATCACAACCTTAATTATAACAAGACACAATAAATTTCATAAAACATTGCAGTGGATTAAATTATAAAAAACCATTTCATGCTTTAATAAATACATTTGTTAAATAATATATCGTCATTTACAAGATAACAAAATATCACTTAGTTGTATTACAAAACATCATTATTATTGCATGAGATGGATGTCAGTCTTGCCCGCCAAATAGCTTCACCCTCATGCCATCTTCAGCAACAAGTTATCTGCCAACTGAAAATGCATCATAAGTCAGCGTTGCTGAGTGAGTTCTAGTTTTATAAGTAAAATACTTTACCTTTAGTAAAAACCTTTTCTTTACTTTCGTTCGTGATCACACAACATACATACATCTTGATAATATCATTATTATCTTTTATCATCGTTCATAATCGTTAATTTCGCACTTTTTCATTATCTTTCATTTCTATTTAGATCCTGTCATAAGGTATACCCCATCATTGGGCACGAAGCCGCCTCAGCCTTGGGGTTAAGCGACAAGGATCTCGTTTCGCACGTATGGATCAGTCACCAAGACTGACCCCCCTGTGTGTACACCCTCATGGGTTAGCCAAGATCGCACGCTATATTGCATACAGTTGAGCTAACAACTCTTCATTGAGTTGTGAACCTCTTTAAATTTGCTTGCAAGACTTTCATTCATTCGTTATGTTCCACTTTTCATTATCTTTAATCTTCCGCTTCTTTTATGATAATACTTTACGTATAAGAGCATTAACACACCACGTAAAGTCACATAATAATACGTAATAAGGAACATCAACAACAGGCCACATACATGCATAACATGAACCAACATAACCCACCAAAACATTCCAGAGCTTAATCATAAATTTCTATTTCCCCAAAATTTCAGAAAAATTCTAAGGCAACTTAGGCGCATGAACACTATGTGGGCGCCTGGGCACTATGAGGGCGCACAGACAGTTGGGCGCATGGGGAAAAACTTAGGCGCATGGGAAAAACTTAGGCGCATGGGTACTATGCAGGCTCATGAGTACTATGCATGTGCATGGGTACTTGGGCGCATGGGAAAACTTAGGCGCATGGGCAAACACTTAGGCGCATGGGCAAAAACTTAGGCGCATGAGCAAACACTTGGGCGCATAGGCAGTTTGGGCGCATGGGTACTATGCCAGTTCTAACGTATACTAATTTTTAGTTCCCGATCATCATCCTTACATATTCTTAGCCCAAATCTAGCATACTAAGCTCATAAAACAAGCATACAACCACATAATTCAGTCAAACATTCACAAACACACACACCCACATAAAACAGAGGAACACATACGGTTTTAACATGCTAAAAATTGTAAAATGATAATTTATATGCATTTCAGCCCCAAAACAAGTTTAAAACAGAAAAACCGGGGATCTAGAACTCACCTACAACAGCCTTTGAGTAAAACTCCTCCAAACTAGAGAGCACTTGAAGTTCAAACACCTAAACACACCAAAAACACCCAACCGAACGCAGAAAACACATAAGACTCGGTCCGCAAGCTGAAAATTCAGCTGAAACCGAACAAAACACACAAAAACTCACCTTCTAGCCGATCTTCTTCTTCTTCTCTCTAGAAAACCGATGGAAACTCTTCTGTACTTCTTTTTACAGACGAGACAGTTGGTGAGCAGAGGTGTGGGCGGCCATGCCCACTTTTTAAAGATAATTATATTAGAGTTTGCCTCATGCACAACTTCAACCCCTTAACTTGGGTTATTTTACCTATCTTTCTTTATACTTCTCTTTTCTTTCTTTTTTTTTTTTTTTTAAAAAAAAATTTTCGGGTGTTACACTTACCATGCGATACAGGTAACACTTCGATGAAATCCATAGAAATATCTTCTCAAAATCCTGATGGAATTGGAAGAGGTAAAAACCCTGGTTAAGCAGCTGTATCAGTTTTACATTGTTGGCAAACTACACATTGGTTAACATAAGTAGCCACCTTTGTCCTCAACTTTGGCCAATAAAACAGCCTAACCACTCTATTAAAGGTAGCATAAACCCCAGAATGTCATCCATGAGCTGAATCATGCAACCATTTATAGATTTTATGTTTGAGATCAGTAGAATTGCTAATAACCAGCTTACCCTGTCTTCTTAGCTCTTGTGAATTCCAAGTATATTCAAGATGAGAAGAAGCATCTCGTTGTAAATCCTTAATGATGGTCTACAACAAAGGATGTGTAACCCAACCTTCCTTAATATCCTCCCATAAAGAAGTATATACAAAAGAAGAAACTAATTGAAGTAATTCCCCATTTGTAACTCTAGAGAGAGCATCTGCAACCTTATTCTCTACCCCTTTTTTATATCGAATCTCAAAAGAAAAACCTAACATATTTGATAAGCAATTCTATTGCAGAGGTGTGAAAACCTTACTATCTAAAAGATACTTGAGGCTTGCTGGTCAGTGTGAATTATAAAGGGACTATGAATCTATTGCTACCATTTTCGCACCGCATGTATGATTGCCAATAACTCCCTTTCATAAGTTGTTAAAGCAAGTTTTTTAGGGATAATGTTTTTCTAATATAAGCAATTGGATGACCCTGCTGCATTAAGATTGCTTCAATGCCAAAACCAGAAGCATCAGTTTCTATGACAAAAGGTTCCTCAAAATTTAACAAGGCTAACACATGCGTCTGGATCATAGCCAGCTTTAAAGCTTGAAAAGCCGTCTCCGCATCAAAATTGTCACACCCCATTGACCGGGTCTGGCGGTGACTAACTGAAATCATCGTAATGCAGCAGAATTAAATAAATTCAAACTTAATCATTACATCATCCAAGGTGATTGTCTAAGTGGCATTACATCACTAATAAATATCCATATGTTAAATTATCTAAATATTTGAATAAAACATATTAATTTAATTTTTCGTAAATGATAAGATAGATAGGGCAATGGCTGAGTCTTCAAATGTCCAACTAAGGTGGCATTTATCCTTTTGACACCTGTTAATCAATCTTCTCCTGAAATACACACCTAAAATACGTCAACATAATGTTGGTGAGCTCATGAGTTTAAGACAGATTACCTTTAATGATGGATATAATATTCAGTAAAAGTGTTAATGACTATAACAATAATGACAATATAATATCCAAGGTGCACTACAGAATGTATCACAATTAAGCCTGACTCGGACTTACCTGCCCGAGTGCTAAAATATCCACTAACCCGCTACTACTAGATTGTTAGGTTTAAATATGCCCTACTATGTATGGTTAAATTGCACTAATTTGTGATACAAGAATTATTAAATCTCAAGGGGGGGGGGGGGGTTCCTGCATAAAGGTCCTATTATGTGCGGGGGATTCCTAAATAGTACTATCCACAAATCACGCGGCTCCTAATGGAGTTAATGACTGTGATCCATTCGGGGATAAGAGCAGGTAGTATTGCACCATAAAAAATGACCAACGAGTATGTATTTCCCCCCTAAAAGTTTTAAAGTAAAAAGGGGGTTCATGAAACAAACCTGTGGGTTGATCATGGGGTTAACTTGGAAAGCTGGGATGCTACTGAACGGGAGGGTTCCTAAGTTTATTTCATATTAATTAGTAACTCATTAAGTGATTAATTAAGCCCAACCCTCAAGTTTTGTATTTTTCTTACTTGGCTTGATGATTACTATTACGCATGCATAATCTTGTTTTAGGTCTTTGAGCTTTGAGTTCATATCTTGAGTTTTGCTTAAGTTTAGGTCAATTTCTTATAAGCTCAGATTATTAATGTTCTTATTGTGAATCCAAGAATCATTCAGGAATTATCAGAATTGATTTGAACAAGTATTGATCGCGGAATTATCAATACTTGGTGTTTAATCTATTAATAATATTAAAGATCGATCAACCAAACAGATAAAATAATCAAACCGTGAATACTCAAGAACGTTGAACATAATGCTTTCTTGATGCTATTGATATTGCTGATACAATGCTTCAGATATTGTTGATTCTAATGATTTAACTGTTTTTCTGATTTATTGATGACATCTGTTGATGATCTCGTATCTATTTATAGAGATCTAATGCTGTTATATTGCTAGCTATTTTGTTGCTATAATTAAGCTAATAATCATTATCCGAATCTTCGCCATGTTTATCGGCTTAGAAATTCGTGATTTACAATGATTCTATTAATGATATGTATTGTTGATGTGACGTGGAATATCCGCTTGAATAATACGTCTTCAATTGTCATTAATATTGTTGTTGTTCTGCCACGTTGACTTGTTGACTTTATGTTGACTTCTAGGTTAGTTGGTCTTCCGCAGCAATTTGCTCTTCCACAAGAATTTACTCTTCCGCAGGAATTTGCTCTTCCGCAGATAGTCTGTCTTCCGCAGCAACTATTGTACAGTACTTGTTCTTGTGCTTCCACAGGATTTCTTGTCTTCCGTAGCAATCCCTCCTTCAGTAGCTTGTTATCTTCTTGTTCAGCTGAAGTTGTTCTTCAGTAGGAGATCTAAGGATGTATAATCTTCAGTTATGTTCCTGAGAACATCTACGGAAGAACATTTTTTTCGTCCGCAGTTGTTCCAACACTTAGTGATTTTCGAAATTGACACAGTTTAATGTTTTCTGCACACATTCACACATATATATTCAGTACCACATATCACACACACACACACACACACACACACACACACACACACACATATATATATATATATATATATATATATATATAACATATATTATAAAATGCAATACAAATATTAATCAATCAATAAACACAAATATAATCAAAGTCATTCATATTATCTCATCAAAAATCATGATTACATAAGTGATTACAATATTGATTCATCATCTAAACCTATACATGAGTTCTATCCCTAACAATACTCCCCCTTAGGTTTAGACTCTAGTAATCATTGGTTTAAGACTCTGAGTTCTTGTATTCTAGCCAAAATCTTAGACTTAAAGTAATCTACAGTCGTCTTCTGATCTTCATACTGATACTTTATCTGTCTTCTGTTCATCCTCTTCAGTGTTTTGTATTTCATACACAGGACATCCTCTTCAGTGGTGAGTGTTGCAACAACACTATTATTTGACACCACCTCTAATTGTTCCTGTTCTGAAATTCTTAATTCTATTATAGGCTTTATCTCTGACCCAATCAGCTGCCCAGCTTCAAACTTCCTCCTCTTGTGCGCCTTGGCATGCAATTTGTCAATGACTTGAATAAGGTGTACATAGAAGCACAAGTCATTTTGAGCAGTTGAATCTTGCAGCCTTGGAAAGTGTTTATCATGAAGATAAGAGGTATAGCTTGGGTGCAGCAACTTCAGTTCTACAAGTTCAAAAAGTCTTATGCTTGTTGACTTCTTAGCAAGATCATTCCTTAGCAGCACCAGTTCTTTATTCCTTTCAACATACCCCCAGTCAGTAATGGGGCATGTGAACGGATTGCCATCTATTGTTTTGATTGATGCAACAAATCTATCTTCAGCTCCAATCCTTTTCAAGAATTCATCATCAACCAGTTTGGACTTGGACTGAGACTTTGACTTTCTTCTAAAGTGCACAACATCATCCATCATAGCTTCCCTGATCATATCCCCCTTGAACTTGTTCTTCAGACTGTTCACAATCCTAGAGAAGTTTCTTCCCTTGGACTTATGGGATAATTAATGATTGGAAGGCGTTGTAATGTATGAAGGTATACATCTGGCAGTGACAGTAAGCTCTTTAGTCTTTGAAAATATTGCACCATACCAGATGCCCTCTTGATCATTGCACAATCCCAATCACCATCATACTTCCATGCAATAATCTGATTGTCTTCAGCTGATCTTGGAGTTGTCATCTGATCAAAAATTTGAATCAGACTTAGTCGTTCTTGGGTGATCTCCCTCACAGCTGTTCCAAGAGGTCATATCTTATTGGGAATTATATCTCTTGGCTCTCTGATCAATTGTTCTTTTCCTTCATGCATGTCTTTTGCTTGAACCACAGTAGGCTCAGTAGGGGTTTGTGATGATTGTTGTTGATAAGCAGGATTGGGGGCTCCGGATCTGAACTTTACTCCTGTATCCAGCTCTACCTTCATAACATACTCCATCATCGCCCTTAATTCACCAATGGTTCTTCCTTTAAGTTTATGTTGGTCATGGTTGTGACTTTACGACCAGCAAACCATGTTGTACTTTGTAAGCCCGGAGGTGTCATAATGACCTAACTCCTTTCTTATTCTCTCCATTGACTTGAACTTTGAGAAGGTATCAAAGTTACACATAGGAATCATCATACTCACAGCTTCAAATTCTTTTAGAGTTTGAATCATCTCCTCCATGTTCATCTTTTCCACTAAGTCAAATGGAAATACATGATTGATTAATTACATGAACATGGATGACTATGGTCTTTCATCAAGGATGTCTGCAGTAGTCAGACGTACTTCTGTTTCTTCTTTCTCAGTTTTGGGAGACTCTTCTTTAGTCAATTTCTCCCATTCTTCATCACTATCTTTCTTGACTTCTTCCTTAGGGGCTGACAGCTCTGGTGAATCTGATCTTCCTCTTTTTTAGGATTCACTAGCAACACCAGTTGCTTTTCCAAGATATTTTCTTTTTCTGGTGTAAGTGATCATTACTGAATCACTTTTGTTCTTTTTAGCTTCACTTAATTTCCTCTTCAACTTCTCAATCTCATGATCTTTCTGTTTCAGAAGTTCTACTTGATCAGCCACAAGCTCATGAAGAGCATCAATTACTTCATTGTTCATCCCAGCATCTTCTCTTAATCTTGTCAATCTGCTTTCCAGGCTACTAATGGTCTCATCTTTCTCATTCAGCTCCTTTCTCAGCCTTCTCAGCTTTTCCATCTTCTTGTTTCCCTTTAGTACAAGATTGTTGTACTGAGCCACCAGGTAGCGTTTGCTTACATTGATCTCCTCCTCTTTTAGATCATCCTCTTTGTAAGCAGTTATTTCAACATAATCACCCTCCTCCTGCTCTACCATCTCATTAGTCTGTCCTTCAACTTCCAGACAAACTTCTTCAGTCGTACCTCCTTCAACTTCATCACCCTCTTCAATGTTAAGTATCTCAGTAGCAGCAGGGCTTTCAATGGGTTCAGTAGGAGTAGGAGAGGTGATTGGTTTAGTAGGTAGTGGAGGTGATATGGGCTTTGTGGCACCAGTATCAACAGAAGTTATGGAGATTGGTGAGTGTGGGAGTAAAGGTTGAGTTCTATCCTGACCAACTACTTCAGTAGAAGCAGTGTTGATTGATGTTGGTGATTGGTCAAGAGAGATGGGTTCAGTATTCTCACTTGAAGATGTCAAGTGGATGGGAGAAGGTGGTGGCTGTAATTCTTGTTGGGGTGATTTGGGTGAAGTGTGTTGTGGTGTTTGATGTTGAGAGTGTGTGGCAGATGGGGCTGATGAGCTTTCAATTTGTGGTTCCTCAACCCATAGCAGTTCTTGAGGAATCTCCTCACCCTCATCCATTACATGAGCAAACAGTTGTACCTCCCCTCCTTGGTACGTCCCAGATAGTTTGTTCAGAAGTGATCTGCTCAGATGGTTCGACACACACGAATCTCCTACTCTCTCGACCTCCGGAAGGTGTTCATTTATGATCAGTTGTAGGAATCGAGGAAACATGAACTTTTTTCCTTCCTTCTGCACTCGCATATGGTCATAGAGGCAGTTCATTATATATCTTGTGTAGTTGTACTTCCTCCCTTCGAAAATGCCGATGATTCCAGAGGAAATATGTCGTGAGAATCTGTCCAATCCGGACTTTCAGTTGGAAATGCATTTCAGGTATGTGTGGCACAGGAATCGATATGGCTTACATAGCCTTCCCTTCTTGATTTCACCGTGTTGATAGTCACCATCATACCCCATCAGGTCGAATACTTTCTAAATGTATTCGTGGTCGAATACAACCAGATGACCTTGTTCTTTGTCTCCTAATTCTAGCGCCCCGCGTATGATTCCTTCATTCACCTAGAGGGGTAGGTTCCCAATGGTTGCGGTTATCATGGCCCCTTCATCTCCTTCTTCAATAGCTGCGGTATTCCAGAAATCCATCATATGCGACAGATATATGACCGGATCGGCAGTTAGTGCGAAGTATAATCGCGATCTTCTTAAGTACTGTATGATGGGTCTACACTCATCATTGAAATTCGGATCTAGATACGCACACACATTGTGTTCTTTCACGAATCGGTTAGCCATGATGGCGACGTTGATTACATGAGAGGTGTAACTATTTGAGATTAGGTTGAGATTTTGGTAAGGGTTATGGTGTTCAGTTTGGATGCTGTTTAATTTGGGTTTTTTTTGAAAGTGATAGAAAGGCCAATGGTCGAAGCACCTATATATACCTTTTCAGACAGCCTGTCAATTACACTTAGCCCTTCTGAGGTTTTACCTTTTGACCTTATCCTATTTCAGTGGGACCCAGTTGCACTTAATCTCTCCTCGGTTTTACACTTTACCCCTCAAAGTATTAACTATGCCTATTAATAACTATGGACAATTAATAACTATGCACTTAATGATTAAACAATTAATAAGGCAAAGAGCAATTAATATCCAAACAATTAATAAAGTAAAGCAAAGTATGGTTATCTACGGAGATTACATCTACGGAAATTATAATGTCTTTCTTCCGCATTGCTCCTGCGAAATTTTACATTCTGTCTTTCTCAGGAATTCTCCGGATAATTAAGTTCACCAAACTTTTGAAGACAAGTTATCTTCCGAAAGAAAAATGTCTTCCGAAGGAAAACTTAATGTTGTCTATGTTTTATCTTTGTATGAATTGACTCATGGTCAATTCATTTGATGTTTTGCTATTGGACCTTGTGACTTGCTTCATGTCAATTGTCTACAAGTGGCAACTTCCTGTTGCAGCTATCCTGCAGCCTGCAGCCAAGTTAGTGCTCAAGTTCCAATTTTCTTCAACTTAGTATGTTTAACATAGGTTTTAATGAACTTATTACTCCCCCTAAATTTGTGATGAATCAGAAACTTAAGAATTTATCAAAAATTTAATAAGAGAAGTTCATGTGAACTGTTACATTGACTAACATAATAAACACATAAAAGAGAGAAGCATATGCACAGGCACTTGTTTGATAGACTGAAGGATCATACTATGACACTAACACACTCCTGCAGATTATTGTTAGGTTTGTTAACTACTTGATCTAGTGTAGATTGCAAATTTTTAGGTTTGTTAACTACTTGATCTAGTGCAGATGGCAAATATTTGTGATCCGCAGAAGTTCAAACAAGAGTGTATGTCGAGTATGTCATGCTTATTATCATGTTGTGGTTAGTTTAGTGATGAACAGAGATGAGTGCATCATGCAAGATGTTGTGAAAGTGTGTCCGTTCCGGAAACTGCCCAATCCATCACGTTATCACACTTGACCCATGTTCTGTAGATTATAAGCCCTATCTTAAGATTTCTTTGAAATCTTATTAATGCTGATAGTTTATTCATGCTCTTTGAGAGCAGCTCCTGTTTGGAGTTTTATGATTTGTATCAGGTCACCAGGTCTTTACTCAAGTAAAACAGAGGTGACCCATGAATCAGGTCTTTGCTTATGCAAAACAGAGAGTCAAGATGCGCAAAGATAGAGGTTATAAGGTGTTACAACATAGTAAGTGTGCATGGGTAATGAATTTTTCACATCCGGATTAGACTTACTTAATATACACCTCACAATGACTTTGTCATAAGAAGTCATCTGAAATTTAAGTTGAGCATATCATACCTGATTTTCCACTTAAGATGAAACTATTCACATATCCAACACATCGGATCAGTAGATAGTTGTTAATTTGAAAGCAGGATATATGTCAGTTATAGCATACTATCATGTCCTTAGTATATCTGTGCCTTACATAAGTGGTCTCATATGTTCACAGTTAGTACACACCTATGTCTATTGTTGATATGATGAACTTATTCTAAGTTGATCATGCCTAATGATTCTATTAAGAAGTTAAATCTGACAGAATCAAATGCCTTAGTGAATAAATCAGCAAGCTGATTTATTATATCTACTTTGACCAACTTAATTAGACCTTTTTCTAAGCAGTCTCTTAGAAAATGATATCTAATTTCTATTTGCTTAGTTTTACTATGTTGTACCGGATTAGCAGTTGTAAACATAGCAGCTGAGTTGTCAATATGTACAGGAGTTTGAAGAAAATTGTAACCATAATCAAGTAATTGGTTTTACAACCAAAGAACCTGAGAGCAGCCAGCTGAAGCAGCTATGTACTCAGCCTCAGTTGTGGATACTGAGACATTTGTCTGCTTTTTGCACTGCCATGACACAAGTCTTGGTCCTATAAATTGACATCCACCAGTTGTGGATTTTCTGTTATTGTTACAGCCTCCATAATCGCTGTCTAAATATGAATACAGTTTAAAGTCTCCCTCTTTAGGATACCATAACCCTAGGGTAGGTTTGCCTTTGAGGTATTTAAAGATTCTTTTAACTGCATTTAGATGAGACTCTTTTGGATCTGCTTGATACCTAGCACACACATAAACAACAAACATTATATCAGGCCTACTGGCAGTTAGATACATTAAAGAACCTATCATAGACCTATATAATCTTTAATCAATAGACTCCCCTGTTGGATCTGGATTGATTTTGTCTATGGTGGATGCTGGTGTTTTGCATGAGGAAGCATCTGCTAGGTTGTATTTCTTCAAGGTTTGCAGCACATACTTCTCTTGATTGATGAAGATCCCATCTGGTTTCTAATGAACTTGTAATCCCAAGAAGAAGGTTAGCTCTCCCATTGAACTCATCTGAAACTTAGATTGCATTAATGATTCAAACTCTTCACACAGTTTCTTGTTAGTTGATCCAAATATGATGTCATCTACATATATTTGAACCACTAATAGATCCTGATGTTTTGTTTTTAAGAAAAGAGTTTGATCAATAGTTCCTCTCTTATATCCATGTTTTAGAAGGAACTTGGATAAGGTCTCATACCACTTTCTTGGTGCTTGATGTAGGCCATATAAGGCTCTGTCAAGCTTATATACTCTATGAGGATAGTCAGGATCCTCAAATCCTGGTGGTTGAGCTACATAAACTTCTTCATCAACTTTCCCATAGAGGAAAGCACACTTAACATCTATTTGATACACAGTGAATCTCTTATATGAGGCATAGGCTAGGAAGACTCTGATTGCTTCAATCAGAGCTACTGGTGCAAAGACTTCATCATAGTCTATGCCTTCCTCTTGGGTGTATCCTTGTGCTATCAGTCTTGCCTTGTTTCTGATTATTATTCCCCTATCATCTAGCTTGTTTTTGAATAACCACCTTGTGCCAATAGGATATTGGCTTTCAGGGAGTTCAAGTAGGTTCCACACCTTTTGTTTTCTGAACTGCTACAGTTCTTCTTGCATTGCATCAATCCAGCTGTTATCTTTTAAGACTTCTGTGATGTTGGGTGGAACTACTTGAGATAGAAAACAGGAGAATAGACAAGTGTTTGCAGCTCCCCCTTGTCTTCTGGTAGTTCTGCTATTGAGGTCACCTATCATGTTATCAATTGGGTGATACTTATGTGTTCTAACTATTGGTATATCATTAACTTGGATGGATGAATCCAGGTTTGTGATGTTGGTTGTTTGAGATGAGGGTAGTTGTGATGGAGAGTCAACAAAATAGTTCATCTCATTTTCTGGTGCAGCTGACTGAGTTTCCGCAGGAACATGTATGTCATTCGGGGTAGTGGGCATGTCTTCCGTAGCAGGTACTTGATCAGCTATGGTCTCTGTCCAAGGCATATCTTTGTGTGACAATGGTGTGGGATGATTTTCTGATATGGTTTGATTTTTGAGGGGTCTCGGTTCAACATCTGCAGTAGGGACATCTACGGAAGTAGAGACATCTACGAACTGCTGATGTGCATGGAGTAAAATCATCTGAACCATCTTTGTGTGTTTGTGCTGATGTACTAGGATCACTATCACTTTGGTTTTCTGGAGTAATGGCTCTTGGTGGATCAGCTGTCAATGGTAAACCCATATTTGGAGGAACATAGGGGTAACATGTATCCGTAGCACCTATCACATTAAGATAACCAGAGTTAAATGAGTTAGTTAATGCATCTATATTAAACAACCAAGATGATCCTTTCACAGACCGTGGGAATAGGGATTCATCAAAGGATACATTAGGAGTTTCTTCCACCATGTTATCATGTGGAATGTAGACTCTATATGATTTAGATGTTGATGAGTAACCAACAAAGAAACCATCATAGGCTTTTTCAGCAAATTTTCCTAACTGTTCTTTTGTGTTTAATACAGATACATGACACCCAAAAGCTTTAAGATATCCTATAAAAGATTTTCTTTTAAACAGAAGTTTATAGGGTGTTTTGTTATGTTCTTTGACAATCAAAGTTCTGTTTTGAACATTGCAGCCTGTGTTCACAGCTTCTGCCCAAAATGTTATTAGCAAATGTGAGTCAGCCGACATTGTTCTTGCTGCTTCAATGAGTGTTCTATTTCTCCTTTCAGCAACTCCATTCTGTTGTGGAGTTCTTGGGAAATGAATCTAATACATAATTAACAAATTCAGTTCCATTATCACTTCTCAGTATCTTCATTCTTAGATCAAGTTGATTTTCTATCTTAGTGATGAACTCCACTAAAATTTTTGATGTTTCACTTTTATGTTTTAAGAAAAATACCCAAGTAAATCTAGTGAAATCATCAACAATCACCAAACAGTACTGCCTTTTGCCAATGCTTAACACATTGGTTGGACCAAAAAGATCCATGTACAGTAACTTTAAAGGTGTTGTGTTTGTGTTATTATTTTGACTTATGTGATACTTTATGTTGTTTGCCTTTATAGCATGATAAACAGTGAGTAGAATAGTAAAATTCTTTCTTTGGAACACCAATAACTAAGTCATTTTCACAATTTATTCATGTTCTTCATGTTGGAATGAGCCATCCTTCTGTGCCAGAGTTGTGCTTCATCTTCTGATGATTTAGAGATCAGGCATGTTTCTTTGCTTGTTAGTGCAGTGTTGTTCATATCCAACACATAGATGTTACCTTTTCTTGGTGCTTTAAGAAGGATCCAGTCTTCTGGAATTCTGAAACCTGGCTTAAGAATGTAGCAATTAGAGTTATCAAAGAAAGTTGTATAGTGTTGGTCACATATTTGTGATACACTAAGTAAGTTAAACTGTAAGTTTTCACAAAAGTTAACTTTTTCAAACTTTAAAACTCCATTTGTTACCATTCCTTCACCAGCAATTTTACCTCCCTTCTTATCCCCACCAAATGCTACATATGAAGCATTCTTATATTTGAAATCCTGCAAGAGGGTGCAGTCTCCTGTCATATGTCTGGAACAGCCACTGTTAACATCCCACTTGTTGTCAGGCCTCCTTAGATGTTCATATACAAAAATGAACTTAGTTAGACTTAGGAGCCCAAGCCTTGCTGGTCTTGGACTTGACATTGTTATCTAATATATCAACATTCTCATGAGTAAGACTTGAAGATTTTAGATTAACTTTAACATCAATTAATTCATTATGTTTAGTTTTGGGTGAGGATGGATTGGTTGATGAGGTTGAGGTGATGTCTTCTTGATTCATACTAACTTGGTTAGTCATTTTTGTTTGAGACTTCTTCTTTGATGTGGATGATGAGGAATTGCCAGAAAATGTTTCTGCATCCTTTGCTTTGGACTTAGGCACATCATTGCCTTTGTCAAAGTGATCAAAGAAGTTGTTTTCTTCCTCAAGTGCTACCTTTTTATGTGGTGCATTCTTTTGCACATGTGATTTCTCATTCTTCTTTAATTTCACCTCAGCAATTTTGTTGTTTTTCTTAGTAGCTTTTTGTTTTTGTTGTTGTTTCTTTTGGTTTGAATCTCTATCATCTTCAAAAGATTGTGAGTCTGACTTAGAGTTATTTAATTTCTTTGTCTTGATGATCTTTGTTTTGTTCTTCTTATTAAAGTAGCATTCCTTTGTAGTATGGTTGTTTTTGTTGCATATTGTACAATATTTGTTGAAGTAACAATCTGAAGTCATGTGATTGTTCATGTTGCATATTGAGCAATAGCTGCTGAAGTAGCATTCTTCTGTGCTGTGGTTGTGCATGTCACACCATTTACAGTAAACTTCATCTTCACGTTCAGATTCATTCCTTTTCTTTGCCTTCTTCTTGCTCATTAGTTTTTGCTTCTTTAAGATCTTGATTTTGAAGGCTTTGCTGCATAGAAACTTGTTTCTTCTTCTGGTTCACTTTCATCACTTGAGTTGCCTTCACCTTCATTGCAGATGAATGCACTCCCAGTATTCTTCATCTCCTTGAATTGATAAGGAGCTATAGGTGCTTTCACACTTTTGTTTCTCATATTTTTCATCTAGCTCCAACGCTTCTACCTTAGCTGCTAGTGTATCTAGTCCTATTGCTTTCAGATCAATAGTATTTTTAAACATGGACACAATTTGTGTCCAGTTTTCTGGTTATGAATGAAGCAACTTTTTATTTAATTCCTCATTGCTGTACTTAAGTTCAAGAATATTCATTTCTGTAACAAGTTGCATAAATCTATGCAATTGTTGAGGGACTGACTCACCCGGAATATGATGGAATGTTTCATATTATGCACGGAGAGTATCATTCTTTATGCTTCTAATCTCGTCACTACCTTCACACAGAGTGTGCAGGATTTTCCGTAACGAGTTAGCTGTTTTGTATGATTCACACCTGATTAAGAGTTCTTCAGGCAAAGCTATAGTAAGCATACTATAAGCTTTGATGTCAATCTTGACTCTCTTGGCATCATCAGGTGATAGATTCTTTAAACTGATGGGTTGATTATTATCCTTATAATCCGCTCCTAAGGCAGGTGGGATATAAGGTCCTTTGGTAATCGAAGCCCATAAGTCAGAATCTGTGTAATTAACATGATTCCTGAATCGGATTTTCCAGGTTTTAAAATCAGATTTGTTTTCTAGTTTAGGAGGTTGATAAGCATCAACAACTGAATTACTCATGATAATTAATTTTATTTAGAAAGCAATAATTTTGCTTTAGCAGAAATCGATTAAACAAATCAAAGCTGATAGATCAATTGATCTAGATCAATGAGCACCAACCTCTGATACCACCTGTGAATTCAAGGATCGTTCAGGAATTATCAGAATTGATTTGAACAAGTATTGATCGCGGAATTATCAATACTTGGTGTTTAATCTATTAATAATAATAAAGATCAATCAACCAAACAGATAAAATAATCAAATCGTGAATACTCAAGAACGTTGAACGTAATGCTTTCTTGATGCTATTGATATTGCTGATACAATGTTTCAGATATTGTTGATTCTAATGATTTAATTGTTTTTCTAATTTATTGATTACATCTGTTGATGATCTCGTATCTATTTATAGAGATCTAATACTGTTATATTGCTAGCTATTTTGTTGCTATAATTAAACTAATCATCATTATCCGAATCTTCGCCATGTTTATCGGCTTAGGAATTCGTGATTTACAATGATTCTATTAATGATAAGTATTGTTGATGTGATGTGGATTATCCGCTTGAATAATACGTCTTCAATCGTCATTAATGTTGTTGTTGTTCTGCCACGTTGACTTGTTGACTTTATGTTGACTTCTGGGTTAGTTGGTCATCCGCAGCAAATTTGCTCTTCCACAAGAATTTACTCTTCCGCAGGAATTTGCTCTTCCGCAGATAGTCTGTCTTCCGCAACAACTATTGTACAATACTTGTTCTTGTGCTTCCACAGGAGTTCTTGTCTTCCGCAGCAATCCCTCCTTCAGTAGCTTGTTATCTTCTTGTTCAGCTAAAGTTGTTCTTCCGCAGGAGATCTACGGATGTACAATGTTAGGATCAGTGATCTCAGTTTGATCAATTAGAGTTTAATCACAACGGAATTAGAGCAAGAATTAAGCAAATATAGCAAAAACACAATAAATATTCAATGGAACAGTACACGGTTATATAGATATAGGGTTTTCTGCAAAGGGATAATAACATTCATGCACACATGCTTCGGTGTGGCGGCTGCTAGGTTTTCCTAAGCTGCACCGATTACAATTAGGTCAGCATTCCTTATATATAGGAATGTGACGTCTGCTGATGTCACTTGATAGTGACATCTAACAGAATTATTACAAACTACTGAAAGTAAGCAAACTACTGAGAATGTTCACAACAACTGAGAACATCTCAGATTATTCCAAGTACACGAAGAAACATAAAACTACTGAAACTACAAGTACAGAAAGGAAACTACAACTACTGAAAGGAAACCATCACAACTACTGAAGAGGTCTTCTTCAGCTGTTGTGACAATCATCTGAAACTTGGTCTTCAGTCTTTGTCTTCAGCTTTTGTCTTCAGACTTTGTCTTCAGCTCTTTCACTTCAGACTTTGTCTTCAGCTCTTTCACTTCAGACTTTGTCTTCAGCTCTTTCACTTCAGACTTTGTCTTCAGCTCTTTCACTTCAGACTTTGTCTTCAGCTCTTTCACTTCAGACTTTGTCTTCAGCTCTTTCACTTCAGACTTTGTCTTCAGCTCTTTCACTTCAGACTTTGTCTTCAGCTCTTTCACTTCAGACTTTGTCTTCAGCTCTTTCACTTCAGACTTTGTCTTCAGACCTTGTTATCAGCTGATGTCTTCAGCTGTTGCAGACTACTTCAGTTGTTGTAATGTCCGTGGGACTTAAAGGTTTTTCTGATCAGGCTCATTGGTTCTTTTGGTCCAACAAACTCCCCCTGAACCAATGCAGCCAAAACCTTTAAGCTTATTGAGGTCCCACTTATTCTTGGCAGAAATACTCTCTTGATCAGCTTTAGAGATATCGGATAAGCACAGGCCAGGGAACAGGTTTCAGTAGATGTGAATGTCAAAGGATGGAAGGGAACTCTGTCTTGGGGAACTGGACACAGAGCCGTTATCCCAACCATGAAACCTACTTCCCATTGATGAGTCTATAAGACTCTCTGACGTAGGCCTCAAGGAGAACAACTTGTTCCTCCTTAGTGAGTTCTTCTGCTTCTCCTTCGAAGAAGAACTCTGGGCCATAGTACTCTGATAAGTACTTTATCGTCTTTCCATTTTTCAACTCAACAGTTGTTATCTCTCTGTAAGCAAATTCATCTGGGTGAGTCCCTTCTAATAACAACTGGAGTTCATTTTTCTTGATCTCTTCAAGCCTCTTGTATAACAACCCCTTCTTGACCATTTTGTTCTCCATTAGAGTTTGAGGGGTCATCTTTGACTTGTAGGCTCTCTTGAAGTCTTCAAGTATTTCCCAGGGTGAGACTACAATGGCCAACATAATAGCAGCATCTATGGTCTTTCTCACTTGGCCATTGTATCTACTTGGTATGGATTTCTTATGAATTCTAGAACTAACCCTGGGGTCTGGCCAAATCCTTACTCTCTCCTTTTAATATTGAAAGGTATACCTGAGAGCATACAGCCTTTGAGCATGTTTCTTCATGGCTTGTATAGATGATGACTGAGGAAACTCTTTGTCAATCATCTTCAAAAGTTGCTCATCGTGCTGTTTCTGCTGTTCTTCTTCTTCAATCTTAACTTTCACCATTTGCCTCTGAAAGTCTGGTGTTATCATTTGTTGACTTCTGGGCTCAGGTAATTTTAGAACAGCAGAGATTGGCAGACTATCTTCTTCATCATCTTCTTCTTCTTCTTCTACCATCCTCAACACCCTTCTCCTCCTTCTGGGTGCATCACTGGATGTGGTTTGAGGTGGTTTTTGGGGTAAGGGAGTTGGTTTTGAGGGTTGAGTTGATTTGGAGAGTTGTGGGGTTGGTTGTTTTTGAGAGGGAGTTTGGGAAGGCTGATCTAGCATTTTTATGGTGAGTTTGGCTTTGGAAAGCTTGGCCATATCAGTTCTCTTCCCAGCACCTGCTTCGTCTAAGGCTTCTATAATCAACCCCTTGTTGAATTCTTCAGAAGCACAGATTCTGGTGGTTATTGCCAGAATACTGTCTCTGGTCCATGATTTAATCTCAATTAATGATCTTCCCAAGTATTTTGCAATAAACCGGATCATTATCTCCAACCTCTCCCTTTCCATCACACTATAACTGGCCCATCTTTCTTGTATCTCATTGATCTCCAGCCTTCTGATCTCAGTGTCTAATGTGGCTGTATCAAAGCCCTGTCTGAAGAGTTGATCTATTATTTTGTCCATTGATCTGCTGTGAGCTTCATCAGCTTCTTTAATCAGATCTTCCAATGATTTCTCTTCATCAGGCTTTTGAGTTTCAGCACTTTTCTTTCTCTTGTATGTGATCAGCTGTTTTTCCTGTTCTTTTTCTTGTTGTTTCTCCTCTTCCACTCTCTTTCTCTTTCTTTCTTTCACTGCCTTAGACTCCCCCTTTTTGGGTGCATTGGGTTCAGGGGTTTGAATGGCAGAAAGCTTCTTTTGCACAGCATCATCAACAAGTGTTTTTAGAGTCGACGAGATCCTCTCATCAATGGCTTTATGTACAATCTCATTGATGATGGGAGTGATGAGAGGTAAGGAATTTTGAAATGTAGCAACCATCTGCTCAGAGGGGTTCTGTCCCTGAGAGGTGGTGCCAACAACAGTGGCTGGTGGCTCAGTTGAGTGAAGTAGCGGAGTGTTTGGGAAACCTTTAGATGAAGGTGCCATCTGTGGGTTTATTGGGGCAGATGGACTTTGATCCTGAGACATTTTGGCAAGCAGTTCATTGAGTCTGCTCACCTCAGCCTCAAGGATTGTGTTATGGGCTAAGGCATCATAGAAAAAGCCCAGGTCATCATCAGTTTTTGCTGAATCACCTGACCTCCTGATTGAATCAGGATGTACATGCCCTGAGTGTAGATCAGTTGTAGCATGTGCCCCTTGTTCTTGGTTCTGGGGACTTCCTGCCTCAGGACTGAGTCCTTCATCGGCAGTTGCCTCTGGTGAGGTCTTAGAGATGTTACCAACTTCATCCTGGTCATTTGCTGAATCAGTAGAAGTGGCAGCCTCACCAGATGTTCTAACCTCCTCCTCTACACGGGGAGATTGAACATTATAACCCCTGTGCTGTGGGTTATCAGCAGCATTTTGGTCCTCTTCCTTAGCTGTTGAGGTTCTCCCCATTGTAATTGGTGTCTGGGGAGGAGGAGAGGAATGCAGCTGACTCAACACTTGTGCAACAATAAATGTTGGGCTTTGAGGGGCGGTTGCATTTGGAGATAGGGTTGAAGCAGATTGCACCCGGGGTGACTGGTGCTCTTCAATGGTAACCTTCTCAATTGAGATAGGTTCCAGTATTATGGTATCCCCAATTATGGTTGCATCAGGATCCTGTTGAGAGGATGCCTGAGCGGCTAGGGTTGGTGGAGTCTTGGACACTACTGGGGGGTTAGAACCAATAAGTGTTTCCTGTATTGGTGTTACAGGGGCATCCTCAGGGGACTCATCTCCCTGAGTAGCCTTTTTGGGCTTTTTGGTTTTGGGTTTGGTGGGGACTTTGGATCTGGAAGTGGAGGCTGTGGGTTCCCGCTGCTTGGGTTTGAGCAGCCGGGCAGCCCCTTTCATTGTAGGGTCAGAGTTGTGCCTGGAGTATACTTCAGGCAATACAGCCGGAGCAGGGACTCCAAGGCCAACAAGGCCGTCTGATTTTAGCTGTGTTAAAATTATGGCCATGAGAAACCTGGGATATAATATCCATCTGTTTGCCACAGGTTTCAAGGCCAGATCCTTTAGTTCCATAAACACTATCTCAGAAAAATTTAAAGTTTGTCGTTCAAAGATAGAGTATAATACCTGTTGCCATCGGGAAGACATTTGATCCCATGAGGAGGTTTTTGGTGCAAGGCAGACATTCACCATGTGGAATATAAGACGTTCAGCATCATGGAAGTGCTTCTTCATAATGGTGGTAGCACTTAAGTCTCCTTCATACCCGTTGTTGATGAAAGACATATCGGTTGTGCCTTTCGGGTATTCTGTGACACAGGTGGCATCATGTAGATCTAGGGTTTGTCGAATGATGTCCGGAGTGATGACCACCTGTTTCTGGTTGACCAACGACTGGAGAGTGATTTGGCTATCATTCTCACTAGTTTGCACGGAGACGTTGGTCCAGAACTGGCTTAGGGAATCGGGGTATATGGTAGGATTCAGAAGAAACGCGGTTCGGTACTGGGAATCTACCATAAGATCGATGGCGTTATCAAATTTGTTCCAGAAGGCCGATTTCGAGAGGTAGGCAACACAGTTGTGTCTGGGTTTGAGTTTCATGGTCGCCATTGGTGAGAGAGTGAAAGGACGGAAAACGGCTAATGAAACGTCTGAAAGTAGGTTTAGGTATTTATAGGGTAAGAAAAAGGCTGATATAAAATGACTGAAAGTGTGGGTGTTGTAATCAGTTGTTTGAAAA
This sequence comes from Flaveria sonorensis, assembly GCA_025506505.1. NCBI lineage: Eukaryota > Viridiplantae > Streptophyta > Magnoliopsida > Asterales > Asteraceae > Flaveria > Flaveria sonorensis. The sequence goes on along the minus strand of CM046435.1, from coordinate 13,562,609 downwards.
CAACTGAAGACCTGGTTTTAACTTTCAGAAGTAACAACTGAAGACTTGGTATTAGTCATCAGTAGTTGTGAAACTACTGAAGACATGGTTTTGGCTTCAGGTGTTGTAACAACTGAAGACTTGGTGTTAGTCATCAGTAGTTGTGAAACTACTGAAGACATGGTTTTGGCTTCAGTTGTTTGAAGTGAAGCAGCTGTTGTAGAAACAACTGAAGAGAAAATTTTCTCATCAGCTGTTGTCGTCAATTCTTAGCTCATCAGCTGTTTCATTCTGACCTCAACACTTCATCAGACTGTCTGAGTTTCAGATGTTTCATAGGTCATCAGTACTTATCTGTTATTCTGACATCAGCAGTTGTAACTACAGCAGTAGTTGTAACCACATCAGTTCTTTTCAACAGATGAGTACTTCAGTACTTTTAAGTAATTTAGTCTTCAGTAGTTATGAAAACTACTGAGGATAAAAGAACTGCAGTACTTATTTGTGACAGTAGTATACGAATGCTCATCAGTACTTGTTGACTGAGATCATCAGTAGTTGTCACTTATTGGTAGACCTCTCACTAAACTATTGTGGATCAGCTGATTCATGTTTTTGAGATTAACATGACCCAGCCTTCTATGCCACAGTTTAGATTCCTGAGGAGAGGCCTTGGAGAACAGGCAAGGATGACCTTTTAACGCAATCTTCTTTGACAAATCCAAGGCATATACTCTTCCTATCCTATTGGCCTTCAGGAGAGTATGTTCATCCAATACCTTGTCAATCAGCCTCAGAACTTTGGAAGACAGAATCCGGCAGTTCTGGCTTGTGAAAAGTGCAACATGCCCTTTATCACACATCTGACTGACACTCAGTAGATTATACTTGAGATTCTCCACATGGTTAACATCATCAAATCTGATTTCTCCATTTGACACAAATCCTTTCCCGATGATGTAACCCTTAGCATCATTTCCAAATGAGACAAATCCCTTCTTTCCTTGAGAGTAGTCATTAAGAAGAGAACTGCTCCCAGTCATATGCATAGATCCTCCACTGTCTACATACCAGATGCTTCTTTGGCATGCTGAAGAACCCTGCATTTATCATAAGAAACTAGTTAGCTTTAGAGACCCAAACCTTTTTGGTTTTGGGTATGTTTTCATCAACAGATTTAACCATAACTTGTTTCTCATGAGTAACAGCTGATGAAGGTGGAGATGGTGCTGAAATGGAATTCTTAGATTTGGGCTTGGATTTCCTTTTCAGTGGTTTGATCACAGGTGCATCTAGTTGGTTAACTCTCCCCAACAAATGCTGAACCATCATAACAAGTTGTGTCTGATTTGTTGCTAAAGCCTTCAGCTCATTTGACACATCAGTACTTGTTTTTGATGAGTTCCTGTGACCCACCATTTCCTCCTTCTTGAAATTCACAGACTTCGTCTGATGTTTATCATGAGGAACACTATCAGCTGTTTTCTGATAAACCCCATCCTTCTTTTTGGATTTTGGTGAGGCCTTGGGTTTATCAGTTTGAGATGACTGTGGTACAAACTTGGTTTCAAACTCATTTTTCATTTTATTTATCTCTTCTTTAATGAGCTTATCTCTGTTGAGTTTGGAACCCTTTTTATACCAGCATTCATCAGATAGATGATTGAATTTACCACATATTTCACATGGCTTATTCTTCATCTTGGATTGATCAACTGCTGAAGTGGAAACTACTGAAGGTGTGATCTTCAGTACTTTCCTCCTTTCAGTACTTGTGTTAAGTACTGAAGGATCGGTAACAACTGAAGACTTGTTCTTCAGCTGTTCTCTATCCGTCCTGAAAGACCGTATGATAGATTCCTCAGCAGTTGTTAATCCTTTTATTTCATCAGATTTGAAATGCTTTTCAGATGTTGTGACTTGCCCTTCAGTACTTGGAGTACTTTGAGGAACAACATCTGAATTTCTCAGCTTCATGTGTTTATCAGCATTTAAACCATCAGGCAATTGATTTGCTGAGATCTTAACACTGACTTCATCCTCTAATTTTGTATTATCATTTGAGGATGAATCACATGATGATGTGGTTTGGAAATTACTTTCACCTTCAGATTTTACTATTGATTTTGAAGTAAAATCAGTAGGTGGTGCAGTATGATTGTAACCTATTCCAAACTTCACATTTGAAGCTGTTTGCTTGCTGAGAAGCATTTCAAATCCCTTGCAGGATGTTACCCATCGGTCACACTCAACTTGGGTAGCTGCAAGTGTCTCTTTGAGACTTCTGTGGTTCTCGAGTATGACCTCTACCTTAGCCTTTTCATCATTAAGTTGGCATTTAAGCTTGTAAATCTCATCATCTTTGTCATTAAGTGCAGACACATACTCATCTTTTCTTTTGGAAATAGTTTTCTCAAGCTCAAGATTTTGACTGATTAAAGCTACATTTGCCTCTCTAATAGAGACAAAGGCAGCTATGCATGATTCAGAACATAACTTGGCTTTAGCCTCAGAAGATATCTGGGTTACCTGTGAAGATGAAGCATCTGAGCAGGAACCCTCAGTAGACTCCAGGGCCATGAGAGCAAGATTCCCAAAAGGATGTTCACCACCATGTTGACCAGCACCAGCAGATAGTTGCTCATTGAAACCAGAAAGATCATCTGGTAAGCTGCTCCAGTCAACAACTCCTGGTGTGAAGAAGCTGTGATGAGGTTGAGATTGTGATGGAGATGGTTGAGGCTCAGGTAGGGCTTGAGGTTGTTGTGCTATAGGGACATGAACTGGATTTGGCTGTGGCATATAATAGCAGGGATAAGGATATGGCATTGAACCCTGAGGGACAAAGTATGCAGGAGATTGAGGTTGTGAGTGATGACCAGAACTAGCAGGATGTTGCCCTTTGTTTTGTGAACTATTGCTTGGAAAGGTCACAAAGGGTGCAGAGGAGTTAGATCCAGTTGATCTACACTCTCTTGCAAAGTGCCCAAGCCTGTGGCATTTGTGACACCTCAACTTACTCTTGTCAAAACCAACTTTGGTTTTGCCAGAGAGTCCTGGAAATTTCCTACCAGTTCTCTTGTAGAACTTTTGAGATCTGATATTGATCAGGGCCATTTGGCTCAAAATATCCATCTCTTCTAAATCATCATCAGCAATACCTTGCAAATCATCCATGATAAAACATAAATTATCACTATTACACCCAGAATGACTGTCAACACCAACAAATGCATGATCAGAACTGTTTGAAGAGAAATCTATATGCTCATCATAATGACTTTCTGATCCAGCATATTCTGACTCATGACCGACCAAGGCAGTGTTACCTGGTACAAAGTCATCAGAGAGCTTTCCTGATGATGCCAGTTTCCTTTTCTGCTCTATCTCTCTTTCAAATGTAAGCAGTTTCCCATGGAGTTGGGTGAGAGATAGGCTATCCAGATTTGCACTGGAGCGTAGGACAATGGTGTATGTGTCCCATCTCTCAGGCAGTGATCTGAGGAATCTGTTGTTCATCTGGCTGTTAGTATACTCTTGCTTGACCATTTTCAGTTCAGAGATCAAGCAGGAGAAACGCTCAAACTGTTGAGTCAGTGTCTCACCCTTCCTATGAGAGAATGTCTCATATTGTTGGGCGAGGATTTCTCTGTTGTTTGCTAAGACCTCATCAGTTCCTCCGAATTGTTCCTTCAAAGCATTCCAGAGGTCATGAGCAGTTTCATGATGCATAAGCCCAGAATAGATTTCATTCGGCAGTGCCATGGCCAGAATTCCATGGGCTTTAGCATCAATCTCAAACAGTTTACGATCTTCATCTGAGTATTGCTCCTTCTTCTTCGGAACCATTTGATTGGTCTCCGGATTGTTCACCATAGGCTTGTGTGGACCATGAACCACAGATGTCCAACAACCTGAACTGTTAACAGACAGGTGATGGAGCATTCTTCGTTGCCATATGTTATACTCACTCCTAACCAGCATCGGAGGCTTGGTTGAGGAGCCAGTATTGTGAGGATCATTAGATGGAGTAGTCATTCTCAGATTCAAACCAAATCAATCAAGTTTCAAAAGATTTTGCACAAAAACACAACAAACTCAATAAGAACCAAGAAGAAACTCAAATTAAATAACCAGAAGCAGCAGAAAATCAATCTTTATAACCAGTTCTTGCACATATGCTAATTCGATCAAACTATAGATATCAAAATAGCAGTTTCAATGATCAATTGTTAAACCGATCAATGATTAACCTGCTCTGATACCATTTGTTAGGATCAGTGATCTCAGTTTGATCAATTAGAGTTTAATCACAGCGGAATTAGAGCAAGAATTAAGCAAATATAGCAAAACACAATAAATATTCAATGGAACAGTACACGGTTATATAGATATAGGGTTTTCTGCAAAGGGATAATAACATTCATGCACACATGCTTCGGTGTGGCGGCTGCTAGGTTTTCCTAAGCTGCACCGATTACAATTAGGTCAGCATTCCTTATATATAGGAATGTGACGTCTGCTGATGTCACTTGATAGTGACATCTAACAGAATTATTACAAACTACTGAAAGTAAGCAAACTACTGAGAATGTTCACAACAACTGAGAACATCTCAGATTATTCCAAGTACACGAAGAAACATAAAACTACTGAAACTACAAGTACAGAAAGGAAACTACAACTACTGAAAGGAAACCATCACAACTACTGAAGAGGTCTTCTTCAGCTGTTGTGACAATCATCTGAAACTTGGTCTTCAGTCTTTGTCTTCAGCTTTTGTCTTCAGACTTTGTCTTCAGCTCTTTCACTTCAGACTTTGTCTTCAGCTCTTTCACTTCAGACTTTGTCTTCAGCTCTTTCACTTCAGTCTTTGTCTTCAGCTCTTTCATTTCAGACTTTGTCTTCAGCTCTTTCACTTCAGACTTTGTCTTCAGCTCTTTCACTTCAGACTTTGTCTTCAGCTCTTTCACTTCAGACTTTGTCTTCAGCTCTTTCACTTCAGACTTTGTCTTCAGCTCTTTCACTTCAGACTTTGTCTTCAGACCTTGTTATCAGCTGATGTCTTCAGCTGTTGCAGACTACTTCAGTTGTTGTAATGTCCGTGGGACTTAAAGGTTTTTCTGATCAGGCTCATTGGTTCTTTTGGTCCAACATACAATCTTTAGTTATGTTTCTGAGAACATCTACTGAAGAACATTTTCTTCGTCGACAGTTGTTCCAACACTTAGTGATTTTTCAAATTGACACAGTTTAATGTTTTCTGCACACATTCACACATATATATTCAGTACCTCATATCATATATATATATATATATATATATATATATATATATATATATATATATATAACATATATTATGAAATGCAATACAAATATTAATCAATCAATAAACACAAATATAATCAAAGTCATTCATATTATCTCATCAAAAATCATGATTACATAAGTGATTACAATATTGATTCATCATCTAAACCTATACATGAGTTCTATCCCTAACACTTATAAGTGTGATATGCTCCCAAAATAGTAAGGTTTCAATAGTTGGCAAGTTTGGTCCCTCAACTTTATTGAATTGACATTTTTAACCCTAAAGATTGAATTTTTGCTCTTTAATTACTTATGATAAATTTTATTATTTCAAGTGTATTAAGATACTGTAATAAGTTAGTTTTTATGTCATTAGGTCTTTCTTAACAGTTTTAAGAGCTTGTTTTGGTTTAGGCGTTTTATGGAGGTATATTTAGAGGTTTCATATTTGAGATCGTTGAGTGGTTCAAATGATGATTATAGTTTAATATAACTTATTTTGGGTATTAATTAACCTTTGGAGTGTTAAAGTTATGCCTATAGGATTGGTGAGTTATTTATTGTATTTTTAGACGTGTGCCGGATCGCGATTCAGGTGTGTTTGTAATGTAAGTTTAAATCCATTAATTTTATTAAATGTAATTTTTGATTAAGGTTTATGAGTTAAAATTTACTGGAAAAACATTAATTTCTTAAGATTAGTGATTTTATATATTTCTATGATATTTCTAATTAATAGGTCGGTAACTATCTTATATTAATGGTAAATTTTGTAATATTCTCTAGGACATGCTATAATTGAAAATATTTAGTTTTTATATGATTTTAGTCATTATTATGCCATTAGTTACTGGAAGTTTTGGGTCTTAACTTGTTTTGTCGGTTTGGGAGTTTTAACGTTAACGGTTCGGGTTTTATCGGGTTTTTGGGTTTGTCATATATAACTTTAATTCACTTATTATTATTCTTAAGTTCTGTATTTTTCACTAATACTGTTCCTAAGCTCGTTTTTATTAATTTTCACTATTTTCAAGTGTATAACTTTTGTATTTTTGTTTACTAAGGAAGTGAATTCTAAAAATTATAAAAAATTAATTTTTACGCATTTATTAATATTATAAGTCTACTGGAATTTTTATATAATCAAAGTTTTATAGTTTTTCCATTTTCGTTACATTGTTCGATTAGTCTCGTTAAGTACCCGTTACGTTTCGGTTTCTAACTTAAGCATTTTAGTTTGGCTTTCCTATTCCCAATAAGTCCTGTAAGATAACATGTCACTAACCCCAAATTTTAGTAGATTGAGTCCAAAACATGATTTCTTGAATTCTTGCAAAAAATTTAACATATTTCCAATCTTCACGTTATTTATGGAATGAAAATGACTATTCAATAAGTTATGAAATTTTATTTTTAACTTAAGTTAAGTAACTTTAGCTTCTAGAAATATTTAAATCATACTTTATGAGTTTAGATTATATACTTTTATATTTTATAAAAAACAGGTTTTTCGGGTGGACTAGATTTACTAAAACTAGTTTTGTGATCAAGATAGGTTATGAGAAAGCTTTTGTATCACTTTGTTACTGAAAAATGAAGTGTATTAGAAGTTAATAAGAAGTTGGGGTGTCATGGGGTTTGTTGTGTCACTATCGTGAAGATACGCGATGTTTCTTGTGTTTTCGGGTTTCAATGGGGTATCTCGACGTGACGTTGAACTAGTGGAGTTCAAGAGTTGAAGTGAGGGATTGATATGACAAGATAATTCTGGCCAAAATAAAAGATTAGACCAGATCTTAATATGGACAGAAACGGAAGATAGAAACTAGATGTGAACAAGTGTGTGAGTTTTATGATTACCTTGGCTTAGTGGAGTTGGTGGTGATTATACTTGGGTCGACTAGAGCTTCAAAACGGCTGGAAATTCTGTATTCTTGGACGGGCAAGGGATTTTTGAAAGTGTGTTCAAGTAATGGAGATTAGAGAGAGTTTAGAAGGTTGAAGAAGATGGAAATTTGAAGTGTGGAGGTGAGGGGTGATGGTTGCGGCCGAAATAGGGAGAAAGAGAGAGTGTAGATCTTGGATTTCTCAAGATTTGATTAGATGGTTGAGTGGAGTATGATCAAAGCATGGATCTTGGCAAAATTTTGGGTTTTCCAAGCCATGCAATTGCAAGGATTGGTGAATCGAGTTGGTGGTGGTTTAGAGGCTAGGTTCTTAGGTTTTTGTTTTATTTTTATTGACTTTTATACAAGACACAAGACAAATATAAGTGTGTATGTATATATGCGTGTCATATGTATGTATGTATATATAATATGTATGTGTGTCGTGCATGTATCTATATAGTGCGTGTCGTGTGATGTGTATGTATTGCATATGTAATATATGTAAGAGATGTATTTTATTTATCTGTAGGTGTTAGTGTGATGCATTAATTTATACTTGCATAAGTATTTAACTACGTATATATAATATGTAATTGTGTGTGTCGCAGTGTATGCATGCATGTGTTCCGTATGGGTGTATATGTATATATATATATACATACATACACATATATATATATATATATATATATATATATATATATATATATATATATATATATATACATATATATATATATATACATATATATATATATATATATATATATATATATACATATATATATATATATATACATATATATATATGTATATATATATATATGTATATATATATATATATATATATATAGTGTCTTGTGCTATTATTTTAGAATATAATAGGATTATATAAGTATTATAATAATTTTTTGTCTTATTAGAAGATTTAGTAGGATGTCATAGGATTATCTATCTAGATTTAGTAAGATTGATGTGACTTGTCATAGATTTTATTTATTTAGTTATGTTTTATCTATTTGCTTTAAATATTTAAAAGTGATAACATATTATTTAATAATTAGTTGGTGGAAGAGGTTTTTTTTATATTTTTATAAAAATTTGAGTCTTTTAATATTTTATATATTTTTTCTTTTAAAAACTTATGGGTTCATCATTCATTACTCTTTATAATTTATGTAGTTACGTTTGTTAAATTTTGTTAATGATCTTAAGTTATATTAAATGTTATGGGTTCGCTTAGTTGTTTTCCTTTAAATGAGCCGGGGTTAAAGGTTTTAGAATTTTAATATTCATTAGGGTTTTACGTACTTAATTTATTAACCAAGATTCATTTAATAACTTTCGTCTCTAAGGTATCGGGCCCGAGGCCCATTTGGTCGGTTCATCATGTCTCATGGTCCATTGGCCCATATTGGTTCTGTGGGTCAAAGCCCATTAAGTTTTGTGGCCCAATGGCCCAATTAGGGTTTGATGGGCCAAAGCCCATTTAGGTGTATGTATTGATGTGGGCTAAGCCCAATGTTGTTGGGCCCATTTCATGGGCTCCCTAGACAAGGTTTGGTGTCATTGCGTGGCCTAATATGGTTTCTAAAATAATTTCAAGGCTCAAAACTCGAGGTTGTCATAAAAATTCCTTTGAAAGAAAGCTTTCTTTAGCAATTGAGTCAATGACCTTGCAATACTACCATAGTTTTTGTAACCTTTCGTGTTTTCGTTAATTGATAGTTAACTTTGTTATGTTCTTGTAAGGACCATTTATGTCATTTAAGAAACTATATGGGTTGTTTATGAATGTTTCTTTTATTGTGCATTAATTCATTAATTTAAGATTTAATAATTTATTTTTACTATAATAAACATAATAATAATAGTCAAAATAAAATAAAAATGATAATAATAATAGAAATAATAATTTGTAAAAGTTAAATAATTAATAAGTTAGGATAATGTTTAAAAACTTAAAAGTTTAATTAAGTTGAGGGGGCCTTAGTGATAAATCTGAAAGTTTTAAGCATAAATTAATAAAAGTTCAAACTGCAGGGACCAAACGTGTAACTTTTAATAAATCAACCCAAAACCCCCCCTCACCGTCGACCTCACTCCGGCAACCCTCGGCCGACCTCCGGCGAAGTCCAAACGCGACTAAAACGCGTAAAATCAAACCCCAATCGTTTCTAACCGTTTCGTGAGCGTGATTCGAACTCATTGAAGGACTTTAATTGGGTTTTAACGACGGTTAAAAGAGTATTCTAACTCGAGTAACCGATTACCTCAACCATGAATCGTTCGTCAATAAAAACCAGTTAATAATCTAATTAATTGAACCTACGCAATCGTTTAACCGTTTCTAATCTATTACTAAGTGCAATTTCAGTCTAAACACCTGAGATCAACACAATCGATTATCATTATTCACGGCTTCTCATACCTAATCGAACCCCTTTCTCTCCACATTATCACCTCCAATTGATAGAGGGTTTTGATTCGTGACTGTCCGTTGAACCTTCACACGAGTTCAATTTGGTTAACATCAACAATTCCATATCAAACGAATCCAAGCCTCGGTCGCGGCTCATCTGTATCTGTTCTTACCAATATAATCTTCAACTCGGGTAATTAAACACAGTTACCTACTCGTTTTTACATGGGGAACAAAAGCCCCATGATTATCATCGTTATCAATATCGATTTATGCTTCAATTTGATTCAAATCGTTCTAGGGTTTATCTGGAAATTGGGGGTTTCTGTAGTTGTAGCTTTTAAGAATTAAAAACCAACTCTTACCAGGCTTAGGCGCCCTCGCCTACTGGTTAAGAGCCCATGTTTCATCCTTGGGGTCCCGGGTTCGAACCCGGGCACCCTCAATATTTTTTAAACACGTTTTTTTAGCAATTTTAATTACAGAAAATTTTAATTATTATAGAAAAACATTTTTGTTAACTTTAACAATTTCTAAGAGCACCAAATTATTTCTGTAATTTTTTTAAATTTAAATATTTATATACGTTTTTAATAAAACAATATAATAAATGTCATTTTTAGTTTATTTTTTTGTAAAATGGACTTTAAATGATAGTTTTAATGTAATAAATTATTATTGGTTCATACGTTACTTTTAATTATTGTTTAAATCATGTTTACATCAAATGATTATATAAAAAAAAAAAAAAAAAAAAAATCATTTAAACTTTATATTTAAACTTTACCAATTATTATAAATGATATAATTGCATTTCTTCATATTAAATTACTTAAATGGTGTAATTCTTTTCGTTGAATCAAAATATAAGTGAATCCATTATTTAATTCTTTTGTTCACCAAAACCCCAAATTTCTATTGAAACCCTAGTTCACGTATGAGTCATTAAACTTATCTTTAGACTTAATCTTGGAATATATACGTTTAGGTATCTTGTAAAAAGGAATCGTTGGAGCACTACTTAAACTTGTTATTACCTTTAACACCAACTTATATCATGTGAGTTTTTCCATGCCCCTTTTTATTTTATTTCACACCTTTTGGGGTGAAACATGTTAACTTTATGAACTTGCACTTATAAATATCTTGATACTTGTAAATGCACGAGCAATTCATTTATAAACTTTGTCATGGTTATTTGTAATACTGCGAGCTTTATATGATGGATAATATATGTTGACAATCATTAACTATTGCTAGCCTGGCGACGTCATAGATCTATGGGCCTGACAAGCCTATTTGGTGCTAAAGCCGAGGTTATTGCCGGCTCCTAGTGTCGTAATCTTGAGCACTATGGGAACCAAGTACACTTAGCTAATCGTTAAACTTGTAAATGATATTCTTGGTCAAGGTTTGATTGTAGCTATATGTTATCTATAAACTTGCTTATTTCGTAACCATTGACATGAATTGCTACTTGTAAACTTTATATATATATATATATATGAATGCTTAACCCATGGAAACTCACCAACTTTTAAAGTTGACCCTTTTATTTTTAACATGTTTCAGGAAATGCACAAGGTTGATGATTATCTTTGAGGCATGCCTACACCTAGGACTTGGACCTAGAAAAAAATAAATAAAATAACTTGAGACTTGAAAGTTTAACTTTGTTTATCTTTGTTTGTTGAGACATTTGGTTGTAAGGTTTATTTCAACTATTAAATTTTTATATTTACAATTTATGGTAGTGTTATGTGGCTGTGAACAATCTTAACCCTCACATCTCGACGTTTCCGCCGTTAAGGTTGGGGTGTGACAGATTGGTATCAGAGCCCATAACTATAGGGATTTAGGTTATTAGAAATGGTGACCTAGACTATAGTTGATGCATGAACCTCATAAGAAAAATCTTTATGATCTTGTAATATATTTTGTTGCATGCTACATAATGCTACTTGTTAAGGAGGGCTTCTTAATGTGCAACTTGATGCCTTTAGTTAGGATTACCTTATAATTGAGAAACTTGGTTGTCTTGTCTCCTCTAAAACTTATTCTTAATCCTTTATTCTCTCGGCGATGAAATATCTTAAACTTATTCTCGACGACACGGGGGAACGTAAGCTTTATATCAAAAGGTTCAAATCTTTAGACTTTATGACTAATCCATGAAAATCTCATCAAGGTTTTAATTCCATGAACCTAAAGAAATATTGTGTGACACATAGACACCTGTATTCTGGATTTCCTGGCAAAAAGCCTTCGGGCTAAGGTAAGCATTTCGCATAAATCCCGTGGGACTAGTTATGCTTACCTGGGGATTTCTGGGATGAGTGATAAACTATGGTCAATATACACAAGTTTCTAAGGCAATTGGAGTTAACTCACCTTGACGTGTCAACGTTTCCAAATGGTAATGCGTACCAAATGGAATCATTCCATATGTGTTTTACAAGTCTTGAAAAATCTTTGTTTTATTATCTTCTATCTCCAAATTTCTGTGACTAACGTATTTTATATCCAGCATGTCTCGTCATCATGGAAAGCGTGGTAGCTCCGACCGCAAATTAGCCGCCATGATTGCCCGTCAAATGGCTGCCGTTATTCCGACCATGGTTGCCGAACTGAGTAGCACCTTGATGACCAACGCTAGTGACAACACTAATGGCAATGGGCAAGGAGAGAATAGTGCAAATCAAGGAAGAAACAACCAACTCTGCACGTTTAAGCACTTCAACTCGTGCAAACCCACTAGCTTTAGTGGGAAGGAAGGAGCCACTGGACTTCTCGAGTGGTTTGAAAGTATGGAGAACACCTTCATCAACTGTGAGTGTCCCGAGGCACTCAAAGTTCGTTATGCCACAAGTGTTCTTCAACAAAGAGCACTTACGTGGTGGAATAGTGAGAAGAGGAATCGTGGTGCTGATGCTGTGTTGGCACTCACTTGGGAAGAATTCAAGAACATTGCCATCCAAAAGTTCTGCCCGAGAAGTGAGTTGCAAAAGCTGGAGGAGGAGTTTTGGAATCTCAAGCAAGATGGTGGAGATCATTTGGCCTATTCAACTAGGCATCACGAGTTGAGCATCCTGTTACCTCACATGGTTGACACTGTTCCTAGGAACATTGAGAAGTTCATCAAGGGGGTGCCACCTCAAATCCAAGATGCCGTGGTGGGAAGTAGACCCACAACTTTGGAAGATGCCATTACCATCACCGCTCAACTTACTGAAAACCATATTCGAGCGGGCACCTTGTCTGTCAAAGGGGCTAAAAAGACTGAAAAGGCGGTCCCTGAAGCAGCTAAGGAGAATAAGAATGAACCGTCTTACAACAACAAGAAACGCAAGTTCACACCGGCGCGTAATTTTGCAGTGGCTACACCCAAAGTACCTCAAAGACAACCCGCTCCTGGTACACAAGCACCTGCTGCTAGAACCTATGCTGGTCCTCTACCATTGTGCAATGTCTGTAAGTATCATCATGCGGGTAATACCCCGTGCCGTATCTGTACATTGTGTGGTAAGTATGGACATTTGGTGGCTACTTGTCACCGTGCACCAAACAATGCCGCGTTAGTTGCTAATCGTGCTTGCTACAACTGTGGGGAACCTGGTCATTTTCGCCCACAATGCCCTCGTCTTGCGGGTAACGTACCACAAGCTCGAGGACGTGCCTTCAACATCAATGCAAACCAAGCACAGGCTAACAACGATGTGGTGAACGGTATGTCAAAACCAACCCCAACTTTATGATCCAAGTTCTTTTGTTGCTTTACCTGTATCGTAAACGTCTTTAAAACTGAACAGGTATGTTTCTTATTAATAATTCTTATGCCTACGTTCTATTTGACTCTGGAGCCGATAAGAGTTTTGTCTCGATAGAATTTGAGCCTATACTTGCTAAGCCACATACGAAACTAGAAAGACCTCTTACTGTCGAAATCGCCGATGGAGAACCCATCACCGTTGATGTCGTTATTCGTGATTGCATTTTGAGCCTGAACGAGCATGATTTCTTTATCGACCTTATTCCTATGAAACTTGGAAGCTTTGACGTTATCATTGGCATGGATTGGCTAGCCAAACATCATGCTGAAATTATTTGTTTCGAGAAGTGCATTCGAATTCCTTTGCCTTCGGGGGATACATTGAAGGTATACGGCGAAAAATCATCCAAAGGACTCAAACTCATGTCGTGTACTCAAGCCCGAAAATGTCTAAGCAAGAATTACATGGCTTTCTTGGCTTACGTGGTCAACACGAAAGTCAAAGGGAATGATCTTAAGGAGGTCCCGATTGTACGAGACTTTCCTGAGGTGTTTCCCGATGACCTTAGCGGTTTACCTCCCGTGCGTGAAGTCGAGTTTAAGATCGATTTAATTCCGGGAGCGAACCCTGTGGCTAAATCACCATATCGACTTGCACCGTCAGAAATGCAAGAGCTAGCTAGTCAACTCCAAGAACTGTCCGACAAGGGCTTTATCCGACCTAGCTCATCGCCTTGGGGTGCACCTATTCTGTTCGTGAAGAAGAAAGATGGATCATTTCGTATGTGCATCGATTATCGTGAGCTTAACAAACTTACCATCAAGAACCGTTATCCTCTTCCTCGCATCGATGATCTTTTTGACCAACTTCAAGGAGCTGCTATTTTCTCAAAGATTGATTTACGTTCTGGCTATCATCAATTACGAGTTCATGATGATGATATCCCAAAAACTGCGTTCCGTACCCGATATGGACACTATGAGTTCATGGTGATGCCCTTTGGTTTAACGAATGCTCCTGCTGTCTTTATGGATCTCATGAATCGAGTATGCAAGCCGTATCTAGACAAGTTCGTGATTGTCTTTATTGACGACATACTTATATACTCCAAGTCCAAAACCGATCACGAACATCACCTGCGACAAGTTCTTGAGCTATTGAAGAAAGAACAACTATACGCAAAGTTCTCAAAGTGCGAATTTTGGCTTGAGGAGGTCCAATTTCTGGGACACGTGGTGAATAGTCAAGGGATTCACGTTGACCCTGCAAAGGTGGAAGCTGTGAAAAATTGGTGTGTTCCCACAACTCCAACCGAAGTTCGTTCTTTCCTTGGTCTTGCTGGCTATTATCGACGTTTCATTGCCAACTTCTCTCGAATCGCGAAACCGCTTACTTCCTTGACCCAAAAGAATAAACCATTCGAATGGGGGTCTGAACAAGAGGGAGCCTTTGAATCCTTAAAGCACAAGTTGTGTAATGCCCCTATATTGACCCTTCCCGATGGGAACGATGATTTCACCGTGTATTGTGATGCATCTAAACAAGGCCTTGGTTGTGTCCTCATGCAACGAGGGAAGGTCATAGCATATGCATCGAGACAATTGAAGGTCCATGAGGTGAATTATACGACACATGATCTTGAACTTGGTGCTGTTGTTTTTGCCTTAAAGATTTGGAGGCATTACCTTTATGGGACGCAATGTATAGTCTACACCGATCACAAAAGCCTACAACACGTCTTCAATCAAAAGGATCTCAACATGAGACAACGACGCTGGGTTGAGTTGATTAGTGATTATGATTGTGACATTCGTTACCACCCTGGAAAGGCAAATGTCGTAGCCGATGCACTAAGTCGTAAGATTCATAATAAGATGGTCTCGTTTCAAGAAATTCGCGATCGACGACAATGGTTTGATATCTTGGGAGAATTTGATACTGAGATTCGTCTGGATGTTAATGAGACTACGGTGCTGCTACAAAATTTGAGGATTGAGAATGACATCGAGACTTGTATCATGGAGGCTCAACAAGCGGTTCAAGAAGGAGGGAGAATGGGAGAGGAATTGGAGTACAATCTTCGAGCTCAACTAGAAACGAAACCCAACGGGTTGATGTATTTCTTGAATCGAATTTGGGTTCCAAACTGTGATAATCTTCGTACCTTTATCATGAATGAAGCTCATCAAACTCGTTACTCAATTCATCCTGGTTCCGATAAGATGTATATGGATCTGCGTGGTCAATACCGGTGGCCTGAGATGAAGAAAGACATAGCAACTTACGTAGCTAAGTGTCTTACGTGTACAAAGGTTAAAGCTGAACATCAACGTCCTAGTGGATTGCTTGAACAACCCGAGATTCCTATGTGGAAATGGGAACACATATCCATGGACTTCATAACCAAACTACCTCGCACCTCTCGTGGTCATGATAGCATATGGGTGATCGTTGACCGATTGACCAAGTCGGCACATTTCATACCCATACGTGACACTTACAAAACGTCAAGGTTAGCTCGTATATACATTGATGAGATTGTGAGTCGTCATGGCGTACCTTTGCATATCATATCCGACCGAGACGCTCGTTTCACTTCGCACTTTTGGTCGTCTATGCAAGAACTTTTGGGTACTCAACTGGATTTAAGCACGGCTTACCATCCTCAAACGGATGGTCAAACCGAGCGAACCATCCAAACCCTAGAGGATTTGCTACGTCTTTGTGTCCTTGACTTTGGTGGTGACTGGGATACGCATTTACCTCTTGCGGAATTTTCGTATAATAATAGTTACCACTCGAGTATCAAGATGGCACCTTTTGAAGCACTCTATGGTCGTAAATGTTGTTCCCCGATCTGCTGGACTGACATTGGTGAAAATTTCATCACTGGTCCTGAGCTCATACAAGAAACAACCGATAAAGTTTCCATGATTCGCAAGAACCTTGAAGTGGCAAGAAGTCGACAAAAAAGTTATGCCGATAAACGGCGCAAGCCGTTGGAATTCCAAGTTGGGGATATGGTTCTTCTTAAAGTCTCACCATGGAAGGGAGTCGTTCGCTTTGGGAAGAAGGGTAAATTAGCTCCACGATTTGTAGGACCTTTCAAGATCCTGAAAAGGATTGGGAAAGTGGCTTATAAACTGGAACTACCTTCCGATCTTAGCGGGGTACATCCTGTTTTCCATGTCTCAAATTTGAGAAAATGTTTGGCTGATGAAAGTCTGTATGTCCCTTTAGATGACATCCAGATCGACGAGTCATTACATTTTGTTGAGAAACCCATTGAAGTCATGGACCGTATTATGAAGAAGACTAGGACCACTACTACCCCAATCGTCAAGGTCCGTTGGGAAAATAAGCGTGGACCTGAGTTTACTTGGGAGCGTGAGGAGCATATGAAGATGAAATACCCGTATTTGTTCGTCTAGTTCATTCTTAATTTCGGGACGAAATTCTTAAAAGTTGGGGAGACTGTAACCTTTCGTGTTTTCGTTAATTGATAGTTAACTTTGTTATGTTCTTGTAAGGACCATTTATGTCATTTAAGAAACTATATGGGTTGTTTATGAATGTTTCTTTTATTGTGCATTAATTCATTAATTTAAGATTTAATAATTTATTTTTACTATAATAAACATAATAATAATAGTCAAAATAAAATAAAAATGATAATAATAATAGAAATAATAATTTGTAAAAGTTAAATAATTAATAAGTTAGAATAATGTTTAAAAACTTAAAAGTTTAATTAAGTTGAGGGGGCCTTAGTGATAAATCTGAAAGTTTTAAGCATAAATTAATAAAAGTTCAAACTGCAGGGACCAAACGTGTAACTTTTAATAAATCAACCCAAAACCCCCCCTCACCGTCGACCTCACTCCGGCAACCCTCGGCCGACCTCCGGCGAAGTCCAAACGCGACTAAAACGCGTAAAATCAAACCCCAATCGTTTCTAACCGTTTCGTGAGCGTGATTCGAACTCATTGAAGGACTTTAATTGGGTTTTAACGACGGTTAAAAGAGTATTCTAACTCGAGTAACCGATTACCTCAACCATGAATCGTTCGTCAATAAAAACCAGTTAATAATCTAATTAATTGAACCTACGCAATCGTTTAACCGTTTCTAATCTATTACTAAGTGCAATTTCAGTCTAAACACCTGAGATCAACACAATCGATTATCATTATTCACGGCTTCTCATACCTAATCGAACCCCTTTCTCTCCACATTATCACCTCCAATTGATAGAGGGTTTTGATTCGTGACTGTCCGTTGAACCTTCACACGAGTTCAATTTGGTTAACATCAACAATTCCATATCAAACGAATCCAAGCCTCGGTCGCGGCTCATCTGTATCTGTTCTTACCAATATAATCTTCAACTCGGGTAATTAAACACAGTTACCTACTCGTTTTTACATGGGGAACAAAAGCCCCATGATTATCATCGTTATCAATATCGATTTATGCTTCAATTTGATTCAAATCGTTCTAGGGTTTATCTGGAAATTGGGGGTTTCTGTAGTTGTAGCTTTTAAGAATTAAAAACCAACTCTTACCAGGCTTAGGCGCCCTCGCCTACTGGTTAAGAGCCCATGTTTCATCCTTGGGGTCCCGGGTTCGAACCCGGGCACCCTCAATATTTTTTTAAACACGTTTTTTTAGCAATTTTAATTACAGAAAATTTTAATTATTATAGAAAAACATTTTTGTTAACTTTAACAATTTCTAAGAGCACCAAATTATTTCTGTAATTTTTTTAAATTTAAATATTTATATACGTTTTTAATAAAACAATATAATAAATGTCATTTTTAGTTTATTTTTTTTGTAAAATGGACTTTAAATGATAGTTTTAATGTAATAAATTATTATTGGTTCATACGTTACTTTTAATTATTGTTTAAATCATGTTTACATCAAATGATTATATAAAAAAAAAAAAAAAAAAAAAAATCATTTAAACTTTATATTTAAACTTTACCAATTATTATAAATGATATAATTGCATTTCTTCATATTAAATTACTTAAATGGTGTAATTCTTTTCGTTGAATCAAAATATAAGTGAATCCATTATTTAATTCTTTTGTTCACCAAAACCCCAAATTTCTATTGAAACCCTAGTTCACGTATGAGTCATTAAACTTATCTTTAGACTTAATCTTGGAATATATACGTTTAGGTATCTTGTAAAAAGGAATCGTTGGAGCACTACTTAAATACTTGTTATTACCTTTAACACCAACTTATATCATGTGAGTTTTTCCATGCCCCTTTTTATTTTATTTCACACCTTTTGGGGTGAAACATGTTAACTTTATGAACTTGCACTTATAAATATCTTGATACTTGTAAATGCACGAGCAATTCATTTATAAACTTTGTCATGGTTATTTGTAATACTGCGAGCTTTATATGATGGATAATATATGTTGACAATCATTAACTATTGCTAGCCTGGCGACGTCATAGATCTATGGGCCTGACAAGCCTATTTGGTGCTAAAGCCGAGGTTATTGCCGGCTCCTAGTGTCGTAATCTTGAGCACTATGGGAACCAAGTACACTTAGCTAATCGTTAAACTTGTAAATGATATTCTTGGTCAAGGTTTGATTGTAGCTATATGTTATCTATAAACTTGCTTATTTCGTAACCATTGACATGAATTGCTACTTGTAAACTTTTATATATATATATATATATATGAATGCTTAACCCATGGAAACTCACCAACTTTTAAAGTTGACCCTTTTATTTTTAACATGTTTCAGGAAATGCACAAGGTTGATGATTATCTTTGAGGCATGCCTACACCTAGGACTTGGACCTAGAAAAAAATAAATAAAATAACTTGAGACTTGAAAGTTTAACTTTGTTTATCTTTGTTTGTTGAGACATTTGGTTGTAAGGTTTATTTCAACTATTAAATTTTTATATTTACAATTTATGGTAGTGTTATGTGGCTGTGAACAATCTTAACCCTCACATCTCGACGTTTCTGCCGTTAAGGTTGGGGTGTGACAGTTTTGCACAAACCTTATATAGTATCCAGTAAGTCCTAAAAACCCCTCAAATCCTTTATAGAAGTTGGAGTAGGCCATTCTTAAACAGCTTAAATTATATTAGGATGTCACACTCAATTGACCGGGTCTGATCGTGACCGACTGATTTCATCACAATGCAGCGGAATTAAATACATTCAAACTAAATCATTTCCTTGTTCAAGGCAATTGTCTAAGTGACATTACATCATTTAAATATCCATAAAATAAATTGTCTACATATCCAAATAAAAACATATTATTTTAATTGTTCATAATGATAAGATGGATAGGGCAGTGGCTAAGTCTTCAAAGGTCCATCTAAGGCGAGACCTATCCTTTTGACATCTGTCATTCAATCTTCTCCTGAAATACACACCTAATATACGTTAACATAATGTTGGTGAGCTCATGAGTTTAAGACACATTACCTTTCAAGATGAATATAATATTCAATAAATTTGATAGAGACTATAACAATAATATAATATCCAAGGCGCACTATAGAATGTATCACAATTAAACCTGACCAGGGCTTACCCGCCAGAGTGCTAAAATATCCCCTAACTCGTTACTACTAGAATGTTGGGTTTTAATTATGCCCTGATAAGTACGGTTAAATTGCACTAATTTGTGACATAACAATTATTGAATCTCAATGGGGGGGTTTCCCTGCATAAAGGGCCCATTGTGTGCGTGGGATTCCCCAAATAGTACTATCCATAAATCACGTGGCTCCTAATAGAGTTAATTATTGTGCTCCGTTCAGGGAAAAGAGCAGGTAGTATTGCACCACAAAATAATAACCAACGAGTATGTATTTCACCCTAAAAGTTTTTATGTAAAAAGGGGGTTCATGAGACTCACTTGTGGGTTGATCACTTGGTTAATTTGAAAGGTTTGGATGCTACTGACCGAGAGGGTTCCTATGTTTATTTAAATTAGTACTTTATTAAGTGATCAATTAAGCACAACCCTCATGTTTTGTATCTGTCTCACTTGGTTTGATGTTTTATGTTACACATGTGTAATCTTATTTTAGGTTCTTGAGTTTTGAGTTAGTATCTTTAGTTTTGCTTAAGGTAAGGTCATTATCTTATGATTTCAGGTTATCATTGTTCTTATAACTGTGATATGGTCCCAAAATAGTAAAGTTTCAATAGTTGGCAAGTTTGGTCCTTCAACTTTACTAGATTGACATTTTTAACCCTAAAGTTTGGAATTTTTCACTATAATTACTTATGATGACTTTTATAGTTTTAAGTGGGTTAAGCTTCTGTAACAAGTTAGTTTTTATTCCATTAGGTCTTTCTTAACGGGTTCAAGAGTTTGCTTTCGCGTTAGGTGTTTTATAAGGGGGGGGGGGTATATTTAGAAGTTTTCTTATTTGAGATCGTTGAATGGTTCTAATGATGATTATGTCTTAATTATAACTTATTTAAGTAATAATTTTCCTCTGGAGTGTTAGATTTAAGGCTATAGGATTGATGAGTTACTTATTTTGTTTTTAAACGTGTACCGTATCGCGATTCGGGTATGTTTGTGATGTAAGTTTTCATCCATGGTTTTTATTAAATTTAATTTTTAGTTTAACTTGTACATCATATTCTATTGTAAAATCATTAATTTCATGAGATTAGGGATTATATGTGCATTTTATGATTTTTCTAATTATTATACCGGTAGTTATTTTATATAAATGATATATTTTGTAAAATCCTCTAGGATACTTTATAATTATAAATATTTAGTTTTTATCTTGTTTTAGACATTAATAAACCATTAGCTACTAGAATTTTTGGGTCTCACGTTGTTTTGTCGGCTTTTGGAGTTTAAACATTAATGTCTCGGGTTTTTAACGGGTTTTCAGGTTTGTGTAAGGCCCTGATTTCAGGAAGCCTCATAGTTGGTCAATCATTTAAAACGTTCATTTAAATAAAATTTGTAGTGGAAATTACTTTGGGTCAAATTCGTCATGACATAATTCAAAGGAAATATTAACTTTGTCTTAATGCATCAAACAAGTCTTAAAAGAGTGTTTAATAATCTTCATAATCAGGGATGCCAGTCTTCAGTTGCCAAGAAACTTTGGATCCATGCCCTCGCTCTTCTAAGCCTAACAACTCACCTGTCAATTGATATGCATACAAAAGTCAGCTTCGCTGAGTGAGTTCTAGGTTTATTTTATCAGATAATCATTTAGCGAGGTATGCTAACTTTATCATTCTAAAATAATCATCACATGAACAAAAATTTACTATACACAGACTGTTACCTTATCAATACTTTATCGTTAAGGCTTTCACTTATTTATTATCTATTACTCTTCTTTTCCCATTAATTCCTAGTTACTATGTCTCAGGATCTGCCCAAGGGCCAGACCCCCGCTTGTGATGAACACAAGACTTTAATTTATCCATGCTTGTGATGAACACAAAGCTTAACTTTATCCATGCTTGTGATGAACAACAGACTTTACTTTATCCATGAGGGCACAACAAATGCAACTCTCCTTTATCCTTTGCTTGTAAGACTTTCCTTTAGCAATGGTACATTGTTATAAGCTCAATAACATTTGTTTAGGTTTCACTTTCATCTTTAGTTATACATATACGTAATTATTGGCACTAAAAGTAAATAATACATGCTAAGAATCAACTCATAGTCCATATATTCACATTCTTCAACAAAAGAATACAAACAGTATAATCGACCCTCCACGGGACAGCAGGGGTTTGGGGGCGGCAACCCCTGATAGCAGGGTTCTAGGGGCAGCAGCCCCTAGTGGGGTTCAAGGGGAAATGCACCTGGCTGGGGTTACCTAAGCTATAATCACGGTACACGGTCTGCATATAAGTTAACACACAAATATGTCATTTTCTACACAGTTTCGGCAACAGTTTTACAAGCAGTTTCGCTGCCAGTTTCGCATGGCAGTTTCGCTGCCAAATCCCCCAACTTTCATTGGAATTTCCTAGATTCACTAAATCTATTGGTCTACCTATGCACTAGCGAAACTACCAGCGAAACTATAGTTTCACTGTAAGGAGATTGTCTTAGTTTCGTAGGAAGAAGTCATAGTTTTGTAGGAAGAACTAGCAGTTTTGCTGGACGTATTAAAATGACAAACGATCTCGTTTTTAACCCAAAATCTTAACTTTTTACGTCCAAAACATTAGTTTTTCATCCATGAAACTATATCTAAGCTTTTTACATGATTTCATACATAAAAATGTGACCTTTTTGTGATTCTTTGCAACTTTCCAAAACCCAAAACCGTAGAATCCGGATCTAATCTAAAGAGATCTTTGGATGGTAATTCTTACCTGGATTTCTTGCTCTTTCCTTGTTCTTTGATACTCAAATACTCAGACCTTCAATCTTTTAATCAATAAAGCCTCAAATCTTTGATTTTCTCTACTTTCTCTGTAAGGCCCTCATCCCAGGAAGCCTCACAGTTGGTTATTCATAGCAAAACATATATTTAAAACATTCATTTAGATAAAGAATTGCAGCAGAAAAAAAAACATTAAGTTTCAACGCATTACGACATAATTCTAATAAAATGTTAACATTGTCTTTAAAACATCATATAGTCTTTAAAAGGGTCTCCTTAATAATCTTCTTAATCAAGAATGCTAGCATTCAGATGCCAAGTAGCTTTTAGAATCCATGCCCACATTCACTCAAGTCCAACAGCTCACCTGTCAACTAATATGCATACAAACGTCAGTTTCACTAAGTGAATTCTAGGTTTACTTTATCAAATAACTTTTTAGTAAGATATATTAACTTTATCATTCGAAAATAGTCAACACATATCCGAACATTACTTTACACTGACTATCGCTTTATCATCAATACTTTCATTTATTTGATATCTATGTCTCTTCATTATCCGTCAATTCCCAGTCATTATCGGTGCCTATGATGAACGCAGGACTTTACCGACATGCCAATCCAGGCCTTACTGTCATACCCCATTATTGTCATGCTAATCCAGGCCTTACTAACCTGCCTGTCCGGGCCTTTACTTTATTGACATGCCAATCCAGGCCTTATTGTCATGAGGGCAACAAATGCAACCCTCCTCTATCATTTGCTTGCAAGGCTTTACTTTACAAAGGTACACGTTATGGGCCCAATAACATTTCTTTAGGTTTCACTTTCATCTTTAGGCTATACATAATATAACACAACATATAACAAGACATATCATCATTACCAAGGTCATATCACAATAAGAAAAGCACGATATAAATTCAGTAGAAAACCCCATTTCTCTTATAAGATAGTGTATAAAAGTTTTTTTTTAAATAACTAGTCATTTAGTATGCATATCGCCCCAAAACGACTAAATCATGTATGAAATAGGGGATCTAGAACTCATCTGGTCAGTAAGTAACTTCACGTCTGATCTAGTTGTCGAGACTCGCTGAAAAACAAGTTAATATCGATCTCAGTTACCTTTATTGTGTAAGGGTAAGTAAGGTCGTCTCCACAAGGAATATGTGGAAAGTGTTTAACAATTGTAACTTGATTAACTAAAAGACACAAACTTTATAATTAAAGATTGAAACTTTGAATGAATTAATGAACACAATTGCAAAACGAAAGAATCTTTGAAACTGATTTAACTAAATAATAAGATCAATGGGTTATGAAGTGTACTTCAGGTTGCATAACACGACTCAAGATTTTAGCTTTTGATTGAAGTGATAACCAAGGAACATCTTTTAAGACTCGTTCATTCACAAAGTTACCAATTCACCTATATCAAGTTATCTACTTGTCTCAATGAGCTAACGATGCATGGAAACTAAAAACTGATGATACAACAATAACTTTCTTTATAAACAAATTGTTTAACTCAATCAAAACCTTGAATTACATTTAATCACAAAGTGTTCAGCATAAAAACCCTAAGCATGACTAACCATCTCACTTGGCAAGAACTATCCACCTGAAAGCAATCACGAATGAACTAGCCACTAATGGTCTTCATTGAATCTTCAATCGTGTTTTAATGATGTTTGTAGATGATTTGGGATGAATGAGAAGGCTTGAGATCACTACAAATCAGTTGAATCGTCAAGAATTGAGCTTGGAAAGTTGTTCCTGGAATTAGGGTTGGATTGTGTTTAAATAGCTTGAAATTCCACAAAATCCAGAAGTTGGTTGATGACTGGCGTATGATACGCCGGCCATGAGCGTATCATACGCCCCCCTCAGCACTCCTACGCCCAACTTTCTATTATTTTTTCCAAATACGCCCACTGATACGCCGCCCATACGTCGACCGGCGTATCATAGCCCCATACCCGGCGTATCATACGCTGGTAGACCAAAATTTGGAAAAAACGATGTAAAGTAATCCCATTCCATAACAACAACGATGTAAAGTCACATAATTAGATCAATTAAACCTTGAATTATTAGCACTCGATCACATCCCCACACTTAACCTTTTGTTTGTCCTAAAACAAACTTCCTTGCACAATTTACCTTAATTAATCAAACATGCTAAGTTATCACAACTTTGTATAAGTTTAGGTCACAAGGCATACTTAATTTTAAACTTTCATCATGTAAGATTCACAACCCAACATGTAATACCACTTATGTTTTAAACTTAGAATCCTTAGTCGGCATAACTTCACCTTTTGCTTCAAACATTCTTGCATTCACATTCCTCACAATGAACACTCCTCTTGGTTTTGTTTTATGGACTAGTGATTATATACTAGTATATCTGGAACTCTCAAACCAAGAATGTACATCTTCATCATAAGCTCGAATATTAATCATATCACCATCAATTAACACAATATAATACATAAATCAAGAGGTCTTTCATGGGTTGTAATGTTAGGCTAAGGTTTAAGGTGAGGTAAGATAGGGATTTAAGAGTGGCAATAGTGAATGAAATCTAATTTAACATGCTAGACATCTTGTTTATCAATATCTATCATCTAGTTGCAATAATATTACTTATTTACCATACTATTTTTGTTGCTACATATTTTGGTTATTTTGACCTCATATTTAGCTTTTTCTATTTTTTTCTTTTTTCTCTCTTCCCTTTTCTCTTCTTTTTCTTTCTTTTTTTTATTCACATATTCATAAAAAATTATACTATTATTAAACTATTACTGAAACGAAAATTCTAAGCATGTCATGGATTGGACTAAAGGAAATTCAAAAGAAAAGGTTTCATAAAATGGCTAAGGCTTTATAGGTTTATTGTTTCGGGTTATTCAGGGCTCAACATGGTGTCTAAAGAAAAATTATCAAAGCATGGAATTCAAAAGAAAAGGTTCAAACAAATCGTTCATTCCTAATGCCTCTATCACACTAATGCACATATTGGTTCATGATCTTGACACGCATCAATTACACGAGTTCTAACTTAAATGCACATTACGTTTTCCCTCATTATGCAAAAATATAAAGCAAATCAAAATATGCTATGAATTGCTCAATTAGGCTCAAATTCTCACGAAAATGGTGGGAAAGGGTTAAAAAATGTGAAGCACGTATGTCATCTACCATCCAGTTCGTTATGCCTTCTAAGAATTCCACCTAATTTTATAAAAGCTCATGATGGGAATGGCTTACTATAATTTCAAAACAAGCATGTCAAGGGATCTATACATGCATAAACAAGTGATAATTAACCATGTATGAAATTTTGTTTAGGTCTCATGCACAATTAAGCTTATTAGAAGATTTATTTTGCAAAAAGGTTCAATTTTTTTTTCAAAAAGGTTCAAATTTTTTCAATTCTTCCCTCATCCCCATACTTGAGATACATTGTCCTCAATGTATGGTAGTCACAATTGGTATTTTCAAAACATAGGAAAGTAGATTCTTAATTTTATTTCTATTATTGTTAATCAAGACAATTCATTGCGAAGGGAGACTAGTATGCCATATCCTAACATATTATCAATCAATTTCAATGAAAGCATAAAAAGAATATTATTCAAAACCAAAGTAGTGGAAAGAGCACATGGACCTGAGTGATTGCGTCTCGGAACCTTCATCACCCCTCTTGTGCCTCCCCACACTTGAGTGCTCGCGTCTCAAGATTGACTATCAAAATAAAACAAAAACACACAAAATAATAGAAGAATTAAAACTCACTTTCGTAAGAATCACGGTTTCATTTAGCATATGCAACAAGCCTTTAAACCCTTTAGTAGACCCGAGAGGACGATTTGTAGTCTCATGAGGGTTTCCAATGAACACACCCACAAAGTTCTTGGGTTGCCTCTCGCAAGCGCTAAGTTTTAGGTCTTCAGCTAGACTGTACCTGTAACCACTTACGGTGGTCGTATTAAGTGCTTTTCTCCAAATTTCTCTTTTAAGAACCGCTTCTCCTGGCTTGATAGATTTTCTTGTTCGCTCCCGTATTGTTCAAACATCTCTTCTTTGACCCTTGAATTCACTTGATCCGGTGGTTTACCCATCTTTACCTTTCGTCTCGGATTCTTCTTCCTTAATGGCTCCACCTTTACATTTTCATCACCTTCCACATTATCAAACTCAAACCTGTAAGGATCAAAATCATTTTTCTTGGTGATGTCCTCGCTTACATATGAAATGTAAGGAGGATCACACTCGTTAGTAGCATCTGTTACAAAACAATCATTGTTGACTACATATGTAATTAATTTTGACA
This sequence comes from Flaveria sonorensis, assembly GCA_025506505.1. Classification (NCBI taxonomy): domain Eukaryota; kingdom Viridiplantae; phylum Streptophyta; class Magnoliopsida; order Asterales; family Asteraceae; genus Flaveria; species Flaveria sonorensis. The sequence continues at coordinate 13,535,499 of CM046435.1, read as the reverse complement.
ACACATTAAAGAACAACTTACGGTTTTTGAATGTCATGTCGATAATTCCATCTCGGCAATTGATTTGAGTTTTGGCTATTGCCAAGAATTGTCGACCTAAAGCTACCTTTGGTTGCTTATTTGTCCTTACTAGTGCATAATCAAGCACCATAAAGTCCACCGGTAGTAGAACTCTCCTAGCTTGATGATCACATCCTTAACCATCCTACGAGATTATTTCCATGTTGAATCAGCAAGCACCACTGTTTTGTTGGTTTCATGTAACGGACCAAAGTCATATTGGTCATACAAACTTCCTGGAAGGATGCTCACACCGGCTCCATAATCCAAAAGTTCCGCTTGATTTTAAATTTCCCAACTTGAATGGGAATAATTGGTTCTCCTAAGTCACTTCCTTCCACTTTATCAACTTCCTTATCATTACTTGCAACTACTTAAGAAAGAGAGGTTAAATCATAATTACTACATTCAAATTTGGGAATGATACTAACCGGGTTTATGTGTACATTCTTTGAACTTGATGCTTGATGTTGAGGGTTTTTGGTTGTGTCACTTGGAAGCTTTCTTGGTTCTCGTCCAAATAATTGTTCAACTAATTGTCCTAGTTGTTTGGCAATTGCTTTATTAGTCTTTTCTTGCACCTCTTTAAATTGCTTAAACTCTTTCATCTCCTTTGCAAGATCTTAAATTGCTGATAAAATTGCATTGTCATGCCATTATTAGTAGAATCACTTTGTTGATGTTGTTGATTCCCTTGATTATATTGACCGCCTTGTTGGTAGTTTCTTTGATTGTAGTTGTTCCTTTGATAACCGCCTTGATTGTATTCTTGTTGTTGGACTTGATATTGGTTGCTTCCTTGATTTGGTACTTGAAAAGGGGGATTCAATTGGTTAGTATTGTTACTATATCTAAGATTTGGGTGATTTCTAAGACCGGGATGATATGTGTTAGAATTCATATCATATGTCTTCCTTTCTCCTTGGCCTTGTAATTAATGTACACTTTCACTCTTCCCCAAATTCAAGTAGCATATGACTGATGTATGGCCGATGTCATTACACATGTCACACACTTCATACTCACTATATATGTTCGCCATGCCACTCTTTCCAACTTTAAGTCTTGCAATTTCTCGTTCTAGAACCGCAATTCTATCCATGACCACATGATCATTCACCATCTTTATGTTTGAACCCCTTGACCTTCGGCTTGATTATGCTTGATTCTTGGAGATTATACTCATCCTTTTAAGAATATCCCAATCATCATCCTCATGGTTTAAGGTGAACATTCTTACACTTGTGGAATTTACATCTCTAGCATCCTTCGGTGATAGCTCATCATAGAATGCTGAAATCAACTCCTACTTAGCTATGCCATGATGTTGACAAGTTCTTAGCATCTCTTTGAATCGGTGAAAAGCTTCATGACTCTATTCACCTGATTGTTATGTAAATCCTTGAATGGCTCGCCTTGCATCACTTGTCCTTTAGGAAGTATAGTATTCATCCAAGAACTATTGTTGCATTTGTACCCATGTGTAAATACTTGCAGATGGTAGAGACAGGAACCATTGTTTGGCCTTATCTTTAAGGGTAAATTGGAATAGGACTAATTTAACTTCATCCGGTGAAAATCCTTAGCCACCAATGGTGCTACATGATGCCTCAAATTCTGATATGTGTAAATATGGTTCTTCGGTTGCCATCCCATGGAAGTGAGGAAGAATTCATAAACATTGTGGTCTAACCTCAAAAGCTCTCCCCCGTTGTGTTGGTGGAACTATAGGAGATAGGTTAATAGCAATGGCGGGGCAGAAGTGACTGTCCATGCCATGTGCAGGTACATAATGTGGAGCTCCCGGGTTTGTTGGTATACCATTAAATGGTTAACCTCCTAAATTGTGAAAATCAGGGGCTTGGTCATAACCATCGTGGTCTTGATTCGGCTGACGGTTCCGATAACCTGGTTGACTTCCATAGTGTTCAAAATTATGTTGAATTGGACCGTCCATATTATCTAGATCTTCAATCCATTCCTTTATATAATTAGTGTGATGACTTCCTTCCACTGAAAACTATTCCTCATTGCTATGATGACTACCTTCTTCGTTATGTTGAAAACTTGGATTACTAACCTAGAAGTTTAGCATTGGTTGGAAATTTATGGGAGGAGGTTGGTGTTGCACACCTAGATTTACAGGGATCGGCCCCTGAGGTTGAGGTTGCATAGGTTGTGGTTAAGGTGGAGGATCATCAAGTTGAGGGAATATGGGAAATGGGATATCTCCCACAGGTTGGTTGGGTTGTGGCCCTCCTTGGTTGTCTGGATTATTAATCATTCTTGATTGGTTACTTTTAGGCGTTCTTGAAAGTCTACTTAGAATCCAATGAGCTGTTGCTGATGATGTACCTTCTTCCGATCTTGTTTGACCACGAATTTGAGAAGTTCTTGAAGTTGGTGCTTTGTGAAACACACGATTCTCTCTTGCAGTCTTCTCAATTTCTGGATCAAATTGCAATGGTGAGGTCCTTCCTGAAAATCTTGTATGCATGAACGTATGCAAACAAGAAGACACAAAAATACCTCGCGTAATACTGAACAAGAAAACAAATAAAAAGAAAAATAGAAAAGTAAAATCTTTTTGGGTTTTTTTTTATAAAATTTTTAAGAAAAGCAAATAAAAACTATTAAACACTAAGTGCACTAATTCCCCGACAACTGCACCATTTTGATCTAGTTGTCGAGACTCGATTAAAAACAACTTAATATCAGTCTTAACTACCTTTATTGTGTAAGGGTAAGTAAGGTCGTCTCCACAGGGAATATGTGGAAAGTGTTTAACAATTGTAACTCGATTAACTAAAAACACAAACTTTATAATTAAAGATTGAAACATTGAATGAATTAATGAATACAATTTTAAAAAGCAAGAATCTTTGAAATTAATTTAACTAAATAATAAGAAACAATCAATTCCGAGTTTCAAGTTCTACAAGATCAATGGGTTATTAAGTGTACTTTAGGGTTGTATAACACGGCTCAAGATTTTAGCTTTTGATTGAAGTGATAACCAAGGAATAATCTTTTTGACTCGTTCATTCACAAAGTTACGAATTCCCTTATATCAAGTTATCTACTTGTCTCAATGAGCTAACGATGCAAGAAAACTGAAAACTGATGATAAAAAAATAACTTTCTTTATAAACAAATTGTTTAACTCAATCAAAACCTTGAATTACATTTAATCACAATGTTTTCAGCATAAAAACCCTAAGCATGACTACCCATTTCACTTGGCAAGAACTATCCACCCAAAAGCAATCATGAATGAACTAGCCACTCATGGTCTTCATTGAATCTTCAATCGTGTATTAATGATGTTTGTAGATGATTTAGGATGAATGAGAAGTCTTGAGATCACCACAAATCAGCTGAGAATCATCAAGAATTAAGCTTGGAAAGTTGTTCCTCGAATTAGGGTTGAATTCTGTTAAATAGGTTGAAATTCCACAAAATCCGGAAGTTGGTTGGTGACCGGCGTATGATACGCCGGCCATGGGCATATCATACGCTTCCCTCAGTGCTCCTAGGGCCAACTTTCTATTATTTTTTCCAAATACGCCCACTGATGCGCTGCCTATACGCCGAACGACGTATCATACGCCGACCGACGCATCATACGCCCATACCCGGCGTATCATATGCTGACCGGCGTATCATAAGCCCATACCCGGCGTATCATACGCCGGTACACCTAAATTTGTGCCTTTTTGTAACTTTGGATGTTTACATCTTTGGTCCTTGTAGTTTTATGTTTTTCTTCTTTTACTTCCTATTAAGCTTGTTTAGGCTTCGAACACCTATAAACAAAACTCAACCAAAGTAATCCCATTCAACAATAACAACGATGTAAAGTCACATAATTAGACCAATTAAACCTTGAATTATCAGCACTCGATCAACGTCTAAGTTACCTAAGCTAGGATCACGGTACACGGTCTGCATATAAGTTAACACACAAATAGGTCATTTTCTACACAGTTTTGGCAGCAGTTTCGCAAGCAGTTTCGCTGCTAGCTTTGCATGGCAGTTTGGCTGCCAGTTTAGCTGCCAGTTTTGCATGGTAGTTTCGCTGCCAAATTCGCCTAACTTTCTTTGGAATTTCATAGATTCGCTAAATCTACGGACCTACCTATGCACTTGCAAACTACCAGCGCAACTATAGTTTCGCAGGAAGGAGATTGCCTTAGTTTCGAAGGATGAACTCTCAGTTTCGCAGGAAGAACAGACAGTTTCGCTGGACGTATAAAAATGACGAACCAGCTTGTTTTTAACCTAAAATATCAACTTTTTACGTCCAAACCCTTAGTTTTTCATCCATGAAACTATATCTAAACGTTTTACAAGATTTCATACTTAAAAATGTGACCTTTATGTGATTCTTTACAACTTTTCAAAACCCAAAACCCTTGCTATGGTGCCCCGACTCGTTATAGTTGAAGCACCTTTTTGACTTCGGTCACTCTCTGGCTATGTGACCATTTTTCCCACACCTATAGCACCCATAACTATCCATTCGGCATTCTCCCTGATGCCTCCTCCCACACTTCCTACAGTCTTTGATTTCATCAACCCCTTTCATAATTGCTTGCTTTGTATCCACCCTTGCTTTCTTGTTTCCCTGTTGATAGTTACCATTCCTGTATCTCTTCCCATTACTCTTCCAAACCTTCCTTGGTTCACCCACTATTACCGACCTCCGATGATCATACAACCTTCCACTGAGATCCACTGTTGACCTAAAAGTACTAAATCGGGCAGTAACAATGTCCCTACAGATGTCCAGAGGCAAACCTTGTATGTACCTTTTAATCCTATTGGATTCGGGAGTCACCAAGTCAGGCACAAGACATGCCATTTCATTGAATTTCGAGGTGTATTCTTGGTGTGTCATGTTGCCAGCTTCCGAGCTCACAAATTATTATTCAATTTTATCCAGTTCCCTTTCCGAGTAGTACACCTCTATCACCAATCTTCTCATTTCAAGCCACTTCATCCTCTTAACAAACTCCTCCCCAAGAGCGTCAACAATGTTATCCCACCAACACAATGCTGGGTCCAAAAGTGAATGGGATGCAAACTTCGCTTTCTGGTCTTCCAAGCACTCACTGATTCTTAACACTGTCTCCATTTCTCTAATCCAATGCTGAGCAGCAACAACATTACCGGTACCATCAAAAGTTGGGAGCTTACACCTTTGAAAAGCCCCATAACTACACCCATTTGCCGCTTCTTCAAACTCGGAGTCATCATCCTTATCCTCATCAACACTTTCCTCAACCTTAACCACCTTCTTCTTATCAACCTTCTTCTGAACCGTATCTCCCTTATCATCACCCTTGACCTGTTCCACAACCTCCGCAAACAAAGCGTGCATCATATTAGTCAGCTTCAGTTTTTGACTCAATTGTTTCCTCAACTGGTTTCTCAACTAGCTTTCATGTTGACTTTCCTGCCGGTTTTGCAGGCTTGCTTGCTGCTTCTTTTGCTTTAGCAGGGGGCCTTCCCCTAGTACTTCTCCGAGTAGCCATAGCTGGAACTGCTTTCTTTGGTGCCATCTTAACTTCCTATAAGACTCAAAATATCAATATGGTTCATCAAGGCAAGTTTCGATTATGACAAGTTTTGTAAATTCTAATAGCAGTGGTCAGTTATGATTAACTACTTACAGAACATCTCATAACCCAAACCCTCCTATTCTGAGCCACACTAACACTTGAACCTCTATCCTTATTCTAAGCACGTATAGATCTCATAAACTTAGGTAGGCATAACAGATTAATGATATATTACTCTATCCTCAGGTCTAACCTTAGTAACAAGGCACTACATAGCTGAATAATATTTACAACATACTTTATTACCTCTTGGCATGGAGCTTCTTGGACTGGCATCCCCACTTTGATCCCATTTTCAGTTTAAGTTTAGGTTTTTCTTTTAAAAATAGTTTACCCATTTCGCTTAAACTTTGGCTCTGATTCCAACTAGTAAGGCCCTGATCCCAGGAAACCTCACAGTTGGTCATTCACAACAAAACATAAATTTAAAACATTCATTTAGATAAACAATTGCAGTTGGAAAAATTCAATTAAGTTTCAACCCATTACGATATAATTCTAATAAAATGTTAACATTGTCTTTAAAACATCAAAAAGTCTTTAAAAGGACTTTTTAATAATCTTCTTAATCAGGAATGCTAGCCTTCAGATGCCAAGTAGCTTCTAGAATCCATGCCCACATTCACTGTAGTCCAACAGCTCACCTGTCAACTAATATGCATACAAAAGTCAGCTTCGCTAAGTGAATTCTAGGTTTACTTTGTCAAATAACTTTTTAGTAAGATATATTAACTTTATCATTTGAAAGTAGTCATCACATATCTAAACATTACTATACACAGACTATCGCTTTATCATTAATACTTTCATTTATTTGATATCTTTGTCTCTTCATTATCTTTCAATTGCATGTCACTATCGGTGCCTATGATGAACATAGGACTTTACCAGCATGCAAATCAAGGCCTTACTATTGTACCCATACAGGCCATTATTGTCATGCCAATCCAGGCCTTACTAACTTGCCTGTCCGGGCCTTTACTTTACTGACATGCCAATCCAGGCCTTACTGTCATGAGGGCACAACATATGCAACCCTCCACTATCATTTGCTTGCAAAACTTTACTTTACAAAGGTACACGTTATGGGTCCAATAATATTTCTTTAGGTTTCACTTTCATCTTTAGGCTATACATAATATAACACAACATATAACAAGACATATCATTATTACCAAGGTCATCTCACAATAAGAAAAACACGATATAAATTCATTAGAAAACCCAATTTCCCATATAAGATCGCGGTTCATGTATGAAATAGGGGATCTAGAACTCACTTGGTGAGTAAGTAACTTCATGTCTATGTTACCTAATCTAGGATTGCGGTGCATGGTCCACATACAAGTTAACACACAAATAGGTCATTTTCTACATAGTTTCAAAAGCAGTTTCGCTGCCAGTTTCGCATGGCACTTTCGCTGCTAGTTTCGCATGGCAGTTTCGCTGCTAGTTTCGCATGACAGTTTTGCTGCCAAATTCGCCTAACTTTGGTTGGAATTTCCTAGATTCACTAAATCTACAGACCTACCTATGCACTTGTGAAACTACCTACAAAACTATAGTTTCGCAGGAAGGAGATTGCCTTAGTTTCGTTGGATGAATTCTCATTTTCAAAGGAAGAACTGACAGTTTTGCTGGACGTATAAAAATGACGAACCAGCTCGTTTCTAACTCAAAATCTCAACTTTTTACGTCCAAACCCTTAGTTTTTCATCCATGAAACTATATCTAAGCTTTTACATGATTTCATACGTAAAAATGTGACCTTTATGTGATTCTTTGCAACTTTTCAAAACCCAAAACCCTAGAATCCGGATCCGATCTAAAGAGATGTTTGGATGATGATTCTTAAGTGGATTTCTTGATCTTTCCTTGTTGATTTGATGCTCAAACACCAGATCTTCAATCCTTCAATCAAAAAAACTCAAAATCTTCAAGTTTCTTCACTTTCTCTAACTACTTTCTCTCTCTAAGTTGTTAGTGGGTTAGGTTGCAAGAAATGGAGAATGTGGCTGATTATGAGTGTTTAATGGATGGTTAGGCCCTTAAACCCATTAAACCCTAAGCCCATAAGGTAGTTTGGCCTATAATCTTTTTCTTTCTTCTTTTTTTATACATAACCTGAACTCAACCATTATTACTAAGTTGCTCGCTTTGACATTCTGGGGTGTTCTCTCTACTCTCACTCCTTAGAATGTTCGTGGCTTGGGTTGCAAATGAGGAGAAAGATGTCTAATTAGGGTTGTTTAATGGGTACTTATGGGCCCTCTAACCCATCAAATTCTTAGCCCATGGAGCTAATTCAGCCATAATCTATTTTCTTCTTCTTCTTCTTTTTTTTTTCTTTTTATATTAAATAACCCCCATCTTAATCCATTATTATTAAGTTACTCGCAACGACATTCCGGGGCGTTACAGTTTGGGTCATCTGTGGTCAACTTTTTGTCAAACATGACTTTAATATATTTAACACCAGTTATATGCTATGAGGTTTTCACTAATATCGCCCTTAAGCTCGTTTTTAACAATTTTCTATATTTTTAAGTGAATATATTTTGTATTTTTGTTTACTAATGAAATAAATTCAAAAAATTATGAAATTTAATTTACATTCTTTTATTATTACTTTGAGTCTACTGGATTTTTTATATAATTGAAATTTCATAGCTTCACCATTTTCGTTACCTAGCTCGGTTAGTCTCATTAAGTGTCCGTTAAATCCCGGTTTTTTCTACATTAGGCCCTTTAGCTCGGTTTTTCCATTCCCAAATAGTCTTATAAGATATATAATATGTAACTAACCCCATATTTCAGTAGTTTAGGTCTCCAACTTGATTTTTAAAATTATTACAAAAGTTAGTGAATTTTCACACTCTATGCCATTCATAAAATACAAATAGTAATTCTATAAATTATGAACTTTTATTCTTAGGTTTAAATAATTAATTTTAACTTCTAGAAATATTTAAATAATAATTTATGCACTTAGATTATATACTTTCGTATTTTATGGAAAACGGGTTTTCGGGTAGACTAGTTTTATCAAAACCGGGTGTATGACTAAGGTGGGTTGAATAAAAGATTTTGTATAATTCACTTACTGAAATATATTATGTTTTAGAAGTTCAGATGAAGTTGGGGTGTCATGGGGTTTGTCTGGTCACTATCGTGACGATACGGGATGTTTTGTGTGTTTTCGGGTTTCAACGAGTTACCTTGATGAAATGGTAGATCAAGCGGTGTTTAAGGGCTGATGTGGGAACTTGAGATGGTAAGAGACATTTTTCCAAAATGTGAGATTACCAGATCTACTTATAGGAAGAAATGGAAGGTAGAACTCGATGGTGTACAAGTGTGTGTGTTGTTTGATTACCTTGACTATGTGAGGTTGATGGTGCTTGTGCTTGGGCCGACTGGAGCTACAAAGATGGCCTAGAATCCTTGTTGTTCTTGAGCACAAAGGAGATGGTTGATGATGAGTTCAATGAGAGAAATGCCAAGGAGAGTGTGTAGAGAGTTAGCATGGGAAAATGATCAAGTATGGGGGTGAGGGGGGGGGGGGGTGGCGGCTCAGCCGAAGAAGGGAGGAGAAGGGGGAAGTGTGGGATCCACAAGTCTTGGTTTTGGGAAGATTTGGGTTGGGAGTTGGGGTTTTAACTAGATTTACAAGAAATCAGGGATTTGATTATCGCATGTGTTAGGTGAATGGGGATTGGGTGATATGGGAGGTGGACAAGACAAAACATATTTTATAAAAATCTTAACAAGTTTTATAAATCATAAATAAGAGGTTTTAATAAAAAAATTACATAATCTAGTGGACATGAATGATTGGATTTTGTATACATAATCTAGAGGACTGGTCTTCAGTACTAGGTTGTTCTGTTATATCTCTCTCAGTTGGGTTCTCTTCTCTCACAGGTTCAGAAGAAGTGAGAAGAGGACACTGCTATGGATCAGAAGACGAAGTTGGCTGAGATACAGCTCTAGGTTTAGGTTGTGTTATCTCAGGGGGTTCAACCTTTACCTCAACTTCAGGTTGAGCTGGACTTGGTGGAGAATACAAGTCAACAAGCTCTCCTTTTTTAATCTTCTGCTTGATCACTCTGATATGCTCATCCAAGTGGATAGAGACATAGGACCACGCCTCCTTTCGAAGAATCCATACAGCTTCAAGAAGCTCATCATCCTTTGTCTGTCATCAGACTTCTTTTGGCTTTATGGATGATGGCTCTTGACTTTACAGCTTCTTCCCTTAATTTTCTCTTTGCAGCTTTTCTTTCTTTTGTAGCTTGTTCCTCCAGCTGCTTGAGATATTCAAATTCTATATGCTCAAATGATAAAGGAAGAAGTGTAGATGCCTGATAGAGTCCTGTGGCACTCAAGTAGTTGATCATGTTCATTCTATCAGCTTCCTTGTCTACTTGAGGTTATGCAGTTGCCACAGCCTCTTTCTCAGGACTTTCTTGAACTGGGGAGAGGACATGAGCATGTTTGTAGAGCCATTTTAGTCTCCTTTCTTCCTTGATCTTGAGAAGCAATGCTGCATCCTCTGCCTCCTTCCTCTCCTTTGACAATTCATTGTTAGCTAGTTCATTCAACTCATCTAAGGGGAGAGATATGAGTTCATCAATTTTATAGTTCCTGGTCCCCAGCTAGTTTAGCCTGGCTGCCCTTAACTTATCATCTTGAGTGTTTGGCCTGGGAGCATCCTGGATAGCAGCTTCCATGAAGCCTGGAGACCCTCTTGAACTCTCTCCCCTTAGCTTCCTCTTCCTCTCTATCTTATCCTCCTCTATCTCCTCAAAGGTCATCTTCCTCTTCCCTTTGTCATGCATAGGCCTTGGTGACTCAGGGTGGAGAGAGCTTTGGCCTTCATTGCTTGGTTCAGCAGTCAAGCTCTGGCTAGAGAGAGGATGTGAAGCACCTTCATAGACTGGTGCCTCACTGAGGGTACTGGGTGTTGAAGGAGATCCTATCTCAAGGTTCATAGGTTCAACTTCTGGGCCTTCTGTCAAGGCTTCCCCTTCAAAGCTAATCTTAGGGTCCACCTCAACATCCAGTTGACCAGAAATCTCACCTACTAGTCTCTGTCTATACAATCTTGATCTTATCTTGAACTCTTCTAGCACCCTTCCTTGAATCCAATCTGCTAATCTTTTAGCTTGTCTGTTTTGACTTGGGTTGACAAGTGGAAGATCAACCAGATGGATGCACTTGTAGAAACTCAAGTTTGAGAAATTGAAGATTTCCTGTTGACCCTGAGCTCTAGAGATGACAAGAGCCCTTCTTTCTGTGTTGTACCTCCATCCCATGATTGGGTTCTCTAAGTGAAAAGATAGGGTAGGCATGGCTCTGGGTATACCCTCCTCAAACAGGCTATGTATAAGTGATACCACATCAATATGGACTTGAGGAGGTCACTGAGTATGGACTATTGCAAGTGAGGGTGGTGAATCCTTAAAGTCCATACTCTGAGAAGAACTCCCAAGTTCTGTGAGTGTTCGGACTTTCTCCTCCTTTTTGGTAGCATCACTTTCATGCATAAGTGAGCTGGGGGTTGAGTCTGTCATATTCACAAGTTCTTGTGGACCTGGTTGAGTTATCCTTAGTGGTCTCTCAGCTAACTTGCCCTTAAGATCAGGGATCTCAAGTTGCAGGTCATTGACCCTCCTTTGTAAGATAGTCACCTGAGATTCCAGGCGACTGATCTTAGAGACTAAATAGGTACAAGTTTTAGTGAGTTGATGCATCTTTAGTTTCAGATTCCCCTCATCTTTATCAGAAGAATCATGGGGGGGTGAGAGAATAAGACCAAGGTCTTCTTCCTCATCACCAGCATATTGTTCTTGGCTGCTAGATTTCCCCTGCATCATGACAACTTCAAGAGAAGTGTTAAGAGGCTGGGTTGCCATGGTTGAGGTCTGAATGATGTTATTACTTTCTAAATTGAGAGCCTTTTCCATATGGATCTCCTGAACATGTTTAGGGAGATCCACCTTAGTGGTGGGTGGATGATGTGGGCTAAAGATGGGTGAGACAGGAGTACTCATCTCTCTTTGAGTAGGGGTGGAGAAGAGAGACTCATGGTACTCACTGAAGCCCATGTCTTCATCATCATAGAAGTCAAGGCTGGGAATTGGTTGGTTTGATCAAGCGGCTGGGGATGGTAACTATCCCCGGAAGGTTGTTCACTAGAGTGTTGAGACTCTGAGTGAAGGCTTAAGGCTGTTGGGGTTGTGAGCTCATCAGGCTAAGCATGAGGAACCTCAGCACTAATCATTTGAGAGATGGGAGTGGTTTGCTCCTCAGGGGAAGTGGGAGCTCGAGTGTCCACTTCCTTCTGCATGGTTGGTGATATAGGGGCCTGTATAAGCTGAGTAGCATGTGCAGGGGTTTGTTTGGCTTTTCTCTAGTAGTTGATGGTTATTATAGGCTGTATTTGTGGTTGGTAGGTAGAAGGTGTGGGTTTAACACTAGCTGGTGCTGCTAGGTTGCCACCTTTAGCAATGAGCTCTAACATTTTTGGGACTAGGGCTGTTTCTACCCCAGAGAAGCCAACAGTTGGCTTCCTCATGATTTTGAAGATGCCGGGCTTCATCTGTCCCAGTTTTAGAATATTACCTGTTCCCCTCAACTGTGTGCCCAGTTCACAGTTGAGAATGTGATGGACTTAGCTAGGGAACATGTAATACTCTAGGGAGTCTAAGTTTGCAAGTAAATTGGTATAGACAAATTGTGAATACCTGAACTTGAACCCTTGAACCATCCCATGGACTATAAAGGAGAGGTCTTCTGGAATCTCGTCCCAACCTCCATGCTTGTTAGATAAGCTGTGTATGACAACATGGAGGAGGTACTTCCACTGAGAGGAGATCTTCCCCTTTCTGAAGGTCTTGACTGAGAAGTCACCTTCATAGCGCATCTGCTCAAAGGAGTGGTTTACAACATATTTAGAAAGGGACAAATCACCTTCTACATCATCCAGCTGAAGACGAGTGTTTATGGTGGCCGGAGTGATGAAGAGTATCCTCCCCTGCACGGTGGCAGATAGTGCCTTCTCTCCATCCATGGTGACCTCTTGGCAGGTCCTCCAGAATGCCAACAACAGATCCTCATAGAAAGGAGGATCAATGGTTAGGGAGGTGAAGTAGTTTGACAAAGAAAGGTAACGGCAAACCTCTGAGAAATCGGGATCTTTCTCAGACTCTAACAGAGCAAACTGATTATGTTGCCTGTGAAGATGCATGAAAAATTTAGGATGGTTTCTGCGGTCAAGGTTGGCCATTTGAAGTAGCTTTACGGTGAAGGAAGACAAGAACGAAGGCGGTTTGTGGGTGAAATTAGGTTAGAGAAAATGCAGATGAAGATGATAGTGAGAAGAGGCGGAACCGTTATGAGAATATACATGAAATGGATTTGAGAGAAAGTTAAAGCAAAAGGATAAAATTTGAAATCCGGATGTCGATCCCACCTTTGAAAAAGTACCTAAAAAGGTAGTTTTCTTGGAAGTTGAAAATCTTCTCAAGGTGATTTTTGTTCAGAAGTTTTAAGAAAAAGCTTCCGAAGCCAATTTGACTTTGGAAGATATTCTTAAGAGTTATGAAAATTTGGCTTTGGAAGAAAAATACTTAGAGAATTTTTCTTCCGACACATATTTGGTTCGGAAGATATTAAGACTGGGGAGTTTGATTCTAAAGAGAATAAATCTTCCAAGATTTTATTGCTTTCGGAAGATATTTGTCCTTCAAATACATGTAAGTACATAGAAGCATATTTAAGCTTCAGAAGATATTCTCAGAATTTTTTCCGAAGGTAAATTTGTTATAAGTAGTTATTTGATTTGAAGACATAAATTTCTTCCGAAGGCAACTTGAAATCTTCCGAAAGAAACTATGTTTTGAGAAATTCTTAAAAATCTAAGGAATATTAAAGATTTTCTTCCAAAGTAAACTGGGCTTATGAAGATGATAAAATAGACAACTTAGTACACACAGGTTTTAGAAATAAAGTTGATTTAAGTTTTAAGAAACTCTACTGAAAGTTAATCATCCCAATAGCTTATACAAGATATTTGAATCTCTGTTCATCAAATGCTTTAGTGAATAGATTAGCATACTGTTCATTTGTGTTAACTTTGACTAGTTTGATTAATCCCTTCTCAAAGTTATCTCTAATCAAATAATACCTGATATTGATGTATTTGGTCCTTGAGTGCTGCACTGGATTCTCTGTAATAGAGATAGCACTGTTGTTGTCTCTGTGGATGGGAGTCTCTTTGAAGTTGAATCCATAGTCCAGCATCTGATTCTGAATCCAAAGCACTTGGGCACAGCAGCTTGCAGCAGCAATGTATTTAGCTTCAGCAGTTGATGCAGACACACAAGATTGTTTCTTGTATTGCCATGAGACAATCCTTCCACCAAGGAATTGACATCCCCCAGATGTAGACTTTGCAGTCATATTGCAACCACCATAGTCACTATCTGTATAAGCATACAGATTGAAGTCAGAACTCTTTGGATACCAAAGGCCAAGCTTTGGAGCACCTTTGAGATATCTAAGAATCCTCTTGACAGCAACCAGGTGTGACATCTTGGGGTTGGCTTGATATCTTGCATAGATGCATATGACAAACATGATATCAGGCCTGTTGGCTGTGAGATACATAAGAGACCCAATCATAGCCCTGTAAATATGTTCATCCACATACTCCCCTTCAAGATCAGGTCCATGGGAGTAGTTTCTGGCAATGGGTGTCTTAGCAACCTTGTAATCAGTCATGTTGAATCTTGTAAGTATGTCTTGTACATACTTTGACTGACTTATGAAGATGTCATCATCAACATGCTTCACTTGAATTCCCAGAAAGAAATTGAGTTCCCCTATGGCACTCATTTAAAATCTATTCTTCATCAGCCTCTTAAAGTCTTTGCAGAGCTTTGGATCAGTTGACCCGAAGATAATGTCATCCACATATACTTGAACCAGCATTAAGTCATTCCCCATTCCTTTGATGAAGAGAGTTCCATATATAGTACCCCTTTTGTAACCATGTTGATAGAGATACTGAGATAGTGTCTTATACCACTTTCTTGGAGCTTGGTACAACCCATAAAGAGCTTTATCAAGCTTGTAGACATCATCAGGATGATCTAGGTCTGCAAAGCCAGGTGTGACAACTCATCCAAAACTCACACGATTTCGATTTCCTTGTGCCAATGCAGTAGACCAGTAATGGAACACTCACCATGTAACGCAATTTTCGGGACGAAAATTCTTTCAACATGGGGATAATGTGACATCCGGTAATTTTCCGTTACCAAACTCCGTTAGTTCCGTTAAGTCTTGCATACACGTGTCGGGAGCACACATTAGTTGTCGTTGAACGTTGGTGACTTAATAATAATTAATAATGTTAAACAAATAATTACTATGTTGATTATTAGTCGTGATTATGTGATTTAAATGTTTATTGTAAATTTTATCGCATAACGTGGAAACGTGTGTATTTAATTCGTGCATTGTGTGACTAGTAAAGATAAAGTATATAATTGTTATTATTAGTTCATATGTTTATTATTGTGGTTATAAACATCTTAAAAGGGTGTTAAAAGCTTAATCTTTATAAAATACAAAGTGCAAGGGTTAAAAGGTAATTATGCAAAACTTTGTTGATTAAAACACAAAAACCCAACCCTAAACACCCCATTCGGCCGCGACCTGCACTCCCTCACCCTCACCATCGCGAATTCAGCCCAAGAACAAGCAATCACCTTCGAATTTGATCGATTACAAGGCATACAACAAGTTAGAATCATCAATTGCAAGCCATTACACGTTTAAAGGTTAGATTTTTACATGTTTTTGATGGTTTTTCAAGGTGGCCGAACCCTAGTTCGAAAATCTGCAATTGGATGTTAATTCTTGTTTGTTTGGTGATGTTATGATGTTAGTTAGGTTATTGATGCTAGTTAACGTTGATTATGCAAGAAAGTTTGGATTTTGGTTGTTTGTTCATATGATCATCTTGGCCGTGAGTTTGAGGCTATTTTGGATCAAATTGGATGTTGAATGATGGTTGTTTGATGTTGTTATTATGTTAGCTGGATTGTATATATGCAAGTTAACGTCGATTATGCAAGAAAGCTATGATTTTGATACATTGTTCATAGGTTACTAATAATAGTAACTTTATTTTGCATGAATTGATGATTGGTTGATGTATGAATGTTATGAATGTGTTTGTAATGATGTTTAGATGCTAGATGGTTGATATGAATGTTAGGAATTCAAGAATGCATGTTGTAGTTCATACCTTACTAAAGATAGTAACTTTTGGGTATGAAAGTTGATGAATCATGATGATTAGGTGTTGTTGATCATGTTTAGATGTTGTCATGGACTTGAATTGGTATATAATTGATGAATTCATGAATGTAGTGTGAGTTTGATGAATTTGGGATGAACTTTCCCAAAAGGGAAACTTTAATTGTGCAAATCCTTGAATTGGATGATTTGAGCATGTTTCGGATATTAGGATCATGCTAGTGTGTTCATGGATGATTTCTAAGTTGATTAAATGTGTTGTTTAGGTTATATGAATGTTGATTTGGTTTGTTACCTGTTTTGGCCTGTTGTAATTCGCATGACTTGTATGATAATTGGTTGTATGATGATCTAGGTAGTACATGTGGTTAATGATGTGCTATATGTAATCAAGTTGTATGTTGATCATGTATGTCATACTGTTGTGTTAGTATTAACGAATTATCACCTATAATGTCACCAACGGGTCAAACGGGTCAACTGGGTCAAATGTGTCTTGTCTTTCTTAAACCTTGAGTTCCTTGGTTTGTAGAGCACTTAGGGTTTCGTGTTGATTTTGTATACACGTACTTATGTACTCTTGTGTTCTAGGTGACCTTTGAAGGTTGTCTTTTTCTTTCAAGTTAAGCTCTAGGTTAATTCTTGCGCGCATCAGGTGAGTTCTTGCCCCACTCATTTTTACATCATCTCTTTTGGGGGAGATAGCATACTGTTGATCACAAACGCTTTTATTTATGAGTGTGTATAATATTGATATAGTGTTGTTTACCATGGAAAGTCCTCACACTTTTGGATTGTTAATATTGAATAGCGGGGAAATCTTGGGTAGTACTACTGGGTCTGACGAGCCCCACCTGTGCGACTCGAGGTCAAACGGGTGCAATTTTGTCCTAACACATATTCGTCACGACCTGGTAAGTCGTGACGGGAGGCAACAAACGTAACACAGTCAGCTTCGATCGCGAAATCACTATGATTAATATTTTTATGTTAATAGACTAGCTATCTATTGCAATACACTACTTATGCTCTGGAAACTGTTGATTGGTTTATATTTTAACGCAAACTCTTGAACTCACCAACCATGTGTTGACTTGTTTAGTATGCTATTCTCAGGTTAAGGTTGCCAGTTGCCTAGGAGCACGCACACCAGCATCGTTGAGTTGTCTACATTGTTTGTTTACACATTTGGGTTTATTTTTCCTACTAAACATTTGTGTTTGGGGCGCGTATGTTTTGCGCATTCTCTTTACATACTACTTGTTTTGGGTTTTCTAGTTTTAAAAACGCTTCCGCAGTATTTTAAACGTTAACTCTGGTTTTGTTTATTTATCATATAGAGTCGTTCTTGGTAACTAATGACTGAGATCCTGGTATGTCACGCGCCTCGCGGTAAAACCCTGCTCGCGGATTTTGAGGGTGTGACACCAGGTGGTTGTTTGACATATACTTCTTCATCAATCACTGCATATAGAAAAGCACACTTGACATCAAGTTGGTAGTCCTTGAAATCCTTGGGTGCAACAAAAGCCAGGAATATTCTTACAGCTTCAAGTCTTGCTACAAGAACAAAAACATCTTTGTAGTCCATTCCCTCTTCTTATGTGTACCCTTGAACAACTAGTCTTGTCTTGTTCTTGATGACAAGTCCTCTATCATCCTTATTGTTTCTAAAAACCCACTTTGTTCCTATGGTATTCTTCCTATGAGGAAGAGGACATATGTTCCAAACCTTCTGTCTTTTGAATTGAAGTAGCTCCTCTTGCATTGCTTTAACCCAGCTTCTATCCTTCAAAGCCTCATCAACTTTCTTTGGCTCTACCTGGGACAAGAAGCAAGAATATAGACAAACATTTTTGTAATGGGTTTTTCCTCTTATTCTCACCCCTGTATCAACATTTCCAATGATGTTTATGGTGGGGTGTGACTTGTGGATCCTGAGTTGAGGGATCATAACAAGTTGATTGGAAAGATCTAAATTAGAGAAATTTAGATCTGGTAGTGAAGTATCATCCACCACATCAGCACACTTATCAAGTGAGACTTGATCCAATAAGTGTGTGACATCATTTATGTTGTCTTCTATGGAGTGGTTATCAGCATCAAGAAATTCTTGATCATTGTCACCACCTCCATTTCCTCTTACATTTGAAGCTCCTTCACCTAAGTTTTGAACCTCTGAGCTGGAATTTGAAGGCATCTCAGATGTATCAGTTGAAATGTTTATGCTGATAGATCTTTATTTGCAGGGTTAGTTACCATTGGAGCTGAAGTAGCATTCTTGCTTGGTCTTCTTAGCTCAAATCTTGGGTCAGGATCTCTTGTTGATAAGTTACTTGTAGATCCTGAAACATTCTCACAAGACTTGTTAAAATAGTTGGTAACTAAATCAAGATCAAATAGCCAATCCGGACCAAAACCTTTCACACTGGGAATGTGCCCATTGAAGGTCACATTGGCTGACTCCTCAACTACTCTAGTTTTGAGATTATATACTCTATAAGCCTTAGCTTGGGAAGAGTATCTAATAAAGTGTCCATCATCTGATTTCTCAGCAAACTTAGCTACCTGATCTTTGGTATTCAAGATGGTGCAGAGACATCCAAATGACCTGAGGAAACCAATGAATGGTCTCCTTTTGTGCCACAGCTCATAAGGAGTCTTACCATGAGTCTTTATCACTAAAACTCTATTCTGCACATAGCAGGCAGTGTTAACAGCCTCTGCCCAGAAGGTGATAGGCAGTTTAGAGTCAGACAACATGGTTCTTGCAGCCTCAATAAGTGTCCTGTTTCTCCTCTCAGCAACACCGTTTTGCTGAGGAGTCCTGGGAGCACTATATTATCTTGTAATACCCTTTTCATCATAAAATGAATCAAGGATTTGGTTCTTAAATTCTGTTCCTTGATCACATCTTATGGTCTTTCTTTGGCATTCTAGTTACCAAATCATTCTTAATTAATTTATTCCTGTTCTGAAAGTTTACATGGCACATTCTTTTATAACAGAGGAAAGACTCATCACTATTTGCTTTAGGTAGAAAGCAAGAAACATCTCCTGAGGGAGATGTTTCCTACAAGTCCATCTTGTACATGTTCCCTTTCCTAGGGGCTTTGAGCACGATATTCTCTTGAGGAATGATTACCCTGGGCTTGAGAACAATGCACTCATGTTCAGTAAAGAGCATGTTGTTTATCTGATCACAAAATTAGGATACACTCAGTAGATTGTACCCAAGCTCCTTAACAAAATTTACCTTTTTAATAGTGAGCTTACCATTTATGACCATGCCCCTTTCTGTAATGTAACCACCAACATCTCCTCCAAAAGCAACTGGTCCTCCATCAATTTTCTCAAAATTTTGAAGCAGAGAACCATTGCCAGTCATGTGCCTGGAATAGCCACTATCAATGATCCATACATTTTCCTTGGTCTTTAGCTGTTCCTGCACAAAAAGAAGTGGTTAGTTACACTTGGAAACCCAAGCCTCATTGGTCTTGGGCTTTCAAAGTGATCTGAAGTCAATGTAATAGTAACTGATTTTATATTCAAGCTTTAAGGATCATTAGTTGCTGTTGATGAAGAACTTTCAGTCACCAGGTCTTTCTTCATCTTCCACACCATCATTGGAAGATTGGACTTGACCTTCAATAGCTCAGAAGTTTTAACAACTTTTGAAGTTTTGGAGACTAGACCTTTGGAAGATCTTGCTTTCACTGTAGCAGGCTTTAGTGCTTCGGAAGCATTCCTTTCTTCCGAAACCAAATTTTCTTCCGAATGCAAGTTTTCACTTGTCTTCTTTTTCACTTTGGAGCTTCCGAAGGAAAGATATTTTCCTTCCGAAGCTAGCTTTTCCTTCTTCTTCTTAGAAGTTTCGTCCTTGATCATGTGGATAGTACTTTTAGGATTGTAGATGCAATCCTTAGCCAGATAAGAAGTACTACCACACATGATGCAGTCCATTTGCTTCCTTCTGAGAGTCTTTTTCTGAGAGGAAGACTGAACTTGATCACTTTCCACCTCCATCTTTATCTTCACAGATGATGCAACAAGCTTCATAGGGAGAGGCTTGCTCTTGAACTGGATGGTTCAGGCTGTGTAGCAGTGGTACACAGCTGATTAGCCTTCTTCTCTTTGCTGGAATGATTTGGAACTGAACTAGAACACCTGGTACTAGAGTTTATAGTTGAGTCTTCGGCCTTCACCACTTCAAATCCTGTAGAGATAAACACTTGTTTCTGCTTAGAGTTGAAAGTGGCCTTGATTTCTTGAGCCATCTTTGCCTTTATCTTGGCTCTCCTGATCAAGTTCTTCCTTTGAGACTTGGTCATCCCAACTTCTTCATCTCTCTCCTTAGGAGAATAGTGACCCTTCTTAGGATGGTCTTCTTCACTCTTCTCAGACACATCCTTCACTATCTCTTCCTTATCCTCTTCAGCAATGGGGTCTATGAGGGGAAGCTCATCTTTACAAGTTCCACACCTTGGAGATCTTCCAGATAAAAGAGTGTGTGGAGGAGCTATATCAGTAGATCCCAGTCCCTGGTTATTTAGATAACAAACTTGTGCATGCAGAGATAAGGATATCATGTTCTTGAAGGTCTCTTTTTCAAGAACAAGTTTTTCTACCCGGGCTTTGCTGATCACAAGCTCAGCCTGGCATTTAGTTAACTTAGTGATGAGATCTTTAATCTGAGTCCTGTAGTTGGTATGTTCATGCTTTAAAGTTGAAATGATTTTCTCTAAATCTTCTATTTTCAGTTTGTAATCATTTTCAGCTCTTTTGAAATCAGCTTTTAAGATATTTAAGGACTCAAGATCAGATCTCATCTCTAAGTTATAGGACCTACATTTATTGAATTTAGCAATACATTCAGGTGTACAGATATGTTCCAATACCTTGGCTTCGTCATGATCTGCCATAAGTGCTTGGCTTGGAGATGCATCCTCCACCTGAAAGCTCCAGTAAAATCCTCCTCTTCAACAACAACTGCAGCTTACTGCCTGGGCTTCTCATTCTGGTGAGCTCCTTCAGTGTATCTTGGCCTGGCTTGTGCTTGGCCACCATTTGACTTTGGTGCCTTGCACTCTCTGGCAAAGTGTCCCATCTGGTTACAGTTGTAACACTTCACCTTGCCTTTGTCCAGCCTAAACTTTCCACTGGACATATTGCTAGGAAGCTTCCTCCCAGTCATCTTGTAGAACTTCTTGGCCCTGTGAGTGAGAAGAGCCATCTGCTGGACTATTTCCATATACTCCAGATCATCTAGATGGATACAGTTCAGGTCTTCAAAAGTGAAGAGAAAGTTTCTTGTGCTTTCATCAGAAGACACAAAATCTTGTGAAGAGCTTGTCTCTTGGAATGGGCTTCGAGGGATGTAGCTCTCCCTTGGTGTTTCCAGGAAGGTGATGAAAGGACCTTTTTGTGAGTTTTCAGGGTAGCAGATAAGATGGTGTTGTGGTTCTCTGCACTCCCTTTCAACCACATAAAGGGCTGAACTCTATTGGATGCTGGAGTTACCAGATGAATTTTGCATATTCATCTCCATCTGGTAGCCACTGAGTATATCATACAACTCAGTGAGAGTAAGAGTCTTGAGGTTTTTTGTCCTCTTAATGACCACACAATAGTATGTCCATTCTCTGGGAAGAGAGGACATGAACTTCCTCACAATATCCATGTTCTCAAGAGTTACTCCAATATCAACTAGAGTATCCACAATCTTAACATACCTGAAGTACTATTGAGTCATGGTTTCACCTGTTTTGAAGGTGAAGTTCTCAAACTGCTGCTTCAAGAGGTCCTTCTTGTTCTTTTTAGCTTCATTAGACCCCTTATACATCAGCTTCACTGCATCTCATAGTTGCTTGGTAGTCTTGCATTTCTTGAAGCCTCTATAGATATAGTTTAGAAGAGCAGTGTTGGAGGGCGGTCATGGCCTTCTGATCAATATCAATCTTCTTCCAGTCTTCAATAGAATAATCAGCCACTTCCTTTGGTATCATACCACCACCTGCAGCAGCTGAAGGGGTGGATGGTATTGAGGTCTAAAGACTACTGATCCCCATATCCTAGAGTCCTGAGACTTGATGAAGCCTTCCATTCTTTGGCAACAAATGTCAAAGTCTTTAGGAGTGATCAGTGGAGATTTAGTCATAGTACCGGTTTCCATGTCAGCCTTGTTGATAGCTTCCATTTGAGATGTTATGTATTTTATGAGATTGAAAGGACTAAATATGGTGAGATCTTACAATCAACAGCCTAAAATGCACTGATACCAATTGCAAGACCGTGTGAAGGGTGGTCAACACAATCAGTCTCATAATAAGGAGACATTTAGAATACTTAACAAATCAAATGGGGAACCGTGTTTGTATAAGATGACACTAAAAACACAAGTAATGAGATAGAACTAAGAACAAGAACAAAGAAGTATGGTTTTCAAGGATGCTGTATATTGCTCTTAAGTTCTATTACAAGTGTTACAAAGCATAAAAGAATTACAAGGACCTGAGACACTTTATACTACATCCTAGAACCGTCAATACTTATAAAGATAGTTGGAAACACTAATCTAGACAACAAGATCAATGTAGAGTCAAAAGGCAGATTCTATTTTGACTAGTGACTATGACATGCCATAGCTCACATCCTTTTCTAATATAAAAAGGTTTAGAGGTACAATAGTAGGAAGTTACAGATAAATACCTTAATCTACAGTTTACAAAAGCATGGACTTTTCACCAACTTGTATAATTTGGTGAGTCTTCAGAGTTGCAGCGGAAAGTGTGTCAACTTTATGTAAAGTAGAAAAGAGAAAGCATGTCTTCTTTGTCTTCGAAGAAATCAGTCTTCACAGAAACTAGCTTCGAAAGACTTTGTCTCTGAAGCTTCGGAAGAATTCATCTTTGGCTTCGGAAGATTTGGTCTTTGGCTTCGGAAGATTTTACACTTAGAGTATTTTTCTGTGGAGAGTGTAAAACTTCTGAAGCAACTTCTACCTTGTCCGTCCAGTGCATGCATGCAGGAAGACCCTTGGTTGTTTTGGCTTCTTTGGTTGCATCAGCCTTAAAATCTTCTTATATTACCTTAAAGTGTGGTTAAAGCCTAGGGTTCTTATGGTAAGAACCTAATTCGCTGAAACCATTGGCTCTGATACCAATCTGTCGCACCCCGTTGACCGGGCCTGGTCGTGACCGATTGATATCATCACAATGCAGCGGAATTAAATATATTCAAACTTAATCATTTGCTCACTCAAGGAAATTGTCTAAGTGGCATTACATCATTTAAATATCCATAAAATAAATTGTCTAAATATCCAAATAGAAACACATTATTTTAATTGTTTATAATGATAAGATGGATAGGGCAGTGGCTAAGTCTCCAAAGGTCCATCTAAGGCGACACCTATCCTTTTGACACTTGCCATTCAATCTTCTCCTAAAATACAGACCCAAAATACATCAACATAATGTTGGTCAGCTCATGAGTTAAAAGACACGTTACCTTTCATGATGAATATAATATTCACTAAATTTGATAGAGACTATAACAATAATATAATATCCAAGGTGCACTATAAAATATAACACAATCAAGCCTGACCCAGACATACCCACCCGAGTGCTAAAATATCCCCTGACTTGTTACTACTAGAATGTTGGGTTTAATTATTCCCTGCTAAGCATGGTTAAGTTGCACTAATTTGTGACACAACGATTATTGAATCTCAATGGGGGGTTTTCCTACATAAAGGCCCATTGTGTGCGGGGGATTCCCCAAATAGTACTATCCACAAATCACGCGACTTCTAATGGAGTTAATTATTATGCTCTGTTCGGGGACAAGAGAAGGTAGTATTGCACTACAAAGTAATAATTAACGAGTAAGTATTTCACCCCAAAAGTTTTAAAGTAGAAAGGGGGTTCATGAGACTCACATGTGGGTTGATCACGTGGTGACTTTATGTGATAAATTTTATATCTATATATGTTTTAGCATATATAAATATATATGTATGTTTCATAGTTTGCATGTACGCATGATCTTTTACGTGTGCATGTATGTATATTTTTGTGATTTTTGTGAGATATTAAGGATATTAAACCATAAGATTATGTGATTAGTTACTTGATGTACATATTACGTTTCTATTTAATGTGTAGTAAGTTAAGATTAAAACTTAACCAAACAATAACCAAGTGAGATAATTTGGAAAATTTACATGAAAAACCTTAACCAAACTAATCCTGAACACTTAAACGTTTAACCAAAGCACCAACTTAACTTTGTAATCGGTTTATTAAGACATAAACCAACATGGATTAGTAGTTTAACACTATATTAACACTAATCTAATGACTAAGAGTGTCATTAATATCCTAGTTTAACACCTAGCTTAAGACTAATGATGATTTTTTCCCACTATAACCTCTAGGCCAATTTCAAGCATCATCATCAACATAACACTAAGCACACTCCAAATGTTGACACCTAGCTTCTTAAGTGCCACCTTACGACCCTAAAAACACAACTCATCAAGACTAGGTGGAAAACTAATGATGGTTTCTTTCCACCATACCTTCGGCCGATCCAAACATCACAACCATATTCCTTTCTCTCGGTTTCTAAACACCACACAACCACCACACTTTACACCAACAAATCTCTCAACACTCTCTTCTTCCTCCTCTCAACTACAACACCACACAAAACTACCATCTTACTCCAAGAACCCTCTTGTCTCTCGGTTGTTATACCATCAAGAACACCAACAAATCATCATCAACAACCTTGAAGTATTAACCTAGTTCAAGAATACTTTCCTCCAAGTTTGGGAATCAAGAAGCTAGTAGACTCTTTCAATCATCTTCAACACACTTCCTTCTATCCATCATCAAGGTTTGATTCTCAAAAACCTTATGATTAACAAGATAAGAAATCATATATATATATGATCTACATATTTGATCAACCCTTTAATATTAACCACCAAGATTATGTACAAAATCTCATAAACAATTGATTTTATCAAAATCAGTAAGAAAAGAGTTTAAAAACAGAAAATTTAAGGACTTTATAAAAACCAAGAATATAAACAAAAATTTAAAGGGTTGAAACATGTGTTATTTCATGATTTATTGAGTAAATTAGACTAGATATTTAAATAACTATGATTGTGGGAATTAAATTTAGAAATCTATCAAAAAATATCAAGAATAATAATCTGGAAATTTTGGGAAAATTTTATAGGATATATTAATTCTTATAATTTATTCAAAAAAATAGGAGAAAAATGCCTAACAGGAGATTTGAAGATGATAAAAATATAGGAAAATTATATGATGACCCTAAAAGTAAGTTGTAATTTTAGAATAAATTTCATGAATTAATTCATTAAAATAATAAAGTTACATATTTTAGAATGAATAATATGAAGAAAATCTAAATTAATAGTAAAACAGTTGGTAAAATCATCAAAATTTTATAAAAAATTTTAAATATTGTGTAGGACCTTCTGTACAAATTTTAGAAATTTTTGAGATCTGTAGCTATTTCTGTATTTAATATAAATCTTGTAAAAATTATAGGAAAATATGTATAAATAAGTATTAACTGAAATTTTTATATGTTAATCTGAATTTTGAGATGTTACTGTTTATAAAATTTAATAATTTTTGAATGGTCGTAGCTACTATTTTGGTAATTTTAATTGATATGGGTTTTAAATGCTGAAAATTTTAAAGAAATAAAATAATTTTTCTAACATATCATTATTTTATAGGGATTTTTGTTGGATCTAAGGTGAGTAATATAGCCTCTTTTTATTTATAAGTTTTTGGAGGAAAAAACATACTGTTTTTGTATGATTGATGCTAATATAAATAAGAATTTTGATAAGTTACAGTCATTTTTCTGCCATAAGTACAACCACTAATTCGTATAAGAAACCGTCAGATAATATAGGTAGCGCTACTTAGGAATATGTTTCTTGCACCAACAAAATAAGGGTTGTGATGTTATATTATTTGACTGTATGATTTATATGTATGATAGTTATGAATCACTTTGCATATAAGTAGGTTTGGTTGTGATCTTATTTATGCTGCATCAGTAAGAAAATTTTGTTAAGTTATTAAACCTATGTTCTCACCAACTTTATGTTGACTATTTTGAGTATGTTTTTTCAGGTAATCAGTATGTATTATAACTTCGTGTTTACATACGATCTATATAATGGCTGGTATGATATAATAGGAAAACTTTATGTTCGAGTAACCATGAATTTAGTGGATCTCAGCACCTTCGTCGATGTTCACGTGTACTATTAGCTGGGAAGACTATATGAAGTGGTTATGATAAACTTTTGTAATAGGGTTACTAAAAATATGTAAAAGTCTAAAAAATGACAAATTTTGTATGTTTGTATGAAATGTAACCCGAAAGTTATGAATGGCTAATGATATGATTATTTTAACTATTTGTTGTGATTGTTTACTTTGTAATCAATGTGTTTTGAGCCAATAGTCACACCAAAGCATTTGACGCTTCCACCGGGATGTGACAGCTTGGTATCAGAGCCATTGGTTATAGAGAATTAGGTATTATTAGTAAATGCCTTGACTATAACCATACGCTCATATGATAACAAATTATCAAATATGGTAATAGCATATGTTTATTTTCTCCCCATAATCTTATGTGATCATATTCATGCTTAGACAACAATGAAACTTGAAATATGTATGATTAATATGTAAAAAAATTTTGAATCTTATGTTATTTGCATAAGTTAAATTTTGTAAGAATTTTTACAGTATGAGTTCTGGTAATTCTAATAGTTACTATAATGAAACTGATCCTTCAGATCATAGCCCATACTGGTCTTGTGGGTCAAAGCCTATTAAGTTTTATGGTTCAATGGCCCAATTAGGGGCTAATGGGCCAAAACCTATTTGGGTGAATGTATTGGTATGGGCCTAAGCCCAAAGATATTAGACCTAATTCATGGGCTCCCTAAACAAGGGTTTGGTGTCATTGTGTGATCCAACAAGGTTCTAAAAAAATTTTCTGGGCTCAAAAACTATGGTTGTCACATAGGGTCAGTAACATTACCCTGACATGAGATTATGCGACCTAAGTACTCCAATTCTCTTACAGCTTAAATACACTTACTCTCCTTTGCTACCAACTTATATTTCCTTAACAAAGATAGTACTATACGTAGATAGTAACGATGAAATTCCCAAGAAGAACTGTAAACCAATATATCATCAAAGAACACTAACACAAACCTTCTTAAATGATCTTTAGAAACACGATTCATTAATCACTGGAATGTGGATAGTGCATTGGTTAAGCCAAATGACATAACAAAAAATTCAAAATAACCACTATGGGTTTTAAATACCATCTTATTGATATCAGCAGGATCCATTCTAATATGATAGTAACCCGATTTGGGATCTAACTTCGAAAAAATTGAGTACCATAAAGCTCATCCATGAGTTTTTCCACCAACGGAAATGGAAATCGATCAGGTATGATAGCTTGGTTTAATTTCCTATAATGAACGCACATCCTCCACCCACCATCTTTTTTCTTTACTATTATATCAAGTGATGCAAAAGAGCTGTTACTATAGCGGATAACACCTTGCTCCAACAACTCATTGCTCATAGACTTTATAACACCTTTCGTAACGAAGGATATCTGTAAGCGTGAGAGTTAGTTTCATCCACCCCTGGTTTGAGAGGAATTCGATGATCAAAGGTATCCCTCAAAGGAGGAAGGGTCTAGAGATCCTTAAACAAATTTGAATACTCCTACAATAACTCTTGTAAATTAGGACCCAACAATCTACCAATCTGCTGCAATACTATAGAGGATGGAATAGGTTTCCCTTCAATAACAAACACTTGCAACATTGATAATTCCTCTTTTTGCATGGCTAAAATCTTGAGGCTTCCCTTACTACGGACAAACAATTTTTTGAGTGTTGATCCCTTTATGTAGTGAACCATGGACCCGTAACATAACATCACACCCCTAACGACATTACGTACGTGTCTGCCTAAAAAAGAATACCATGCATCTTCCATGTGAACCTTTCCACCATCTTACCATACACAATT
Organism: Flaveria sonorensis; assembly: GCA_025506505.1. Taxonomy (NCBI): domain Eukaryota; kingdom Viridiplantae; phylum Streptophyta; class Magnoliopsida; order Asterales; family Asteraceae; genus Flaveria; species Flaveria sonorensis. The sequence continues at coordinate 13,507,346 of CM046435.1, read as the reverse complement.
GTACCTCCATCAGCTACCTTTACCAAGATGGCTGGCCTTGTGATTAAGCGGCATCCTATCTTTTATGCTACTGCAAAGTTTAAAAAATTATGGGTACTTCCAATTTCCATGAGCAATTATAAGTTCGTTTTTTTCAAAATGCCTCGTAACTCCTAAAGATCGGAACTTATCATCTCCCTCGAAAGCATAAACAGAAATCTAAGCAAATTCCATTTCAACCACTACAGAATCCTCTACTTCTGGTTCCTCTATCATCTCCACTTCAATATGGTACACTTGAGGTCGTTTACCCTTCTGGTTTTGACAATGTAAATACCTCTCATCATAGTTAAAACACAATCCTTTTGCCTGGTTTTTATCAAAATCACTTTGGGTCAAAATCCTTTTATTAGTAGTTATCTTCTCAGCATCATTCGACATGTGCTTAGTTACTGGTACTATGGCTTTGGAAATTGTTGGTGTTGCTAAAATAGGAGGTTTACTCACAACCTTAGCCTTCTTTGCCTAAATAGTTGCTTCTTGTAGCTTAGCTAAACAAAACGCCAGTTGAATAGTCTTAGGATTAAACATCCTAACTTGCAATTGAATCTCATCCTCTAATCCAGCTATGAAAGAACTCAGTGCATAATCAAAATGCAAATTTAATCTACTTATGATAGCATCCAAAGCATCATAATAGTCTTGTATAGTTGATGTCTTTTTTAATTTCTTCAACTCAATCATCGGATCATCAAACAATTTGCCAAACCTAATGTGTAATTTAGTCACTAATTCTTGCCAAGACAAAGATTGATTACCTCTCTGTGAAGAATACGACTAAAAACATATCTTCAAAATAAATTGCTGCTAAACAAACCAAGACAAAGATTGATTACCTCTCTATGAAGAATATGACTTAAACCACTGAGAAGCCTTTTCTTCAAAATAAATTGCTGCTAACAAACCTTCGTTGCATCAAATACTTTATCCATGTGGAAGAATTTCTCCACTTTAAACGGCCAAGAATACAAATCTTCATCCTTGAATTTTAGAAATTCGATCTTCATAAGCCTCGACATCAAATTAAAGCCGGAATTGACTCCATTTGACTATGATCGATCGCTCGATGATCTTCCATCTCCACTTTTTTAGGTTGATTACTTACCATTTGCAAAATCTAAATTATGAGCCGTGTAAGAATCTCCAGCACCTTCTTAAGAGCCTTTGAGTTCTCTCCAATTTTCTCCTTCATTTGCGATTACTAAACACTCTTCGGTACTGATCCGCGACTTGCTTCATCTCCATCGGAATTCGTCTGTCTTCTAGTCATCGCCATGGTTACAAACTTTAATTCAAAGGGAAGATGGATCTGATACCACTGATGTGATGGATAATACTCAAGATCGTTGAGTAGGGTAACACTCAAAGAATTCAAAGGAAGAAGATGTGACAACTGGCAATTCAAGATCAACGTTCATCCATATACTAATCGCTCTTACACGAAACATGTTCATAACTTTGGTTTATTACATTGTCTCATGCATTAGCAAAGTCCATTCATTGTACAACTAAAGTGGTAATATTAGGGCACATGCAGTCTAACCCTCCACTCGAACGTTGGTGAAAGTTATCTAAAATACATGAATGAAACATTTTTTTACGTATCATAGTGTATGGAATGTTATAAAAAATATATGTAAATAATAGTGTGCATTTGAAACGATTCGAGAGTTCTAGCGCATATGTCCGTAAATTTAAGTAGCACATTTTTATTACCAAACTAACTAGTGTGCATTAAATTAAAGTGTAAAAAAATATTAATATTCAAAAGATATGCAGGCAATGGAGTTTTATAATTAAAAAGAACCATACAAAGAAATTGAATCAAACTATCATCATCTTACAACCAAAAATGACCCCCTTCTTTTACTTGAACCATCACCCCACATGACCATTCCATTATGACTTGTCTTAATTATCAAATCTTTTAGCCATACTTCATTTGTTGGTAAATATTGTATGGTACAACTTTAAATTTGACTTTAAATGGAATAACTTCTTCTTCATTTCCATCACCACAAAACACTCTTTGTTTCTGCTTGAAATCTCAAAACCAGTTTAAGAGATCAAATGTACAAATAATTTTTGCAAGTTGTTTCAAGTGGGTTCCAAATATTCAAGTTGCTTACACTCCCCACCTTCTTCCTTGTTTGTTCATAGTGAGCTTCTAACTCTGTGATCTCATTTTATAATTCTTTGCAACATACTAGTTGTTATACAACACCTTCACTCATAAAAACCATTTTTACATAAAAGATAGTAAAAACAACAACAGCAATAGCAACACCAACAACCACACCACCATCAACAACAAGATGGGTTCTATGGTACCAAATGCAAGGATTTTGTTTAAAACTTGATTTCATGTATTTATATAGCAAAAATAGTTTTTGAACACATGTAATATATTTAAGACAATTTGGATTTTAATAATCCAAACTATTACCTATTGGCTGATAATAATCCACACTATTAATTTGGCCGGTAGCACTCACAACCTTCATTTTTATAACCAACAACAGTCGTAGTAACATAATTTTCAAAATTTTACGTTCGATTTGTAACTATTTTAGTCTGAATGTAGCTTGTAAGTTTCTTTATTTCGTTCATAGTTATTGTTGTGAACCGAATCGAGTCCGAATCAAACGTAAAAAAAATTAAAAATTATGTCATTGGGATTGTTGTTGGTAATAAAAGTAAAAGTTGGGAGTGTTATCAGCCAAATTGATAGTATGAATTATTAGCGGTCAATAGGTAATAGTTTGTATTATTAAAATCCAATTTGCCTATATTTAAAAGATTTATGACTGCTACAGTTACTAATTTGTATGTATGTATACCACGAAGCACATTGGTGTAAAATGATGTTTTAAAAAAAACCATGGACTTTAATTTGATGGAAAATGATCATATTTTATAAAATAATGAAACACGTAAATTCCGTATATGTTATGGTTTCTTTTCAAAGGTTATGTATTTTAAACTTTATAGAAGAACCTTAGATATTTTATTTATTCCATTCGCTTCCTGGTACAGCTTTCCTACCCTGTTGATGCTCTTAATCCAATAGCACTACTAGCATAACAGTCTGAAATTCTTGCATTCTGAAATGTATTATTTTGTATAAATATATACTATATTATTTATTCATTGTTCGTGACCAGTCAAAACATTATTTTACAACCCGAACCCAAAGTTAGCACTAGGATATATATAAGTATTCACGGACACGCTTGGATGAAATATAACTTACACTTTTTTTTTTTAAATAAATAAATATATATTTTTGAGAAAATAAGCACATATCACCAACGGATCATCAAGTCAATAATATAGAATGAATTGAGAATACATAACATGTTAAATTTGAAATGAATCGAGAATACATAACACGTCAAAATTTATATCCAACGTTCGATGTAAATTTGATCCGAATCCGTTTTACATAAAATTTGTGTCGGTACGCAGATAAAATAAACACGTCGTGATGGTATATTTGAATTTTTTATAAAACATTATATTCTAATAGTAATAAGAGAAAAACAAAATATGAGTAAAATTAATTGTAATACTATTTAATTCAAATCAAAATTAAATTACATTTGGCAAAGGGGCGGACGAACACTCTTTGGAAGCGCAAGCCTCTGTTTCGCAGGCGGCTCCTCTATCGGTCACGTGTCAGTTTTTAAGAGAGTGGTTATGTGGGCATACACATCCTGCCTAGGGAGGCGTCGGCACCCTGTTAAAAAAAATCATTTTAAGAAAAAAAAATTTGAGAGGACAAGAGAAAAAAAAGATATTTTGAGAATTTTCCCATTTTACATCTAAATTATAAATCTACATTTTTGTTTATTATAAGATTTAAATAATCAATCTTTTATAGGTGATATTTTCTTACGAACAACTCTAGGATAATTGATCAATCTTTTAAAGGTATATCTTTTTACAAACACTCTTAGGATATCTTATGCTGCTAGACCAGATGTCCTGTGTAATCCGTCTTGGTTTCAATGAGAAACAGTAAATTATTTAAAAGTACGAAAAAAATAAGTTAAATATATGTATTTCATTATTCAAATTCAAGTTGAGTATTGTAGAATGTATCATCATCTCCATTAACATTAAAGTAATAAACATCTTTAATTTCTTCATCCAATGTAATCACTTCTCTAACATACCTCAATCCTTGCTCTACCGATGAACGTTTTCGCTCCACACACTGCCACACAAAAAGCTTCCTGCCTGTTATCGAAGCATACAACTCCTTGAACTTCATTGCCACATAATAATAAGCAAGGTTGGCTAGTGTCAGGTGGTTGCGATGAGGCTTTAGGGGCCGGAAATCATGGAACCATTCACAAACATTTAATGGCGTTTGGGATATTTTTTCCTCAAAGGCATCGTATTTGTTAAGCACAAGTACAAAAGGCGTGTTGACGAAACAAGGTTGTTTTATTAAGCTCTCAAATGAGTCTCGGTTTGCTAACATCTTGTTTTTGTTAGAGTGTTGGTCGTAATCGGTTAATGCAACACAATATATGACCACACGCGCGTCTTCAAACATATCTAACCATTTGCAACCGTTATAGTTCCCGCTCATGTGGATCAGTTGATACCTATTAGTTGAAAGAATAGACATGAATGACAAACTAAAGTGTGATGATATAAAATGGATTGCCAGACACAAACTTACTTAACTAAAGAAGATTGAGCAGACATGGGGCTTTGATCATTGGTTGAGAAGTCAAGGTAAGAAAGACCATTTTCATTTAGTCCTTGAGCATATAAAATGTCTTCATCTGATGGTTGATAGTTGTTGCTTGATACCTCAATAACCTGCAAACCACTCATAATGATGTCAGTTGGTTGCTGTATTGAAACAAACCTGATTGATTATATATTGAAAAACCAACCAACCTGATCAAGAAAATATTTAGCAACATCTGGAAGAAAATGCATTCCCTTGTAGGTTTCTTGAATAGCAGGATCTCTCCATATCTCGTGTACTAGATTGGCGTACTCTCGTGTTGCAGCAGGAAAATGACTATCAAAATCCCCCATTGCTGTTATGTCCAGTAACCAATCACAAAAATGTTTGAATTTCGGCTTCAACGAATACACACCTTTTTTAACTTTCAAATCACCTGCCACATCATTTTATTCAAGAAACCAGTTCTTGTTTTTGGTTACACATAGCAAATTTAGATCAAACAGTGTTTACACCTTACCTTGGTTGTCTGAATCAAATGTTTTTACTTGTGTCAAGGCCTCCTCCTCTTCAAACCGTTCTCGTGCTTCAAGCAAAATGCTAAGATATCTGTAGGTGTTACTTTGTATTATAAGCTTCACATGCTGCAACTCTTCAGCAGTAAACTTGTCTCCATATAAGAATCTCACCTGCAAATGATTGTAGAATTGTAACAACCAAAATGTGAAATTTCATACATTATGGGTTCATACCTGCTTGAAAAAAGTGCTTGTTCCTGATCCTTCCAACCCGAAAAGCATAAGCTTCTGAACTCTTGAATGATCCAAATTCAGAGATGCACTTGTGTAATGGTGAGAATGCTGATGACGCGGTACAGGCAAACAGAACAGAGAAGAAATGAAGCGAGTAGACGCCTACCTACCAAAATAAAACAAAGTTAAGTCCCAAACTCCCAAATAGATAATTATAAACTTTAAAAATTGTACATTCATCACAACACAATACATTTCCCCAAATGTTCCCTTTGATGTTGTTTTGGCCCTCTTCCTCATAAGATCCATCATCATAAAGCCAGAAATGCGTTCCTTGAACCTTTGCCAACTGAAATGCAAACCAATCATAATGCAATTGATACACACACCTACTGCTACTAACTACAAAGTTACCTGTCATTGAACTTACCTTTAGTATCCTTAGCTCAACTTTCGTGATTTCACGACCATTGATATACACTTGTGTATTCCCATTACTTGCATCAACCTGAAGCTTACCACCCACATTCAGCTTTGAACTCACTATCCTATCAGGCTTTTCCCCCTCCTAAAACAATCAATCCAAAATCAAATCCAAAATCAAAATCAAATTCAGAATCAAATCAAAATCAAAATCATAATCATAATCAAGATCAAGAAATGTTTAACATTATACCTGCCCCCAAAGTCCAGAATCCTTGTCATACCAATACCTCCCTGGTTTCAACTTCAATGGAGGAGCAGTGCACCCCAGAAGCTCACTCAGGTCGCCTCCGCTTAACCGACAGCCATTAACAACCACCTGCTCAGGACGAAGCTGATTCGCAGAGCATTCTTTCTCAGCCACCATTATCTGTCTAACCTCCATTTCACTACAAACTTTACTCAACAGTCTTGAACACTTCCCCAATTTCTGTCTTCTTGATTCATCAATTGGCAACCCAATACAACTCACACATTTTCGCCCTTCGGGCATCGACCCCATTGCCTTTAACACACAATTACCACAGTACCTCGCATCACACACAATGCACCTCTCTTTCTCTCTCAATCTGATCCCTTTTCTACACCTACTGCAGATATTCTTCTTCTGATTCTGATTGTGATACTGGGTCTTCTTCTTCTCCACAATACCAACACTTGTACGTGAAGAACTATTCGATTCTTGTTCTTCTTCGACAGTATCGAAACTCAACACACTGCAAATTTCATCATCCGGGGTTTTGATAACTGGAGCTAAAGCAGAGAACTTGTGAGGAATTGATGAAGTTTTCATAGGCTTCGTGAAAGGTGAACAAGTTTTGATGATGGGGTTTGCGGAAAGAGGGTGGTGGTTAACAGTAATGGGTTGTGGGTGAATTGAGGGCTCGTGATGGACGTTAATGGTGCAATCGAGCTCATCTTCGTCGGGTAATGGAGCTCCGGCGGGCAACATGTTACGGAAGAGATCTTCCCAGTAATCGTTACAAGGTTTTAGGTGATCATCATCTGTCATTGTTGATTGAAATTGATCGATTGAAATTGATTGATTGATTGATGGATGGGTCGATTGGATCAAAGGTGTACTTTTGTGTAGAGATTCAGAGAGATGGTGGGGGCGGAGTTGTTCGGGACGATGTTACGGTTTGGGTGTGTATTCAGATGTCATATTCATGGTGTGAAATGTGGTCTTTTGTTTATGTAGTTTTTGTTGCATTCATTTTCGGTTCCATTTATATCTTGTCAAGTTTTGTTAATATGGTAATTGAAATAATAAAATTGATTAAGTACTACTCACTTGTTTTATATAAGGTAATGATCATTTAAACAATTATTTCTTTTTTCTTTTAAGAAATAATGTAGAATTCAGGATATTGTTCACCTTGTGGTTTGGTTTTGGATATGTTTTATAAGGGGGTCATCATCAATGGATGTTTTCATAAGGGGGTCATCATCAATGGATGCAATTGTCAATGAGAATGGTGGCCACTTAATGAAATTTAAACACTTGCATGCTGCCACTCAACTACTCGTCTACTACCAAACTAGTTGCCAATTATGTTGGTGGCCACTTTCAAGTTTTCGCAAGTTAACTAGATAACTCCCCACTCATTGCTACTAGGAGTGGTGATCACTTTAATTTTTTGTAGGTTGGCTAGACAACTCCCCACTCATCACCACTAGGAGTGATGACCACTTTTAGTTTTCATAGTTTGACCTCACAACTCCCCACTCATCGACATGCTTAGATATTATCTGTAGTTCCAATTGTCACCTAAATACAAGCAACTATCCTGCTACAATCATAGTGGGAAAAAAACACAACGTTAAGAATGATAATAACCCTACTAGAGATGTTCGATAAAACTTGGCCATATTGATTAACTTTGATTGTGTTCATAACTACGTTTTCTTCTGTCTTATTAAAATTATTATTGCCAACGATTGAATTTTTAATGTTACTTCCTGCCATGACTATTTTTAGATTACGGAAAAGAAAAATTAAAACGTTAAAGAATGAGTTTAAATATTCATCCTTATATACTTATATTTGGTTTGGCAATTTTAAATTTTCGAATTATTATCACATATTAGTAGAAATTTATCAACTTAAATGGTTCCATTGCTTGATAATTTTAACTGCTGTTGATTTTATTTAGATAAAATTAACAGTTTTATTGTAATTTTTTAACCTAGCCCGCTCTAACATGATCTATTGAGACTTGATTTGTTTTTGTACCCTGCTAAAGGAAAAATCCTAGATCGATACGGATTTGATCCATCAATATTTGTATTTCTTATAACTAATATTTGTTAGCATAAAAATTTATACATTTTTTCTTTAGCTATACTTTAATAAAATTTTTGATGTCAATGCTCGACAAATACTAAGGTCATTTAAAATTTTTGTACTAAATACTTTTTAAAAATGCAAAAATCAATGAGATTACTTGACCCGGATTCAATATTTGTAAGCTTATCCTTTTAAGATTTAGCAATGCAACTATTTAAATAAAAGTTTTAATTAAATAAAAATAACTAGATATTTGTATCTTATGTTATACAAACATTTAAAATAATATGTAGTTGCCCTTAAGTTTTAACAATGCAACCTTTAATTCAAATTTACAAATTCCAATAAAATTTGCACGGTTTTAAGAAAAATGTTGCAATTTTCAATAGAATTTGCAACTTTTCAAGAAAAAAGTTGCATTAAATCTTTTAATGCAACCTTTATGTTAAATATAGTTGCTTTAGTATAAAAATGCAACTAATATTAAAATGTTGCTTTTAAAATGCATTAGACTCATTTTTTTATGTAGTGTTAATCCGAACTATGGAAATATTTACAAATACTTTCAACTTTAAATTTATTTTTTGCCAACGATCCTTGCTAACCGATAGTTAACCTCCATTAGTTTTTTTGATGAAATGTGATCAAATTTAAGCTTTTTTCAACTCCACTACAACCCTTCCTTAATCAGGTCTGTTTTCTGATGTCTACCCTCTATCGTCGCTTGAAGTCTGCCTCTAACAAAGTCAAGTGGATTATATCAAGAGGTAGAGATTGACGGTTTTCAAGATGCAAAAGTTTCAGATTGACGGACCTAATGGTAGAATTCAACTTGTTGCTTAAAGTTTGGCCAATTAAACAGTCCACATCATCGAAAAACTAACGAGGTTAACTCTTAGTAGTAAACGATCGTTGAAGAAAAATAAGCTCAAAGTTGATAGTGTTTGTAAACATTTTCCGAGTTGGATTAATTTTGCCCAATAAATGAAACTTGAAATTACTAAAATCCAATAACTCATTTCTAAATATTTCAATTTTTTCTAATTTGTTTTTTGTAATTTATAAATGAGCTAATTAAACAACTTCAAAACTTTAGTGACCTAATTTAGATAAAAAATATTTGTGAGTGACCTAATTGGGAAAAAAAATTTATGACTGACCAAATTAAAACAATCTTAAAATTTGATTACTATCTTATAAAGTTATTGTAAGAGTTAACTTAGAGGCTGATGTAAATAAAGAGCTCTCAGCATGTATACTGAAGCACAAAGGGAGTTATTTAGGAAGATTTGACAAAACACAGAGAAATTCACTAAGTGTCAAATCTTCCGAAGCCAAAAGACCATTTCTTTCGAAGCCAAAGATGAAGTCTTCCGAAGCTTCAAGACAAAGTCTTTCAAAGTCAAGAGACTGATTTCTTCCGAAGACAAAAAAGACATGCTTTCTCTAACATGCTTTTGACAAAAGCTGAATAACTTTCCGCTGACATCTCTGAAGACTCACCAACTTCTACAAGTTGGTGATATCTCCATGCTTTTGTCAACTGTAGACTAAGGTCTTAGAGTCTGTAACTTTTTACTTTATACTTTCTTCTTTTTTATAATAGATAAGGATGTGAGCTATGCCATGTCATAGTCACTAGTCAAAAGGCAATCTGCCTTTTGACTTTACATTGATCTTATTGTCTAGATTAGTGTTCCAGTCGACCTTCAAAGTATGGCTGGTTGTAGGATGTAGTATAAAGTATCTCAGGTGCCAGTAATTATGACTAAGCCTTGTAACAATCGTAAAACACTTGAGAGCAATATACATCATTCTTGAAAACCAAATACTTATATTCTACTTGTGTTCTTTACTTTTGTTCATTGTTTCATAAGTCGGTTCCCTATTTGATCTGTTAAGTGTTCTTGTTTTTTTCTCTCTAACCTTGTGAAATTGTTGTATTACTCCCCCGTACCGGTCCTGTAATTGGTATCAGAGCTTTTTAGGCTCTTAATTGTAAGATCTCACCATCTTAAATCCCTTCAGTTTCACAAAGCACTTACCTGCTCAAATGGCAGCTCTCACTAAGACTGACATGGAAACCGATACCATGACAAAGTATCCACTGAGGCTTCAAGAAGTGTCAAACTTTAAGGCAACTCTGAGATGCACTGAAGCTTATGTATGAGGGGGTCTGATAAAGCTAAAAAAAACAAGAAGGACATCATGAAGCAACAGTTTAAGAATTTCACCTTTAAATAAGGTGAAACTATAACTCAACAATACTTTAGGTATCTTGAGATTGTAGATACTCTCATGGATGTTGGAGTTAAGCTTGAGAATAGGAACATTGTGAGGAAGTTTATGTTCTCTCTTCCCAGACAATAGACTCACTACTGTGTGACTATTAAGAGAATTGAAAACCTCTTCACCCTTACTCTCATAAAGTTGTATGGTATCCTTAGTGGTTACTAGATGGAGATGAACATGCAAAATCCATCCAACAACACTTCTAGGAATCAACAGAGTTCAGCCCTCCATGTGGTTGAAAAGGATAGTAGAGAACCATAACATCATCTTATCTCCTACCTTGATAATTCACAAAAGGGCCCTTTCATCACCTTCCCGGAGACACCAAGGGAGAGCTACATCCAAGGAAACCCATTCCAAGCAACAAGATCATCTCAAGCATTTGTGTCTGCTGATAAAAGTTATGGTAACTTTCTCTTCACTCTTGATGACTTGGATTGTATCTATCCTGATGACCTGGAGTATATGGAGATAGTATAGCAAATGGGTCTTCTCACTCATAGAGACAAGAGTATCCATAAGAAAATCGGAAGAAAGTTTCCCAGCAATGTAACCAGTTGAAAGTTTGGACTGGTTAAAAGCAAAGTGAAGTGTTACAACTGTAACTAGATGGGACACTTTGCTAGGGAATGCAAGGCACCAAGGACTAATAGTGGCCAAGCACAATCCAGACCAAGCTACACCGATGCAGCTCCAAAATCTAAGAAGCCAAACCAACCAAAACAACAAGCTTCTATTGTTGTTAAAGAGGGAGGCTTTGACTGGAGCTTTCAGGTAGAGGATGTTTCTCCAAATCAAGCACTGATGGCTGATCATGAAGAAGCCAAGGTATTTTAACATCTTTGTACACCTAAAAATATTGTTAAAGTAAACATGTATAGGTCCTATAACCTGGAAGTGAGATCTGACCTTGAGTCTTTGAATATATTAAAAGCTGATTTCAAAAGAGCTGAAAATGACTACAAACTCACTATAAAAGATTTAGAAAAAACAATTTCAAGTCTTAAGCATGAGCACACAAATTACAGGACTAAAATCAAAGATCTTATTACCAAGTTAACTGAATGTCATGTTGAGCTTGTGATTAGCAAAGCAAGCCTCCTGGCCAAGAGAAGAAGGTTGAAAAAGTATGCACTATCTATGAAGATAAAGAAGGAAGTGGAAAGAGATCAAGCTCAACCTTCTCCTCAGAAGAAGACCCTCAGAAGTATGCTTTATGAATGCATCACGTGTGGTGCTGCTACTCACTTTGCTAAGGATTGCATCTACAATGCTAAGAGTACCATCCATGTGAACAAAAAGAAGACTTCTAAGAGGAAGAAGTAGAAGACATATTTGGAAGGAAAATCACTTTCTTTCGGAAGCTCCAAGGTGAACTAGAAGAAGATAGGTGGAAAATTTTCCTTGGAGGAAAATTTGCTCTCGGAAGGAAGGGATGCTTCCTTAGAACTGGAGTCTGCTATAGTGGATGTAAAAGCTTCTGAAGGTTCAGTCTCCAAAACTACCAAAGTCATCAAAACTTCTAAAGTTTTAAAGGCTAAATCTAATCTTCGAAAGATTGTGTGGAAGATGAAAGAAGGCCATATGACTGAAGTTTCTTCATCAACAACAACCAAGGATCCTCAAAGCATGCATATAGGATTAATAACTGTTAAACTATCTTTGGTTCATCTTGATGAGCCCAGGACCAGCAGCCTTAGGTTTCCAAATGTAACTAACCATCTCATTTTCATACGCAGAAACAGTTAAAGACTAAAAGAAATGTATGGATCATTGATAATGGCTGTTCAAGGCACATGACAGGTAATGGCTCTTTGCTTTATAACTTTGAGAAAATTGATAGAGGGCCAGTTACTTTTGGAGGAGAATCAGATGGTTACATCACAGGAAGGGGAAGGGTCACAAATGGTAAGCTCAGCATTGAGAATGTAAACAATGTTAAAGATCTTGGATACAATCTTCTCAATTTTGTGACTAGAGACATAACATGCTCTTCACTGAGCATGAGTGCAATGTTCTCAAGCCTGGGATGGTTATTCCTTAAGAGCATATCCTGCACAGAGTCCCGAGGAAAGGGAACATGTATAGGATGGATTTACAGGAAACATCACCGTCAGGAGAAGTTTCTTGCTGTCTATGTAAAGCCAGTAGTGATGAGTCTTTTCTCTAGCATAAAATAATGCACCATGCAAACTTTACGGACATGAATAAATAAATTAAAAATTATTTGGTAACTGGAATGCCAAAGAAAGAGTTTACAAGTGATGACCATTGTGTTGCATGTCTGAAAGGAAAGCAACGTAGAGTGTCTCACAAGCCAGAGGAAATGAACTCCATCACTACTCTCTTACACTTATTATATATGGATCTCTTTGGCCCCACCAGTGTAATAAGTCTTGGAAGAACTTCATATTGCCTGGTGATTACAGATGACTTCACAAGATATACTTGGGTCTTCTTTCTTAGAACTAAGGATGAGACCCTTGAAACCTTGAAGAACTTCATTCTGAAAATTAAGAATCAATGTGCTCATAAGGTCAAGATTATAAGATGTGATCAAGGAACTAAATTCAAGAAGTGATGAAAAGGGTATTACAAGAAAATATAGTGCTCCTAGACCTCCTCAACAGAATGGTGTTGCTGAAAGGAGAAATAGGACACTTATTGAGGCTGCAAGGACCATGCTCTCTGACTCTAAAATGCCTATCATCTTCTGGACAGAGGAAGTCAACACTACCTGCTATGTGCAGAATAGAGTTTTAGTATTCAAAACTCATGGTAGGACTCCTTATGAACAGTGGCATAAAATGAGACCCTTCATTTGTTTCTCAGGTCATTTGGATGTCCATGCTCCATCTTGAATACCAAAGATCATATGGCCAAATTTACTAAGAAATCAGATGATGGACACTTCATTGGATACTCTTCCCAAGGTACGGATTATAAAGTATACAATCTCAGAACTAGAGTAGTTGAGGAGTTAGCCAATGTGACCTTCAATGAGCACACTCCTAGTATGAAAGGTTCTGGTCCTGACTGGCTATTTGATCTTGGTTAAGTTACCAACTGTTTTAAAAAATCTTGTGAAGATGTTTTAGGATCTATAGGTAACATATCAGTAGGAGATCATGACCCAAGATTTGAGCTGAAAAGACCAAGTGATAGAATTTCTTCAGCTACAGTGGTAACAAACCTTGCAGATGGAAATCTTGACATCACAACCATGACAAACTTTTTAGCTGATACATCCGAGGTGCCTATTAATTCTAACACTGAGGAATAAAACTCAAATGAAGGGGTTTTCAATGTAGGAGGAGATGGAGATGGTACTAGTGATCAAGAATTTCATGATGCTAATAACCTTTCTTCTGAAGACAACATCTATGATGTCACACACTTATTGGATCATGTTTTAGTTGATAAGTATGTTGATATTGTGGGTGATACTCAATCACTAGATCTAAATTTCACTAATTTAGATCTGTCAAACCAACTTGCTGTGATTCACCAACTGAGAATCCACAAGTCCCATCCTACCGTAAACATCATTGGAGATTTTAAGACTAGGGTGAGAACCAGAAGACAAACCCATGATAAAAATGTTTGTCTGTACTCTTTCTTCTTGTCCTAGATTAAGCCAAAAAAAGTTGATGAGGCTTTGAAAGATGGAAGTTGGGTTGAAGCAATATAGGAGGAGCTGCTTCAATTCAAAAGACAAAAAGTTTGGAACCTATGTCCTCTTCCTCATAGGAAGAAACCAATAGGCACCAATTAGGTTTTTAGGAATAAGAAGGATGATAGAGGACTTGTCATTAAGAATAAAGCAAGACTAGTTGTTCAAGGGTACACTCAAGAAGAAAGGATTGACTACACAGATGTGTTTGCTCCTGTGGAAAGACTTGAAGCTATTAGGATATTCTTTGCTTTTGCTGCAACCAAGGATTTCAAGGTCTACCAAGTGTGCATTTTTATATGGAGTGATAGATGAGGAAGTGTATGTCAAGCAACCACGTGGCTTTACAGACCTAGATTAGCTTGATTTTGTCTACAAGCCTGACAAAGCTCTTTTTGGGCTGTATCAAGCTTTAAGGAAGAATATGAGACACTATCACTGTACCTTGCCTAACATGGCTACAAGAGAGGTACCATTGACAACACACTCTTCATGAAAGGAAGAGCGAATGACTTGATGTTGGTTCAAGTTTATGTAGATGATATCATCTTTGGGTCAACTAATCCAAAGCTCTGTAAAGACTTTGAGAAGCTGATGAAGAATAGATTTGAAATGAGTGCCATGGGGGAACTCAATTTCTTTATAGGAATTCGAGTGAAGCAAGTTAACAATGCCATCTTTATAAACCAGTCAAAGTATATGCAAGACATACTAATTAGATTTCATCTGACTGAGTGCAAGTTTGCTAAGACACCCATAGCAAGAAATCACTCCCTGGTACCTAATCTTGAGAAGAAGTGTGTTGATGAACATCTCTACAGGGCTATGATTGGGTCTCTTATGTACCTCACAGCCAGCAGGCCTGATATCATGTATGCCATATGCATATGTGCAAGATATCAAGCCAACCCTAAGATGTCTCACCTGTTTGCTATCAAGAGGATTCTTAGATACCTTAAAGGAGCTCCTAAGCTGGGACTTTGGTATACAAAGAATTCTGACTTCAATCTGTATGCATATATAGATAGTGACTATCGTGGCTGTAACATGACTACAAAGTCTACATCAGGGGGATGTCAATTCTTTAGTAGTAGGATAGTCTTATTGCAATGCAAGAAACAATTATGTGTATTTGCATCAACTGCTGAAGCTAAATGCATTGCTGCTGCAATCTATTATGCTTAAGTGTTTTGGATTCAGAATCAGATGTTAGACTATGGATTCAATTTCAAGGAGGTCCTATCCACATAGACAACAACAGTGCTATCTTTGTCATAGAGAATCCTCTACAGCACTCAAATACAAAGCACATCAATATCAGGTATCATTTGATAAGAGAAATATTTGACAAGGGATTGATAAAACTGGTGAAAGTTAACACAAATTAACAATATGTTGATCAGTTCACAAAAGATTTTGATGAACATATATTTAAATTTCTTGTATCAGCTATTTTGATGATTAACTTTGAGTAGATTTTCTTAAATTAATTTCAAGATTATTTTTTTTAAATATGAGTGTCTTTTAAGTTGTCTATAATATCAATCATATAAGGCCTGTTTTCAGAAGAAAATTTTTCTAAATGATATTCCATAGAGTTTTAAGAATTAAATATATATTTTCTTTCGGAAGACATTAAGTTGACTCCGGAAGAAACTTATGTCTTCAAAACTAATAACTACTTACTAAGAAAATTACCTTCGAAAGAAATTCTGATATATCTTTCGAAACTTAAATATGCTTCTAAATACTTATATTTTTTGAAGTATAATTTTCTCCCGAAAGCATAAGTCTCGAAATCTCTATTCATCCGTTGAATAAAACTTCTGAAGTTTAATATCTTCCGAAATCAAATATGTTTCGGAAGCAAATTACTCTAAGTACTTTTTCTTCTGAAGCAATTCTTGTCAAACTAAAGAATATCTTCTGAAGTCAAATTGGCTTCGTAAGTTTTCTCAAAATTTTCGAAGGCAAATTACCTTTGTGTTGGGTTTAACAATTGATAAACTGAAGCTTTCCAAACCATAATCAAAGCCAACTGAAGATCTCATTGTACAAGTTCAGAGACCAAGTTAATAAACAGAACAAAACAAACACATGACAAAGTCAATAAGACAAAGTCAACATCAAGACCACAAGAAAAGTCAAAATTAGGTCATGATGTAAAAACATTATAAATAGAACCACTAGTGCTACTTTGTATGGTGTGGTTATTGCAAAGTGTGTGAGTGGCTGATAGTTCTTAACTGTGTGTTTTTCATGGTGTAAATCACCACCCAAGGAGAAATTCTCTCCTTTGGGTGGGTTTGATGTTCATCCATCTTTGTATATGTTTCTTCATTGTAATTTGTTATTCAATATCAATGAAATCATAACATTATACATTACACACACATCCTTGTTCTTCGATTCACACACTTCCATCCATCTTTAATTTTGAATTCTCAGATCTGAAAATGATGAATCCTAAGATCCAAGCTCAACGTTTCTAAAATTTTTGATTTAGCAAAATGGTATTAGAGCTGTTGGTTGCTGGGTTCATGTATGTTTCAGATCTGATTTCATCTTTAAAGATGTCAAGAACAAGGAAGAAACAACAAAAAATGAAGAAGGTCTCTGTTCATCGAAACCCCATCTGTTCATCGCAAAATACAAAAAGAAAAAAACAAATCTGTTCAAATTGGTACGATTTGAAGACGATTAATCATGTTTTTGATTATTTCTTCAAAACTCGATGCAATTGATCACGATTATCATCAAAATTGAAGAAAATCATGAACAAAAAGAAGACGATGTTGCTGTTCATCCCAAACCATCAACAACTCTAATGGGATTCAAGCAAATCAGTGTTTGAACAAAACTGTGTTCGAATGCATCTAAGTCTGCAAACAAATGTGGCTGCATCATAACAAATGTGGATGCAACATAACAAATATGGATGAAGCATAAAACAAATATGGATGCATTACCAGTCAATGCTCATGCACTGATGAAGACTCAAAACAAATGCAGATGAACATCAAACAAATGCGGATGATCATCAAACAAATGCGGATGTGCATTATACAAATGCGAATGGTGTGCCAACAAATGCAGATGATCATCTCGTCAATGCGGATGTTTTGCATACAAATGCGCATGTGTAACACACAAATGCGGATGTGTAACACATAAATGCGGATAGAACCATACAAATGCGGATGGAAACATACCAATGCGGATGAGTTACTCACCTAAATGCTGTTGAGTTAACTTCAAATGCAATTCATCCAACAACAAAAGATGATGAACAGATGATGAACAGTTGATAACAACAAACAAGAACAAGACATTATCATGAATACAGATGATTGCAACCAACAGGCACATCCATTTTGAGCTTTTAAGACAAATAAAGAAATCAACCTTGGTCACATAATCACTGATCCAATCAAGGATTTGCACAACTGTTAGAAACTCTTTTTGAAGTACTTGGAACCATCCATTATGAAGTTTATTCAGAGATTCAAAGAGTTGAAGTGTCTTCAAGACTGCCTTTTGTTCCTGATGCTGTTTATTGAAGTTCAAAGCCTCATCATATGCCTAATACATTCTAATCCTTTGAGTGTGATATGAACAAACAGTAATCCAAAAATAATACACCTCATATCCAATACATTAAGTATTCTCAAAGAGATTCTATCCTTTATCAGAAATACATTAGGAGAAGCTTAGTCTGAGGGGGAGAACTACAGTGAACTGTGTCAAACATTAGTTGATCAAGAAGACATATGACAGATAAGATCTTCAAAGTCAAAGTTTGGCAAGCATCAGTTTAGAAGGAGTATTGTTGGGTTCAACAATTGATAAACTGAAGCTTTCCAAATCACAATCAAAGCCAACTGAAGATCTCATTGTACAAGTTTAGAGACCAAGTTGATAAACAGAACAAAACAAACAAAAGACAAAGTCAACATCAAGACCACAAGAAAAGTCAAAATTAGGTCATGATGTAAAAACATTATAAATAGAACCACTAGTGCTACTTTGTGTGGTGTGGTTATTGCAAAGTGTGTGAGTGGCTGGTAGTTCTTAAGTGTGTGTTTTTCATGGTGTAAATCACCACCCAAGGAGAAATTCTCTCCTTTGGGTGGGTTTGATGTTCATCCATCTTTGTATATGTTTCTTCATTATAATTTGTTATTCAATATCAATGAAATCATAAAATTATACATTACAAACGCATCCTTGTTCTTCGATTCACACACTTCCACCCATCTTTAATTTTGAATTCTCAGATCTGAAAATGATGAATCCTAAGATCCAAGCTCAACGTTTCTGAAATTTTTCACACTTAAGAACTACCAGCCACTCACACACTTTGCAATAACCACACCTTACAAAGTAGCACTAGTGGTTCTATTTATAATTTTATTTCATCATGACCTAATTTTGACTTTTCTTGTGTTCTTGATGTTGACTTTGTCTTGTGTTTGTTTTGTTCTGTTTATCAACTTGGTCTCTGAACTTGTACAATGAGTTTTTCAGTTGGCTTTGATTGTGATTTGGAAAGCTTTAGTTTATCAATTGTTGAACCCAACAATACTCCCCCTAAACTGATACTTGCCAAACTTTGACTTGAAGATCTTCTCTATCATATTTCTTCTTGATCAACTGATGTTCTAACACAGTTCACTATAGTTCTCCCCCTCAGATTAAGCTTCTCCTAATGCATTTCTAATAAAGGATAGAATCTCTTTGAGAATAGTTAATGTATTGGATATGAGGTGTATCACTTTTGGATTACTGTTTGTTCATATCACACTCAAAGGTTTAGAATGTATTAGGCATATGATGAGGCTTTAAACTTCAATAAACAGCATCAGGAACATAAGTCAGTCTTGAAGACACTTCAACTCTTTGAATCTCTGAATTAACTTGATAATGGATGGTTCCAAGTACTTCAAAAAGAGTTTCTAACAGTTGTACAAATCCTTGATTGGATCAGTGATTATGTGACAAAGGTTGATTTCTTCGTTTCTGTTTAATGTGAAAATGGATGTGCCTGTTGGTTGCAATCATCCGTATTCATCATGTTTCTTGTTTTCTTGTTTGTTGTAGGCATCTGTTCATCATCTTTCTTGTATTTCCTGTTTGTTATTGTCAATTGTTCATCATCTATTCATTGATATTGTTGTTGTTGATGATGTTGTTGTTGATGTTGATGTTGATGTTGATGTTGATGTTGTTGATGATGTTGTTGTTGATATTGTTGTTGATGTTGATGTTGTTGATGTTGTTGTTGATGTTGATGTTGTTGATGTTGTTGTTGTTGATGGATGTGCATTTTGTTGAGAGCATCAACATTGGTTTAAAACAAAGGCTGAAATTTGGATACAACATCCACATTAGATGAATCAACATAAGCATTAGATCTTGTAACATCCGCATTTGTTGAATCAACATAAGCATTAGTTCTTGTAACATACGCATTTGTTGAATCAAACAGCCGCATTAGTTTTACATCTTCACATCCGCATTTGTTTCTTGTAACATCCGCATTTGTTTAAACGAATAAGCATTTGACGTTATACATCCGCATTTGTGTCAAAGAAATGCGGATGTATCACTTAATCTGCATTAGTACAGCCGCATTTCTTTTGTTCATCAGCATTAGATTTAGAACTTATCAACATTAGTTCCTTTAAAGCAGCTGCATTTTCTCATACATCAGCCGCATTTCTTTGTTTTTGGAACTCATCCGCATTGGTATGTTCTACATCAGCATTTGTTTAATCAACATCCGCCTTTTTTTACATGGCATCCGCATTTCTTTAAATAATATCCACATTTCTTTTAAAGATATGCGGATGGGTTGTGTGTTGTTCACGGATTTGATTTGAATCTGTTACGATTGCACCGAATCTGAAGTGATAATATGTTGAATGTTTTATCATCTTCAAATCGTGCCAATTTTGAACCAATTTCTTGATTTTGTTAATATTACTGAAGAACAGATGATGATGAAGATGAACAGATGCTTGTTCTTCATTTTTGTTATTTCTTCTGTGTTGTAAACATCTTTAAAGATGAACACAAATCTGAAAAATACATGAACCAAGCAACCAACAGCTCTGATACCATTTTGCTAAATCAAAAATTTCAGAAACGTTGAGCTTGGATCTTAGGATTCATCATTTTCAGATCTAGGAATTCAAAATTAAAGATGGGTGGAAGTGTGTGAATCGAAGAACAAGGATGTGTGTGTAATGTATAATGTTATGATTTCATTGATATTGAATAACAAATTACAATGAAGAAACATATACAAAGATGGATGAACATCAAACCCACCCAAAGGAGAGAATTTCTCCTTGGGTGGTGATTTACACCATAAAAAAAATACACACTTAAGAACTACCAGCCACTCACACACTTTGCAATAACCACACCTTACAAAGTAGCACTGGTGGTTCTATTTATAATGTTATTTCATCATGACCTAATTTTGACGTTTCTTGTGGTCTTGATGTTGACTTTGTCTTGTTGACTTTGTCTTGTGTTTGTTTTGTTCTGTTTATCAACTTGGTCTCTGAACTTGTACAATGAGATCTTCAGTTGGCTTTGATTGTGGTTTGGAAAGCTTCAGTTTATCAATTGTTGAACCCAACACTTTGGAAGATTTTCAATGTCCAAGATAACTATATTTTTGGGCACTTTTTTAGGGGTGGGACCGACATTCGGATTTCAAAGTTTATCCTTATGCATGAACTTTGTCCCACGTCCAACCATATATATAGCCTTAAAACGATTCCCTCTCTTTTTTCTTCCTCTTCAGCTGCAAAGTTTTAACCCTAAATTCACCCACATACCCTCATTGTTTTTAGCTTTCTTCATCCTAAAGCTTTCTCAAATAGCCAACCCTGAACCCTGAAACCAACCGAATTTCTCCATGCACCTTCCTAAGAAACATAACCAGGTTGCTCTGTTAACGTCTGAGAAAGATCCTGGTTTCTCAGACGTTTTCCGCTTTCTTACTCAATCATCCTATATCACCACACTCATAATAGACCCTCCACTTTATGAAGACCAACTACTGGAGTTCTGGAGGACCTGCCAAGAGGTCATATTAGACGTTAAGAAGGCACTATCTGCATCAGTGCAGGGGAAGACAATTTTCATCACTCCAGCCAAAATCAACACTCATCTCAGGTTGGATGATGAAGAAGGCGAGCTGTCCTTTCCCAAAGCTGCTATGAATGAATCATTCAGAAAGATGGGCTATGAAGGGGACTTCATAGTCAGAACCTTCAAAAAGGGTAAGGTCTCCTACCGATGGAAGTACCTCCTCCATGTTGTAATCCATTCATTATCAAACAAACATCAAAGATGGGATCGAAATCCTGAGGAGTTATCCTATATAGTCCATGGAATGGTTCAAGGGGTCAAGTTCAAGTACTCCCAGTTTGTCTACACAAACATGCTTGCCAAATTGGACTCCTTAGAGTACTACATGTTCCCTAGATATGTCCAACACATTCTTAACTATGAACTGGGCTCATAGTTGAGGGGAACATGTGCTACTAATAAACTAGGATAGATGAAGCCTGATATCTTAAAAATAATAAGCAAAACCACTGTTGGTTTTTCAGGGGTTGGTCCCAAAAATGTTAGAGCTTATTGCTCAAGGTGACAACTTGACAACACCAGTCAATATGAACCCACACCTTCTACATCTGCACCACCCACACAACCTCCAATAACCATCACCTATAAAAGAATATCCAAGCAAACCCCTGCTCAATCTATTTAGATTAAACAGGCCTCCATACAATCACCCATGCAGGAGGAAGTGGAACTAAGAGCTCCCACTTCTCCTGAGGAGTAAACTACTCCCATTACTTCATTATTCAGTGCTAAGGTTCCTCATGCTCAGCCTGATGAGCTCATTGCCCAAGCCTCAAGCCTTCACTCTAAGTCTCAAAACTCAAGTGATCAACCTTCAGGGGACAGCTACCATCCCCAGCCTTTAGATCTAAACCAACCAATCCCTGACCTCCAATTCTATGATAATATGGATATGGGATTCGGTGACTACCATGAGTCTCTCTTCTCCTCCCCTACTTAAGGAGAGATGAGTGCTCTTGAGACACCCATATCTAGCCCACATCATCCACCCCTAACTGAGGTGGACTTCCCTTAACATGTTCAGGAAGTCCATATGGAAGAGGCTCTCACTTTAGAAAGTGATTATATCATTAAGACCTCAACTATGGCAATCCAGCCCCTTGACACTTCTCTTGAAGCTATCATGGAGCAGGGGAAATCCAGTAGCCAAGAACCACATGTTGGTGGTGAGGGAGATGAATTCGGTTATGTTCTCTCATTCCCCCATGATTCTTTTGATGAAGATTAGGGGAGTCTGCAACTAAAGGTGCAAAAACTGCATAAAAATGCACCTATTTAGTTTCAAAGGTAAGTCACCTAGAATCTCAGGTGGCTATCTTGCAAAGGCAGGTCCTTAATTAACAACTTGAGATCATTGATCTCAAGGGCAAGCTAGCTGAGAGGCCTACGAGGCGTGTTCAATCAGGTCCACAAGAACCTCTGGATGTGGTGGACCTAACCTCTAGCTCACCTATGCAAGTGGGTGATGCTACCAAAAAGGGGGAGAAAGTCTTAACTACAATCACAAAACCTGAGAATACTGCCTAAATTATAGACATGGAGGCCTCACCATCCTCACTTGCAGTTGTCCATACTCAACAAACTCCTCAAGCCTATATAAATATGGATGCTCTAATTCAAAGCTTATTTGAGGAGGGAATCCCATGGGCAATGTCTACCCAATCCTACCCTGCTAACAACCTAATAGTAGGATGGAGGTATGACACTGATAGAACAGCCTTGGTACTCTCTAGATTTCAGGGGCAACAAGAAGTGTTCAATTTTCAAATGCTGAGATACTATGAGAGTTTTCTTCTAGTTGACCTACCACTTACCAACCCAAGTAACAACAGGTAAGATGAAAGGTTAGTTGAGAGGATCCAGCTAAGAATGCTTGAAGAGTTCAAGAGAAGATCTTATTTATATAGACAGAGGCTAGCAGGGAAAACTATTAGTCACTTGGATATTGAGGTGGAACTAAAGATTAGCTTTGAAGGGGGAAACCCCAGCTGAAGGCCCAACAGTTGACCTGGTGAACCTTGATATTGGAACTGCTTCAGCACCCAGTACCCTTAGTGAGACACCAGCTAGTGATGGTGTCTCACAGTATCTCCCTAGCCAGAGCTCAAGCACTGCACCAAGTGATGAAGGCCAAAGCTCTCTCCACCCTGAGTCACATAGGCCAGTGATTGACAAAGGGAAGATGATCATGACCTCTAAAGAGATTGAGGAGGAGAAGTGGGAAAGGAAGAGGAAGTGATGATCAAGTATAGGGTGGTATTCACCTTGCCATTAGTTATAGCTTAGTTATAGTTTAGTTAATATTATAATAGGATCTAGTTTAGTTTTGTTAGTTTTGTATTTGCTGACATGCGAAACTACATGCGAAACTATAGTTTTGCCCAGTAGTTTCACATGGTCACAATGCATGAAAGTTTCGCACTATGTGAAACTGTATGCAAAACTAGATCCTGTATAAATATGTTTGTTTGTTGATCATTTTGTAACACTTGGAATCTTAATGAAATACTACTAATTTGAGTTCATTATGTATTGTTATTGCTAGGAGCTTATTATTGTTATCTTTCAGCATTGTTCTTAGTCATCTTATCAAAATCTTATTTCAAATGGGTGATTGATTTGTGCTCATTCTTGTATCATTACTTGGTCCCAAGTTATTAGAATTAGTGATAACTTGAGGATTCTTGTGTTAAATCTTCATCAAAAGCACGTTTAAACAATCATTTGGACCAAATGGAAGGCAAGGGGAGAGAGAACAAATGAGACCCCAAGCTTTATGTAAGCATCAGGGCTGCCCCTAGGCCAGACACTTAGGAGGATGAGTTAAGGGCAGCCAAATTGAACTATTTGGGGTCTATGAACTACAATATTGATGAAATCATCTCTCTTCCCTTGGATGAGTTAAATTAACTGGCTGACACTAAAGTGTCAAAAAAGAGAAAGGAGGCTGGGGCTATAGAGTTGCTCCTCAAGATTAAGGAAGAAAGGAAAAGAAAAAGACATTACAAAGCCCCTATCCTCTCTCCAGTTCAAGAAAGCCCTAAAGTAGAGGCTATAGCAGTTAAACAAGAAACTCAGGTAGGTAGAGAATAAGATAGACAAAACATGATAACCTATCTAAGTGCCATAGGTCTCTATCAGGAAGTAGACCTACTTCCCTTGTGATATGAGTACATTGTATTTAAGTACCTCAAGAAGCTAGAGCAAGTAGTGTTAAAAGAAAAGAAAGCTGAGGAAGATGAGGGAAGAGGCTACCAAGTCATGAGCCACCATCCGAGCCAATCAGAAAAAGTCTGCTAACAGATTGAAGATGGTGAGCTTCTTGAAGCTGTACGAGTTCTTCGGAAGGAGACTTGGTCCAATGTCTTTATCCACTATGGATGAGCATATTAGAGTGATAAAGCAGAAGATTAGGAATGGTGAGCTGGTATACTTGCATTCTCCACCAAGTCAGGTAGTACCTAAAGCTTAGGTCAAGGTTGAACCCCAAGAGATAACACAACCTGGACCTAGTGCTACATCTCAGCCAGCTTCATCTTCTGACCCACAGCAGGGTCTTGATCTCTCTCCTTCTGAACATGGTGAAGGAAAAGGACCCAACTGAGAAGGATAAAGAAGGAACATATGGTATTCAAGACCAACCTTCATAGTTAAAGTATAGAAAGAGGAAGATGATGCCCATAAGAAGGGACAGGAAGAAGAAGTCCAAGGCATCCACCTCTACACCTCAGGATGGGTCAGAACATCCTGAGGTTGATAAACAAGAGGCTGCTCAATCAACTCCACTTCAAGTAGAGGCTCTTGCTGCTGAAAGACCCATCTTGTCTTAGGCTATCGCTACAAATCCAGACAGATGGTATGTCACTAAAGATCAAGGGGGTCAAGATGTATACTTCTGGCAAAACATGCTTGATCTTCCTTTGCATGATCTCTTTGACATGATGAGATACTTTGAGAGTCTGAAGAATCCGGACCAACTGATGTAGAAGCAAATGGTCTTGATTCTGATGAGGACTGTTAAACAGATGAAGATCAAGACTCAAAGTTATTCTCAAGTTTTTGTAGCATCAACCTAGGGGGAGTTTGTAAGAGTTAACTTAGAAGCTGATGCAACCAAAGAGCTCTCAGCATGCATACTGAAATATAAAGGAAGTTACTTCGGAAGATTTGACAAAACAGAGAGAAATTCACTGAGTGTCAAATTTTCCAAAGCCAAAAGACCTTTTCTTTCGAAGCTTCAAGACAAAGTCTTCCGAAGCTGAGAAATTGGTTTCTTCTGAAAATAGAGAAGACATGCTTTCTCTAACATGCTTTTGACAAAAGCTGAACAACTTTCCGCTGCCATCTCTGAAGACTCACCAACTTATACCAGTTGGTGATATCTCTATACTTTTGTCAATTGTAGATTAAGGTCTTGGAGTCTGTAACTTTCTACTTTGTACTTTTATTCATTTTGTAATAGATAAGGATGTGAGCTATCCATGTCATAGTCACTAGTGAAAAAGAAATCTACCTTTTGACTTTACATTGATCTTGTTGTCTAGATTAGTGTTCTAGCTAGCCTTCAAAGTATGGCCGGCTATAGAATGTAGCATAAAGTATCTCAAGTACTAGTAATTATGACTAAGTCTTATAACAATTGTAAAATACTTGAGAGCATTATACATCATTCTTGAAAACTAAATACTTGTGTTCTTCTTGTATTCTTTACTTTTGTTCATTGTTTCATAAGCTGGTTTCCTATTTGATATGTTAAGTGTTCTTGTTTGTATCTCTCTAACCTTGTGAAACTGTTGCACTACTCCCCTGTACCGGTCCTGTAGTTATCACTTTTTAAGTTAACACAAGTTTGCTTTAATTATTTATTTAATTTGATTCAATCAGATATGAAATATAAATATAAATATAAAAAACTTAATTAATATCATAAAAGTAGGAAAAAAACTAGGTAAAAGTGGGATAAAACTATCCAAAACAAATAAAATCAGGAAAAGTATGTAATGAACAATTACACATAAGTAATAAACATCCTTCTCTTTTTTCAAAAAGATTCATGTGTTTCTTTAAAAAAACCCCTCCTTTTTTTAGAACATTAACACTTTTTATAAATAAAATTTGGATTATAAAGATGTAAAAATTTATTATAATTGGGCTTCTAGCTTTACAACAAAAGGTATGTATATTTGAAAAAAAATGGACCTTTTATTCTGTTGAAATATCGATATGATGGGATCAAATATTGCAATCGTATTGTTACCGTTTATCAGATCTGTGATGCGGAATCTCACAGACCTGTTGATGATTTCATGTGAAAATCTGTTACAAGATTTAATGTATGATGATGAATGAATGAAGAACAATCAAGAACACATATTCATAAAAAATTCATTCATTGATATGGATGATTTGATGCTAGGAGATTACAAAGAGAGTTTGTAAGAAAATTCTCTCTCACACACACTCAACCTAATTGTTTCTCTTTCTAGACTAATTCTTTATAGGCACCCAATGTTAATTGTTTGTTATTGTCACTTACTTAGAGTATAAATGACTACACTTAGTCAATTTATACTCTTAAGATAAATAAACAAAATTACATTTAAGGCATAATGATTACACAAATATTCTTCTAAGACTGATAAATTCTATGTTGTTGATGCGTGATTGCTGGGTGCTGATGTAATTCGAGACGACCGCTGATGTTGACTGTTGACTTTGACCATGGTTGACCGAGTTTGACTTTGGTCAATTTTCTTCGTTTTGATCATATTTTCAGCATAGCTTCATCGTGTCGGTTTTGGTAATCATCATGAGATTCAGCAGTTAGGTTTTGGTAAGTATCATCTTTAAATAGTCCAAAATATTCCATACACTATATGTTTGAACATGATCATTTCCTTATTGGTGTGTCCAAATGTATAGTTTATATATATGTTAAGTTATATTTAATCTTCTATACTATATAATATAACTCTTTGGACAATAATGTAATTTTAATCCACTTTTAAGGCACCTAAGAAAATGTTGTTGTATTTGGTACAAGTGACTATGCATAAACAACTCGTTATTACAACTTTGTCCTTATATATATTAATATAGATATGCTTGTTATCTCACATCGGCTAAGCAAGACAGCAAAATAAGAGTTCAACACCTGTAAAAGATGATACATGGACTTGAGGGGAAATAAACTCATAATTTGCACATCATTTGTTGTGCCAGACCATTAAAAAGATTAGTTCCAATTAAAATTGTAGAGTTTTGATTTTTTTCATTGTTGATTTTTCCCCGGTTCATCTTCGGTTTATACGCTCGGGTTTGAACTCGGTTCTCTCTGTTAACATGATAGGTATGCCACGTTTAAGTTTCAAGCGTTTTTTAAAATTTATAAATCTATGTTATTTTATTTTATAAACATTTATTATTATTTTACTAGGATAATCAATTAGTGTTTATCTTTAACTTTAGATCCTGAAATATTTAGATTTACAAGAGAGACAACGTTTGTACGTTAACATTTAAGATCTTGGCGGACACAAACAATTCTTCTATACTGATTATGATTTAATTAAAAAACTATTCAAAGATAAGTATTTGTAGTGTTAGAAAATATGTAATTCGTTGCATAGTGGGCATGCCTACTATTTATTATAAAAGCAAAGAAGATAGATGTGAGGTTGAATCTAGAAAGTCATGATGCCTCTTTCTTTTGTTTCTTACTAGATGAGCATACACAATGTAATTTTTTATAAAGTTAAACATTAAATAATGCATTTTAATATCTTCAATTTGAGTATAGTCTTGCTATATAGTCTTTTTATAACATCTATTATTATACATATGAGAAATAGTTGCATATAGGTAATATAAACATAAATGTAATTTTTTTCAATTACGTAATATGAAATAGTTACTATTTAATACATTTATATATTTCTAATTACTAACTCTTTTATGCATGAATTGTACCGTAATGCTTTATTATTGTACATCATGAAATTGGGGACTTCTTTAATAATAGGAACATTCTTACTCTCTCAACAACTCAACCAACTTCCTTCAATTTCTCTGCAGTTTATGGAGTAATTTTGCAGCCTCTCCGTCGTGATTAAGATCAGAAGAAGATGAAGGTGGTGGTGTCACTGGTAGGTTGGTTTTGGTGGTGCCTGGAGGTCATCACGATGGCAAGGGAGTGGTGATGTAGGGTTTGTGTTTCGAGTAGCAGGGGTGAGAGGAGAGAGGGCAGAGAAGGAAGAGAGAAAGGAAAAAGGTTGCATGGTCGATGTATGGGGGCTCTGCGACTAGAGGTAGCCTGCGAGATGGAAGCTCGTGCACTACGGTGGAGGTGGTTGCTTGGCTGTGAGCAGTTGTAACACCCGAATATTTTAAAAAAATAAGAAAAGAAGAGAAAAAGAAAAGAAAAGAGAAGTATAAAAAAATAAAGGTGAAATAACCCAAGTTGAGGGGTTAAAGTTATGCAAGAGACAAACTTTAATATTATTATGTTTAAAAGTGGGCATGGCCGCCCACTCCCTCTACTCACCAACTGCCTTCGATAGAAAAAAAAGAAGAAAGGCATTTTTCCATCGGTTTTCTAGAGAGAAGAAGAAGAAGATCGTCTAGAAGGTAAGATTTTGTGTGTTTTGTTCGGTTTCAGATGGGTTTTCAGCTTGTAGACCGAGTCTTATGTGTTTCTCTGTGTTCGGTTGTGTGTTTTTGGTGTGTTTAGGTGTTTGAACTCCAAGTTCTCTAGAGTTTGGAGGAGTTTTACTAAGGATGCTGTAGGTGAGTTCTAAATCCCCAGTTTTTCTGTTTTAAACATGTTTTGGAGCTGAAATGTATGTAAACTATTATTTTGTAAATTTCAGTATGTAACCGTATGTATTATCCTCTATTTTTAGTGGGTATGTGTGTTTGTGAATGTTTGACTGAATTACATGGTTGTATGCTTGTTTTATGAGCTTAGTATACTAGATTTGGGCTAGGATTATGTAAGGATGATGATCGGGAACTAAAAATTTGCATAAGTTAGAACTGGTATAGTGCTCATGCGCCTAAGTAACTGCCCATACGCCTAAGTGTTGCTCATGCGCCTACGTTTCTCATGCGCCCAAGTACTCATGCGCTTGCATAGTACTCATGCGCCTGCATAGTTCCCATGCGCCTAAGTTTTTTCCCATACGCCTAATTGTTTGCTCATGCGCCTAAGTTTTCCCATGCGCCCAAGTATCCATGCGCCTGCATAGTACCTATGCGCCTAATTTTTTCCCATCCGCCTAAGTTTTTCCCTATGCGGCCAAGTGTTCCCATGCACCTAACTGTTCATGCGCCTGCATAGTGCCTATGCGCCTACATAGTGCTCATGCGCCTAAGTTGCCTTAGAATTTTTTTGAAATTTTAGGAAAAATGGAAATTTATGATTAAGCTCTGGAATGTTTTGGTGGGTTATGTTTATTCTTTTTATGCATGTTGTGGCCTGTTATTGATGTTCTTTATTACATATTATTACATGACTTTACGTGGTGTGTTAATGCTTTATACGTAAAGTATTATATAATAAAAGTGGAAGACATTATTAACGAAGTGGAACCTAATGAAAGAATGTAAAGTCTTGCAAGCAAAGAGGTTCACAACTCATTGAGGGTTTATTAGCTCAACTGTGTGTGATTTAGCTAACCCATGAGGATGCGCACAGGGGTCAATCCTTGTGATTGACTAATATGTATGAAACGGGACCCTTGTCGCTTGCCTCGGTACTGGATTCAGCTTCGTGCACAATGTTAGGGGTCTATTTATAGACTTCGGCCCAGTACCAGCTTCGTGCATAATGTTTGGGTATAGCATATGACATGGGACTAGATGAAAGTGAAAGATATTGATGAAAGTACGAAATTAATGAAAAGAATGTTGAAAGATAATAATGATATTATCAAGTTGTACGTATGTTGTGTGATCATGAACGAAAATGTTTTACTAAAGGTAAAGTATTTTATTATATAAAACTAGAACTCACTCAGCGACACTGACTTTTCATGCATTTTCAGTTGGCAGGTAACTTGTTGCTGAGGATGACATAAGGGTGAAGCTACTTGGCGGGCAAAGACTTGCATCCATCTCATGCAATAATAATGATGTTGTTTTTTAATACAACTAAGTGATATTTTGTAATCTTGCAAACAACGATGTATTACTTGGTAAATGTGTTTATTAAAGCATGAAATGGTTTTTGATGAATTATTCCGCTACAATATTTTAGTTACTTAATAAATCTTAATATGTTTTGATATAAATGAGGTTGTGATTGACCAACTGTGGGGTTCCTGTGAACGGGGCCTTACAAGTTGGTATTAGAGCCAAAGTTTAAGAGAAATGGGTAAATATTTTCAAAACCTAAACTTAAACTTAGAATAGGACCGAATGCAGGGATGCCAGCCCAAGTAGCTACGTGCCATCAGGTAATTTTCTTTCTTAAGGTTAACAGATATTATGTGTGTATGCTATCTGATTTATGTGTTCTTAGTAGATTTGGATACTAATGTAGTCAGGATAGGCAATGCTTGGGGGATGAAGTGTAAAGTAAGTGGCTACTCACAACTGGCCACTGTAATTAGGGACTTACTATACTTGACATAAACTGAGCTATTACCTTGAATGACCATGTTGGTTTTTGAATCTTATAGTGTTTAGAGGATGGCGGGTGGTAGATCTTCGAAGGCTTCTCGAGGTGGTGTGCAGGGTGGTCGTGGTGCTAGGACACGTGTCACCAAGAATAAGGCTAAGGCCACTGAGACGGCTCCTGCAGAGCCCGAGCTTCATCACTAGGAAGGTGGTGATGAGAGTGCTAATTTGAGAGCCTCTGTGAAGGAGGCAGTTGTGGAGGAGGTTCATCAGGTCATGCAGATGATCCTATCGTCTGTGGTGACTGAGGTTTTTCGTGCTGTGAGGGAGGATGAAAGGAAAGAGAAGTAGGAGAGGAGGAGGACTGCTAGGAGAGGTTCAGGAGAAGGGGAGCAACCAGAGACTGAGATGGTTGTCTCCAGTGATGATGATGAGGAGGAAGCGAGGAAACCGCCAAGGGGTGTAGTTATGAGGCATTCCAGAGATGCAAGCCCCTAACTTTTGATGGGAATGGTGATGCTGCTGCTGCTCACCGATGGGTGAGGGAGATAGAGGCGGTGCTCGATATCAGTGAGTGCCGAGAGGACCAGAAGGTGAAGTTTGCTACCCACTCGTTCATGGACTTGGCCTTATACTGGTGGGACAACATCGTCCAGGCCAAGGGTAGCAGGGCGATTAGGAGGATGAGGTGGAGTGAGCTGAAGAAGCTGGTGATTTAGGAGTTTTGTCAAGATTGAGAGAGAGTTCCTACAGCTGGAGGTGGGAACCATGACACACCAGTAGTATACTACCAAGTTCAATGAGATGGCAAGGCTGGTGCCAGATCAGGTGACGCCGGTGTCAAGAAAGATCAAGAGGTATATTCAGGGTTTGCCGGCAGACATCCGCAGGCACATAATCGCCGCCCGGCTGAGTACTTTTAGGTTGGTGGTTGATCTGGCAGGGAGGTTGTATGATGAAAGAGAAGTGGCAGTGGTGGAGGTGAACAAAATGGGTGGTGGTGACAGGAACTGGAATGGGAAGCGGTTTGGTCGTGGTGGTTTTACCCCGAGCAACAAGAAGGCAAGGATGGATGACCGAAGGGTAGGGTCAGCAGGTACTAGGTCAAGGATATGTAACAGGTGTAGGAAGGAGCGTGCAGGGGAATGCAAGTAGGGATCAAATCTCTGCTTCACGTGTGGGAAGCCCGGTCATAGGGCAAGGGATTGTGGAGTGACGAGGTGCTACAATTGTGGCAAGACCGGGCATACGAGTAGAGATTGCAGGAAGCCGAGGGCCGAGAGTTCTAGGGCAAAGAAGGGGACCGAGAAGGATGGGCAGGGAGCAAAAGCCAGAGCATTCACAATGACTCAGGAGGAGGCTAGAGTGGACCCCGATGTCATGTCAGGTACGTTCCTAGTAAACCAAACTTGTGCCTCGGTATTATTTGATTCTGGTGCTAGTAAGAGTTTTATTTCTGCTGCCTTCTGTGCTAAGTTGCCTGTTAGGAGTAGAATGATTGATGAGCCCTTCGATGTAGAAACTGCCATTGGTAAGTCTACTAGGATTTTTGATCTGATAGAAAATTGTGACATAGAGTTAGAAGGCCATAGGTTCTCTACTAAATTATTCGTGATGCCCCTAGGCGGATTCGATGTGGTTCTAGGGATAGATTGGTTAGCAGCCTATGAGGCAAATATCATGGGTCGCAAGAAGATGATCCGATTGACTGCGCCTGATGGGAGTTCGGTGACGATCTACGGTGATCGAGTTACTATGGTTCCGAAGGTGATTTCGATGGTGGTGGCAGAGAAGTGCATGAAACGTGGATGTAGTGCCTACCTGGCTTACGTGAAGGATATGGATGCGTCAGTACCACAATTGTCCGACGTACCAGTTGTGTGTGACTTTCCAGACGTGTTTCCAGAAGATTTACCAGGTGTGCCACCGGACCATGAGATCGAGTTCCAAATCGACCTGATACCTGGTGCTCAACTTGTTGCTAAGGCACCATATTGATTAGCCCCGTTTGAGATGAACGAACTGATGGTTCAGTTGTAAGAGTTGTTGGACAAAGGATTCATTCAACCGAGTATCTCTCCTTGGGGTGCTCCGGTCGTGTTTGTAAAGAAGAAGGACGGTAGTATAAGGATGTGCATCGACTACCATGAGTTAAACAAGTTGATGGTGAAGAACCGGTATCCGTTACTGAGGATTGATGACTTGATTGATCAACTCCAAGGTGCCAGTTGGTTCTCGAGGATAGATCTCCGATTTGGTTACCATCAGTTGAAGGTGAAGGAGCAGGATATCCCTAAAATAGCTTTTCGCATGCGTTATGGACACTACGAGTTTCTCGTTATGTCTTTTGGTCTAACTAACGCGCCAACTACCTTTATGGATTTGATGAACCGGGTGTGTCGGCTGATGTTAGATAAATCAGTGATTGTGTTTATTGATGATATCCTGATTTATTCAAAGAGCGAAGAAGAGCATGCCGGTCACATTCATGAGGTATTGGAGACACTTAGAAGAGAGAAGATGTATGCTAAGTTCTCCAAGTGCACTTTCTGGTTGCGCGAGGTTCAGTTTTTGGGTCATGTGGTAAATTCCGAAGGGATCATGGTAGACCCGGCAAAGGTGGAGGTGGTGATGCAGTGGAAGTCTCCAAAGACGCCTTTCGAGATCCGCAGTTTCTTGGGTTTAGCAGGCTATTACAGGAGATTCATTCAAGACTTTTCTAAGATAGCCTCACCATTAACCAAGCTGACCCGCAAGGATATGAAGTTTGTATGGGGTTTAGAACAAGAGAGTTCCTTTGAAGAGCTGAAGAGAAGATTGACTCAAGCTCCTGTTTTGATGTTACTGGAAGGGAATGAAGACTTGGTGGTCTATTTAGATGCTTCTTATTCAGGATTCGGTTGCGTGCTGATGCAACGGGGAAGGGTTATAGCCTATGCATCCTGATAGTTGAAAATCCATAAGGCTAGTTACCCTACACATGACTTAGAGCTTGCGGCTGTGGTCTTTGCATTGAAGATTTGGAGGCACTACTTGTATGGGATGAAGTGCACTATCTTCATTGACCACAAGAGCTTGATGTATTTCTTTGAGCAAAAGGATCTCAATATGAGGCAAAGGAGATGGTTAGAGTTGATCAAGGATTATGATTGTTTGATCCACTACCATCCAGGCAAGGCCAACATAGTGCGGATACCCTTAGCCGAAAGGAGAGACCCGAGCCAATCCAGGTGAAAGCTTACCAGTTGGTGATGACCTCAAATTATGTTGGCTTAGGTCAAGGGGCTCCAAGATGAGGCATTGAACGAAGAGCGCCTTAACTCTGAAAGGATGAGAGGTCTAGTCTCAGAGTTGGGTGAGAACACTCTTGGAGTTAGAACCCGCTTCGGGTGGATGTGGATCCCTCGTTATGGAGACCTACAGGGGAAAATCATGGATGAAGCTCATAAGACTCGATACTTTATTCATCTTGGTGCTACGAAGATGTATCATGATATGAAGAAAGATTACTGGTGGCCGAGTATGAAACGCGATGTAGCGGAGTATGTGAGCAAGTGCCTTACTTGCTTGCAAGTGAAGGCTGAGCATCAGAAGCCATACGGGAAGATCCAACCTTTGGATATACCCAAGTGGAAATGGGAGCATATCACCATGGACTTCTTTACGAAGTTACCACGTACGACAAGAGGGTATGATGCCATATGGGTGATAGTAGACCGTCTGACGAAGAGTGCTCATTTCTTGCCAATCCGTGAGACGTATTCATCTGAGAGGTAGGCGGATCTGTTCATCAAGGAGAATGTAGGACTGGTAAGGGTACTTAAGATTGCAATTAGCTTCACAAGAAGAGTGATCTTAAATCACTTAACCACTCAAATAGGGAACTGGTAACTTCACTGATGATAAAAAGCTACACAAGTAATATTAAAGAGATATAACTATAAGAACAAGAACAAAGTCACAAGAACACAAGATTAAGTTTTCAAGGAAGTTGTATATTGATTCTCTAGTTCTATTACAAG
This sequence comes from Flaveria sonorensis, assembly GCA_025506505.1. Taxonomy (NCBI): domain Eukaryota; kingdom Viridiplantae; phylum Streptophyta; class Magnoliopsida; order Asterales; family Asteraceae; genus Flaveria; species Flaveria sonorensis. The sequence goes on along the minus strand of CM046435.1, from coordinate 13,472,302 downwards.
TGTTTGCCAGTATATGAAATTAAAAGAACCAGAGACTATTTATACTACAACCTACAACCGTCAATATGCAAAAAGACAGTTGGAATTTTGAATAATCTAGACAACAAGATCAATCTACAGTCAAAAGGCAGATTGCCTTTTGACTAGTGACTATGACATGCCATAGCTCACTGTCTTAATCTAATACAGACAAGTTTGCAGGAACAAAAGTAGGAAGTTACAATCAAAGACTTTTTCTACTGTTTGATAAAGTATGGAAGTTTCACCAACTAATGTTAGCAGGTGAGTCTTCAGAGCAGTAGTGGAAAGTACATCAGCTTTATCAAAAAGTAACTCAGAGAAAGCATCTTTTCTCTGTCTTCAGAAGAAATCTGTCTTCACAACAAAATGGCTTCGGAAGACTTCATCTTTGGCTTCGAAGAAATGAGTCTTTGGCTTTGGAAGATTTCACACTTGTAATAATTTTATGATAAGTGTGAAACTTCCGAAGTAACTTCTTCTAAACTGTTGGCTTCGGAAAATTTTACAGTTAGACTTTGTTCATCTTTGTTCCTTAGTGCATGCAGGAAGACTTGGTTGTTTTGGTATCCTTGGTTGCATCAGCCTTTAATCTTCAGATGTTTCTTATAAACTCCCCCCAGGCTGATGCTACCAAAACAGAGAAGTTCTTCAGATTTTGATAGTCCATATCAGGATCTTCAGAAGACCTTTCTTCATCATTAGATCTGGATCCTTCAGGCTTACATAGAACCTTCTCATGTCATAGAGATCATGCAGAGGAAGTTCAAGAATGATATTTATGAAGTAGACATGCTGTTCTCCCTGATCTCTTGTGACATACCATCTATCTGGATTTTCAGCATAAGTCCAGGACATAATTTGTCTTCCAACAGCAAGAGACGCTACTATGATTGGAGTTTGTTGAGAGACCTCTTCATGCACTTCCTCAAGATGCTCTGACTCATCCTAAGGTTGGGAGGTGGATGCCTTTCCTCTCTTTTTCATTGAAGCAGATCTTCTTCTGGCCATCCTTTTTCTCCTCCCTGATTTCTTCAATTGAGAGGACTGGTCTTGAGTACCAGTTGGTTCTGTTGTGTCTCTCTCAGTTGGGTTCTCCTCTCTCACAGGTTCAGAAAGAGAGAGAGGAGGACCCTACTGTGGGTCAGAAGATGAAGTTGGCTCAGATGCAGCTCTAGGTTCAGGTTGTGTTGTCTCAGTAGGTTCAACCTTCACATCAACTTCTGGTTGAGTTGGACTTGGTGGAGAATACAAGTCCACCAGCTCTCCCTTCTTTATCTTTTGCTTGATCACCCTAATATGCTCATCCATTATGGATAGAGACATAGGACTAAGCCTCCTTTCGGAGAACCCATGCAGCTTCAAGAAGCTCATCATCCTTTGTCTGTCAGCAGACTTCTTTTGGCTTTTGTGAATGATGGCTCTTGACTTTATAGCTTCTTCCCTTAATCTCTTCCTTGCAGCTTTCCTTTCTCTTTTGGCTTGTTCTTCCAGCTGCTTGTTGTATTCAAACTTTATGTACTCATGTGACAAGGGAAGAAGTATAGGTGCCTGATAGAGACCTGTGGCACTAAGGTAGTTGATCATTTTTAGTCTTTCTTCTTCATTAACTACCTGAGGTTGTTCAGTGGTCACAGTCTCTGGTTCAGGACTTTCTTGAACTAGGGAGAGGACAGGAGCATCTTTGTAGAGTCTTTTCAGCCTCCTTTGTTCTTTGACTTTGAGGAGCACTTTTGCATCCTCTGCCTCCCTCGTCTCTTTTGACAAATCAGTATCAGCCAGTTCATTCAGCTCCTCTAAGGGGAGAGAGATGAGTTCATCAACTTTGTAGTTGCTGGTTCCCAGGTAGTTTAACCTGGCTGCCCTCAACTCATCTTCCTGAGTGTTTGGCCTGGGGGCAGCCTGGATTGCAGCTTCCATGAACCTTGGGGAACCACTTGAACTCTCTCCCTTTAGCTTCCTCTTCCTCTCTCTCTTCTCCTCCTCCATCTCCTCAGGAGTTAACTTCCTTTTTCCTTAGTCAACCAGAGACCTTGGTGACTCAAGGAGGAGAGAGCTTTAGTCTTTATTGCTTGATTCAGCTGTCAAACTCTGGCCAGAGAGAGGTTGTGAAGCACCATCACCAGCTGGTGCCTCATTAAGGGTAAAGGGTGCAGAAGGAGATCCTGTCTCAAGGTTCACAGGCTCAACCTCTGGGCCTTCAGTCAAGGATTTCCCTTCAAAGTTAATCTTAGGGTCCACCTCAACTTCCAGTTGACCAAAGGCCTTACCTGCTAGCCTCTATCTATATGATCTTGATCTCCATTTGAATTTTTCTAGCACCCTGTCGTGTATCCGGTCAGCCAATCTGGCAGCTTGTCTGTTGTTGCTAGGGTTGACAAGTGGCAGATCCACCAGATATGTACTCTCATAGAGCCTCAAGTGTGAAATGTTGAAAATTTCTAGTTGACCCTGAGCTCTAGAGATTACAAGAGTTCTCCTGTTGCTGTCATACCCCTAACCCATGATTGGACTCTCAGAAGGGGCAGACATTGCTCTTGGGATTCCCTCCTCAAACAGATGTTGAAAAAGCAAGTCTAGATCTCTGACTTGAGGAGGTTGCTGAGTGTGGAAAACTGTAAGAGACGGTGGTGATTCCTCTATGTCCACACTCTGGGAAGAACTCCCAGGTTCTATGACTGTCAGGATTTCCTCCCCCTTTTTAGTAGCATCACCCTATTGCATAGGTGAGCTGGGAGATTGATCCATAACAATCACAGGTTCTTATGGGCCTGGTTGAGTTGTCCTCATTGGTCTCTCAGCTAACTAGCCCTTGAGATCAGTGATTTCAAGTTGCTGGTCATTGACCCTTTTTAGCAAGAAAGTCACTCGAGACTCCAAGAGACTTATCTTTGAAACTAAGTAAGTGCATGCACTTGTCAGTAGGTGCACTCTTTGTTTCAGACTCCCCTTATCTTCAGATGAAGAATCATTAGGGGATGAGAGAATTGGACCTAAGTCTTCTTCCTCACCACCAGCATGTGGTTCTTGGCTGCTAGATTTCCCTTGCCACATGACAACTTCCAGAGAAGTGTCAATAGGCTGGGTTGCCATGGTTGAGGTCCTAGTTATGTAATCACTTGCAAAAGTGAGAGCCTCTTCCATATGGGTCTCCTAAACAAGTTCAGGAAGATCCACCTTAGTAGGGGTTGCTGATGTGGGCTAGAAGTGGGAGAAGAAGGAGTACTCATCTCTCCTAGAGTATGGGAAGAGAGGAGAGATTCATGGTACTCACTGAAGCCCAAATCTTCATCAGAGTAAAAGTCAAGGCTGAAGATGGTTCGGTTTAGGTCTAGAGGTTGGGGATGGTAGCTGTCTCTAGAAGGTTGATCACTTGAGTGTTGAGACTCAGAGTGATTGCTTAAGGCTGTTTGTGGGGTTGTGAACTAATCAGGCTGAGCATGAGGAACCTCAGCACTGATCATTTCAAGGATGGGAATGGTCTGCTCCTCAGGGGAAGTGGAAGCTTGAGATTCCACTTCCTCCTATATGGGTTGTGATATATGTGCCTGCACATGCTCAATAGCAAGTGCAGGGGTTCGTTTACACTTTCTAGTGTAGGTGATGGTAGGCTTTATTTGAGGTGGTTGAGAGGTGGAGGGTGTGGGATCAACTCTAGCTGGTGCTGCTAGGTTGTCACCCTGAGCAATAAGCTTAAACATTTTTAGGACACGGGCTATTTCTACCCCTGAGAAGCCAACAGTTGGCTTTTTCAAGATTTTGAAAATGTCAAGCCTCATTTGTCCCAATTTAAGAATATTACTTGTCCCCCTTAACTGTGAGCCCAATTCACAGTTGAGAATGTGTTGAACATACCTGGGGAACATGTAATACTCTAAGGAGTCCAAGTTAGCAAGCAAATTTGTGTAAACAAATTGAGAGTACCTGAACTTGACAACCTGTACCATCCCATGGACTATGAAGGAGAGGTCTTCTAGAACTTGATCCCATCCCCCATGTTTGTTAGATAAACTTTGTATGATGACATGGAGGAGGTATTTCCACTGGGATGAGACCTTCCCCTTCTTGAAGGTTTTGACTGTGAAGTCACCTTCATAGCCCATCTGCTAGAAGGAATGGTTGACAACATCTTTTGGGAAGGACAGTTCACCTGCTTCATCATCCAGCTGCAAATGAGTGTTTATGATGGCTAGAGTGATGAAAATAGTCCTTCCCTGCACTGTAGCAGCCAGTTCCCTCTCCCCATCCATGGTGACCTCTTGAAAGGTCTGCCAGAACTCAAGCAACTGATCATCATAGGGAGGAGGATCGATTGTAAAGGAGGTGAGGTAGTGAGACGAAGAAAGGTACCTACACACGTCAAAGAGACTTGGATCCTTCTCATAGTGCAACAGGGCAACTTGATTGTGTTGCCTGTGTAGGTGCATGGAGAAGTTTGGGTCGTTTTGACGATCGATGTTGGCCATTTAGGTGAAGCTTATCAGTGAAGAAAGGAAGAAGAAGATGAATTTTGGGAGAATTTAGCTTAAAGATTTGTGAGAGTAGAGAGATGAAGTGGAACCGTTGAGAAGATATATGTTGTGGATTTGAGTCAAAGTTAAGACAAAAAGATAAACTTTGAAATCCGCAAGTGGGTCCCACTTTTGAAAAAGTGCCCAAAGAGTTAGTTTTCTTGGAAGTTGCAAATCTTTCGAAGGTATTTTTTCTTCGAAAGATATTTCAAAGAGTTGTGAAAATTTGGCTTCGGAAGTAATATACTTACATAAATTTCTTCCGACGTATATTTTGCTTCGGAAGAACTAAGTCTGAGAAAATTCTTATCCTTGGATAATAAATCTTCCTAGACTTAATTGCGTTCGGAAGACATTTGTTCTTTGAATGCATTTAAGTACTTATAAGCATATTTAAGCTTAGGAAGATATTCCAAGAATTTCACCCGAAGGTAAAATCTGATAAGTAGTTAACTGATTTAAAGACATAAATTTCTTCCGAAGGTAATTTGAGTTCTGCCAAGACAAAATAATAAATTTTTACAAATCTAAGGAATATCATTTGAAATTTTAATTTACCTCCAAAGAGAACTAGGCTTATGAGGGTGATCTAATAGACAACTTAGGACACACAATTTTATGAAATAAGGTTGATTAAGTGTTTAAAAAAAATCTATTCAAAGTTAATCGTCCCAATGGCTGATATAAGATATTTAAATCTCTGTTCATCAAAGGCTCTGGTGAACAGATCAGCATATTGTTCATTTGTTTTAACTTTGATTAGTTTGATTAATCATTTTTCAAAATTACCTCTAATCAGATGATACCTGATGTTGATGTGCTTGGTCCTTGAGTGCTGCACAAGATTCTCTATAATAGAGATGTCACAGTTGTTGTCTATATGGATAGGAGTCTCCTTGAAATTAAACCCATAGTCTAGCATCTGATTCTGAATCCACATCACTTGAGCACAGCAGCTTGCAGTAGCAATGTATTCAACTTCAGCAGTTGATGCAGACACACAGGATTGCTTCTTGCATTGCCAAGAGTCTATCTTTCCACCAAGGAATTGACATCCCCTAGATGTAGACTTTGCAGTCATGTTGCAGCCACCATAACCACTATCCGTATAAGCATACAGATTAAAGTCTGAATTCTTTGGATACCAAAGGCCAAGTTTAGGGGCATCTTTGAGGTATCTGAGAATTATTTTGACAGTAACTAGGTGTGACATCTTGGGGTTGGCTTGATATCTTGCACATATATATATGGCAAACATGATATCAGGTCGGCTAGCAGTAAGGTACATAAGAGACCCAATCATAGCTCTGTAGAGATGTTCATCAACACACTCCCCCTCAAGATCAGGACCAAGGGAGTGGTTTCTGGCTATGGGTGTCTTTGCAACCTTACAATCAGTCATCTTGAATATTGTAAGTATGTCTTGTACATATTTTGACTGACTAATGAAGATGCCATTTTCAACCTGCTTCACTTGAATTCCTAGAAAGAAGTTGAGTTCCCCCATGGCACTCATTTCAAATTTATTCTTCATTAGCATTTCAAAATCTTTGCAGAGCTTTGAATTAGTTGAACCAAAGATAATGTCATCTACATATATCTGAACTAGCATTATGTCATTTCCTGTTTCTTTGATGAAGAGAGTCCCATCAATAGTACCTCTTTTGTATCCATGTTGACAAAGATACTTTGATAGTGTCTCATACCACTTTCTTGGAGCTTGATATAGTCCATATAGAGCTTTATAAAGCTTGCGGACATAATCAAGATGATCTGGGTCTGCAAAGCCAGGTGGTTGTTTGACATAAACTTCTTCATCTATCACCCGATAAAGGAAGGCACACTTTACATCAAGCTGATAGACCTTGAAATCCTTGGATACAGCATAAGCCAGGAATATTCTTACAACTTCAAGTCTTTCTATAGGAGTAAAGAATTCCGTGTAATCAATTCCTTCTTCTTGTGTGTATCCCTGGACAACCAGTCTAGCCTTGTTCTTGATGACAATTCCTCTATCATCCTTTTTTACCTAAAAACCCATTTGGTTCCTATGACAGTCTTCCTTTGAGGAAGAGGACATAGGTTCCAAACCTTCTGTCTTCTTATTTGAAGTAGCTCTTCTTGTATAGCTTCAACCCAGCTTCCATCCTTCAGAGCCTCATCTACTTTCTTTGGCTCAATCTGGGACAAGAAACAAGAGTGCAGACAAACATTTTGATCATGGGTTTGTCCTCTTGTTCTCACCCCAGTATCAACATTTCCAATGATGTTTATGGTGGGGTGTGACTTGTGGATCCTTAGTTGAGGGATCATAACAAGTTGGTTAGACTGATCTAGATTGGAGAAATGTAGATCTGGTAATGGAGTGTCACCCACCACATCAGCACATTTATCAAGTGAGACTTGATCCAATGAATGTGTGAGATCATTTATGTTGTCCTCTATGGAGTGGTTATCAGCATCAATAAATTCTTGATCACTGTCACCACCTCCATTTCCTCCTGCATTTGAAGTTCCTTCTCTTGAGTTTTGAACCTCTGAGCTGGAATTTGAAGGTACCTCAGATGTATCAGCTGAATTTGTCAAGTTTGTACTGATAGGATCTTCATTTGCAGGGTTAGTCACCAAAGGAGCTGAAGTCATAATCTTGCTTGGTCTTCTCAGCTCAAATCTTGGGTCAGGTTCTCCTGTTGATATATTATTTGTAGATCCTGAAACATTCTCACAAGACTTGTTAAAACAATTGGTAACTAAGTCAAGATCAAATAGCCAATCTGGACCAGAACCTTTCACACTTAGAGTGTGCTCATTGAAGGTCACATTGGCTGACTCCTCAACTACTCTAGTTCTGAGATTGTATACTCTATAAGCCTTAGCTTGGGAAGAGTATCCAATAAAGTGTCCATCATCTGACTTCTCATCAAATTTGGCTACTTGATCTTTGGTATTCAAGATGGTGCAAGGACATCCAAATGACCTGAGGAAACCAATAAATGGTCTCCTTTTGTGTCACAGCTGATAAGGAGTCTTACCATGAGTCTTAACCACTAAAACTCTGTTCTACACATAGCAGGCTATGTAAACAGCCTCTGCCCAGAAGGTGATGGGTAGTTTAAAGTCAGACAACATGGTTCTTATGGCTTCAATAAGTGTCCTATTTCTCCTCTCAGCAACACCATTTTGCTGAGGAGTCCTGGGAGCACTATATTGTCTTGTAATACCCTTTTCATCATAAAATGTATCAAGGATTTGGTTCTTAAATTCTGTTCCTTGATCACATCTTATGGTTTTGACCTTGTGATCAGATTGATTCTCAATTTTCAGATTGAAATTCTTCAAGATCTCAGGGGTCTCATCCTTAGTTCTAAGGAAAAAGACCCAAGTGAATCTTATGAAATCATCTGTGATCTCTAAGCAATAAGAGGTCCTTCCTAAACTTATTACACTAGTGGGGCCAAACAGGTCCATATGTAATAGGTGTAGGGGAGTAGTGATGGAGTTCATTTCTTCTGGTTTGTGATACACTTTGTGTTGCTTCCCTTTCAGGCATGCAACACAGTGGTCATCACTTGTAAACTCTTTCTTTGGCATTCCAGTTACCAAATCATTCTTAATCAATTTATTCATGTTCTTAAAGTTTACATGGCACATTCTTTTATGTCAAAGGAATGACTCATCACTATTTGCTTTAGACAGAAAACAAGAAACTTCTCCTGAGGGAGATGTTTCATGTAAATCCATCTTGTACATGTTCCTTCTCCTGGGGGCTCTGAGCAGGATATGCTCTTGAGGAATGCCCCCCCCCGGGCTTGAGAGCGATGCACTCATGCTCAGTGAAGAGTATATGGTGTTTCTGATTACAAAATTAGGATACACTCAGAATATTTTATCAAATTTCTTTGACAAAGTTTACCTTTTCAATGCTGAGCTTACCATTTGTGATGCCCCTTCCAGAAATGTAACTTCCAGAATCCCATCCAAAAGCAACAAGTCCTCCATCAATTTTCTCAAAGTTTTGAAGCAGAGAACCATTCCCAGTCATGTGCTTGGAACAACCATTATCAATAATCCAAACATTCTTCTTGGTCTTTTAGCTGTTCCTACACAAAAAGAGGTGATTAGTTACCCTTAGAAACCCAATCCTTATTGGTATTGGGCTTATTAAAATGAGTTGAAGATAATGCAACAGTAAGTGATCCTATATTCAAGCTTTGAGGATCATTTGCTGTTGTTGATGAAGAACTTTTAGTCACATGGTCTTCCTTCATCTTCACACCACCTTTGGAAGATTGGGCCTGACCTTCAAAGCTTCAGAAGTTTTGACAACTTCAAAAGTCTTGGAGACTAGACCTTCAGAAAATCTAGCTTTCACTGCTGCAAGCTTCAGTACTTCGAAAGCATTCCTTTCTTCCGAGACCAACTTTTCTTCCGAAAGCAATTTTTCACTTGTCTTCTTCTTCATTTTAAAGCTTCTGAAGGAAACAGATTTTCCTTTCGAAGCTATTGGTTCCTTCTTCTTCTCAGAAATGTTCTTCTTAGTCACGTGGGTGGTACTTTTGGGATTGTACTTGCAATCCTTAGCCATATGAGAAGTACTACCACACATGACACAGTTGAGTTCCTTCTTTCTGAGAGGCTCCTTTTGAGAGCAAGACTGAGTTTGATCACTTTCCTTCTCCACCTTCATCTTTGCAGATGAAGCAATAAGCTTCTTAGGGAGAGACTTGCTCTTGGAGCTGGATGGTTCAGGTTGTGTAGCAGTGTTACACAGCTGGTCAGTTTTTTTCTTCTTGCTGGAATGATTTGGAACTAAACTAGAAATCTGGGTACTAGAGTTCATAGTTGAGTTTTCAGTCTTTACCACTTCAAAACCTATAGAAATAAACACTTGTTTATGCTTTGAGTCAAAAGTGGCCTTGATTTCTTGAGCCTTCTTTGATCATCTCTTCGCTCTTCTAATCAAGTTCTTTCTCTTTGACTTGGTCATTCCAGCCTCTTTCCTCTCCTCAGGAGAATAGTGACCCTTCTTAGGATGACCTTCTTCACTCTTCTCTGAGTCATCCTCCACTATCTCCTCTTCATCCTCTTCAACAATAGGGTCCATGAGGGGAAGCTCATCTTCAAAAGTTCTATACCTTGGAGATCTTATAGACAATAGAGTGTGTGGAGGAGCTATCTCAGTAGATCCCAGTCCCTGCGTATTCTGATAACAAACTTTTACATGTAGGGATGAGGATATTATGTTCTTGAAGGTCTCTTCTTCAAGAACACATTTTTTTGCCCTGGCTTTGCTGATCACAAGCTCAGCCTGGCACTCAGTTAACTTTGTGATGAGATATTTGATTTGAGTCCTGTAGTTTGTATGCTCATGCTTAAGAGTTGAAATGGTTTTCTCTAGATCTTCTATCTTAAGTTTATAACCATTTTCAGCTCTTTTAAAGTTAGCTTTTAAGATATTTACGGACTCAAGATCAGATCTCATCTCTAAGTTATTGGACCTGTATCTATTAACTTTAGCAATGCATTCAGGAGTACAAAGATGTTTCAATACCTTGGCTTCATCATGATCTGCCATTAGTGCTTGGTTTGGAGAAGCATCCTCAACCTGAAAGCTCCAGTCAAAGCCTCCTTCTTCAACGGCAACTGCAGCTTGCTGTATTGGCTTCTCTTTCTGGTGAGCTCCCTTAGTGTAGTTTGGCCTGGATTGTGCTTGGCCACCATTTGACTTTGGTGCCTTGCACTCCCTGGCAAAGTGTCCCATTTGGTTATAGTTGTAACACTTTACCTTGCTTTTGTCCAGCCTAAACTTTCCACTGGTTGCAATGCTGGGAAACCTTCTCCCAGTCCTCTTGTAGAACTTCTGGGCTCTATGAGTGAGTAGAGCCATCTACTAGACTATTTCCATATATTCCAGATCATCTAGATGGATACAGTCCAGGTCTTCAAAGGTGAAGAGAAAGTTGCCTGAACTTTCATCAGAAGACACAAAAGCTTGTGAAGAACTTGTCTTCTGGAATGGGCTTCCAGGGATGTAGCCTTCCCTTGGTGTCCTTGGAAAGGTGATAAAAGGACCCTTTTGTGAATTGGCCGGGTAGCAGATGAGATGGTGCTGTGGTTCTCTACAATCCCTTTCAACCATATGGAGGGCTGAACTCTGATGAGTGTTGGAGTTACCAGATGAATTTTGCATGTTCATCTCCATTTGGTATCCACTGATTATTCCAAATAACTTAGTGAGAGTAATAGTCTTGAGGTTTTCAGTTCTCTTAATGACCACATAGTAGTGTGTCCATTTTCTGGGAAGAGAGGACATGAACTTCCTAACAATATCTCTGTTCTCAATGGTTACTCTAACATCAGCTAAAGTATCCACAATCTCAACATACCTGAAGCATTTTTAAGCCATGGTTTCACCTGTCTTGAAGGTGAAATTTTCAAACTGCTGCTTCAAGAGGTCCTTCTTGATTTCTTTGGCTTCATTGGACCCCTCATACATCAGCTTCAGTGCATCCCGTAGCTGTTTGGCGGTCTTGCACTTCTTGAAACCTCTGTAGATGGAGTTAGGAAGAGCAGTTTGAAGGGTTGTCATAGCTTTCTGATCAATATCAATTTTCTTCCAATCTTCTTTAGAAAAACCAACCCTTTCTTTTGGTATCTTACCACCACCAGCCACTGCAGTGGTGCATGGTACATAAGGTCCATTGACAATAGACTCCCATATCCTGGAATCTTGAGACTTGATGAAGCCTTCCATTCTTTGGCACCAAGTATCAAAATCCTTAGGAGTGATCAGTATGGACTTTGTCATAGTTCCAGTTTCCATATCAGCCTTTGATATAGCTGCCATTTGAAAAGTTAAGTGAAGTGTGAAACTAAGAGGATTTAAGATGGTGAGATCTTACAATCAAGAGCCTGGAATGCTCTGATACCAATTGCAGGACCGGTAAGGGTACTTAAAAGTGCAATTAGCTTCATAAGAGGAATGATCTTAAATCACTTAACCACTCAAATAGGGAACTGGTAACTTCACTGATAATACAAAGCTACACAAGTAATATTAAAGAAACAGAACTATAAGAACAAAGTCAAAGTCACAAGAACACAAGATTAAGTTTTCAAGAAAGTTGTATATTGATTCTCTAGTTTTATTACAAGTGTTTGCCAGTATATGAAATTATAAGAACCAAAGACTATTTATACTACAACCTACAACCATTAATATACAAAAAGACAGTTGGAATTTTGACTAATCTAGACAACAAGATCAATCTACAGTCAAAAGGCAGATTGCATTTTGACTAGTGACTATGACATGTCATAGCTCACTGACTTAATCTAATACAGACAAGTCTACAGGAACAAAAATGGGAAGTTACAGTCAAAGACTTTTTCTACTGTTTGATAAAGTATGGAAGTTTCACCAACTAATGTTAGCAGGTGAGTCTTCAGAGCAGCAACGAAAAGTACATCAGCTTTATCAAAAAGTAACTCAGAGAAAGCATCTTTTCTCTGTCTTCGAAAGAAATCTGTCTTCACAACAAAATGGCTTCGGAAGACTTTGTCTTTTGAAGCTTTGGAAGACTTCATCTTTGGCTTCAGAAGAAATGAGTCTTTGGCTTTGGAAGATTTCACACTTGTAATAATTTTATGATAAGTGTGAAACTTCTGAAGTAACTTCTTCTGAACTGTTGTCTTCAGAAGATTTTACACTTAGACTTATTTGTGAGTGTAAAACTTCCGAAGCTAGTTCACCTTTGTTCCTTAGTGCATGCAGGAAGACTTGGTTGTTTTGGTATCCTTTGGTTGCATTAGCCTTTAATCTTCAGATGTTCCTTACAGAGATTGTGACGCGTCATGGTGTACCAGTGTCTATCGTGTCTGACCGTGACACTTGGTTTACATCTAAGTTTTGGAAGAGATTTCATGACGCGATGGGGACGAGGTTGCATATCAGTACGGCGTACCATCCTCAGACAGATGGTCAGTCGGAGAGGACGATTCAGACACTAGAAGATATGCTACGGGCATGCGTGATCGATTTTGGTGGAAGTTGGGATGAACACTTACCGTCAGCTGAATTCTCATACAACAACAGTTATCATGCCAGCATTGGTATGCCACCATATGAGATGCTATACGGTAGGATGTGTAGAATGCCCGTATGTTGGGGTGACATCGGACAGAAGGATTTGGGGAGCGTTGAAGTGATCGAGGCTACGACTGAAAAGTTAAAGAAGATCAAGGCCTTTATGAAGGCGGCAAAAGATAGGCAAAAGTCGTATGCTGACAAGAGGCGTAGACCGATTGAATTCAAGGTGGGTGATAAAGTTATCCTGAAGGTTCACCTTAGAAGGGGATTATTCGGTTCAGAAAACGGGGTAAGCTGAGCCCAAGGTATATAGGACCTTTCCAAATCATTGCTCGAGTAGGAGAGGTGACCTATAGGTTGGAGCTATCCGATGAGTTAAGTGGGATTCATCCAACATTCCATGTATCTCATCTGAGAAAGTGCTTAGCCGACGAGGATATAATTGTGCCACTAGAGGATATTAAGGTGGATAAATGGCTCAATTATGTGGAGCAACCGGTGGCCATCATTGACAGAAAAGAGAAGAGATTACGGAATAAAGTGGTTCCACTGGTGCGAGTACAGTGGAGGCACCCGAAGGAATCCGAGTCTATGTGGGAGACCGAGGAAGAAATGAGACAACATTATCCCCAACTGCTTGAGAAGTGACAGGTTTCGGGGACGAAACCTTTATAAGGGGGGTGGACTTGTAACACCCGGATAGTTTAAAAAAAGAAGAAAAGAAGAGAAAAAGAAAACAAAAGAAAGTATAAAGAAATAAAGGTGAGATAACCCAAGTTGAGGGGTTAAAGTTATGCAAGAGGCAAACTTTAAGATTATTATGTTTAAAAGTTGGCATGTCCACCCACTCCCTCTGCTCACCAACTGCCTTCAATAGCAGAAAAAGAAGAAAAGCATTTTTCCATTGGTTTTCTAGAGAGAAGAAGAAGAAGATCGTCTAGAAGGTAAGATTTTGTGTGTTTTGTTCGGTTTCAGCTGGGTCTTCGGCTTGTAGACCGAGTCTTATGTGTTTCTCTGTGTTCGGTTGTGTGCTTTTGGCGTGTTTAGGTGTTTGAACTCCAAGTGCTCTTGAGTTTAGAGGAGTTTTACTTGAAGGCTGCTGTAGGTGAGTTCTAAATCCCCGGTTTTTCTGTTTTAAACATGTTTTGGGGCTAAAATGCATGTAAACTATTATTTTGTAAATTTCAGTATGTAACCGTATGTATTATCCTCTGTTTTAGTGTGTATGTGTGTTTGTGAATGTTTAACTGAATTACATGGTTGTATGCTTGTTTTATGAGCTTAGTATGCTAGATTTGGGCTAGGATTATGTAAGGATGATGATCAGGAACTGAAAATTTGCATAAGTTAGAACTGGTATAGTGCTCATGCGCCTAAGTAACTACATGCGCCTAAGTTTTTGCCCATACGCCTGTGTTTGCTCATGCGCCTATGTTTTCCCATGCGCCCAAGTATCCATGCGCCTGCATAGTGCTCATACGCCTACATAGTACCCATGCGCCTAAGTTTTTCCCATAAGCCTAAGTTTTTCCCCATACTTCAAGTGTTCCCATGCGCCCAACTGTTCATGCGCCTGCATAGTGCCCATGCGCCTATATAGTGCTCATGCGCCTGGAATGTTTTGGTTAAGCTCTGGAATGTTTTGGTGGGTTATGTTTATTCTTTTTATGCATGTTGTGGCTTGTTATTGATGTTCCTTATTACGTATTATTACGTGACTTTATGTGGTGTGTTAATGCTCTTATACGTAAAGTATTATCTAATGAAAGTGGAAGACATTATTAACGAAGTGGAACCTAATGAAAGAATGTAAAGTCTTGCAAGCAAAGAGGTTCACAACTCATTAAGGGGTTGTTAGCTCAACTGTGTGTGGTTTAGCTAACCCATGAGGATGCGCACAGGGGTCAATCCTTGTGATTGACCAATATGTACGAAACAGGACCCTTGTCGCTTGCCTCAGTACTGGAGTCAGCTTTGTGCACAATGTTAGGGATCTATTTATAGACTTCGGCCCAGTACCAGCTTCGTGCACAATGTTTGTGGTATAGCATATGACATGGGTCTAGATGAAAGTGAAAGATAATGATGAAAGTACGAAATGAATGAAAAGAATGTTGAAAGATAGTAATGATATTATCAAGTTGTACGTATATTGTGTGATCACGAACGAAAAGGTTTTACTAAAGGTAAAGTATTTTATTATATAAAACTAGAACTCACTTAGCGATGCTGACTTTTCATGCATTTTAAGTTGGCAGGTAATGTTGGACCAAAAGAACCAATGAGCCTGATCAGAAAAACCTTTAAGTCCCACAGACATTACAACAACTGAAGTAGTCTGCAACAGCTGAAGACATCAACTGATAACAAGGTCTGAAGACAAAGTCTGAAGTGAAAGAGCTGAAGACAAAGTCTGAAGTGAAAAAGCTGAAGACAAAGTCTGAAGCTAAAGAACTGAAGTCAAAGTCTGAAAAAAAAAGCTGAAGACAAAGACTGAAGACCAAGTTTCAGATGTTGTCACAACAGCTGAAGAAGACCTCTTCAGTAGTTGTGATGGTTTCCTTTCAGTAGTTATATTTTCCTTTCAGTTCTTTTGTAATCAGTAGTTTTATGTTTCTTGTAATCAGTACTTGTAGTTTCAGTAGTTTTAGTTTCATCTTGTACTTAGCATACTCTGAGATGTTCTCAGTTGTTGTGAACATTCTCAGTAGTTTGCTTACTTTCAGTTGTTTGTAATAATTCTGTTAATGTCACTATCAAGTGACATCAGCAGACGTCACATTCCTTTATATAAGGAATGTTGACCTAATTGTAAGGTGCGAAGCTTAGCGTAGCTTAGCGGCCGCCATACCGAAGCATTTGTGCATGAATGATATTATCCATTTTGCAGAAAACCCTCTTTCTCTATAACCGTGTACTGTTCCATTGAATATCTATTGTGTTCTTGCTATATTTGTCTAATTCTTGTTCTAATTCCGCTGCGATTCAACTCTAATTGATCAAACTTAGATCACTGATCCTGTCAAATGGTATCAGAGCAGGTTAATCATTGATCGGTTTAACAATTGATCATTGAAACTGCTATTTCGATATCTAAAGTTTGATCGAATTAGCATATTTGCAAGAATTGGTTATAGAGATTGATCTTCTGCTGCTTCTGGTTATTCAATTTGAGTTTCTTCTTGGTTCATATTGAGTTTGTTGTGTTTTTGTGCTAAATCTGTTGAAACTTGATTGAATTGGTTTGAATCTGAGAATGACTACTCCATCTAATGACCCTCACAATACTGGCTCCTCAACCAAGCCTCCGATGCTGGTTAGGAGTGAGTATAACATATGGCAACGAAGAATGCTCCATCACCTGTCTGTTAACAGTTCAGGTTGTTGGACATCTGTGGTTCACGGTCCACACAAGCCTATGGTGAACAATCCGGAGACCAACCAAATGGTTCCGAAGAAGAAGGAGCAATACTCAGATGAAGATCGTAAACTGTTTGAGATTGATGCTAAAGCCCATGGAATTCTGGCCATGGCACTGCCTAATGAAATCTATTCTGGGCTTATGCATCATGAAACTGCTCATGACCTCTGGAATGCTTTGAAGGAACAATTCGGAGGAACTGATGAGGTCTTAGCAAACAACAGAGAAATCCTCGCCCAACAATATGAGACATTCTCTCATAGGAAGGGTGAGACACTGACTCAACAGTTTGAGCGTTTCTCCTGCTTGATCTCTGAGCTGAAAATGGTCAAGCATGAGTATACTAACAGCCAGATGAACAACAGATTCCTCAGATCACTGCCTGAGAGATGGGACACATACACCATTGTCCTACGCTCCAGTGCAAATCTGGATAGCCTATCTCTCACCCAACTCCATGGGAAACTGCTTACATTTGAAAGAGAGATAGAGCAGAAAAGGAAACTGGCATCATCAGGAAAGCTCACTGATGACTTTGTACCAGGGAACACTGCCTTGGTCGGTCATGAGTCAGAATATG
The DNA here is from genome assembly GCA_025506505.1 of Flaveria sonorensis. Classification (NCBI taxonomy): domain Eukaryota; kingdom Viridiplantae; phylum Streptophyta; class Magnoliopsida; order Asterales; family Asteraceae; genus Flaveria; species Flaveria sonorensis. Next base: position 13,455,683 of record CM046435.1, on the reverse strand, counting down.
CTGGATCAGAAAGCCATTATGATGAGCATATAGATTTCTCTTCAAACAGTTCTGATCATGCATTTGTTGGTGTTGACAGTCATTCTGGGTGTAATAGTGATAATTTATGCTTTATCATGGATGATTTGAAGGGTATTGCTGATGATGATTTAGAAGAGATGGATATTTTGAGCCAAATGGCCTTGATCAATATCAGATCTCAAAAGTTCTACAAGAGAACTGGTAGGAAATTTCCAGGACTCTCTGGCAAAACCAAAGTTGGTTTTGACAAGAGTAAGTTGAGGTGTCACAAATGCCACAGGCTTGGGCACTTTGCAAGAGAGTGTAGATCAACTGGATCTAACTCCTCTGCACCCTTTGTGACCTTTCCAAGCAATAGTTCACAAAACAAAGGGCAACATCCTGCTAGTTCTGGTCATCACTCACAACCTCAATCTCCTGCATATTTTGTCCCTCAGGGTCCAATGCCATATCCATATCCCTGCTATTACATGCCACAGCCAAATCCAGTTCAAGTTCCTATAGCACAACAACCTCAAGCCCTACCTGAGCCTCAACCATCTCCATCACAATCTCAACCTCATCACAGCTTCTTCACACCAGGAGTTGTTGACTGGAGCAGCTTACCAGATGATCTTTCTGGTTTCAATGAGCAATTATTTGCTGGTGCTGGTCAACATGGTGGTGAACATCCTTTTGGGAATCTTGCTCTCATGGCCCTGGAGTCTACTGAGGGTTCCTGCTCCAATGCATCATCTTCACAGGTAACCCAGGTATCTTCTGAGGCTAAAGCCAAGTTATGTTCTGAATCATGCATAGCTGCCTTTGTCTCTATTAGAGAGGCAAATGTAGCTTTAATCAATCAAAATCTTGAGCTTGAGAAAACTATTTCCAAAAGAAAAGCTGAGTATGAGTCTGCTCTTAATGACAAAGATGATGAGATTTACAAGCTTAAATGCCAACTTAATGATGAAAAGGCTAAGGTAGAGGTCATACTTGAGAACCACAGAAGTCTCAAAGAGACACTTGCAGCTACCCAAGTTGAGTGTGACCGCTGGGTAACATCCTGCAAGGGATTTGAAATGCTTCTCAGCAAGCAAACAGCTTCAAATGTGAAGTTTGGAATAGGTTACAATCATACTGCACCACCTACTGATTTTACTTCAAAATCAATAGTAAAATCTGAAGGTGAAAGTAATTTCCAAACCACATCATCATGTGATTCATCCTCAAATGATAATACAAAATTAGAGGATGAAGTCAGTGTTAAGATCTCAGCAAATCAATTGCCTGATGGTTTAAATGCTGATAAACACATGAAGCTGAGCAATTCAGATGTTGTCCCTCAAAGTACTCCAAGTACTGAAGGGCAAGTCACAACATCTGAAAAGCATTTCAAATCTGCTGAAATAAAAGGATTAACAACTGCTGAGGAATCTATCATACGGTCTTTCAGGACGGATAGAGAACAGCTGAAGAACAAGTCTTCAGTTGTTACCGATCCTTCAGTACTTAACACAAGTACTGAAAGGAGGAAAGTACTGAAGATCACACCTTCAGTAGTTTCCACTTCAGCAGTTGATCAATCCAAGATGAAGAATAAGCCATGTGAAATATGTGGTAAATTCAATCATCTATCTGATGAATGCTGGTACAAAAAGGGTTCCAAACTCAACAGAGATAAGCTCATTAAAGAAGAGATTAATAAAATGAAAAATGAGTTTGAGACCAAGTTTGTACCACAGTCATCTCAAACTGATAAACCCAAGGCCTCACCAAAATCCAAAAAGAAGGATGGGGTTTATCAGAAAACAGCTGATAGTGTTCCTCATGATAAACATCAGACTAAGTCTGTGAATTTCAAGAAGGAGGAAATGGTGGGTCACAGGAACTCATCAAAAACAAGTACTGATGTGTCAAATGAGCTGAAGGCTTTAGCAACAAATCAGACACAACTTGTTATGATGGTTCAGCATTTGTTGGGGAGAGTTAACCAACTAGATGCACCTGTGATCAAACCACTGAAAAGGAAATCCAAGCCCAAATCTAAGAAATCCATTTCAGCACCATCTCCACCTTCATCAGCTGTTAATCATGAGAAACAAGTTATGGTTAAATCTGTTGATGAAAACAGACCCAAAACCAAAAAGGTTTGGGTCTCTAAAGCTAACTAGTTTCTTATGATAAATGCAGGGTTCTTCAGCATGCCAAAGAAGCATCTGGTATGTAGACAGTGGAGGATCTATGCATATGACTGGGAGCAGTTCTCTTCTTAATGACTACTCTCAAGGAAAGAAGGGATTTGTCTCATTTGGAAATGATGCTAAGGGTTACATCATCGGGAAAGGATTTGTGTCAAATGGAGAAATCAGATTTGATGATGTTAACCATGTGGAGAATCTCAAGTATAATCTACTGAGTGTCAGTCAGATGTGTGATAAAGGGCATGTTGCACTTTTCACAAGCCAGAACTGCCGGATTCTGTCTTCCAAAGTTCTGAGGCTGATTGACAAGGTATTGGATGAACATACTCTCCTGAAGGCCAACAGGATAGGAAGAGTATATGCCTTGGATTTGTCAAAGAAGATTGATTTAAAAGGTCATCCTTGCCTGTTCTCCAAGGCCTCTCCTCAGGAATCTAAACTGTGGCATAGAAGGCTGGGTCATGTTAATCTCAAAAACATGAATCAGCTGATCCACAATAGTTTAGTGAGAGGTCTACCAATAAAGGAGTTCCACTGTGATGAAACCTGCACTGCTTGTTTAAAAGGAAAACAACACAAAGTTTCATTCCCTCCTATAGAAGAACCAAAGTCCACTGCCTGCTTGCAATTACTGCACATGGATCTCTTTGGTCCTGTGAGAGTAATGAGCATGGCAAAGAAGAAATACTGTCTGGTAATTGTGGATGATTACTCCAGATTTGTATGGACCTTCTTCTTGCATTCAAAGGATGAGGCTGCTCAGACAATTATTAACTTTGTGTTGTATGTTGAGAAGCAGTATTCCCTATCAGTCAAGTGTATAAGAAGTGATAATGGAACTGAATTTAGAAACCATACACTTGATGATTTCTACCTTTCAAAAGGAATCAAGAGGCAGTATAGCATCCCAAGGACTCCAGAACAAAATGGAGTAGTGGAGAGAAAGAACAGGACCCTAATTGAAGCTGCAAGGTCCATGTTGGCTGACTCTGGTTTGCCACTGACCTTTTGGGCTGAAGCTGTCAACACAGCATGCTATGTGCAAAATAGAGCTTTAGTGAATCAGAGGTTGATGAAGACTCCTTATGAAGTTCTACATCATTTGGCTCCTCTAATTTCATTCTTCAGAGCATTTGGGTGTCCTTGTTACATTCTCAACACAAAGGATCAACTCCAAAAGTTTGATTCTAAGGTGGATGCAGGGTATTTTGTTGGGTATTCATCCACTTGCAAGGCTTACAGAGTGTTCAACTGCAGAACAAAGATGGTTGAAGAAACCTTGCATGTGAAGTTCAATGAATCTCCTAAGGACAAAATCCACAAAACCCTGTGGAGTTGTTTGATCTGGACATACTGCAATATGTTCCTTATCAGCCTCCAGCTGTTGCAGATCATGTGAATTCATCACCTTCTGCAGCTAGTCATCCATCTGGTGGTACTGATGTTGATGATGATCCCAGTACTCACCTATTCAAGTTTAGTGATCAACTGCCTGAGTCTACTAAACTTGATGTTCCTGTAGCTTCAGTAGCACCATCCACAACAAATGCTGATGAGATTTCTGAATCCTCTACTTCATTTGACTTGCCATCTAATACTTGGTTTCAAGAATCTGGATCAACATCTGTTGCTGCTGAGCGTGCTACAAACACTTGCACAGATCTCATAGTGTACCAAGAGCTGAAGAATCACCCAATGTCTCAAATCATTGGTGATATCAATGCTGGTGTCTCAACTAGAAGTCAATTGTCCAACTTCTGCTTCTATGCTCTCTTCATCAGTCAGCAAGAGCCAAAGAACTATCATATTGCATTAAGAGACAATGGATGGGTTGATGCCATGCAGCTTGAGCTTCTTCAGTTCAAAAAGCAGCAAGTGTGGGAACTGGTTCCTCTACCCCCAGGTAAGTGTGCAATAGGCACTAAATGGGTGTTTAGGAATAAAACAGATGAAAATGGGCAAATTGTCAAGAACAAGGCCAGACTGGTTGTCCAGGGGTTTTCACAAGAAGAAGGTATTGATTATGATGAAACCTTTGCCCCTGTAGCCAGACTGGAGGCAATTAGATTGTTCTTAGCCTATGCTGCATTCCACAATCTTAAAGTTTTTCAAATGGATGTCAAAAGTGCATTTTTATATGGTAAAATAAAAGAAGAGGTTTATGTGTGTCAACCACCAGGTTTTGAGGATAATAAACATCCTGATTGGGTGTATAAACTTGATAAGGCTCTTTATGGGTTGAAACAAGCTCCTAGAGCCTGGTATGAAACACTGTCAAATTTTCTTCTTCAGAATAATTTCACTAGAGGCTCCATAGATAAAACTTTGTTCATTAAGAAAGTGGGTCAGCATAAGCTCCTTGTTCAAATTTATGTTGATGATATTATTTTTGCATCCTCTGATCCACAGTTGTGTGATGCATTTACAAAGTTGATGCAACAAAAATTCGAAATGAGTGCCATGGGAGAATTACAGTTCTTTCTAGGTTTGCAAATCAAACAAAAGGCTGATGGAACTTTCATTCATCAGTCAAAATACACAAAGAGTCTTTTGGAAAAGTTTGATTTACAAAACTGTAAGCCCTGTTCTACTCCCATGTGCAGCACCACACAACTGGATGCAGATCAGAAAGGTAAAGCTGTTGATGAAACACTTTACAGATGTATGATTGGGTCCTTGATGTACTTAACAGCTTCTAGACCAGATATTATGTTTGCAACTTGTGTTTGTGCTAGATTTCAGGCTGCTCCTAAAGAGTCTCATTTGATTGCAGTCAAGAGGATCTTTAGATATCTGCAAGGTACTCAATCTCTAGGTCTTTGGTATTCCACTGGGCACTCTTGCAAATTAGTTGCTTTTTCTGATAGTGACTATGCAGGGTGTAAATTAACTAGAAAATCAACTTCTGGTGGATGTCAATTCCTAGGCAACTGTTTGGTTTCTTGGCAGAGTAAGAAACAAACATCTGTTGCTACATCCACTGCTGAAGCCGAGTACATTGCTGCTGCAAGTTGTACATCTCAGGTACTCTGGCTTCAGAATCAATTATTGGATTATGGCATTACAGAGACTAAGACTCCATTACTAATGGATAGTGCTTCAGCTCTTTGTATTGTCAAGAATCCAGTCCAGCACTCTAGGACCAAACATATTGAGATCAGACACCATTTTATTAGGGATTGTTTTGAAAAAGGTCTGATTGATCCAAAGTTTGTTCCTAGTGCTGATGAGCTTGCAGACATATTTACTAAGCCTTTGGACAGTTCAACTTTCCAAAACCTAGTGTTAAGGCTTGGTATGCTGCAGCTAGAATAAGTGACAACTACTGATGATCTCAGTCAACAAGTACTGATGAGCATTCGTATACTATTGTCACAAATAAGTACTGATAAGTTCTTTTATCCTCAGTAGTTTTCATAACTACTGAAGACTAAATTACTTAAAAGTACTGAAGTACTCTATCTGTTGAAAAGAACTGATGTGGTTACAACTACTGATGTAGTTACAACTACTGATGTCAGTATAACAGATAAGTACTGATGACCAATGAAACGTCTGAAAATCAGACAAAAAGTCTGATAAGTGTTGAGGTCAGAATGAAACAGCTGATGAGCTAAGAATTGACGACAACAGCTGATGAGAAACTTTTCTCTTCAGTTGTTTCTACAACTGCTGTTTCACTTCATACAACTGAAGCCAAAACCATGTCTTCAGTAGTTTTACAACTACTGATGACTAACACCAAATCTTCAGTTGTTTACAACACCTGAAGCCAAAACCATGTCTTCAGTAGTTTCACAACTACTGATGACTAATACCAAGTCTTCAGTTGTTACAACTTCTGAAAGTTAAAACCAGGTCTTCAGTTGTTTTCAAACAACTGATGACAGCACCAACACTTTCAGTCGTTTTATATCAGCCTTTTCTTACCCTATAAATACCTAAACCTACTTTCAAACGTTTCATTAGCCGTTTTATGTCCTTCACTCTCTCAACAATGGCGACCATGAAACTCAAACCCAGACACAACTGTGTTGCCTACCTCTCGAAATCGGCCTTTTGGAACAAATTTGATAATGCCATCGATCTTATGGTAGATTCCCAGTACCGAACCGCTTTTCTTCTGAATCCTACCATATACCCCGATTCCCTAAGCCAATTCTGGACCAACGTCTCTGTGCAAACTGGTGAGAATGATAGCCAAATCACTCTCCAGTCGTTGGTTAACCAGAAACAGGTGGTCATCACTCCAGACATCATTCGACAAACCCTAAATCTACATGATGCCACCTGTGTCACAGAATACCCGAAAGGCACAACTGATATGTCTTTCATCAATAACGGGTATGAAGGAGACTTAAGTGCTACCACCATTCTGAAGAAGCACTTCCATGATGCTGAACGTCTTATATTCCACATGGTGAATGTCTGCCTTGCATCAAAAACCTCCTCATGGGATCAGATGTCCTCCCGATGGCAACAGGTATTATACTCTATCTTTGAACGACAAAATCTAAATTTTTCTGAGATAGTTTTCATGGAACTAAAGGATCTGGCTTTGAAACCTGTGGCAAACAGATGGATATTATATCCCAGGTTTCTCATGGCCATAATTTTAAATCAGCTAAAATCAGACGGCCTTGTTGGCCTTGGAGTCCCTGCTCCGGCTGTATTGCCTGAAGTATACTCCAGGCACAACTCTGACCCTACACTGAAAGGGGCTGCCCGGCTGCTAAAACCCAAGCAGCGGGAACCCACAGCCTCCACTTCCAGATCCAAAGTCCCCACCAAACCCAACACCAAAAAGCCCAAAAAGGCTACTCAGGGAGATGAGTCCCCTGAGGATGCCCCTGTACCACCAATACAGGAAACACTTACTGGTTCTAACCCCCCAGTAGTGTCAAAGACTCCACCAGCCCTAGCCGCTCAGGCATCCTCTCAACAGGATCCTGATGCAACCATAATTGGGGATACCACAATGCTGGAACCTATCTCAATTGAGAAGGTTACCATTGAAGAGCACCAGTCACCCCGGGTGCAATCTGCTTCAAACCTATCTCCAAATGCAACCGCCCCTCAAAGCCCAACCATTATAGTTGCACAAGTGCTGAGTCAGCTGCATTCCTCTCCTCCTCCCCAGAAACCAATTACAATGGGGAGAACCTCAACAGCTGAGGAAGAGGACCAAAATGCTGCTGATAACCCACAGCACAGGGGTTATAATGTTCAATCTCCCCGTGTAGAGGAGGAGGTTAGAACATCTGGTGAGGCTGCCACTTCTACTGATTCAGCAAATGAACAGGATGCAGTTGGTAACATCTCTAAGACCTCACCAGAGGCAACTGCCGATGAAGGACTCAGTCCTGAGGCAGGAAGTCCCCAGAACCAAGAACAAGGGGCACATGCTACAACTGATCTACACTCAGGGCATGTACATCCTGATTCAATCAGGAGGTCAGGTGATTCAGCAAAGACTGATGATGACCTGGGCTTTTTCTTCGATGTCTTAGCCCATAACACAATCCTTGAGGCTGAGGTGAGCAGACTCAAAGAACTGCTTGCCAAAATGTCTCAGGATCAAAGTCCATCTGCCCCAATAAACCCACAGATGGCACCTTCATCTGAAGGTTCACCAAACACTCAGCCACTACACTCAACTGAGCCACCAGCCACTGCTTTTGGCACCACCTCTCAGGGACAGAACCCCTCTGAGCAGATGGTTGCTACCTTTCAACATTCCTTACCTCTCATCACTCCCATCATCAATGAGATTGTGCATAAAGCCATTGATGAGAGGATCTCCTCAAATCTACAAACACTTGTTGATGATGCTGTGCAAAAGAAGCTTTCTGCCATTCAAACCCCTGAACCCAATGCACCCAAAAAGGGGGAGTCTAAGGCAGTGAAAGAAAGAAAGAGAAAGAGAGTGGAAGATGAGAAACAACAAGAGAAAGAAAAGGAGTTAGAAAAGGAAAAACAGCTGATCACATACAAGAGAAAGAAAAGTGCTGAAACTCAAAAGCCTGATGAAGAGAAATCATTGGAAGATCTGGTTAAAGAAGCTGATGAAGCTCACAGCAGATCAATGGACAGAATAATAGACCAACTCTTCAGACAGGGCTTTGATACAGCTACATTAGACACTGAGATCAGAAGGCTGGAGATTAAAGAGATACAAGAGAGATGGGCCAGTTACAGTGTGATGGAAAGGGAGAGGTTGGAGATAATGATCAGGTTTATTGCAAAATACTTGGGAAGATCATTAATTGAGATTAAATCATGGACCAGAGACAGTATTCTGGCAATAACCACCAGAATCTGTGCTTCTGAAGCATTCAATAAGGGGTTGATTATCGAAGCCTTAGATGAAGCAGGTGCTGGGAAGAGAACTGATATGGCCAAGCTTTCCAAAGCCAAACTTACCACAAAAATGCTAGATCAGCCTTCCCAAACTCCCACTCAAAAACAACCAACCCCACAACTCTCCAAACCAATCCCTAAACCTAAACTTAAACCAACTCAACCCTCAAAACCAACTCCCTTACCCCAAAAACCACCTCAAACCACATCCAATGATGCACCCAGAAGGAGGAGAAGGGTGTTGAGGATGGAAGAAGAAGAAGAAGAAGATGATGAAGAAGACAGTCTGCCAATCTCTGCTGTTCTAAAAATACCTGAGCCCAGAAGTCAACAAATGATCACACCAGACTTTCAGAGGCAAATGGTGAAAGTTAAGATTGAAGAAGAAGAACAGCAGAAACAGCACGATGAGCAACTTTTGAAGATGGTTGACAAAGAGTTTCCTCAGTCATCATCTATACAAGCCATGAAGAAACACGCTCAAAGGCTGTATGCTCTCAGGCATACCTTTCAATATCAAAAGGAGAGAGTAAGGATTTGGCCAGACCCCAGGGTTAGTTCTAGAATTCATAAGAAATCCATACCAAGTAGATACAATGGCCAAGTGAGAAAGACCATAGATGCTGTTATTATGTTGGCCATTGTAGTCTCACCCTGGGAGATACTTGAAGACTTCAAGAGAGCCTACAAGTCAAAGATGACCCCTCAAACTCTAATGGAGAACAAAATGGTCAAGAAGGGGTTGTTATACAAGAGGCTTGAAGAGATCAAGAAAAATGAACTCCAGTTGTTATTAGAAGGGACTCACCCAGATGAATTTGCTTACAGAGAGATAACAACTGTTGAGTTGAAAAATGGAAAGACAGTAAAGTACCTATCAGAGTACTATGGCCCAGAGTTCTTCTTCGAAGGAGAAGCAGAAGAACTCACTAAGGAGGAACAAGTTGTTCTCCTTGAGGCCTACGTCAGAGAGTCTTATAGACTCATCAATGGGAAGTAGGTTTCATGGTTGGGATAACAGCTCTGTGTCCAGTTCCCCAAGACAGAGTTCCCTTCCATCCTTTGACATTCACATCTACTGAAACCTGTTCCCTGGCCTGTGCTTATCTGATATCTCTGAAGCTGATCAAGAGAGTATTTCTGCCAAGAATAAGTGGGACCTCAATAAGCTTAAAGGTTTTGGCTGCATTGGTTCAGGGGGAGTTTGTTGGACCAAAAGAACCAATGAGCCTGATCAGAAAAACCTTTAAGTCCCACAGACATTACAACAACTGAAGTAGTCTGCAACAGCTGAAGACATCAACTGATAACAAGGTCTGAAGACAAAGTCTGAAGTGAAAGAGCTGAAGACAAAGTCTAAAGTGAAAAAGTTGAAGACAAAGTCTGAAGCTAAAGAACTGAAGACAAAGTCTGAAGACAAAAGCTGAAGACAAAGACTGAAGACCAAGTTTCAGATGTTGTCACAACAGCTGAAGAAGACCTCTTCAGTAGTTGTGATGGTTTCCTTTCAGTAGTTATATTTTCCTTTCAGTTCTTTTGTAATCAGTAGTTTTATGTTTCTTGTAGTCAGTACTTGTAGTTTCAGTAGTTTTAGTTTCATCTTGTACTTAGCATACTCTGAGATGTTCTCAGTTGTTGTGAACATTCTCAGTAGTTTGCTTACTTTCAGTTGTTTGTAATAATTCTGTTAAATGTCACTATCAAGTGACATCAGCAGACGTCACATTCCTTTATATAAGGAATGTTGACCTAATTGTAAGGTGCGAAGCTTAGCGCAGCTTAGCGGCCGTCATACCGAAGCATTTGTGCATGAATGATATTATCCATTTTGCAGAAAACCCTCTTTCTCTATAACCGTGTACTGTTCCATTGAATATCTATTGTGTTCTTGCTATATTTGTCTAATTCTTGTTCTAATTCCGCTGCGATTCAACTCTAATTGATCAAACTTAGATCACTGATCCTGTCAGGTAACTTGTTGCTGAGGATGGCACGAGGGTGAAGCTACTTGGCGGGCAAAGACTGGCATCCATCTCATGCAATAATAATGATGTTGTTTTGTAATACAACTAAGTGATATTTTCTAATCTTGTAAACAACGATGTATTACTTGGCAAATGTGTTTATTAAAGCATGAAATGGTTTCTGATGAATTATTCCACTGCAATATTTTAGTTACTTAATAAATCTTAATATGTTTTGATATAAATGAGATTGTGATTGACTAACTGTGGGGTTCCCGGGAACGGGGCCTTACAGCAGTGGTGGCGGTGGTTGTCGCCGACGTGAAGGTGTAGCGGTGATTGATGTGTGGCGATGTAGTAGGTAACAAAAGGGGGAAAAGGATTAGAGTTGATAGTTTAAAGATATTAATTTTATATTATTCATTCATTGATTTATTTAGTTAATTAGTCACCCCTCTTTTTTACCTATTTCCTTTTATACCTATATAATAAAGATGAACAACGTACTATACTAATGTAACTTTTATCACATGCTTTTCTCTATTCTCTTTATTTGCAGACATAGACTATAGCGATTACTGTTATCGTTATGGTACCAAGACGGATATGAGTGAACAATAACAAATGACCATAGTTTTTACGATGAGGGACGATTTAAGGTTTTACATGGGAGTTATTGTTGTCGTGGCACATTTTTGTATCTTGGGAACCCCGGTGCAACGGGCGGGATTGAATCCTAGTTGGTTACTCTTTTACAAAGTTACCCCAAATACATAGAACTTGCATATTTAATCATTACTAGTTGTCTAAACATTTGCTCAACATCATTTAACGAAACTTTCAAAATGAATGTAGGTCATAAACGTAATGTTAATATAAACATACCTATAGTTTTTTCATATTCTAATAAGATTTAACCATATAAAAATGATTAATTCAAGATCTGTCACTATTCAAAGTGACAAAATAGTAAAATTGTTGCTGAATGCATAGTACAATAATAATGTCTTTATATTTGGGTAGTGATAAAATAGTAAAATTGTTGTTGAATGCATAGTTCACTAAGAATGTCTTTATATTTGGGTTTTCGGTTGAACAAGTTAAGATGAACACTTTGATTTTATATATGCCGAACAATTGTTCATAATACGATATTACATAATATAAACAACTATATGTACGTTCATACTATATTTATATGTGATGTTACATTACATAATATGAACAACTATATGTATGTTCATACTATATTTATATGTGATGCTACATTACATGTATCTAATTATTTTCATTTATTTTATAACAAGATTTGATCATATAGACATTGATCAACAACAAATCTGAACAATTTTTCATAATATAAATAGTTGTCCATATTACGTTTCTAGATGTTTATATTACATATATGTAATTATTTCATTTTACACAATAGAAAAAATTACATTTAAGTTTATATTACATATATGCAATTTCCAGGTTTTTGGCTTTTTTTAATAAGAAGTTTCTAAGTTTTTTGTTTTTTTTTTAAAATGAACTAAATAAAATTACATGTTTTTTTGTTTTACTAAATAAACAATTTCTAGGTTTTGTCTTTTTTACAAAGAAGTTACATTACATATATGTAATATGTTGTATAACTTATGTTGAATCATGAAGGATGAAACTACCAAAAATTCTGGATTTTAGCATTGGCCTTCAACTGCCGAAACATGCCAAGTGTTGAATCAACTGTCGAAGTGCATATGCTGAATGACTGCTAATCAGTAGATGCCAGGTAACTATTGAACTACATGTGCTGAAAGACTGCTTATCAACTGTTGGTCCCAAAACACCTTTGAATCAATGATTTGATAAAGATTTGAATCAAACATGATAAAATATGAAGAACAAATATGAACACTCAATAACACTAATACAAAAACCTCATTTGATCCATATGGATTTGCATATAATATTGTTTACATGGAAACCCTCAAAGTTAGCTTATCCAAGCTTACAAACCCTAATTACCACTTACCTATTTAAAGTGAATATAATATTCACTAATGACACATAAGCCCCTAGACTTAAACTAATTAGCGAAAATACAAATAAAACATAAACAAGACTAAAATATTATTAAATATATTTTGTTGACACAAAATATATTTATTACCAATAAACTACTAGTCAAATATATCTTCAACTTCTCCTCTCTGATCTTCGTCTCGAACGCGTCGGTTTGACTTTTGAGTTGACTTTGACGTTAACGTTGACTTTTGTTGACTTTGACTGTGTTGATAATATTAGACTATTTTTCAGACCCAACAATACTCCCCCTTAATCTATTATTATCAATGTCTTGCATCATGATCAGCACCGAGAAGTCAACAATGATGAAGATCTTTCATCTCATAAGCTCCTCTATTTGTAAGCTCCCCCTTGTTGTGTGCTCCCCTTTTAAGATAACAGAAGCCGCTTTCTTTAATCTCTTTTCTTTGAGTGCATCAGGAGATATAGGAGGAGGATTCCTAACTTGATATCTTCTATAAATTTAAGGAACAAATTCTCTGGTTTGGTGCATTGCTCAACTGATGATCGGCCATCACTTGCAGCAAAATCTAAAACGCAATCACAAACACAAACTACACATTTCCCGTTAGATCATTTCAACAAACAAATAAACCCCTGTTTATCTATATATAAAAACAAGTGAATTTGTGATGAGCAATTTCCCATGAAATGCATGAAAATATAGCATCATTTCAATAGAATAATATGGAAGACTTGAAAAATAATTCAAAAAGAAAAATCTTTTTGGATTTTCATGAAAAGATTTTTAATAACCAAGAAAAAAATCTAACCATAAGAAACTAATTTTCTATATATATATATATATATATATATATATATATATATCAAGAATCAAGAACTGACTTAATCATGATATCATATCTTCAAGATACACTAAAGCACAAAGATGTGATTAAACATCGACAAGTAATGAGATCACACTCATACGGAGCCTGATCACAACATTATTACCATATATATATACATATATATATACATATATATATATATACATATATATATATATATATATATATATATATACATATATATATATATATAATATATATATATATACATATATATATATATATATATATATATATATATATATATATATATATATATATATATATATATATATATATATATTTATTTATTTATTATTAAACGGTCCAAGAACGATTGCTGATATGTTTGTCATCTTAAACTTATGCAACATTCTTTCAACATGTAATATGTGATTTTTATCATGTTTTGGAATGATTTAGATGAAATTGGGATTCCGCACTCATTTGGTAAGACCTACCCGTCCTCATGGTTTATTGAGTTTACCCGATGGAAGATATGGTAATAAAGATATTTCACAAAGAATCTTTGAGTGATGAATAAATGTAAGAAACAGATGATGAGTGCTCTAGGTCTATATTTATATATAACAGAGGAGATGATCATCTGACGTGCTGATGAGAGCTTTAGGTCTATATTTACATATAACAGAGAAGATCATCACTCCAGGTCAATGCTTCCGCATAGCAGAGGAGATAAGCACGAATATATATGATGTAAATGGGTGGCAAAAAGCCAACTCTCAACCCCTTTTTGACGGGACTCAGCCATGTGCAGACCAATAATGAGATTGAAATCGAGTTTTTATGCAGAAGCTTTAGTTTATCACAAGATTACTGTCTACTTGTTTGAAGCTGAGCCTACCAGGCATATCATATAATGAAACCGTCAATTTTAGATTTTATATGTAATTAATTTTAATTATATATATATATATATATATATATATATATATATATATATATATATATATATATATATATATATATATATATATATATTTATTATTATTTTTAAATGAAATAGGCATCCGAACAGATACTATCATTTCTCACACAAAGCAAGTCATGCAGAAACAAGCATACCACGGAAATATACTTTCATTTCTCAATCATCTCAAAATCAAGTACTCAAACCCCTTTTTTTAATTATTTTTTTATATATTTTTTTATATAATTTTTTTTATTATTTAAAATTTTCAAAATAGAAATTTACATAAGAAAAGTTTTCCAAGTTACCCTATCAAAAGATGAAAATTAACTGTCTAAGAATCATGCAGTAATTGTGAATAGGAAATATGCGTAGATACAAATCCAAAATGTGGATCTGATATTGTACAATAACCATAACCTGTCTGTTCCGCCTCAGATTTGGATGAGGAATAAACTCTGTCAGTAAACCGGATTACTAACAAACCTCCTGAACTGTTCCTGCACTCATTCACAGATTATTTAGAAAGGGGGACCCAGGTCACCGTAGTCCTAGATGGTCTGTTTACATCAATGTAAGCATCCTTCTTAAACACATAACCTTTTATCTTCCCTTCTTTCCTTTTAATTTGCCAAATTTGTTTCGGTTCAAACATTTTTAATTTGAAAGAATTAAATTTGGAAATCATTTTCTGTTTAAAACTAGAAGGAAAAGAATTTGGTTTTGAAACTTTGGCCTTTTTCATATTTAAATCATGTGAAACTAGCTTCACATGTAGGAATTTGGATGGAATGTTCGTCATCCAAACATTTAAAGATGCATTCTTTTTACCTTTTGATCCAGAGAAGCAACCCGTGTTGCCTTTACCGTCTGGCACATTTCTTGTTGATGGAGATCTAGATAAGAAAATCTTTTTGCCTTTACCGTCTGAATCATGTTGATTCAGGCACCTTTTCAACACGTGAACTTCCATTCCACACCTGAAACAAGCCTTGTAGGGCTTTTGGTTCTTGATAGACCTGTGTGATGTAACTACAGGTGGAGCTTGTTTTGAACTTGATTCAGCTTGTTAAGGAACTTGTGATTTCTTTTCTTGAATTGGGAATGAGATCTTCACTTGTTTCTAACAAAATTTAGATATGACAGGATGAGATTGAGATTGCCTTTGCTTTGCTTTGAAATGACTGACTTGTTTAGAAACCGGAGATGAGATCCGTATTCCTTTTGATTCAACTTTTGAAAGCATTTGAAATTTGACAGATTTAGGTGACATCTTATCTTCATCTTCTGAACGTGTACAGTCCTCAATAGGCACCTCTTCTTCTAATCGTTAACATCTTATCTTCATCTTCTAAACATGTACAGTCCTCAATAGGCACCTCTGCTTCTAATCGTTCTTGATTAACAGGAATTGGATGTGTTGCAATTGTTGGAGCATGATGATTAGGTTCTTCCTGATCTATTTCTTCCTTCACATTCCTGATAGGCTCAAAGATAGGAATTTCACCTGCTTTAAACTTATCAAAGAAATTAGAAGACACAGTAGATACAGGTTTAGTAACAACAAAAGCTGAATAGTCATTTGCTTGATTGTCAACACCACATTTACTGTATCCCATAGCAGTAGAAGAATCATAATCATCTCGCACCTCCTTAAGATTTACTCCTTCTAAACCTTCATGTAAACTGTTAGTAGGTTGCTCGAACAGATTATTTTTTGGGTTTGGTTTAGGAATCGGAGAATAGCATAGAGTAGATAGAGGGGGAACTGAATTAAGTATCGTTTTACCGTCTGAATGATATCCAACCCCGGTTTTCATCTGTACCCCTTGTTGTATAGCAATAAGCTCATCTTGATTCATTTGTGAAAGGGTCCATTTATCGAGCTTTGTTTGAAGCTGAGTCGTTTTAAATTGAGCTAGAACTGCTCTTTCTCTTATAATATTAATTTCCAAATTTCTTTCCAAATGATTTCTTTTCAAAAGATCAATTTCAGCCAATGCTTCATTAAGTTTCTTTGAAAAAGCAATTTCATTCTGCTTGATTCTTTGTTTATGGTTATTAATTCTTTTTTATTATCTATCAATAACCTATTTGCTTTATAGATACCAAACAAATGAATTTTGCAAGCAGATGAGCACATGTCTTGAACTGTCTCACATGGAAGACCAATGGCAATTCTTTTAGCTGCCAAGGCTTTCTCGCAGTTGCAGACCCTTGTGTTTCTTTTGCGTTCCTCTTCCTTGGCCTTTAGCGTCTCTTCATCCTTAGCTTCCTTCTTTCTTTCATCATTTTTCTCAGCTTCATTAGCATCAGTTCTCTCACAATCAAGTTCACTTCCATTATCAACTATCAAAGCTTCATAATTCTCTTTTACAGTCTCCCTGATTTCAGCAGTTGAATCATAATTAGTTTCCATTGACATCAACCTCTCAATCATCTTGGTTTTGTAATCAAGTATGCTTGTCGCAGAAGAGATAAGAGCTACATTCAGTCTATTAGTTTGAGATGGAAACACATCTTGATGAAAATCTCTTCTCTTGATACCCAGCTCAGTAGATTTTAGCTTGTTGATCACATCTATCAACTTGTAATCCAGAAAATTTTTTTCTTTCTTAAGCATTTTAACCTGAGAATTCCACTAGGGTGGAAGAGATTTAAAAAGCTGTTGAACGTGTTCATAGTTGGTGAGTTGTGGGTCACGCTTCTTCAGATTATTTGCCACAGATATAAATCGATCAATGAAATCAGACAACTTTTCATTCTTCATACCTGTAAAACAATCAAACCGACTTTGTGCCATTGTGGCATTGTCTGATTCGAGATCACCAGAAAACGATATTTTCATTAAAAATATTAAATTCACTTTAACACCCAAAACTAAAAATATTTTTCCCAAAAATTGTTGAATAATATTCTCCCCCTGGAAAAATACTTTTAATATCAACTAAATGGTTTCTAAGCAACTGGGGTCAAGCTTCTCCCCAAAGAATTTTTTTTTTCTTTTAATGAAATAGGGTCCTATACAACATTACACAAGACACACTTTGACAAACCTGCTTCCACCTTCTCCCTCTCTCTCTGACTTCAAACACACTCACAAACTCACACACAACCTCTTCTTCTACCTTTCTTTTTTTTTTGGTTAGATATTGACGGTGGTTGATATGGTGGTGAGGATGTCGGGTGAAGGTGGAGGTTTGGTGTTGATATGGTGGTGATGGGTTGTTGTTGTGATGGAAGTTGGTTGCTGATTTGATGGTAGTGACGGAAGTGTGTTCGTGGTGGATGGTAGTTATGACGAACAGTGGTGATGGAGATGGTAGAGTGAGCCTCTATGGTGGCGGCGGTTGTCTATGAGTTTCCAAAATCTATGAGGAGGGTGTTTGTGGTGTTTGGTGGGTCCATCGGATGCTAAAGTCAACAGCAATGATGATGTTCCAGAAAAGACGAAGAGTTAAAGGTGATGTTGACTCGCGGTAGCGTGGGGGTGCGACACCGTCGAGCGGTGGCAGCCGATGGTGATGGTGGTTCCCCGAATCGAATCAACAACAGCCACGACAAGGTGAAGATGAATGGGGGTATTATGAGACGGCTATAGAAGCAAGCGACAAGGGTTATTGGCAGCGAAATGGTGCTGCTATGGTGGTGATAGTGGCTGTGTAGATGAATGGTGCAGGTGGTTGCGGGTTAGGTTCTGACAAAGGTGACTGAGGGCTATCAAGGAGCCCGCGGTGGCTTCATGCCATCAAATGATCTAGATATACGAGATTCAGCAAGATCTAAAGGTTTTTGGAGTTTCGGGGAGATTCTCTGGTGAACAAGTGGCCCCGGTGACGACGGAGGTGACCGGAGACGGCAAGGCATTGGTGGTTGTCGATGAAAACATGTGTTATTGATGTTATGGTCCAAGATGGATGTTTGGTATCATGTTTAGCTAATCTGATTGGGTTTATTAAAGATAAAATATTGTTCTTGTTTGCAGATCTGAAGTTTCTTTGTGTGAAACTACAATTTCGCCGGACAAATAGTATATTCACCGAAATAATGAGCGAAAATGCTAGTTTCGGCTGTAATTTCGTCGGGAAACTAGTAGTTTCACCGGAGTTTTGCCATAAAACATGAATTTTCGTTCAGTTGAAGTTTTGAAGATCTGAAGAACACCAAGAGCACACACACAACTGTGTGTGAGAGAAAATCTCATATTTGAATTTTTTTTTATTTTTCTTGTATAGATCTGATGTAGATCTGAGATATGTGGTGTGTAACTTTAGATTTGTTATAAATGAGTGTAGATTTGAAGAGGCTGTTGATGATTTTGAATTCAGATTTGATTTCTCTCTCTATAAAACCCTAACTTTCTCTCTCTACGAATCTGATGATAATCTTCAAAATCAATAGCAAAATCTTCACAAATGATTCAAAACGGATCCATATTAGGCTCTGATACCAAATTGTTGGTCCCAAAACACCTTTTAATCAATGATTTGATGAAGATTTGAATCAAACATGATAAAATATGAAGAACAAAAGAACACTCAAGAACACTAATACAAAAACCTCATTTGATTCATATGGATTTGCATATAATATTGTTTACATGGAAACCCTCAAATCTAGCTCATCCAAGCTTACAAACCCTAATTACCACTTACCTGTTTATAGTGAATATAATATTCACTAATGACAAGCCCCTAGACTTAAACAAATTTGGGAAAATACAAATAGAACATAAAAAAGACTAAAACATGATTAAATATATTTTGTTGACACAAAATATATTTATTAACAATAAACTACTAGTCAAATATATCTTCAACTTCTCGTCTCGGATCTTCTTCTCGAATGCGTCGGTTTGACTTTTGCGTTGACTTTGACGTTAACGTTGACTTTTGTTGACTTTGACTATGTTGATAATATTAGACTATCTTTCAGATCCAACATCAACATATGAACTCCATGAGTTGTTGATCTACTGCTACTGAAAACAAGTATGTTTGTGCCGAGGGTTGTTGTGTCTCACCTTTTGCCGACAACATATGTCACACCTCCCCTTATAGCGTAAACACGAGGATGTAACGGATGGGATCGTCACAACACATTGTTCATTAATAGAGATGCAATAAATGAGGAAAATCAACATGTCATGACGTCACCTGGCACAAACGGATACTTGTGTCGCAGTTATTCAATTCCACGACTTAGCATAGTCAAACAAACAAGTGAAATTTAAATCCCATATCTCGAGAACAAGTAACAAAAACATAATCAACCATGATTATCCCAAACGAAACATAATTGTTAGAAACACTAAAGCAAGTCTAAAATGTTTTTTTTAAGGTCAACACTAAGACAACATCCCTAGCTATCCTCAATGGTTGTTACCTGAAAAGTTATGCTCAAAAAGGTCAACATATTGTTGGTGAGTTCATAGGTTTAAATAATAAGCTAAATTTGATGCTGTGTAATAGTTTGGTAGAACATAAGTGCATACAGTTATAAGCAAGCAATATCACATGTAGACATGAGCCTCACAACTAAACCTATGATGTACACACAGACCTTGTCGGAACATATTCACCTTAGGGCCCGTCCGTGGCCCCTGTCAGTCCCAACTAGTATACCAACAAACAATGGTAGGGGTGTCAGCCCAATAGTACTATCCATACCTGTCCGTAGGCTCCAACACCGAAGTTAAATCATTGTGAATAATGAACCACGTAAAACACTCATGCATGTACAGATATTAACTTACAAACAGTAAACACAGAAGTCCCAAAATGTAAATGTGTTCACAACATAAAAATGAGTGAGCACACTTTTCCCCCTAAGTTTTGTAAATAATTGAAATAAAAACTGGGCCGCGAAACTCATCTTGAAAAGATTAGGAGATATAGAGAACAAAAGGCTTCTAGAGATGCGAGCAACGAACTATCAAACACCTATAATTATTTGTAATTAAATTTAAAAATACATTTAGAGAGTATCAATATATCCTGTCAGTCTCTGGTCGGTTCGGGTTCGACACGCACACAAAACACAAGATATATATGTTTGATTTATTTATTTAGTGAATAAAAGAAACATATATGAATTTATATAGTTATATACTCTTAGCTTATTTACACTCCAAAAAACATATAAATATTTTCACACACACACATACACACCCGAATACTGGTACGCATCAACTCATGCACACACTCTCTACACACACACTCACAACTACAACACACACGGTTCACACACACTCTACACACAACTCACTCAAACACACTCTCTACACATACACCCACACTAGAACACACACACATTCAGCACTACAACACACACGGTTCACCCATATTCACAACCATTACACACACGGTTCATACACAAACCCCCACACTCACACACTGCATACACGCAAACATGAATACAACCCATACACATTCACACAGACACACCCCTAAAGCCACAACACACACAACTCACACAAATCGAATTTGGTCCATAACAACCCAAATCGAATCGAATCATGTCCGCTACTTATTCTCAGCAAGAAGCGAGCAGATTTCGTCATTTGGTCCATAACAACCCAAATCGAATCATGTCCTCTACTTATTCTCAGCAACTTCATGATGAAGTCCATCACTATATTCTCCTATTTTCATTCGAGAATTTCTGGTTTTTGCAATAGTCCTGATGGTTTCTTATGCTCGACCTTGACTTTGGAACAAGTTAAACATTCACTTAGATACGTCGTAATGTCTTTCTTCATACCTATAACACCCGAAAATTTAAAAGAAAAAGAAAGAAAGGTGAAATGTCCTAAGTCAAGGGGTTAAAGTTGTGCAAGTGGCAAACTTACCCATTATGGGATTTAAAAGAAGCATGGCAGCCCACACCTCTTCTTTTACAGATCTTGCTTTCGGCTGCAGAAGAAAGAAGAAGCTGCAATCGGTTTCTAGAGAGAGAAGGTGGAAGATCTGCTTGTAAGTGAGGTTTTCTTGTGTTTTCTGCTAGGTTTTCAGCTGTGTTTGAGCTGATGGACCGATTCTTACGTGTTTCTTGTGTTGGCTGCTTGTTTCGGTGTGTTTAGGTGCTAGAACTCCAGGTTGCTCTCGGGTTTGGAGGAGTTTTACTCGAAAGCAGTTAGAGGTGAGTTCTAGATTCCTCTATTTTACTTGTTTTAAACTAGTTTGGGGCTGAAATGCATATTAACTGAATTTTTACAACCGAAGCATGAGTTTTCTATATTTTTGCATCTGATGTGTATGCGTGGTGTGTGTTTTTATATGCCTTTTTGATGTTGTGTAGTTGTAAACTCTGTTTTAAGTATTTGACATGATAGATCTAAGCTAAGTTTATGTTAAGATGATGTTTGGGACTGGAAAATTTCATAAGTTGCATCACAGGTACTGGACTTAGTGTCCGCTGTGGAGACTAGCTGTCCGGTGTGGACACATGTGCATGGATAAGGTGTCTGCTGTGGACACTTAGAATGTTTTAAGTCATCCACTGTGGGACTTTAGACTGTCCGCTGTGGACTTGCATGTCCGCTGTGGACATTGCATGTCCGCTGTGGACACTTAGGAATTTAGACTATCCGCTGTGGGCAAGTGTTCATCTGCGTTTGTTAAGTGTTCATCCATATTTGTTAAGTGTTCATCCACATTTGTTAAGTGTTCATCCGCATTTGTTAAGTGTTCACCCGCATTTGCTGGTCTTCATCCACATTTAATGAGCATTCAACCGCTTTGGTTTTATGTTCCATAGAAAGTATTTTGTTCATCCGCATTAGACTTGTTCATCGGCATTCGACTTGTTCATCCGCATTTGGTTCACCCACATACTTTTAGACACTTAGAATATTTTTTGAAGACTTCATCCGCATTTTTTCATCCGCATTTAGTATTGTTCATCCACATTTCTTTGAGGACTTAGAATTATTCTGAAATTTTGGGAATAGAATTTAAGTGATAAGCACCGACGTATAAGGAAAGATTATGCTTGTTTAATATTTCTAATGTTTGATTCTTTTCTTATGGCCTGCTGTTATGGATAATATTTATTATGCTTCATTTTATATGATTATAAGGTGATGAATATTTTAAAAGTATTATTCGTAACCAAGTGGACACAAAGAAATAAAAGAAGACAGTGGAACTTAATGATTGTTACCTCGGGGCCCTTATAATCAATGGAAAGCCTTGCAAGCATAATGGAATGAGGTTCACGACCTTGCAATCATTAGCTTAACTGATGTGTGGCAAATTCAGGATGCACATCTGGGGTCTAATCCTGGGGATTTACAAAATCAATGGGACCCGTATTCATGAGCAGGCTTCGTGCTTAGCAGTGTGGGTCAACTGTCGAATGGGTTAGCTACCAAAAAATCATTTGCCGATAGGGGTTCGACATTTGTTACCAACCAACAATATAGGCTCTTGCTTTATGCAAACCTAGACAATGAAACTGAAAGATAATGAAAGAAAGAAAGATAAAGAATCTCTTAATGATTGATTATGTATGATGATGAATAATCACCAAGTGAAGTTTACAAAAGTATATTTCCTATATTATTAAACTAGAACTCACTCAGCAACGCTGACTTTTTATATGCATTTTTAGATGGCAGGTAATGTGGTTGCTGAGGGTGGCACGGAGTTGAAGCTACTTGGCAAGCAAAGACAACCATCCATCTCTTGCAAAAATAATGTTGTTGTATTGTAATACAACTAAGTATTGTTTTGTGACTTTAATCAACAATGTATTACATGGCAAAAGTAACTATTAATGCTTGAAATGGTTTTTGATAATTCTTTTGCTGTAATATTTTCTTATGTTTATATATTATTAAATGAGTTTTAATAATGAATGATGCTGTGAATGACCAACTGTGGGGTCTCCGGGATCGGGGTCTTACAATACCTGGCCAGCAATATAATTTTTTAAGATCTTGGTACATCTTGTCTACACCAGGATGAACAGAATACTTCGATTTGTGTGCTTCGCTCATAACTAGGGTTCAAATATTTCCCCACTTAGATACCTATATGCGATCCATAAAATACCGTACGCCATCCTCCTTACAGTTTATCTGTTTATCCAAACCTCAAAACTCTTCACTTGCAATATTCTCTTTCTTCAGTGCTTCACCCTATGCAGTCAGGATTTGAGTCTTCAAATTCGGTTGAATAGTCATAACCAAAGCTCGGTCATGTAAGGTTTTAACATGTTCCTTTCTACTCAAAGATTCGGCCACCACATTTGCCAGTAAGGATGAGAAGGTTATATGGGTGATAGTTGACCGCCGACAAAGAGTGCTCACTTTCTACCGATCCGTGAGATGTATTCATCTGGGAGATTGGCGGATCTGTTCATCAAAGAGATTGTGACTCGTTATGGTGTACCAGTGTCTATATAGTCTAACTGTGACACTTGGTTTACATCTATGTTTTAGAAGAGATTACATGAGTGAGAGGAGGACGAAGCTACATATCAGAACGGCTTATCATCCCTAGACGGATGGTCAGTCAGAAAGGACGATTTAGATGCTGGAGGATATGCTACGAGCATACGTCATTGACCTTGGTGGAAGTAGTGGCGAACACTTACCGTTAGCCGAGTTCTCATATAACAATAGTTATCCTGCCAGCATTGGTGTACCTCCTTACGAGATGCTATACGGTAGGAAGTGTAGAACGCCCGTATGTTGGGGTGACTTTGGGCAGAAGGAGTTGGAGAGCATTGAGGTGATCAAGGCTACGACCAGAAAGTTGGAGAAGATCAAAGCCTTTATGGAAGCAGCAAAGGATAGACAGAAATTATATGTCGGCAAGGGACATAGACTGATTGAATTCAAGCTGAGCGATAGAGTTATGCAGAAGGTTTCACCTTGGAAAGGGATCATCCGGTTCAGGAAGTGAGGAAAGCTAAGCCCAAAGTATATAGGGCCTGTCCAAATCATTGCTCGAGTTAGAGAGGTGGCTTGCAAGTTAGAGCTACCCGATGAGTTAAGTGGAATCCATCCAACATTCCATGTATCTCAATTGAGAAAGTGCTTAGCCGACGAGGATATGATTGTGCCACTCGAGGACATCAAGGTGGAGGAACGCAGCCAGTGGCCGTCATCGATAGAAAAGAGAAGAGGCTACGGAATAAAATGGTTCCAATGGTGCAAATACAGTGGAGGCACAGGAAAGGATCCAGGTCTACATGAGAAACTGAGGAAGAGATGAGGTCGCAATACCCACAGCTGTTCGAGGAGTGACAGATTTCGGGGACGAAACCTATATAAGGGGGTGGACTTGTAACACCAGGAAATTTAAAAGAAAAAGAAAGAATGGTGAAATGTCTCAAGTTAAGGGGTTAAAGTTATGCAAGTGGCAAACTTGCCCATTATGCGATTTAAAAGAAGCATGGCAGCCCACACCTCTTCTTTTACAGATCTTACTTTCGGCTACAGAAGAAAGAAGAAGCTGCGATCGGTTTCTACAGAGAGAAGGTGGAAGATCTGCTTGTAGGTGAGGTTTTCTTGTGTTTTCAGCTCTGTTTTCAGCTGTGTTCGAGCTGCTGGAATGATTCTTATGTGTTCTTGTGTTGGCTGCTTGTTTCGGTGTGTTTAGGTGCTAGAACTCCAGGTTGCTCTCGGGTTTGGAGGAGTTTTACTCAAAAGTAGTTAGTGGTGAGTTCTAGATTCCCCTATTTTACTTTTTTTAAACTAGTTTGGGGCTGAAATGCATATTAATTAAATTTTTACAACCGAAGTATGAGTTTTCTATGTTTTTACATCTGATGTGTATGCAATGTGTGTGTTTTTATATGCCTTCTTTTATGTTGTGTAGTTGTAAGCTCTATTTTAAGTATTTGACATGATAGATCTAAGCTAAGTTCATGTTAAGATGATGTTTGGGACTGGAAAATTTCATAAGTTGCATCACAGGTACTGGACTTAGTGTCCACTGTGGACACATGTGCATGGATAAGGTGTCCGCTATGGACACTTAGAATGTTTTAAGTCATCCGCTGTGGGACTTTAGACTATCCGCTATGGACTTGCATGTTCGCTGTGTACTTTGCATGTCCGCTGTTGACACTTAGGCATTTAGACTGTCCGCTGTGGGCAAGTGTTCATCCGCATTTGTTAAGTGTTCATCCGTATTTGTTAAGTGTTCACCCGCATTTGTTGTTCTTCATCTGCATTTGCTGAGCATTCAACCGCATTGGTTTTATGTTTCATAGAAAGTATTTTGTTCATCCGTATTGGACTTGTTCATCCGCATTTGGTTCACCCGCATACTTTTAGACACTTAGAATATATTCTGAAGACTTCATCCGCATTTATTTATCCACATTTAGTATTATTCATCTGCATTTCTTTGGGGACTTAGAATTATTCTGAAATTTTGTGAATATAATTTAAGTGTTAAGTACTAATGTATAAGGAAAGATTATGCTTGTTTAATATTTCTAATGTTTGATTCTTTTGTTATGGCCTGCTGTTATGGATAATATTTATTATGCTTTATGTTATATGATTATAAGGTGATGAATATTTTAAAAGTTTTATTCCTAACCAAGTGGACACAAAGAAATAAAAGAAGATAGTGGAACTTAATGAATGTTACCCCCGGGCCCTTATAATCAATGGAAAGCCTTGCAAGCACAATAGAATGAGGTGCATGACCTTGTAGTCATTAGCTCAACTGATGTGTGGCTGCTTCAGGATGCATATCTGGGGTCTAATCCTGGGGATTGACCAAATCAATGAGACCCGTATTCATGAGCAGGCTTCGTGCCTAGCAGTGTGGGTCAACTGTCGAATGGGTTAGCTACCAAAAAATCATTTGCCGACAGGGGTTCAACATTTGTTGCCAACCAACAATATAGGCTCTTGCTTTATGCAAACCTAGACAATGAAAGTGAAAGATAATGAAAGAAAGAAAGATAAAGAATCTCTTAATGATTGATTATGTATGATGATGAATAATCACCAAGTGAAGTTTACAAAAGTATATTTCCTATATTATTAAACTAGAACTCACTCAGCAACGCTGACTTTTTATATGCATTTTTAGATGGCAGGTAATGTGGTTGCTGAGGGTGGCGCGGAGTTAAAGCTACTTGGCAAGCAAAGACAACCATCCATCTCGTGCAAAAATAATGTTGTTGTATTGTAATACAACTAAGTATTCTTTTGTGACTTTAATCAACAATGTATTACATGGCAAAAGTAACTATTAATGCTTGAAATGGTTTTTGATAATTCTTTCGCTGCAATATTTTCTTATGTTTATATATTATTAAATGAGTTTTAATAATGAATGATGCTGTGAATGACCAACTGTGGGGTCTCCGGGATCGGGGTCTTACAATAGCTGGCCAGCAATACAATTTTTAAGATCTTGGTACATCTTGTCTGCACCAGGATGAACAGAATACTTCGATTTGTGTGCTTCGTTCATAACTTGGGTTCAAATATTTCCCCACTTAGATACCTATATGCGATCCACAAAATACCGTACGCCATCCTCCTTACAGTTTATCTGTTTATCCAAACCTCAAAACTCTTCACTTGCAATATTCTCTTTCTTCAGCGCTTCACCCTATGAAGTCAGGATTTGAGTCTTCAAATTAGGTTGAATAGTCATAACCAAAGCTCGGTCATGTAAGGTTTTAACACGTTCCTTTCTACTCAAAGATTCGGCCACCACATTTGCCTTTCTAGGATGATATCGGATTTCAGATTCATAGTCACTGAGAAGTTCCACCCATTGTCTTTGGTGCATAATCAGTTCTTTTTGATAAAAAATGTATTGAAGACTTTTATGGTCAATATAAATGACGCATTTGGTTTCGTACTGATACTGTTTCCACACCACGCCTTATTCCGGGTCATGTGTTGTATAATTCTTTTCATGTACCTCAAGTTGACGTGAGGCACAAACAATCACCTTATCCTTTTGCATTAACACACAACCTAGGACTTGATGTGATGCATCGCAGAACACCACAAAGTCATTGGATCCATCAGGGAGGGTCAATATTAGGGCGTTGCACAATCCTTCGTTCAACATCTGAAATGCCTCTTCTTTCTTATAACCCCATTCAAATTTCTTATCCTTCTTAGTTAATATTGTCAACGGTTGAGCAATTTTGGAGAAGTTTGCAATGAATTGGCGATAGTACCCAGCCAATCCTAAGAATTGCCGTATCTCCAAAGGCGTCTTAGGAGTATCCCACTTTTTCACTGCTTCAATCTTTCCAAGATCAACGTGAATTCCCTTCTCATTAATCACGTGTCCTAAAAACTTCACTTCTCGTAACCAAGATTCACATTTCGAGAACTTGGCGTAAAGTTTCTCTTCCCTTAGTAATTTCAGTATCACTCGTAGATGCTGATCATGGTTTTCCTTCGATCAGGAATAGATAAGAATATCGTCTATAAACATGATTACGAACTTATCCAAATAGGGTTTACATACCCGGTTCAACAAATCCATAAACACTTCTGGAGCGTTGGTCAGTCCAAATGGCATGACTAAGAACTTATAGTGTCCATATCGAGTTCTAAACACTGTTTTTGGTATGTCATCCTCAATTGATGGTAGCCCGATCGAAGATAAATCTTAGAGAAGTATGAAGCTCACTTCAATTGATCAAATAGATCATCAATCTTGGGAAGAGGATATCAATTCTTTACTGTCAACTTATTCAACTCACGATAATCTATGCACATTCAGAACGTTCCATCCTTCTTCTTAAAAAAAATATCGGTGTTCCCCACGGCGAGTGACTTGGTCTTTTGAAACCCTTATCCAACAACTCTTGTAGTTGACTCGATAACACTTGCATTTCTGATGGTGCTAACTGACATGGTGTCTTTGTGACGGGTGTTGCTTCAGGAATCAAATCTATTTGGAACTACACATGTCGAGGAGGAGGCAAACTAGACAAGTCATCAGGGAATACTTTCGGAAAGTCTCTTACCACCGGAATATCTTCCAATTTCCTTTCCTCTACTTTCTTTTCCACTACATGCACTAAGAATGCATAGCACTGCTTTTGCAGGCATCTATGAGTCTTCATATAAGAGATAAACTCTAGGTTTCTTCCTGGTCGTTCTCCTTGAATCTTGAGCACATCACCGTTAGGCATAGGGATTCACACCCCTTTTTCTCCGCAGACAATCCGGGCTTCACATTTTGATAAAGAATCCATCCCCACTACTACATCAAAACTTCCCAATTCAAAAGGTATCAAGTCTATATCAAAGGCATGGTCCTATAACATTATCGTGCAACCTCTAATATTCTCACTAGCTTTCACAAACTTACCATTAGCCATTTCTACTGAGTTTAACTAGTCTCTAAACAACTAGGGTTCAAACCAAGAAGAGGTGCAAATTCAAAGGAAACAAAGCTATTATCTACACTGATATCAAATAGTACGGATTCGAAATGATTATTAAGAAGGTACGTACCCGAAAAAACTTTCGGGTCCTGACGGGCATCGTTTGCTCCAATCATGAACACACGTCCACGTGTAGAATTCCCCTGATTCATCTAACCCTAATTACTGGCTATCGCCATCACTTGATTCTGGTAATTCCCAGATTGACCCGGTGCTCGGTTCAGCCTGGGGCACATATTCCGATAATGATCAAGGCTTCCATACTTATAGCAAGCCCTGACATTTCTCGCCGAATTAACTGCATTTATTGGTGCGACCTAGTTGGGCACCACCCTACAGTCCTTTGCAAAATGCCTCCGGCGCCTACAGTTCACGCACACCTGACACGACGCCGCTTGCGAATGTTAAAAATTACACTTACCACATTTAGGATGTGGCCCAGTGTTGTCCTTTCTCCCTTGGTTCACCACCTCAGAGTTTCTTGTCACCTTCA
Organism: Flaveria sonorensis; assembly: GCA_025506505.1. Classification (NCBI taxonomy): domain Eukaryota; kingdom Viridiplantae; phylum Streptophyta; class Magnoliopsida; order Asterales; family Asteraceae; genus Flaveria; species Flaveria sonorensis. Next base: position 13,426,434 of record CM046435.1, on the reverse strand, counting down.
CTTTTTTATCAAACCTTCCCCCTGCTTGCTTGATTCCCTATTATCCCTACTTTTCTCACCAGCTTTACCTGTACTCCAGTCCTCACCATCTCGTCAGTCAGAGTGCCCTTTAATATTGCACTTTGGATTGTGGGAGGAGCGGCTGCAGTTACCATTGCTCGGATTTATGAAGCCAAACCCGAGATGTACCTCTCGAACCTCTTTGATTCTGGGGTTACCAAGTACGAAACAAGTGTAGCTAATTCATGAAATCAATTCTGTGTATGTCGTGTGCCCAGCTCCTACCATAGTATGATTCTAGAATTCATGCTTCAACTTTTGCATTTCATTATTAGGGCAATACTCCTCGGTGATTGTAAGGATTACCTTTTGAGGCTGATGCAACCAAAAGAGCTCTTAGCATGCACATGCAAGTACAAGGAAGTTACTTTAGAAGATTTGATAAAACTCAAAGAATTATGCCAAGTATCAAATCTTCCAAAGCCAAAAGACCAAATCTTCCAAAGTGAAAGGTGACATCTTCTGAAGCTTCAAAGACAAAGTCTTTCGAAGCCAAAGACTGATTTCTTCTGAAGACAGAGAAGACATACTTTCTCTGAATCACCTTTTGACAAAAGCTGAATAACTTTCCACTGCCACTTCTGATGTCTCACTAACTTGCATGAGTTGGTGAAAAGGTCCATCTTTTTGTCAACTGTAGATTAAGGTTCTTTTGTCTATAACTTTCCAACTATGTACTTTTATCCATTTTGTAATAGATTAGGATGTGAGCTATGGCATGTCATAGTCACTAGTCAAAAGACAATCTGTCTTTTGACTCTACATTGATCTTGTTATCTAGATTAGTGTTTCCAGCTGGCCTTCAAAGTATGGCTGGCTATAGGATGTAGTATAAAGTGTATCATGTACTTGTAATTTAGATATGCTTTGTAACACTTTTAAAAGAACTTGAGAGCAATATACATCATTCTTGAAAACTATATTTGAGTGTTCTTATTCTTTTTGTTTTACTTGTGTTCTTTGTATCATCACTAACCAGTTCTCTATTTGATCCGCTAAGTGTTTCATATATCTCCATCTTGTGAATCTGTTTCATTGACCACCCCTCACCTTTCCTGCAATTGGATCAGAGCTTTTCAGGCTCTTGATTGTAAGATCTCACCATCTTTAAATCTCCTTAGTTTTACAACATACTTATCAACTCAAATGGCAGCTATCTCTAAGGCTGATATGGAAACCGGTACTATGACAAAGTCTCGACTAATCACTCTTGATGACTTTGATAGCAAGATGTGGAGATCTATTGTCGAAAGACCTCATATCCCAAACACCTCTTCAGACACTGCTAGAGGTGGGATGATACCAAAGGAAATGGCTGACTACTCTGAAGAAGACTGGAAGAAGATTGATGTAGATTAGAAAGCCATGACTGCCCTCCAAACTGCTCTTTCTAACTCCATATACAGAGGCTTCAAGAAGTGCAAGACTACTAAGCAGCTCTGGGATGCACTGAAGCTCATGTATGAGAGATATGAGGAAGCCAAAGAGAACAAGAAAGACCTCAAGAAGAAGCAGTTTGAGAACTTCACCAACAAGACAGGTGAAACCATGACTCAACAATACTTCAAGTATGTTGAGATTATGGATACTCTAATGGATGTTGGAGTAAAACTTGAGAATAGGGACATAGTGAGGATGTTCATGTTCTCTCTTCCCAAACAATGGACTCACTATTATATGGCCATCAAGAGAACTGAGAACCTCTCTACCCTTACTCTCATAGAGCTGTATGGTATCCTTAGTGGCTACCAGATGAAGATGAACATGCAAAATCCATCTAGCAGCTCTTCCAACAATCAGCCGAGTTCAACCCTTCATGTGGTTGAAGGGGATAGCATAGAACCACAACATCATCTCATATGCTTCATTGAAAATTCACAAAAGGGTCCTTACATCACCTTCCCCGAGACACCAAGGGAGAACTACATCCAAGGAAGCCCATTCCAAGAGACAAGCTCTACATAAGCCTTTGTGTCTACTGATGAAAGTTGTGGCAACTTTCTTTTTATTCTTGAAGATTTGGATTGTATCCATCCAGATGATCTAGAGTACATGGAGATAGTCCAGCAGACGGCTTTACTCACTCACAGGGCCAAGAAATTCTACAAGAGGACAGGTAGAAAGTTTCTAGCAATATGGCCAGTGGAAAGTTTGGACTGGAGAAAAAAAAGTGAAGTGCTACAACTATAACCAGATGGGCCACTTTGCTAGAGAGTGCAAGGCACTAAGGACAAATGGTGGCCAAGCACAGCCCAGGCCAAACTATACTGATGTAGCTCCAAGAACCGAGAAGCCAAGCCAGCCCAAACAACATGTTGCTATTGTTGTAGAAGAAGGAGGCTTTGATTAGAGATTTCAGGTGGAAGATGCTTCTCCAAACCAAGCACTGATGGCTGATCATGAAGAGGCTAAGGTATTGGAACATCTCTATACCCCTGAATGCATTGCTAAAGTTAACATGTATAGGCCCTATAATTTGGAAGTGATATCTGATCTTGAGTCCTTGAACATTCTAAAAGCTGACTTTAAAAGAGATGAAAATGATTATAAACTTAAAATAGAAGATTTATAGAAAATCATTTCAACTCTTAAGCATGAGCAGATCAATTACAGGACTCAGATCAAGGATCTCACTACCAAATTAACTGAATGCTAAGATGAGCTTGTGATCAGCAAAGCTAAGGTAGAAAAATGTGTTCTTGAAGAGAAATCCTTCAAGCATATAATATCTTCATCGATGCATGCAAATATTTTTTTATCAAAACAAGCAAGGATTGGGTTCAAGTGAGATAGCTCCTTCACAAACATTGTTATTTGTAAGATCTCTAAGGTGTGGAACTTGTCAAGATGAGCTGCCCTCCATAGATCCCATTCAAGAAGAGGATGAAGATGAAGAGGAGGTAGTGAAGGATGAACCTGAGGTGAGTGATAAGGGTTATCCAGAGAAGGGACACTATTCTCCTAGAGAGAAGAAAGAATCCAAGATGACAAAGTCTGCAAGGAAGAACTTGATCAGGGCAGCCAAAAGAAAGTCCAAGAAAGCCCAAGAGATCAAGGCCAATTTCAACTCCAATCAAAAGCAGGTTTTCATCTCTGCTAGATTTGAAGTGGTAAAGACTAAGGACACAACCATGGACTCTAATACTAGGAGTTCTAGTTCATGTCCAAGTCATCCTGATTCAAAGAAAAAGGCTGATAAAATGTGCACCACTATTGCACAGCTTGAACCATCTAGTTCCAAGAGCAAGCCTTATCTTAAGAAGCCTGCTCCATCATCTGTGAAGATGAAGAAGGAAGTAGAGAGTGATCAGGCTCAGCCTCCCTCTCAAAAGAAGACTCTCATAATTATGCCAACTGAATGCATTATGCGTGGTAATACTTTTCACTTTTCCAAGGATTGCATCTACAATCCCAAAAGTACTATCCACATGAACAAGAAGAAAACTTTTGAGAGAAGAAGAAGAAAATAGCTTCAGAAGGAAAATCTCTTCCTTTTGGAAGCTCCAAAGTGAAAAATAAGATAAGTGAAAACTTACCTTCGAAAGAAAATTTGGTCTCGTAAGAAAGGAATGCTTCAGAGCACTGAAGTTTGCTGCAGTGGATGCAAAAGCTTCTGAAGGTTCAGTCTCCAAAACTTCCAAAGTCATTAAAACTAAAGAAGTATTGAAGGCCAAGTCTAGTCTTCCAAAGATGGTGTGGAAGATGAAGGAAGGGCATATGACTGAAAGTTCTTCATCAACAACAACAAATGATCCACATAACTTGCATATACGATCAATTACTGTTGCATTATCATCTTTTCACTTTGATAAGCCCAAGACCAATGAGGCTTGGGTTTCCAAATGTAACTAACCATATCATTTTGTACAGGAACAACTAAAGACTAAAGGAAATGTATGGATCATTGACAGTGGCTGTTCCAGGCACATGACAGGCAATGGCTCTATGCTTCAAAATTATGAAAGATTTGATGGAGGGCTAGTTGCTTTTGGAGGAGAATTTGGGGGTTACATAACTGGAAGGGGCAGGGTTATAAATGGTAAGATCGGCATTGAAAAGGTAAACTTTGTCAAGGAGCTTGGGTACAATCTTCTAAGTGTATCACAATTTTGTGATTAGAGACATAACATGCTCTTTACTATGCATGAGTGCATTGTTCTCTAGCCTAGGGTGGTCATTCCTCAAGAGCATATCCTGCTCAGAGCCCCGAGAAAAAGGAACATGTACAAGATGGACTTGCTGAGAGGACAAAACAGGACACTTATTAAAGCTACAAGAACCATGTTGTCTGACTCTAAACTACCTATCACCTTCAAGGCAGAGGCAGTCAACACTGCCTGCTATATGCAAAACAAAGTTTTAGTATTCATTGGTTTCCTCAGATCATTTGGATGTCGTTGCACCATGTTTAATACCAAGGATCAAATAGCCAAATTAGATGAGAAATCAGATGATGGACACTTCATTGGATACTCTTTCCATGCTAAGGCTTATAGATTATACAATCTGAGAACCAGAGTAGTTGAGGAGTCAGCTAATGTGACCTTCAATGAGCACACACCTAGTGTGAAAGGTTTTGGTCCTAATTGGCTGTTTGATCTTGATTTAGTTACCAACTGTTTTAACAAATCTTATGAAGATATTTTTGGATCTACAGGTACCTTATCTTTAGAGATTCTGATCTAAGATTTGAGCTAAGAAGACAAAGTGTTCAAACTACTTCAGCTCCAGTGGTAACTAGCCCTGCATTTTGAAATCCTATCAGCATAATCATGACAAATTCTTCAGCTGATACATCTAAGGTGCCTATAAATTCCAACACAGAGGCATAAAACTTAGATGAAGGAATTTCCAATGAAGGAGGAGATGGAGGTGCTGAGAGTGATCAAGAATTTCTTGATGCTGATAACCACTCCTTAGAAGACAACATCAATAATATGACACACTCATTGGATCAAGTTTCTCTTGAGAAGTGTGTTGATGTGGTGGATGATAGTCAAGCACCAGATCTGAATTCTACCAATTTAGATCTATCCAACCAATTTGCTATGATTCAAACTAAGAATCCACAAGTCACATCCCACCACAAACATCATTAGAGACGTTGAGACTGGGGTAAGAACAAGAGGAGAAACCCATGACAAAAATATTTGTCTTCACTCTTGTTTCTTGTCCCAGATAGAGCCTAAGAAGAATGATGAGGCTCTGAAGGATTGAAGTTGGCTTGAACCAATACAGGAGGAGCTGCTTCAAATCAAGAGACAACAGGTTTGGAATCTATGTCCTCTTCTAAAGGGAAGACTACTATAGGTACCAAATGGGTATTTAGGAAAAAGAAGGATGACAGAGGACTTGTCATCAAGAACTAGGCAAGACTAGTTGTTCAAGGATACACACAAGTTAAAGGGACTGACTACATAGATGTTTTTGCTCCTATGGCAAGACTTGAAGCTGTTAGGATATTTCTAGCTTTTGCTGCATCCAAGGATTTCAAGGTCTACCAACTTGATGTCAAGTGTGCCTTTTTACATGGGCTGATTGATAAGGAAGTGTATGTTAAATAACCACCTGGCTTTGCAGACCCAAATTATCCTGATTTTATCTGCAAGCTTGACAAAGCTCTTTATGGGCTGCATCAGGCTCCAAGAAAATGGTATGAGACACTATCACTTTATCTCTGTAAGCATGGATACAAGAGAGGTACTATTGATGGAACACTCTTCATAAAAGGAACAAGAAATGACTTCATGCTGGTTCAAGTTTTGGTAGATGACATTATCTTTGGGTCAACTAATCCGAAGATCTGCAAAGACTTTGAGAAGCTGATGAAGAATAGATTTGAAATGAGTGCCATAGGGGAACTCAATTTCTTTCTAGGATTTCAAGTGAAGCAGGTTGACAATGGCATCTCATAAATCAGTAAAAGTATGTACAATACATACTTACTAGGTTTCACATGACTGAGTGCAAGGTTGCTAAGACACCTATAGCTAGAAACCACTCTCTTAGACCAGATCTTGAGGGGGAGTGTGTTGATGAACATCTATACAGGGCTATGATTAGGTCTCTTATATACCTCACAGCCAATAGGCCTGATATCATATTTGCAATATGTATTTGTGGAAGATATCAAGCCAACCTTAGGATGTCACACCTGGTTGCTGTTAAGAGAATTCTCAGATATCTCAAGGGTGCTCCCAAATTAGGCCATTGGTATCCAAAGATTTCTAACTTTAATCTGTATGCATATATAGATAGTGACTATGGTGGCTGCAATATGACTGCAAAGTCAACATATGGGGGATGTCAATTTCTTGGTGGAAAGATAGCCTTATGGAAATGCAATAAACAATCATGTGTATCTACATCAACTACTGAAGCTGAATACATTACTGCTATAAGCAGCTGTGCTCAAGTGCTATGGATTCAGAATCAAGTGCTAGACTATGGATTCAACTTCAAGGAGACTCCCATCCACATAGAAAACAACAGTGCTATCTCTATCACAGAGAATCAATTCAGCACTCAAAGACAAAGCATACTAATATCAGGTATCATTTGATTAAAGATAATTTTGAAAATGGATTGACAAAACTAGTCCAAGTTAATACAAATAAACAATATACTGATTTGTTCACAAGAGCGTTTGATGAGTAGAGATTTAAGTATCTTGTATCAGCTATTGGGATGATTAACTTTGAGTAGATTTTTTTTTAAACTAAACTCAAGATTATTTTTAATAATAGGTATGTCTTAAGTTGTCTATATCATTACCATAAAAGCCCAGTTTACTTTGGTAGAAACTTTTCAAAATGATATCCCTTAGAATTTTGAGAATTTTGGATATATTTTCCTTCTGAAGACAACAAGTTGTCTTTGGAAGAAAATTATTTCTTCAAAAACAAATAAGTACTTCTGAGAAGTTAACATTTGAAGGAAATTTGAATATATGTTCCGAAGCTTATATTTGTCACCAAGTACTTATATGTATTGAAGGACTATTTTCTTCCGAAAGCAATTAACTCTCGGAAGACTTATTCTCTTATTGAATAAGATTTCTTATATTTGATATCTTCTGAAGCAAAATCCATCTAAGAAGTAAAAATACTCTAACTATTTTACTTCTGAAGCAAAATTCTTAGAAAACTAAGGAATATCTTCCGAAGCCAAATTTGGCTTCTGAAGTTTTTCTAAAACTTTCCGAAGACAAATTATCTTTGGAAGATTTAGACTTCCAAGAAAAAAAACTTTTTGGGCACATATTTCAGAGGTGGGACCAACATTCAGATTTCAAAGTTTATCCGTTTGCATTAACTTTGTCTCAAATCCATATCATATATATATATATATATATATATATATATATATATATATATATATATATATATATATATACAACAATTCCCCCTCTTTCACTATTCTCCTTTATTTGCAAGATTCAAACCCTAAATTCACCTAAAAACCAACCTTGTTCTTACCTTCCTTCATCATAAAGCTACTCAAAATGGCCAACCCTGATCCCCAAAACCAACCAGATTTTGCCATGCACTTACACAGGCAACATAATCAAGTTTCTCTTCTGTCGTCTGAGAAAGATCCTGGTTTCTCAGACAATTGCTACTTCTTATCTCTAACCAACTACCTCACTGCCAACACAATTGACCCTCCATTATATGAAGGTCAACTTTTGGAGTTCTAGAGGACCTGCCAAGAGGTCATCTTGGACGGTGGGAAGGCACTGTCTGTGATAATGTAGGGGAGGATAGTTTTCATCACTCCAGCCACCATCAACACCCATCTAAGGTTGGATGATGAAGAGGGTGACTTGTACTTTCCTAAATCTATTGTTAATGTCTCATTCTGATAGATGGACAATATAGGGGACTACTCTTCAAGAACCTTCAAAAAAGGGAAGGTCTCATACAAGTGGAAGTACCTCCTCCATGTGGTCATCCACTCTTTTTCAAACAAGCATGGAGGATGGGACCAAATTCTTGAAGACCATTCTTACATAGTCCATGGAATGGTTCAAGGGGACAAGTTTAGGAATTCTCAATTTGTATATACAAGTCTGCTTGTCAACTTGGACTCCTTAGAATTTTACATGTTCCATAGATATGTCCAATACATTCTTAACTATGAACTTGGGTCACAATTAAGGGGAATAGGTAATGTTCTTAACTTAGGACAGATGAAGCTTGACATGTTCAAGACAACAAGAAAGCCAACTGTTGGCTTCTTAGAGGTAGAAACTAACCTGGTCCTAAAAAAGTTAAAGCTCATTGCTCAAGGTGACAACTTGGCAACACAAGCCAATGTTGAACCCACACCTTCCGTATCTCACCACCCACTCAGCCATAAATCACCATCACGTACCAAATAAAATCCAAATGAACCCCTGCTCAAGCTACTTAGGTTAAGCAAGCCCCCAAATCACCTACCATGCAGGAAGAAGTGGACACTGGAGCTCCTACTTCTCCTGAGGAGCAAACCACTCCCTTTGTTTCAATGATCAGTGCTGAGATTCCTCATGTTTAGCCTGATAAGCTTACTACTGTAACCTTAAGCCTTCACTTGGAGTCTCAAAACTCTAGTGATCAACCTTCAGTAGAAAGTTACCATCCCCAGCCGCTTGACCTCATCCAACCAATCATAAGCCTAGAATTCTATGATGATGAAGACATTGGCTTCATTGAATACCATAAGTCTCTCTTTTCCACCCCTGCTCAAGGAGAGATGAGGCTCCTGAATCACTAATTTTTAGCCTACATCATCCACCCACTACTGAGGTGGACATTCCTAAACCTGTTCAGGAGACCCATATGGAAGAGGCTCTTACTTTTGCAAGTGATTACATTCTTAAGACCTTAACCATGGCAGCCTAGCCCATTGACAATTCCTTTGAAGCTGTCAGTGTGCAGGGGAAAACCAACAGCCAAGAAACACAAGCTGGTGATAAGGAAGAAGACATTAGTCCAATTCTCTCAACCCCTCATGATTCTTCTAATGAAGATGAAGGGAGTCTGCAACTAAAGGTGCACAAACTGTCTCAACTATGCACCTATTTAGTTTCCAAGGTTAGTCACCTAGAATCTTAGGTGACTATGCAAAAAGGGACAATGATAAGCAACTTGAGATCAACAATCTCAAGGGCAAGTTAGCTGTGAGACCCATTCAGAGGACTCAACCAGGTCTACAAGAACCTATGGATGTGATGGACCTAACCCCTAGCTCCCATATGCAAAAGGGTGATGCTACCAAAAAAGGGGAGAAAGTCTTAATTACAATCACAAAACCTAGGAGTTTGATGCGGCCTTAATTATATATATAAAATATATAATATTTCCTACTCTTTTGAATACAATTTTAACCACTTATTATCAATTGTTGCGCTCAATTATTTTATTTTTGGATTTTAAGGATTTAAGAGATCAGAAACAAAAAAAAGGTATATTTTAACAAAGCATGAGATCGACAAGTAATGAAAATCTTAATCTAAATCAAAAGAATAAATTCAACACATAAAACAAAATGAGTAAAATGGTTATAATATGACAGAATCGTAAATATGATGGAAGTTAATGGCTTTGATGTAAATTATATATTAACCTATGGATTCTATGCAGGCCACGTGAATGCTTTGGAATTCAAGTGAAGAGTCAAAACTTATGAAATCAAATAAGTGTCAAGTAAAATAAATTAAAGGCCCATTAAAAGGATTGCAAATACCCATAATCGTCTATCAAATGATTTATTTGTTGGAGTTCAAAAGGGGCCCATTACGGGTGATACCTTATTAATAAAGAGTGAGGACATATGATAAAAAAAACCCTACACAAATAAGGAAAAAAAAAGCTACGACAATTGAAAAGAAGAAAGGAACAATAGAAAAGGAAAGGAGAAAAGTTTAAGATTTTGGAGTTGTTCGTGACAAGGGTTGAGAATTAGCATTCGATTTGCATTGTTTATATTTGTTTTATTCAAACTCGACTTTTGTTTCTATTTAATCTTGAATGATGAATAATTTCAGATATGATTTTATACTGTTTATGATTAATATTGGCTAAACTTTTGATCTACCTAGGTTGGGTTGAAAACTAATATGTTTTGACTAAATATTAGGTTTCGATTTCGTATATTCATTTATTAATCTTAGAACTTGATTATTTTCCAATTAAATATGAATATGTGTATTGATTTATGCTTGAAAGTTATTGCCATGCTCGTGTATGTTTGATCTTGATTGATTACGTGACCTCTAGATTAGGTTTGCATGTTAAAATTAATTACTTTGTGTTTTTAATTTTAAACTTTGATTAGAGATAATCTTAGGAGCATTGGTTGTGATTTGATAGTATTTTTAAATGTTCTACCTTATCTAGAACCTAGGTGATGAAATCAGCTTGGACGAACATGAATAAAAGGTTGATTTCCCCAGGGATCTTTTCAATATCTCTCAATAATCAACAAACAAGAATCATGGTGCGGAAACCCATTTTTCAAGTTTATGAAATCAATGCATGTGTCTGTTTGTGTGTGTTTGAATGCTCGAAAATAATAATAACTGCTTGATTGTATTGATTGTTCAAAAAGCTTACAAAGGATTAGGGTAGAGTGCTATTTATAGCCTATACACAAAAGCTATGTACAATTACAAAACTACCCTTATGTAAACAAAAATTACATAAAATAATCCTAAAGTGTCTAAGCAGTCCGCTGTAGAGAATAAGTCATCCGCTGTGAATGATATGTCATCCGCTGTAGAGAAGTTTGTCATCCGCTATGCATCCTTGTTTGTTCATCCGCTATGGATGTTCATCTGCTGTGGATGAACATCCACTGTGGAATGTTCATCCGCTGCGGATGAACATCCGCTGTATGTTCTTCATCTGCTCTGGGATGGTTGTTCATCCGCTGCACACACTTAAACAGATTTTTTCATCCGCCGCTGATGATCTTCATCCGCTGTGGAGATTCTTCATCCGCTGCAGACACTTTGTCAAAATTTCTTTTATGTACAAACCTAAAAAAAGAAATTTAAACAAATATTAGTGATTGATATGAATGATAATGATGTTAATGTGTTATTAAATGATTGTTTTGGATGTTAAAACACATTATGTGTGTTTGTTTGATAGAGCAAGCATCATACTTTTTATGCATTCATTCTTAATGCAATTATTGAGTCCAACAATACTCTCCCTAAGTATGATGTTGCCAACAATTTTCTGTTTGCTTGTTTAATGATTTGTCTGTTAATAATGAGTGTGTGTGTGTTTATTATGAATGGTAGTTGTTTGTTTGTTTGTCTTGAATATTATGCATGTTTAGTTGTTTGTTATAAGTGATGGATTGTTATTGTGTATATTTGATTGATTGCAAGTGTAACCCTTGTTTGTTATGATTGATTGATTGATTGTGAGATTACACAAGTGTAATCTCACTTAAATTTGATATTTGAATGAGAGATATTTTCTTACTGTTTGTTTACCTGTATGTTTGATTGCTTGAATGTTTATATATGAGATTGATTGTTAATGAGTGTTAATTCTAATTAGACAAATGTAATTAGATTGATTTGTTTGCATGTATGCTTGTATGATTCCTTTGTGATTGCTAAATAGCACATGTATAAATGTTTGATTGATTCCATGTGTTTATATGATAACACATGTATGAATGTTTATGCATTTCAATGTGTTTATATGATAACACATGTATGTATGTCTAAATGTTATCATATGCATAAGAGCATATGTATGTATGAAATGTAAGATAGCATAATAAATAAAAGTTATAAGGAAGGATATGTTTGTTTCTTTGTTTTGCCAATGATGTGTTTAGAAACCTTAGGAGTGAAATGGTCCAGCTTTTTCAGACTGCTTCTTAGCCTCTTCCCTAGCTTTTAAAGAATCTTTTATGTCTTGCTCAATTGCTTGGTCAGCTTCAGCTTCCTTCACCTAATCCTTCAATGCTATGATCTTGAAAGCATTTCTGTAGTTTACTATGTGTTCAACAAAATAGTCAACCATACTTCTTTGATCATCATATTTTTGCTCAATGGTCAAGTGAACCAGCTGCTCCAAAGTAGACTGGTCAAGGCTCTGGACATCAATGTTGCTCACCAAGGTGGTGACAACATGCTTTCCTTTCATTATCTCTAAGTTGTTGTTGTCAGAGATTCTTATTCCAGTAATCCCTTCAATATGTGTGAGTGGCTGCTGTTTTGTTTCCAGTCTCTACTTCAATGCTGCCTTCACATATACTGTCCCCATTATTCTCAGCATGTGAATAAAGTAACAGCAGTCACCCTTACATAATACATCCTGAATGGCTGGAAATGTTTTGGTCTTCAAAAAGGATACATAAGACGAGTGAAGTAGTTTAATCTCAACAGGATCAAATAGTCTTATGTCTTTAGCCATCTTTCCTTCTAACTTTCTCTCCAACACCACTTCAAAATGATTTTCGTCATAGTACCAGCGTGTGATTGGATGATTGTATTGGTTGCCTTCAATCTTTTTCATTATCAGCTTCAGATCAGAAGGTCTTAAAGGGTATCCTACTCTTTCAAGTAGTTCAAGGTCAACTTGTTCTGTTTGGTCTGTTTGTAGTTGTTTCCCCTTCCTGGCTATTCTTTGCTCTCTTCTCAATTTTTCAATGTGAAACTTATCCTCCTTATCTGCTTTGGCCTTCAGTTCATAATGCTGTTTGTGCATGTATGTTCTGAGGATATAGAAGTAGTCAGCTCCCCTTGGATTGTTTGAATGATTAACCATTCTCAATTGGAGAAGGTCCAGTCTATCTTCATATGTGAGGGTGCCTAGCTGGGATATGTATGACAAGTATTAGAAAAGTCTAGATACTCTCTTGATTAACACAGCATCCCATACCTCATCATATTTCCAGGCCACTATTTTTGTTTCATTTGCCCCAACAGTCAGAGAGATTTTGTCATAAAGCTTAACAAAATTAGTCTTCTCACTGATCATCTCTTTGACCTCATTTCTTTCAGGCCATAACCTGTGAGGCATGAACTCTCATGGTTCTTCAATAGGATGTAGTACAGGAGGAGCTTGGTGGTATGTTGAGAGAGAGGTTGCAGGATGAGGTTTGAAAACCTGTGGCTTCAGGGCATTTGAGAGCATGTTCTTGTATATCTCCCCATCCATATGTTTCATTTGGGACAATGACCTCCCAGCATAAGATCTGTATGGAATCCTTGTATGACTTAATCAACTCTTAACTTGTTGGTAATTCATTTTGTCTATTTACGGATCCTTTGGCATGTTCTTCTTCAACTCCTGCTGATCTTTTATTTCCTTATACCTTCTGTAGGTCTGCTCACTTTCATTCTTCATAACCTCTTGTAAGTCTTTTAATAGATCTGACTAGGTTTGAGAATGATATTCTCGATTGATGTGACCCAACCTCGGATTGAATATGCAGACTAAGTCAGTAATATAGTAACGGAATTACTATATTACAGAACAGATGTACTGAAGTAAATGTTTGAGTAAATGCAGCACAAGAACACAGAAGTCAAAGATGTAAAATATTGATGTTATAACTGTTGAAGACAGAAACTTCTTTAAAGTTAGGGTAAGAAACCCTAATTATAGGCATACATATTGCCTGTACAAAAGACTAAACTACCCTGATCTATACATGAGAATCAAGTCTAAGTACAAAATAAACATGAACATTTGTAAGTTGTTCATCCGCATTTATTGTCTTGTCATCAGCATTAACTTAGTTCATCCGCATTAGTTTATGCGGGTGAACAAGTCTAAGCATTTCTTCATTTTGGTCATCCGCATGAACTAATGCGGGTGAACAAGTCTTTCTCAGCATTTCCTTTTGTTCATCCGCATGGACTAATGCGGGTGGACAAGATATCAGCATTTCTTCTGTCTTCATCCGCATTAGTTAATGCAGGTGAACAAATACTTGTCAGCATTTGTTCAAAAGTTATCCGTATTAACAAATGCTGGAAATTCACACTTAGCTTTTTCTTGTCTTTTGTTCTTCTGTAAATAAGTTTTCTGTTGTGATGTTTTCCAACCAGAACAACCTCCAACCACCACTTAAGTTGGCAAGTATGATCCTTTCAGGGTCTAACAATACTCCCCCTAAGGATTATACTGCCTGGGTTCCTCAAGAGTGTGATGGTGGTGGTGGTTGTGATGATTCTGGTGGGTCTTGATGTAATGTCTTCTGTTGGACCGTTGTTGGAGAGATTGTTGTTGCAGCTTCATCAGGTACTACAGGTTCTGCCATAGAAGGGTTCAGGATTGTCTTGATCATGTTGGAAAAATCCTTTGCCTCTTTCATCTTGTCTCTGCTCAGCATATGAATCTTCATCTCACTCATGGTGTGGATTACAGCAATAGGCATTTGTTTCAAGGAGATGGGTTCCCAAACTGAAATTGATGATAACCCATCTCTATGAATCAGGAGGGAACCATCAGCATCCACTTCAAGCTTGACAATGTTTCCCATCTGCAGTGGTAGTTTCTTCTTCCTTCTTTGTTCTTTTTTATTGATTATCCTATCAAAGGCCATTTTGAGAATCTTGATACACTTAAGCATAAACTCTAAATCATCTTCAGCAGCCTTATTATTAAGGGATCTAAAGAGTCTTGTGTAGATGTAGTGCACATAGGATTCATCAAGCAATCTCACTTCATAACCACTAAAGATTCTGATCTCAGGAGCTTCTTTTCCTCCCCATTTCCTCTCAATAACCAATTCATAGGTTTCCTCATCATAAAACTCATTTGAAATCGGTTTGGTCTTGTGTGTTCTAGCAATCAATTTTCTTTTTAATGTTTCTGTTGGTTTCACATGCAGCTCTGGGAATACCACCTCTTCAGCCTCTCTTTTTCTTCTCTGTTCAAAGGAATTCCTGAATATTTTGTCTTTTCTAGTACAGATGACTTTTAAAGACTTGAAGTTATTAGTTCTCTTAAACATCTTTAGTATATCCACAAACTCATAACCCCTGTACATCCCATCATGATTGATTAGGTCCAGTTCAGCCAACTCTTTTAAATCATGGACCTTCATAGCATTAACCAAGGCTGTATATTCAGTAAAGAACTGCACCAGGCCTGAGATTCTCTTCACCATGAACATGTTCCAACTGCTATCGTACTTCCAGGCAATAATTTTCACATCTGTTTTGCCTTTGGGAGTAGATAGCCCTCTAATCTTCTCAGTAGTGGTCAATCCTACTTGAAGTTTCAGTTGTGAAGGTTCAATGAACCACTCTAGATTTTTGTGCAGAATAGGGGCCAGAACATCTTTGTCTTTTGTTTTTAATTGTACATCTTGTGCAGATGTTCTTGTTCTGGGCTTCTTCCTAATCACTTCTTCTTCAAGAGATTTCAGTCTATCTCTTTTCTTATTAATCATTTTCAACATAGCAGCCCTTAGTGAATTGGTTTTCATGTTCCCAAGCTTTCTTTTTGTAAATCCCTGTTTAGAAAGATAATCCTTCATCTCCCTATCTGTCATACTTTAGGGATCAGGATATGCTGTTTGGGCGTCATCCTTCTTTTCAGGCTTTGTGATACTAGGTGTTGGCTTGACAGTCTCTTTTATCTTCTCATATTCTGTTACAAATGTTGGATCTAGCAGCTTTTCCATCTTCTTTACCTCCTCAACAATCTCCTCATATGTCATGTTAAACACAATGTCAGCATCATAACCATGATTTATTAGACACATTTCATAAACCATGAGATCATCTGACTTTGCTTTTTCAATCATACTTTCTACCGATGGCTCAATAATTGCAGGGTTTTCCACATCAGTAGTTTTCTCTGTTTTGTCATCTTCATTCTCTCCTTCTTCCAACATTATGATTTCAAGAGTTTGTTGCAACTCTTTCTCTGCTTGTTCATGTTCTTCTAAGAATTCAGCAATTGCTGCCAAACTCCTTGGATCATCTTTAGCTTTCTTTTTGGGTTGTTCTTCCTCAACCACAGGCTGCTTTCCTTTTGCCTTTTCAATTAAGTACTTCCTCTTTCTATTGTATGTGATCACTCTTGGTCCTGATGTGGATGCTACATCAGTTTTGGCCTGTTGTTTTTCCTTAACAGCCTCCTTTTTAGCAGTGATCTCCTTTTGTTCAGCTTCTTCTCTCATCTTTTCAATTGTTTCTTTTTTCTTAAGCTCTTCACATAGGCTTTTTATCAAGTTTTGCTGATCAGTAGTTAAGGTAATGACATGAACAAGTTGTATCCTTAGTTCTTCTTCTATTGGGATAGGTTGAGATGGAATTACAATAATAGACTCGGAAGGGGATTTGGTGTTTTCGATGTAATCCCAGAATTCCTTATCTATAATGAATTCACTTGAAGAGAATCTGTCCATGTCATCCATAAGATCCTTCAACATAGCCTCATATTCAGTAGATGGATCCGAATGGACTACCATGTCCCAGCTATCATCATTTCTAACACCACTGGTTTCTTCTTGTTATGGAGGTACTGTCTTTTCTGTTTCTTCACCTTTTTCTTTTGTTGTTTCTCTTTGAACTTCATCCTTTAATTTAGCAATCAGTTCCAATTCAGCAATTCTTTTATTTAAGGCATCATTTTGTTTGGTCAGATCAGCAATAATTTCTGTTTGCATCTCCAACAGATGTTCTTGATCTTCCATAGCCAAAGTTTGGATAGCCACAGTGTCCACATGACCACTGATTTCTTCTCTTGACATCTTTAAAGAAGCTTTGAGCTTTTTGATCTCATCATCCTTTTCTTTCATATCAGCTTCATACTTGGCTTTTAATTCAATTAATTCTTTCTCCTTTTCATCAAGTTCCTGAATTCTGTCATTTATGATTCCTGCCCTTTTATCCAGAGTCTTTTCCATTTTAGCAACTTCGTGCATCAGATCAGATATCATCTTGTCTTTCTCATCTGGTCTGTTTATCTCAGATTTAGAAAAATTTATGAGGGACCCTCCTCTGAGATCATTTGTCTCTCTGGTAGTGGTGCAAATTGTTGATTATCCTCTCATCATTAGATGATTCAGTTGATGAACTGGTAGATTCACCAGATCCATCAGAAACAGCAGCAGCAGATTCATGTGAGGGGTTGTTGGAAGGTTTTTCATGAATGTGAATGGGTGAAGATGGAGAGGATATAATGGGATCAACCCTAAAAGGGGAATGAATCTCAGCATCATGTATTGAAGGCTCAATGTGAAGATCACCACCTACATCAACATATGGTGACATTGGCCTCAATGCTTCTTCATTTAATTCTGCATGCTCATCAATAGTGGGCTGTTCCTTAACTGTTTGATCAACTCTTTGTTGTGCAACATCAGTAACATCATCATGAGCAGCAGCCTCTTCATGAATAGGTTCCTCAGTAGGAACATCATCTTGCACTTGTTCTTGTATAACATGTTCTTCTTTTTGTTCTAATTCCTCATCCACTGGAACATCATCTTGTGGATTAATTTGTTGTTGCATCCAAGGAAAAAGTGGAAAGAAAGTACCACTGTAAAAATTTCTTGGATCCCTTTTTTTAATGTACTTGTAAGACCTTGCATTGTAATGAGGAACATCAAGGACAGGACCTTCTAATGCCAAATCAGGAAAGGCTTCATTTATTAAGCACTGAATAAATCTTAGGTACATGAGGAACATGTTTCTTCTTCCTTCTTGAACATTAGCAACCATACCATTAAATACATATGCTGAGTAGTTGTATGGTCTGTTTGAGCAGAGAGCGCAAACAGTGATGATGTAGTCAAGGGTATATCATTCCATCCAGTCTTCCTTTAGGATAAGCAGTGTTGCACATAATGAATGAGGAATCTCCATTGCAAATCAACCAACCCTTTGACTATCTGTTTATCCTCAAAACCACCTTCATATCCAATGTTTGCAAAAAGGGACATGATATCATCCTCATCAAATTCTGTTGGGGAATTAGGTTCATCTTCAAACTGCAAACATTGTCTTACAGTTTGCTCAGAGATTATCAAAGTATGATCATCTGTTATTCTTCCAAAGATGACTTTTTCTCCATCATCTTCCAAAACTTCAGCATTCCCCCAGAATGTTCTGATGTAATTCTCATAGATTACAAGTCTGACAGTTATGGCATGTGCCACTCTTATAGTGGTTATGAATCTTATCATGTCTCTGAGTCCTTCTGCTTCTAGGACATCAGGGTCAAGAAAGCCACTGACATTGTGGAGCTTACTCCAAGTCAGGTTTGCCATATGTAATCTCCACACAATATAAATGAATTAGTGAGAATTGTGCACAATATATCACAAATAGATATGAATTGTTTTTATTTGTTCAATTTTGACTTTTTAGGTCAAAATATTGATTATGCTTGTTACTGTTACATTAGGTTGGTTGACCTAATTTTGATTTTGAATGAAGACCAGTTCAAAATTTTTGTTTCTTTCTGTTGAGTTATAATGATGTTGATTGTGTCTTAACAAGTTTACATCTTAAACTGTTGTTTTGATTTCAACATTGTTATGAGACAGTATCCCCTATTCATCGATGTTTGAGGTGTTCTTAGAACCACAAGAAATCTTTGTTGTTTACACTGATCATTGGTTTTAACGAACTCTATCATTCATGTAAATCCATTTCTCTTGAGTGCATTTTAACAATTTCTCAAAATTAGGGTTCCATTTTAATACATTTGGTTCTACAGTCGAAGTTTTCAGAATCTGATAATCACCTTGTGGTTGACAATACTTCGATTTAACTGACAGTTTGGATGTTTTGATGTTAGATTTGAACACAATGATGCTTGATAAGAGAAGATTTGAACGTTTGAAGAAGAATATTTTCTGGCACTCGACGCACTATAAAAGTTCACTCAAAAATTTGAAAAGTAATAAATGACTCACATTAAATGAGTATTTATAATACATTTCCCAATTTTCACAAAATTTTACAAGTGCAGAAAATTTTACTACTGTAGCAAATGTAGTTACAGGATTTCAATGGACGCATTCACTGTAGCAAATGCTGATGAACAAACTAAGTTTGTCAGCATTTACTATAACGAATGCGAAAGAGTTAATTTTACCTATCCGCATTCACTGTAGCAAATGCAAATGGACAGTTCAACTTATCAGCATTTACTGTAGCAAATGCGTAAGAACAAATGACTTGTCTGCATTTCTAGTGACCAAATGTTGAGTTGAACTGTCCGCATTTACTGTAGCAAATACGGAAGAACACTTTGTATGTAACAACCGACCTCCAGGTCATAACCCTAACCTTTAACCCCTCCTGCATCATTATCCATACAATTAATATTAATGCAATATCACTATTACTATTACTATCAGTGTTATTATTACTATTGCTATTATTGTCATTTTTGTTATTTCATGTGCCATTTTGCATGAATTTGTCAGACCTAGCCATAGTATAGAATAACTTTGTGTTTCGGGAAAGTCAATTAGTCCATTTCAAAATTGAATCCTTATTGAAACAATTAAATATGTGTGCATACACACACAATTCACGGTGTAACATATACATATACATACTTAATACTTAAACAACTAATAAAAATTACCCACTTAAAATACTACACTACAAAATAATACTACACAATAACAAATTTTTATTTAAAATTTAAAACTAATTACACCCCACAAAGCTCCAAGATCGGCCGCCCCTTCTCTTCTACACCACCCAAACTTGCCACCATTCCCCTCCACTCCTATTACATGCAACACTTGAACCCACCCTCATTTCTCACCTCTCACTCTCTTCCCTCTTCTATCGAATTATCTCTAGCTGAAACACACACACACCCACGGTTCCAGCTTCGTTTCCGCCCCTAGTTGAAGTTCAAGCATCAAACATCATCGGTCAAGCTTCATACTAGCAAGAGCGTGCTATCTTGTGAGCCTTTGACACACGATTTCATCAAACTTGACTCTTCCAGCCCTTTTTTGAAGACTTCCAGACCGTTCTATCACTCTACACACTCTCCAAATCGTGAACCATACAAGAGTAAGCTTCATCCTACCCGAACCAAACTATGTCATGTGTTATTCTTTCTTCTATCCACCAAAACCATTAATTTCTTTGTTCTAACAAAATTCCACTGCCATCATCTCGTTCTTGAGGAGCTTTTAACTTCACTAGAGGTATCTCACATGAAATATTGGTCATGCTACGGGTGGAACACAAGTTACACCTAGAAAACCCCCTTTTGGGTGACTTTGACACCCATGAACTTTATGTTTTGTAACCCTCCGTAACCAAAGCTTGGGATCTGCTTAAAAATGGTTTTTAAACCTCCTAACAACCTGTTTTGAAAGTTACAAAACGATTTGGTGGTGAATGGGTACAACTAATATGTTTTACACATGTGTAAAGGGCTAAAATGGTAAAAATCTCCCAAATACAAGCTTATATTATGGTTACATGTTAGATCTGTGTATTAGAACTGATTTTCAGTAGGTTTTGGATGTTATTGGGCATATGAAATGTTGTCAAAAGCCGAAAAACTAAAATAGTAGGGATTATAGGCATTTTTGACTTATTCGGGGACTCGAAAAGGTGGTAAATTGACTTGAAAATATGAGAACATAGGGTATAACCATGTTAAAAATAGTTCCAGGCTCTAAAAAGGTTAACAAAGTGAAATTGGTCGAATTTGTGGTTAAATGGGTCTAAGAACAATTTAAATGAAATTTTTAGTTAAAACGGACCTTAACCGGGTGATTTTTGGAAGAAATTCATGGAAATACAAGAATAAACCTAAAATCTATGGGAAACTTGTTATTTCAGTAATATTAGAACTTTAAGACTTAAAGATGGTGAAAAATTGGTCAAACATGATTTTGAGCGATCGGTTTCGGGTAAAAACGCGCTTTAACGGGTCGAACTTAAAAACGAGACTTTCAACAAAAAGGGCTTAAGAATACATTCTTAACAGATTATAAAAACTTATTAAAAGACCTTAATATAATACTTCAAATTTTAATACATAAAATTATAAGGTTTAATACTTAACCGTTAAAAACCCCGCGGTTTCACCGTAACCGGTAACGTAAAAACACATGTTTACCAATTAAATTCTAAAGTTCTAAAAATTGGAAGTTTAACTTGATTAAGATGTATTATTTAACTCCAAAATCTGTTATTTTGTTAAAAAGGCCATTAAATGTAAAGAAGCAAACGTTAGGGTAGAAATTGTAAATTCTGAAACTTGATGGGCTAAACTGTAAATTCTGCCAAAACTCTATAAAACGACCCTATGAACATGTAATCACTTGGTAACTTAATTTAACTGGTATCAATGACCTAATAGTGTAAAAACCTATAATTATCCATAAGAAACCATGACTTACTATAAAAGGAAACTTTCTAATGCAAGCCTTGGCAAATCTAAACTAGTTGAACATTTAACCCCTTAACACATTATTATCTACCTCGTATGACCTTAGAATTAGTGGCTTAACACTTAATATTGTTGGTAGGGTGCTAAACTTGATACCTTCACGGTACACGAAGAACTCGTTACTTGAAGCTCTAAGGTGAGTTCTAGTGTCCCCTTTTAACTACTGTTTTTGGGGTGAAGCATGCTCTATTTAAACTGAAATTTTCTGTGCTATAATATGCTGCTATATGTTGTGGAAATGTTAGAACCTGCTTTTACTTTTATTACGATCATTAATTCTTGTGTGAACCGCTTGTTTTATATGGGTAGATCTACTTGGGGAATCCCCCACACACAGTGCCTTCCTTGATGAACGGGAAGGGTACCACACTGAGATCCTATGGGGTAGTTTGTGGCATGTGACAAGTTTTAATAAGATACTAAGGTGAACCATCCGGAAGGTATGGTCCACCATATGAGGTTCAGTTCTTCCCTCGGGATTAGCCGGTGTAACATAACTTTAGAAGAGGCTAGCCGGGACTGAGTGCAGGGTTGATTGTGATCCCCACAACTATGATACTATGATCTATGAATTTTAAATCAAATGTGGATTCTTTTGAATCATTTTGTTTTGAACTTTAAGCACTTGAATTCACTAACTTTTTAGTTGACACAAATTTCTTTTGAGCATGTTTCAGGTAATCCTTGAAGGGAGTCTAGCTGTGTAGAAGACTTGACCTAGCACCGTGACCATGACATTGGCTTGTTTTGATTTTCAATAAATTTGGACTTATTTCTATTTATTTCGGTGGGGAACAATTTGTATTGTTGAAAACTTATACTCGTATGGGTGGTTAGACCCACATCTAGCCCGGTATTTCTTTAAACTGTAATGCCATGTGATGTTCTCTCCTTTTGTGCTCTTATGATGGTTTGTTTCCGCTGCCATATATTGTTACTAGTCTGTGAAGTCCCATCCTACCTGGGCCCGGGGTGTGACAGATTCGTATCAGAGGCAAAGGTTGTAGAGAAGTCAGGAATACCATAGTAGACCCTAGGCTACAACCCTGATACCTTAGGACCGTCCTCATGGAAAGTGTTGGGATGATCGGGTTGGGTAAATTGATTATTACAATTGATCAACATAATCATGAACTTACCAGACGCGTAAATTCTAGCATGGATCGTTAGGCAATAATTGGACTTTTGTTTAAATGTTATAATTCTTAAAATTTTCTTTGAGTGGTTTAAGGGTTTCTTAAAATGAAACTACTTTATTTGTTAATCATTTGAAGAAACTAAGGATTGATGATACTATTGATAACTGATACCTCTGGTATTTGATACTGTTGGGATATCTGATACTATTGCCATCACTACTACTATAAGTACTATTATTATTGCAATCATGAGCTATAAGAAACCAAATTACTCATGATATTTCTTACAGGACATCGAGGCTATGGCTGACAAGGGGAAGGCACCTGCGTACCCGACTGATGGTACTGCACCAGTTGGCATCCCTAAGAGGGCGAAGTCGCGGACAGAGTATGAAGAATACTTGAGAAGATGCGGACACCCGGGCTGGATAACTGTTACGTCTGATGACACTGAGCCATCGGAGGACTCTTCCTTGACATCTCCCTCCAGGAGCCGGACGCACTCCCAGTCACCGCATGTCGCAGCTCCTACACGCTCACCTATCCCACCTATCGGGAATAGGGGTGCACGTGTTATCACCCGCCCACACAAGAGTACTAGGCCAGGACGTTCAGTCTCTTTTAGGATGCCACCTAATCCTCCACCACCTGTTAGGACATCGACACCTGCACCACTGATGTTTGACCGGCTCCGACACCACCTACATGATGAGCACTGGATCCCACCGAGGCACAGCATGTATTATGGCCCTAGTGTGCATGTTGGTGACCAGTACTCCCAGTATAGCTACCGGGCAAGCGACGTAGGTCCCTCTGATGCTGCATTGGACGAGATTCTGAAGACCGTCCTTCGTCATGAGCTGACACTCCAGCACGCCACTCGGACCTCTCATTCCGCCCAGTTTCAGGCCATGATGGCTTCGCATGGGGTCCAGCAGTTGGAGCAAGAGAAAAGGAAGAAGAACTCAGGGTGGCTAGGGTGGCTAAAGAAGAAATGGATGTGAGAGCAGGGGGCGGGGGGGGGGGAGATGTGGGATTATTTGTCTCTTAGACAGTTGAAGGAAACAATTTTATTATTATCAGACACTATTATTATTATGTATTATGGGGGTGATGGCACCTTCCAAATTGTAAGAGTTTAACTCTGATGCATTTCTATTTCGCTGATACTATTAACCCTATCTATCTATGAAACTACTTCTTATGGTGTTGATTCTGCAGGGTAATTTGTATTGAATTGCAATGTGATATGTCATGTGTAGGAATTTTGTCTTGCATTCTTTTTGGGTTGAACTGTCTTAAAATTAATTTAATGGAACATATTAAAGGTATTTAGTGGTGCGTATATTACACACTCTCCTGTTAGAACGTGGTATATTAGGATAAGTGATGCATGGGCTGTTGAAATCAAAAATTTATGAGATGCTAAACAAATTTATCTGTGATGCTACCAGAATGCTGACCAGACAAGGAACCCATATTGGAAGATCAGGAGCTACGAGTGGTCATCATGAGGAAGCTAGACCAACCGGCAACCAACCCCTTACTCAACCAGGAGCTTCCCGTGGAGAGAATGTCAATCAGGGGAACGATGAGTGAATTGCCAACCTCGTAGCACAACAAATTGCTAACGCCATCCCGACCATCATCGCCCAAATTAATGCGGACCGGAATAACCCCAGTGGTAATGGTGGATCTGGGAGCAATGAGGGCAACAATGAGGAAGTTGAAGCACTAAGGAATGGATGCTCCTACAAGACCTTCATGGCATGCAAGCCGAAGGATTTCTATGGTACCGAGGGTGCGATTGAGACGTACCGATGGATTGACGAAATGGAAGCCGTCCTAGATGTCAGTGAATGTAAGATGGAACACATGGTGAGGTATGCTTCCCAGTCACTCAAGGGATCAGCACTGGAATGGTGGAAGACTGTTACTCAACCCCGGGGAAAACACGCTGCTAACTAAATAAGTTGGACCAAATTCAGGGAATTGATAACCAACAAATACTACCCCATCAATCAACTGGAGAAACTAGAGTCTGAATTTTTAAGCCTGGAAATGAAAGGCCCTAACTACATCGAGTACATCAACCGCTTCTTAGCCCTGGCTCAACTGGTGCCACATCTGGTGACAACGGAATCCAAGGGCGTAGCACGTTTCATATGGGGACTACATCCTAGAGTCAGGGGTATGGTTCGATCCTCTAGGCACCCAACCCTGCAAGCTGCGGTCGACCTCACCAGTAGTTTGACCGATGATCTAGTTAGGGCTGGATGGACTGAACAAAACAGGATAGAGGAAAGGAGGAAGCCGATGGGTGAGAAGAGAAAATGGTTTGAGGGGAAGAAGGCAATTGGTAGCAGCAGTGGGTCAAACAAGAAGAGTTTTGAAGGTATGAGGCGAGAAGACCAGGGTGGAAGGACTCGAAAGCTATACTCGGGAACAAGCCCATTCTACAACAAGTGTAAACTGCATCATCAAGGGGAGTGCAACCCGATGCCCTGCTTCCGATGCAAACAACCGGGTCATCTGATTAAGGATTGTACGTATGTGCCAGGTAAACAATGCTATGAGTGTGGAGATCCAGGACACATGAGGAATAAGTGTCCTAAGCTGGGGAGAGATAAGGACGCCAGACCCAATAAGCCCAAGGGATGAGCATTCGTAATGGATCCAGCCGGTGCTCGTAAGGAACCTGATGTGGTCAATGGTAAGTTCCTTATAAATAGTCATCCTGCTACCGTTCTATTTGATACTAGAGCAACTGCTAGTTTTGTCTCTAGTGCTTTTAGGCCTTTGATTGACTTGAGTGCATGCATCCTGACTGATACGTTTACCGTAGAATTAGCTAACGGTAACATCTTAGAAACTAATGAAGTCATCCAGGATTTCTTAATGAACCTAGAAGGTAGTACATTTAAGATAAATCTGATGCCAATTAAGCTAGGAGGATTCGATGTGGTTGTTGGCATGGATTGGCTGGCTAAGAATAGAGTCGAAATAGTGTGTGATGAGTGCCTACTTAGGATACCATTGAATGCCGGGAAGGTGTTAGTTGTTCATGGTGAAAGATGTAACACGTTATATCCTATGATATCCCATTTGAAGGCAACCAAGAGTCTCATGAAGGGATGCCCAGCTTTCATAGTTTACGTGATAAAAGCCAAAGAGGAAAAAAAGATTGAGGATATACCAGTGGTTTCGGAATATCCGGAGGTATTTCCCGAAGACCTACCGGACTCCGTCCTACCCGTCAGGTTGAATTCCAAATAGACGTATTGCCTGGTGCTGCACCGGTAGCTAAAGCACCGTACCGACTTGCCCCTCCCGAGATGAAAGAACTAATGCTACAAATCCAAGAGCTACTCAACAAGGGGTTTATACGACCGAGTGTGTCTCCATGGGGTGCCCCGGTGCTATTCGTGAAAAAGAAGGATGGGACCCTACGTATGTGTATTGATTACCGGGAACTAAACAAACTGACAATAAAGAATCGTTACCCTCTTCCGAGAATCGATGACCTATTCGATCAACTGCAGGGGGCAAACTACTTCTCCAAAATAGACATAAGGTCAGGGTACCATCAACTGAAGATAAGAGAGGAATACATACCCAAAACAACCTTTAGAACTAGATATGGACATTATGAGTACCTGGTTATGCCCTTTGGACTGAAAAATGCACCAGCGGCATTTATGGACCTCATGAACCGAGTGTGCGGCCCATATCTAGACAAATTTGTGATTGTATTTATTGATGACATCCTGATCTACTCCCGTGGAAAGGAAGAGCATGAGAAGCACCTTAGGCTGATTCTCGAGTTGCTCAAGAATGAGCAACTATATGCCAAGTTTTCCAAATGCGAATTTTGGATGCGGGAATCCAATTCCTAGGGCATGTCTTAAATGAAGACGGAATTCAAGTGGATCCTTCAAAGATAGAGGCCATTAAGAATTGGAGAATTCCGGAAAATCCTACCGAGATAAGGCAATTCCTTGGATTGGCCGGATACTATAGAAGGTTTTTCAAGGACTTCTCACGTATTGTACAACCGTTAACTGCCTTGACCAAGAAGAATACAGCTTTTGAGTGGGAACAGGAGCAGAACGAAGCATTCGAATCACTCAAGGAGAAACTATGTAGTGCGCCTATCCTCGCCCTCCCAGAAGGAGTTGAAGATTTCGTGGTCTATTGCGACGCCTCGCGTCAGGGACTGGGATGCGTGCTAATGCAGCGTAACAAGGTAAATGCTTATGCATCCAGACTGCTGAATGATCATAAGAAGAACTACACAACGCATGATCTAGAATTGGGTGCCGTGGTATTTGCACTCAAAATGTGGAGGTATTACCTCTATGGCACGAAGTGCATTATTTACACTGACCATAAAAGTTTGCAACACATTCTTGATCAGAAAATGCTAAACAAGCATCAGAGAAGATGGGTTGAGCTATTGAATGATTACGAATGCGAAATCCGCTATCATCCCGGCAAGGCCAATGTAGTGGCGGATGCCTTGAGCAGGAAAGAAAGAGAAAAACCCCTTCGTGTCCGTGCCTTAAGGATGAGTGTGTATACTGACCTTATTACGAGACTAAAAGAAGCTCAAGGTGAAGCGCTAAAAGAAGATAAATTATTAGGGGAGTTGTTAACAGGAATGGAGAAGTGGTTAGAATTAAGCAACGATGGTATATATAAATATGAAGGAAGAACATGGGTACCAAAGTACGGGGGAATTAGAGAGGTGATCCTAGACGAAGCCCATAAATCTAGGTACTCGATTCACCCCGGAAGTGACAAAATGTACCAAGATCTAAAGGCACTTTTCTGGTGGCCTGGAATTAAGAAATCAATCGCCGTATATGTTGGGAAGTGTTTAACGTGCGCCATGGTGAAGGCTGAAAATCAAAAACCGTCAGGGACGTTACAACAGCCTGAAATTCTAGAATCAAAATGGGATAACATCACAATGGATCTTGTTACAAAACTACCTAGAACTTTCAGAGGACATGACGCCATCTGGGTAATAGTTTACCGGTTAACTAAATCGGCTCATTTCTTGCCGATTTGAGAGGACAACGACCTGACGAAGTTGGCCCAACTGTACATCGACGAGATAGTGATCAGGCATGGGGTGCCACTATCAATCATCTCCGACCGTGATAGTCGTTTCACTTCTCATTTCTGGAAGTCACTCTAGCGGGCTTTAGGAACTCGTCTGGATTTAAGCACTGCTTACCACCCACAAACTGACGGTCAGAGTGAAAGAACCATCCAAACCTTGGAAGATATGCTAAGGGCTTGCGTGATTGACTTTGGAGGGAACTGAGATAACCATCTTCCTCTAGTAGAGTTCTCCTACAACAATAGTTATCACGCAAGTATAAAAGCAGCTCCCTATGAAGCCCTATATGGCAGGAAATGCCGATCACCGTTGAGTTGGAATGAGATCGGGGATAGTCAAGTAATGGGACCCGACATTGTGATGGAGACCACTGACAAGATATTTAAAATTAAGGAGCATTTAAGAGCGGCCAGAGGCCGTCAGAAGAAATATGTTGACAGAAGGCGAAAACCTTTAGAGTTTCAATTGGGTGACAGGGTAATGCTAAAAGTAGCACCATGGAAGGGGACTGTGAGGTTTGGAAGAAAAGGAAAGCTAAGCCTGAGATATATAGGACCATTTGAGATACTAGCAAGAATAGGCCTCGTGGCGTATCAATTAAAGCTACCGCAAGAGCTAGGCCACATACATGACACCTTCCATGTGCCAAATTTGAAGAAGTGCATGGTAGACAAAGCCATGGAGTTACCCCTGAAGGAAGCAAGGATTAATGACAAGTTGAACTTCATGGAAGAGCCTGTAGAGATTACTGACCGGCTGGTTAAGAAACTCAGGCGAAGTCGTATACCCAAGGTCAAGGTAAGATGGAATTCTAGGCAAGGACCTGAATTCACTTGGGAGCTAGAAGACGAGATGAGAAAGAATTATCCACCTCTCTTCAAACCCACTCGTTCCGAAACTTATGGAAGCTAAAATTTCGGGACGAAATTTCCTAAACGATGAGAGAATGCAACAACCGACCTCCAGGTCATAACCCTAACCTTTAACCACTCCCGCATCATTATCCATACAATTAATATTAATGCAATATCACTATTGCTATTACTATCAGTGTTATTATTACTATTGATATTATTGTCATTTTTGTTATTTCATGTACCATTTTGCATGAATTTGTCAGATCTAACTTTAGTATAGAATAACTTCGTGTTCCGGCAAAGTCAATTAGTCCATTTCAAAATTGAATCTTAATTGAAACAATTAAATATGTGTGCATACACACACAATTCACGGTTTAACATATACATATACATACTTAATACTTAAACAACTAATAAAAATTACCCACTTAAAATACTACACTACAAAGTAATACTACACAATAACAAATTTTCATTTAAAATTTAAAACTAATTACACCCCACAAAGCTCCAAGATCGGCCACCGCTTCACCCCCCCCCCCTCTCCACCAATCTCTTCTCTTCTACACCACCCAAACTTGGCACCATTCCCCTCCACTCCTATTACATGCAACACTTGAACCCACCCTCATTTCTCACCTCTCACTCTCTTCCCTCTTCTATCGAATTCTCTCTAGCTGAAACACACACACACCCACGGTTCCAGCTTTGTTTCCGCCCCTAGTTGAAGTTCAAGCATCAAACATCATCGGTCAAGCTTCATACTAACAAGAGCGTGCTATCTTGTGAGCCTTTGACACACGATTTCATCAAACTTGACTCTTCCAGCCCTTTTTTGAAGACTTCCAGACCGTTCTATCACTCTACACACTCTCCAAATCGTGAACCATACAAGAGTAAGCTTCATCCTACCCGAACCAAACTATGTCATGTGTTATTCTTTCTTCTATCCATAAAAACCCTTACTATCTTTGTTCTAACAGAAGTCCACTGCTATCATCTCATTCCTGAGGAGATTTTAACTTCACTAAAGGTATCTCACATGAAATATTTGTCATGCTAGGGGTGGAACACAAGTTACACCTAGAAAACCCCCTTTTGGGTGACTTTGACACCCATGAACTTTATGTTTTGTAACCCTCCGTAACCAAAGCTTGGGATCTGCTTAAAAATGGTTTTTAAACTTCCTAAAAACCTTTTTTGAAAGTTACAAAACGATTTGGTGGTGAATGGGTACAACTAATATGTTTTACACATGTGTAAAGGGCTAAAATGGTAAAAATCTCCCAAATACAAGCTTATATTATGGTTACATGTTAGATCTGTGTATTAGAACTTATTTTCAGTAGGTTTTGGATGTTATTGGGCATATGAAATGTTGTCAAAAGCCGAAAAACTAAAATAGTAGGGATTATAGGCATTTTTGACTTATTCGGGGACTCGAAAAGGTGGTAAATTGACTTGAAAATATGAGAACATAGGGTATAACCATGTTAAAAATAATTCCAGGCTCTAAAAAGGTTAACAAAGTGAAATTGGTCGAATTTGTGGTTAAATGGGTCTAAGAACAATTTAAATGAAATTTTTAGTTAAAACGGACCTTAACCGGGTGATTTTTGGAAGAAATTCATGGAAATACAAGAATAAACCTAAAATCTATGGGAAACTTGTTATTTCAGTAATATTAGAACTTTAAGACTTAAAGATGGTGAAAAATTGGTCAAACATGATTTTGAGCGATCGGTTTCGGGTAAAAACGCGCTTTAACGGGTCGAACTTAAAAACGAGACTTTCAACAAAAAGGGCTTAAGAATACATTCTTAACAGATTATAAAAACTTATTAAAAGACCTTAATATAATACTTCAAATTTTAATACATAAAATTATAAGGTTTAATACATTCTTGATACCTTCACGGTACACGAAGAACTCGTTACTTGAAGCTCTAAGGTGAGTTCTAGTGTCCCCTTTTAACTACTGTTTTTGGGGTGAAGCATGCTCTATTTAAACTGAAATTTTCTGTGCTATAATATGCTGCTATATGTTGTGGAAATGTTAGAACCTGCTTTTACTTTTATTACGATCATTAATTCTTGTGTGAACCGCTTGTTTTATATGGGTAGATCTACTTGGGGAATCCCCCACACACAGTGCCTTCCTTGATGAACGGGAAGGGTACCACACTGAGATCCTATGGGGTAGTTTGTGGCATGTGACAAGTTTTAATAAGATACTTAGGTGAACCATCCGGAAGGTATGGTCCACCATATGAGGTTCAGTTCTTCCCTCGGGATTAGCCGGTGTAACATAACTTTAGAAGAGGCTAGCCGGGACTGAGTGCAGGGTTGATTGTGATCCCCACAACTATGATACTATGATCTATGAATTTTAAATCAAATGTGGATTCTTTTGAATCCTTTTGTTTTGAACTTTAAGCACTTGAATTCACTAACTTTTTAGTTGACACAAATTTCTTTTGAGCATGTTTCAGGTAATCCTTGAAGGGAGTCTAGCTATGTAGAAGACTTGACCTAGCACCGTAACCATGACATTGGCTTGTTTTGATTTTCAATCAATTTGGACTTATTTCTATTTATTTCGGTGGGGAACAATTTGTATTGTTGAAAACTTATACTCGTATGGGTGGTTAGACCCACATCTAGCCCGGTATTTCTTTAAACTGTAATGCCATGTGATGTTCTCTCCTTTTGTGCTCTTATGATGGTTTGTTTCCGCTGCCATATATTGTTACTAGTCTGTGAAGTCCCATCCTACCTGGGCCCGGGGTGTGACAGATTCGTATCAGAGGCAAAGGTTGTAGAGAAGTCAGGAATACCATAGTAGACCCTAGGCTACAACCCTGATACCTTAGGACCGTCCTCATGGAAAGTGTTGGGATGATCGGGTTGGGTAAATTGATTATTACAATTGATCAACATAATCATGAACTTACCAGACGCGTAAATTCTAGCATGGATCGTTAGGCAATAATTGGACTTTTGTTTAAATGTTATAATTCTTAAAATTTTCTTTGAGTGGTTTAAGGGTTTCTTAAAATGAAACTACTTTATTTGTTAATCATTTGAAGAAACTAAGGATTGATGATACTATTGATAACTGATACCTCTGGTATTTGATACTGTTGGGATATCTGATACTATTGTCATCACTACTACTATAAGTACTATTATTATTGCAATCATGAGCTATGAGAAACCAAATTACTCATGATATTTCTTACAGGACATCGAGGCTATGGCTGACAAGGGGAAGGCACCTGCGTACCCGACTGATGGTACTGCACCAGTTGGCATCCCTAAGAAGGCGAAGTCGCGGACAGAGTATGAAGAATACTTGAGAAGATGCGGACACCCGGGCTGGATAACTGTTACGTCTGATGACACTGAGCCATCGGAGGACTCTTCCTTGACATCTCCCTCCAGGAGCCGGACGCACTCCCAGTCACCGCATGTCGCAGCTCCTACACGCTCACCTATCCCACCTATCGGGAATAGGGGTGCACGTGTTATCACCCGCCCACACAAGAGTACTAGGCCAGGACGTTCAGTCTCTTTTAGGATGCCA
Source organism: Flaveria sonorensis (assembly GCA_025506505.1). Classification (NCBI taxonomy): domain Eukaryota; kingdom Viridiplantae; phylum Streptophyta; class Magnoliopsida; order Asterales; family Asteraceae; genus Flaveria; species Flaveria sonorensis. The sequence goes on along the minus strand of CM046435.1, from coordinate 13,394,245 downwards.
CCTAATCCTCCACCACCTGTTAGGACATCGACACCTGCACCACTGATGTTTGACCGGCTCCGACACCACCCACATGATGAGCACTGGATCCCACCGAGGCACAGCATGTATTATGGCCCTAGTGTGCATGTTGGTGACCGGTACTCCCAGTATAGCTGCCGGGCAAGCGACGTAGGTCCCTATGATGCTGCATTGGACGAGATTCTGAAGACCGTCCTTCGTCATGAGCTGACACTCCAGCACGCCACTCGGACCTCTCATTCCGCCCAGTTTCAGGCCATGATGGCTTCGCATGGGGTCCAGCAGTTGGAGCAAGAGAAAAGGAAGAAGAACTCAGGGTGGCTAGGGTGGCTAAAGAAGAAATGGATGTGAGAGCAGGGGGCGGGGGGGGGGGGAGATGTGGGATTATTTGTCTCTTAGACAGTTGAAGGAAACAATTTTATTATTATTAGACACTATTATTATTATGTATTATGGGGGTGATGGCACCTTCCAAATTGTAAGAGTTTAACTCTGATGCATTTCTATTTCGCTGATACTATTAACCCTATCTATCTATGAAACTACTTCTTATGGTGTTGATTCTGCAGGGTAATTTGTATTGAATTGCAATGTGATATGTCATGTGTAGGAATTTTGTCTTGCATTCTTTTTGGGTTGAACTGTCTTAAAATTAATTTAATGGAACATATTAAAGGTATTTAGTGGTGCGTATATTACACACTCTCCTGTTAGAACGTGGTATATTAGGATAAGTGATGCATGGGCTGTTGAAATCAAAAATTTATGAGATGCTAAACAAATTTATCTGTGATGCTACCAGAATGCTGACCAGACAAGGAACCCATATTGGAAGATCAGGAGCTACGAGTGGTCATCATGAGGAAGCTAGACCAACCGGCAACCAACCCCTTACTCAACCAGGAGCTTCCCGTGGAGAGAATGTCAATCAGGGGAACGATGAGCGAATTGCCAACCTCGTAGCACAACAAATTGCTAACGCCATCCCGACCATCATCGCCCAAATTAATGCGGACCGGAATAACCCCAGTGGTAATGGTGGATCTGGGAGCAATGAGGGCAACAATGAGGAAGTTGAAGCACTAAGGAATGGATGCTCCTACAAGACCTTCATGGCATGCAAGCCGAAGGATTTCTATGGTACCGAGGGTGCGATTGAGACGTACCGATGGATTGACGAAATGGAAGCCGTCCTAGATGTCAGTGAATGTAAGATGGAACACATGGTGAGGTATGCTTCCCAGTCACTCAAAGGATCAGCACTGGAATGGTGGAAGACTGTTACTCAACCCCGGGGAAAACACGCTGCTAACTAAATAAGTTGGACCAAATTCAGGGAATTGATAACCAACAAATACTACCCCATCAATCAACTGGAGAAACTAGAGTCTGAATTTTTGAGCCTGGAAATGAAAGGCCCTAACTACATCGAGTACATCAACCGCTTCTTAGCCCTGGCTCGACTGGTGCCACATCTGGTGACAACGGAATCCAAGGGCGTAGCACGTTTCATATGGGGACTACATCCTAGAGTCAGGGGTATGGTTCGATCCTCTAGGCACCCAACCCTGCAAGCTGCGGTCGACCTCACCAGTAGTTTGACCGATGATCTAGTTAGGGCTGGATGGACTGAACAAAACAGGATAGAGGAAAGGAGGAAGCCGATGGGTGAGAAGAGAAAATGGTTTGAGGGGAAGAAGGCAATTGGTAGCAGCAGTGGGTCAAACAAGAAGAGTTTTGAAGGTATGAGGCGAGAAGACCAGGGTGGAAGGACTCGAAAGCTATACTCGGGAACAAGCCCATTCTACAACAAGTGTAAACTGCATCATCAAGGGGAGTGCAACCCGATGCCCTGCTTCCGATGCAAACAACCGGGTCATCTGATTAAGGATTGTACGTATGTGCCAGGTAAACAATGCTATGAGTGTGGAGATCCAGGACACATGAGGAATAAGTGTCCTAAGCTGGGGAGAGATAAGGACGCCAGACCCAATAAGCCCAAGGGATGAGCATTCGTAATGGATCCAGCCGGTGCTCGTAAGGAACCTGATGTGGTCAATGGTAAGTTCCTTATAAATAATCATCCTGCTACCGTTCTATTTGATACTGGAGCAACTGCTAGTTTTGTCTCTAGCGCTTTTAGGCCTTTGATTGACTTGAGTGCATGCATCCTGACTGATACGTTTACCGTAGAATTAGCTAACGGTAACATCTTAGAAACTAATGAAGTCATCAAGGATTTCTTAATGAACCTAGAAGGTAGTACATTTAAGATAAATCTGATGCCAATTAAGCTAGGAGGATTCGATGTGGTTGTTGGCATGGATTGGCTGGCTAAGAATAGAGTCGAAATAGTGTGTGATGAGTGCCTACTTAGGATACCATTGAATGCCGGGAAGGTGTTAGTTGTTCATGGTGAAAGATGTAACACGTTATATCCTATGATATCCCATTTGAAGGCAACCAAGAGTCTCATGAAGGGATGCCCATCTTTCATAGTTTACATGATAAAAGCCAAAGAGGAAAAAAAGATTGAGGATATACCAGTGGTTTCGGAATATCCGGAGGTATTTCCCGAAGACCTACCGGACTCCGTCCGACCCGTCAGGTTGAATTCCAAATAGACGTATTGCCTGGTGCTGCACCGGTAGCTAAAGCACCGTACCGACTTGCCCCTCCCGAGATGAAAGAACTAATGCTACAAATCCAAGAGCTACTCAACAAGGGGTTTATACGACCGAGTGTGTCTCCATGGGGTGCCCCGGTGCTATTCGTGAAAAAGAAGGATGGGACCCTACGTATGTGTATTGATTACCGGGAACTAAACAAACTGACAATAAAGAATCGTTACCCTCTTCCGAGAATCGATGACCTATTCGATCAACTGCAGGGGGCAAACTACTTCTCCAAAATAGACATAAGGTCAGGGTACCATCAACTGAAGATAAGAGAGGAATACATACCCAAAACAACCTTTAGAACTAGATATGGACATTATGAGTACCTGGTTATGCCCTTTGGACTGAAAAATGCACCAGCAGCATTTATGGACCTCATGAACCGAGTGTGCGGCCCATTTCTAGACAAATTTGTGATTGTATTTATTGATGACATCCTGATCTACTCCCATGGAAAGGAAGAGCATGAGAAGCACCTTAGGCTGATTCTCGAGTTGCTCAAGAATGAGCAACTATATGCCAAGTTTTCCAAATGCGAATTTTGGATGCGGGAATCCAATTCCTAGGGCATGTCTTAAATGAAGACGGAATTCAAGTGGATCCTTCAAAGATAGAGGCCATTAAGAATTGGAGAATTCCGGAAACTCCTACCGAGATAAGGCAATTCCTTGGATTGGCCGGATACTATAGAAGGTTTTTCAAGGACTTCTCACGTATTGTACAACCGTTAACTGCCTTGACCAAGAAGAATACAGCTTTTGAGTAGGAACAGGAGCAGAACGAAGCATTCGAATCACTCAAGGAGAAACTATGTAGTGCGCCTATCCTCGCCCTCCCAGAAGGAGTTGAAGATTTCGTGGTCTATTGCGACGCCTCGCGTCAGGGACTGGGATGCGTGCTAATGCAGCGTAACAAGGTAATTGCTTATGCATCCAGACTGCTGAATGATCATAAGAAGAACTACACAACGCATGATCTAGAATTGGGTGCCGTGGTATTTGCACTCAAAATGTGGAGGTATTACCTCTATGGCACGAAGTGCATTATTTACACTGACCATAAAAGTTTGCAACACATTCTTGATCAGAAAATGCTAAACAAGCATCAGAGAAGATGGGTTGAGCTATTGAATGATTACGAATGCGAAATCCGCTATCATCCCAGCAAGGCCAATGTAGTGGCGGATGCCTTGAGCAGGAAAGAAAGAGAAAAACCCCTTCGTGTCCGTGCCTTAAGGATGAGTGTGTATACTGACCTTATTACGAGACTAAAAGAAGCTCAAGGTGAAGCGCTAAAGGAAGATAAATTATTAGGGGAGTTGTTAACAGGAATGGAGAAGTGGTTAGAATTAAGCAACGATGGTATATATAAATATGAAGGAAGAACATGGGTTCCAAAGTACGGGGGAATTAGAGAGGTGATCCTAGACGAAGCCCATAAATCTAGGTACTCGATTCACCCCGGAAGTGACAAAATGTACCAAGATCTAAAGGCACTTTTCTGGTGGCCTGGAATTAAGAAATCAATCGCCGTATATGTTGGGAAGTGTTTAACGTGCGCCATGGTGAAGGCTGAAAATCAAAAACCGTCAGGGACGTTACAACAGCCTGAAATTCTAGAATCAAAATGGGATAACATCACAATGGATCTTGTTACAAAACTACCTAGAACTTTCAGAGGACATGACGCCATCTGGGTAATAGTTTACCGGTTAACTAAATCGGCTCACTTCTTGCCGATTTGAGAGGACAACGACCTGACGAAGTTGGCCCAACTGTACATCGATGAGATAGTGACCAGGCATGGGGTGCCACTATCAATCATCTCCGACCGTGATAGTCGTTTCACTTCTCATTTCTGGAAGTCACTCTAGCGGGCTTTAGGAATTCGTCTGGATTTAAGCACTGCTTACCACCCACAAACTGACGGTCAAAGTGAAAGAACCATCCAAACCTTGGAAGATATGCTAAGGGCTTGCGTGATTGACTTTGGAGGGAACTGAGATAACCATCTTCCTCTAGTAGAGTTCTCCTACAACAATAGTTATCACGCAAGTATAAAAGCAGCTCCCTATTAAGCCCTATATGGCAGGAAATGCCGATCACCGTTGAGTTGGAATGAGATCGGGGATAGTCAAGTAATGTGACCCGACATTGTGATGGAGACCACTGACAAGATATTTAAAATTAAGGAGCATTTAAGAGCGGCCAGAGGCCGTCAGAAGAAATATGTTGACAGAAGGCGAAAACCTTTAGAGTTTCAATTGGGTGACAGGGTAATGCTAAAAGTAGCACCATGGAAGGGGACTATGAGGTTTGGAAGAAAAGGAAAGCTAAGCCTGAGATATATAGGACCATTTGAGATACTAGCAAGAATAGGCCTCGTGGCGTATCAATTAAAGCTACCGCAAGAGCTAGGCCACATACATGACACCTTCCATGTGCCAAATTTGAAGAAGTGCATGGTAGACAAAGCCATGGAGTTACCCCTGAAGGAAGCAAGGATTAATGACAAGTTGAACTTCATGGAAGAGCCTGTAGAGATTACTGACCGGCTGGTTAAGAAACTCAGGCGAAGTCGTATACCCAAGGTCAAGGTAAGATGGAATTCTAGGCAAGGACCTGAATTCACTTGGGAGCTAGAAGACGAGATGAGAAAGAATTATCCACCTCTCTTCAGACCCACTCGTTCCGAAACTTATGGAAGCTAAAATTTCGGGACGAAATTTCCTAAACGATGAGAGAATGCAACAACCGACCTCCAGGTCATAACCCTAACCTTTAACCACTCCCGCATCATTATCCATACAATTAATATTAATGCAATATCACTATTGCTATTACTATCAGTGTTATTATTACTATTGATATTATTGTCATTTTTGTTATTTCATGTACCATTTTGCATGAATTTGTCAGATCTAACTTTAGTATAGAATAACTTCGTGTTCTGGCAAAGTCAATTAGTCCATTTCAAAATTGAATCTTAATTGAAACAATTAAATATGTGTGCATACACACACAATTCACGGTTTAACATATACATATACATACTTAATACTTAAACAACTAATAAAAATTACCCACTTAAAATACTACACTACAAAGTAATACTACACAATAACAAATTTTCATTTAAAATTTAAAACTAATTACACCCCACAAAGCTCCAAGATCGGCCACCGCTTCACCCCCCCCCCTCTCCACCAATCTCTTCTCTTCTACACCACCCAAACTTGGCACCATTCCCCTCCACTCCTATTACATGCAACACTTGAACCCACCCTCATTTCTCACCTCTCACTCTCTTCCCTCTTCTATCGAATTCTCTCTAGCTGAAACACACACACACCCACGGTTCCAGCTTCGTTTCCGCCCCTAGTTGAAGTTCAAGCATCAAACATCATCGGTCAAGCTTCATACTAGCAAGAGCGTGCTATCTTGTGAGCCTTTGACACACGATTTCATCAAACTTGACTCTTCCAGCCCTTTTTGGAAGACTTCCAGACCGTTCTATCACTCTACACACTCTCCAAATCGTGAACCATACAAGAGTAAGCTTCATCCTACCCGAACCAAACTATGTCATGTGTTATTCTTTCTTCTATCCACAAAAACCCTTACTATCTTTGTTCTAACAGAAGTCCACTGCTATCATCTCATTCCTGAGGAGCGTTTAACTTCACTAAAGGTATCTCACATGAAATATTGGTCATGCTAGGGGTGGAACACAAGTTACACCTAGAAAACCCCCTTTTGGGTGACTTTGACACCCATGAACTTTATGTTTTGTAACTCTCCGTAACCAAAGCTTGGGATCTGCTTAAAAATGGTTTTTAAACTTCCTAAAAACCTGTTTTGAAAGTTACAAAACGATTTGGTGGTGAATGGGTACAACTAATATGTTTTACACATGTGTAAAGGGCTAAAATACTAAAAATCTCCCAAATACAAGCTTATATTATGATTACATATTAGATCCGTGTATTATAACTGATTTTCAGTAGGTTTTGGATGTTATTGGGCATATGAAATGTTGTCAAAATCCTAAAAATTAAAATAGTAGGGATTATAGGCATTTTGGACTTATTCGGGGACCTGAAAAGGTGGTAAATTGACTTGAAAATATGAAAACATAGGGTATAACCATGTTAAAAATAATTCCAGGCTCTAAAAATTTTAAAAAAGTGAAATTGGTCGAATTTGTGGTTAAATGGGTCTATGAACAATTTAAATGAAATTTTTAGTTAAAAACGGGCCTTAACCGGGTGATTTTTGGAAGAAATTCATTGAAATACAAGAATAAACCTAAAATCTATGGGAAACTTGTTATTTCAGTAAGATTATAACTTTAAGACTTAAATATGGTGAAAAATTGGTCAAACATGATTTCGAGCGATCGGTTTCGGGTAAAAACGCGCTTTAACGGGTCGAACTTAAAAACGAGATTTTCAACAAAAAGGGCTTACGAAGACATTCTTAACAGATTATAAAAACTTATTAAAAGTCCTTAATAATACTTAACCGTTATAAGGTTTAATACTTAACCGTTAAAACCCCCGGTTTCACCGTTACCGGTAACGTAAAAACACATGTTTACCAACTAAATTCTAAAGTTCTAAAAATTGGAAGTTTAACTTGATTAAGATGTATTATTTAACTCCAAAATCTGTTATTTTGTCAAAAAGGCCATTAAATTTAAAGAAGCAAACTTTAGGGTAGAAATTGTAAATTCTGAAACTTGAGGGGCAAAACTGTAAATTCTGCCAAAACTCTATAAAACGACCCTATGAACATGCAATCACTTGGTAACTTAATTTAACTGGTATCAATGACCTAATAGTGTAAAAAACTATAATTATCCATAAGAAACCATGACTTGCTATAAAAGGAAACTTTCTAATGCAAGCCTTGGCAAATCTAAACTAGTTGAACATTTAACCCCTTAACACATTATTATCTACCTCGTATGACCTTAGAATTAGTTGCTTAACACTTAATCCTATCGGTAGGGTGCTAAACTTGAAACCTTCTCGGTACACGAAGAACCCGTTACTTGAAGCTCTAAGGTGAGTTCTTAGGTCCCCTTTTTACTACTGTTTTTGGGGTGAAGCATGCTCTGTTTAAAATGAACTTTTCTGTGCTATAATATGCTGCTATATGTTATGGAAATGTTAGAACCTGCTTTTACTTTTATCACGATCATTAATTCTTGTATGAACCGCTTGTTTTATATGGGTAGATCTACTTGGGGAATCCCCCACACACAGTGCCTTCCTTGATGAACGGGAAGGGTACCACACTGAGATCCTGCGGGGTCGTTTGTGGCATGTGACAAGTTTTAATAAGATACTAAGGTGAACCATCCGGGAGGTATGGTCCACCATATGAGGCTCAGTTCTTCCCTCGGGATTAGCCGGTGTAACATAACTTTAGAAGAGGCTAGCCGGGACTGAGTGAAGGGTTGATTATGATCCCCACAACTATGATACTATGATCTATTACTTTTAAATCAAATGTGGATTCTTTTGAATCCTTTTGTTTTGAACTTTAAGCACTTGAATTCACTAACTTTTTAATTGACACAAATTTCTTTTGAGCATGTTTCAGGTAATCCTTGAAGGGAGTCTAGCTATGTAGAAGACTTGACCTAGCACCATGACCATGGCTATCTCGTTTTGATTTTCAAACAATTTGGACTTATTTCTATTTATTTTAGTTGGGAACAATTTGTATTGTTGAAAACTTATACTCGTATGGGTGGTTAGACCCACATCTAGCCCGGTATTTCTTTAAACTGTAATGCCATGTGATCTTCTCTCCTTTTGTGCTCTTATGATGGTTTGTTTCCGCTTCCATATATTGTTACTAGTCTGTGACGTCCCACCCTACCTAGGCCCGGGGTGTGACATTGTACATAGGCTGATGAGTTGGACTGTCCGCATTTTCTGTAGCAAATGTGAAAAAACACTTTGTTGTCCGCATAAGTTTTACTTGTACAAATACAGTTACCCGTATTGGTTAAATGACAGGGTTACCTTCACCCATATTAACCAATGCTCTTACCCAAATTAAATTTTGAACTTGGTCAAAAGTTAATGTTGTTACAATGGATGGTTCTGACTGGTTTTGCACAGCTATTTTTGATTTTTATGAAGATGAGTCTGCATTATTGGTGCTTTATGAAGATTTAGCAAATTCTGAGATTGTCAATTCTTGCTTGGATTGACTTGTATCTTTGATGAGATACATGTTTCCCAATATGACTGATTTTGGGCTTTGTGCATCTTCTGAAGCAGATTATGGTATAATTTCCATACAGACACAATCACTTCAAACAATATTGCCAGTTATATGTTTTTTGTGATTTTGTAAATATTTCCTTGTAAATTTTGTTACTCCCCCTAAAGTTTATATCCATATCGGATAAAAACTTTAAACAAATTTATAAAATTTAAGGAAAATATTTCTGAATTTTGATTGTTTAGCATATTTGTAAATGAAGTGATTTTGTACTATTGTTTGAAATTTTGGGATCATATCAATCTTGTCTTTCATAAGTGCAAGTTGTCATTCAACTGATTGATTGAAGGTATGTTTGTCCTCTTAAACTCATGCTTGGTCAATATTGTAATGCATGTGATTTTTATCATGTTTTGATTTAATTAAACATTCAACATGAACCTCACACTCATAAGCATAGCAAGATCAACTATTCTCATATACTGTATGGTAGAACTTTTTCACAACTAAATCCAAAAAGATTCCCAATGAGGAACACATTTATCTTCTATTCCAAGTTGAGCCTACCCTCATATCAGGTAAGTCATGTCAGTCTTTCAAGATATTAAAAAGATTCCCAGGTGTGTTTAGATATGAATGAGATTCATAAGGTATCATGACCTGGTGTGTTTAGGTTACTACACATACATACACCTGGATAAGTTAGATACTTACATGCTCTGAGATGATGCATTCACAGTTGAATGTGATCTTTAGTTTATCACAGCATTTATCTTCTATTCCAAGTTGAGCCTACCCTCATATCAGGTAAGTCATGTCAGTCTTTCAAGATATTAAATTAAGCATGGTGAATGATATAACAACTGTAATTATATCATTTCCCAAAGAAGTAAAAAACATGAACTTGAAAAAAAATTGATTTCTTTTTGTAATTTTGAGAATTTTTGATGTTTTTGTAAATTTTTGATTTTTACTCAAGGTTAATCATGCCAATTGATTAGACTAAGAATTCAAACCGACATGGGTCAAATGCCTTAGTAAACAAATCAGCTAGCTGATTGTTTGTGTTAACCTGAATCAGCTTGATTAAACCTTTTTCAGCACAATCTCTCAAAAAGTGAAATCTAATTTCAATATGTTTTGTTTTGAGTGCTGAACAGGATTGTTTGTTATGAAGACTGCAGTAGTGTTGTCAATATGGATTGAAGTTTGCAAGAAATTATAACCATAATCAAGTATCTGGTTTTGAATCCAAAGAACTTGAGAACAGGAAGCTGATGCTGCAATGTATTCAGCTTCAGCTGTCGATACAGAAACATTAGTTTGTTTCTTGCACTGCCATGACACCAGTCTGGGACCAAGAAATTGACAATCGCCAGATGTGGACTTTTCTGTTGAAATTGCATTCCCCGTAGTCACTGTCCATGTATGCATAGAGATGAAAGTCTCCTTCTTTAGGATACCATAATCCAAGAGCAGGTTTGCCCTTAAGATATCTAAATATCCTCTAGAATGCATTCACATGAGATTCCTTGGGATCTGCCTGATATCTGGGACAAACATAAAGACCAAACATAATGTCAGGTCTACTGGCTGTTAAATACATGAGTGAGCCAATCATGGATCGATAAAGAGTTTGATCCACAGATTTGCAATCTGTGTCTGGACCAATCTTCAATTTTGTATCAATAGGTGTTCTGATGGACTGACAGTCTACAAAGTGAAACTTCTTCAACATGGATTCCATATATTTTGACTGGTTGATGAAGATTCCACTGGATTTTTGTTGTACTTGAAGACCTATGAAGAATGTGAGTTCTCCCATAGCACTCATCTGAAATTTTGAATGCATAAGATCTTCGAAGTCTTTGCAGAGTTGTTTATTGGTGGAGCCAAAGATGATATCGTCCGCATAAATCTGGACAAGCAGCATCTCATTTCCTTTTCTCTTTCTGAACAAAGTCTGATCAATCTTTTCTCTTTTATAATCATTGTCAAGAAGAAATGATGACAGAGTCTCATACCATTTCCGAAGGGCTTGATGTAAACCATACAGAGCTTTATCAAGCTTGTATACCCTGTGAGGGAAATCAGGATCCTCAAAGCCTGGTGGTTGACTCACGTAGACTTCTTCAGAGATCTTTCCATACAAAAATGCACACTTTACATCCATTTGATAAACTGTGAATTTCGTGGATACAGAGTACGCATGAAAGAGTCGTATGGCTTCTAGTCTGGCAACAGGAGCAAACACCTCGTCATAATCTATTCCTTCTTCTTGTGTGTAGCCCTGTGCTATCAACCTTGCTTTGTTTTTGATGATGATCCCTTTATCATCAGTCTTGTTTCTGTATAGCCATCTGGTGTCGATAGGGTATTGACCTTCTAGAAGATCGACCAGTTGCCATACTTCTTGTTTCTTGAATTGTAGCAATTCTTCCTACATTGCCTCAATCCAACTATTGTCTTGAAGAGCCTCTTTAATGTTTTTGGGTACAGTTTGACACAGAAACAAGAAAACAAACAGATGTTTGCACTACTTGACTTGCTTCGTGTCACCCGCTCGTCTAAATCACCAATAATGTTGGACACTGGATGATTCTTGTGTGTCCTGGTAACTGGAATCAAATCACCAGCAATGGACACATCAAGATTGGAGACATTCATATCATCTTGGTGAGAGGCATCTTGTGGTGGTGATGTGGGAGAATGATGAAAGGAATTAGAAGGTTCAGCATTTTCAGCTTCAGCGGCACTTTGGATACTTTCATCATTAGATTTTCTGTTGTTTTCAACTGGTGCACAAGCTGGTTCAGGGTTTCTCACTTTAGTTGATGGCTCAGCTGAAGGAGAAGGCATTGAGCTATGATCAGCCTCAGTTGAAATACTTTGATGTTGGGTGACTAGTCTCATAGGATTAGCTTGTAGTGGCACTTCCTCATTAGCTTGATGATTAGAAGAAGGTGGAATCATAGGAAAATCAGTTCTTCTATCCGCTGAGCCAGGATCCTACATTTGACAAGTTGAACTGATCAAAAGTTCTTGTAAATAAGTCAATATCAAACAACCAATCAGGACCGTTTGATGATTTGGGAAAAGAGTGCTCATTGAATTGAATGTTTGTTGATTCATCAATGATGTTTAATCTAGGAATAAACACCCTAAAAGCCTTTGAAACAGAGGAATATCCGACAAAGAATCCTTTGTCAGACTTAGGAGCAAACTTTCCTAAATGATCCCTAGTGTTCAATATTGACACCGGACATCCAAACGACTTCAAGAATCCAATAAATGGTTTTCTATGAAAAAGAAGTTCATAAGGAGTTTTACTGTGTTCTTTAATTATCAGAGTTCGATTTTGCACAAAACAGGCAGTGTTGACAGCTTCTGCCCAAAATGTAATAGGCAGTTTTGCATCTGCCAGCATTGTTTGTGCTGCTTCAATTAGTGTTCTATTCCTTCTTATAGCCACCCCATTTTATTGTGGAGTTCGAGCTGCACTAAATTGATGAACAATGCCTTTGTGTGTGCAAAACGAACTAAGATCCTCATTTTTGAATTTTGTCCCATTATCACTTCTGATTGATTTTACTTTTAAATCAAGTTGATTTTCTATTTTTGTGATAAAATCTTTTATTATTTGGGACGCCTCATTTTTATGAAGTTGGAGTAAGACCCATGTAAATCACGTAAAGTCATCTATGATCACCAAACAATAGTGCTTCTTTCCAATACTCATGACATGAGTTGGACCAAAGAGATCCATATGAAGTAACTTCAAAGGAGAATTGTTTGTGTTCACAAGCTTTGGCTTATGTGAGGATTTATGTTGTTTTCCTTTAAGACATGCAGTACAGTGATCAACAAAATGAAATTCTTTTTGAGGTAAACCAATTACATGGTTTCCTTTGACCAATCTGTTCATGTTTTTAAAGTTTGTGTGTCCTAAACGTCTATGCCAAAGTTGTGACTCATCAAAAGATGCTTTAGACAAAAGACATGTCTCTTCAGACGGATGAGCAGAATTAAGATTTAAAACATAGGTGTTATTCTTCCTTAGTGTCTTCAAGACAACCCATTCTTCAGGAATGGGAAATCCTGGTTTCAGAATGTAGCAATGAGTGTCTGTGAAGTGAGTGGAATATTTCTTGTCACAGATTTGAGACACGCTGAGGAGATTGAATTTCAGTTGCTCGCAGTAGTTCTTTTTATCAAAGCTCAACAGTCCATTTGTCATAGATCCTTCTCCAGTAATTCTACCGCCTTGTGACTCTCCTCCAAATGCTACAGTAGTTCCTTGAATATGATTGAAGTCTTGAAGGAGGGAACTGTCTCCAGTCATGTGTCGGGAGCATCCACTGTCCACGTACCATAAGCTATTGGACCTGTATGAATGACCCTACAAGCATAAAAAGAACTAGTTAGAATTTGGAACCCAAGCCATAATGTTTTGGGTTGTCCTTTAGCATCAATCACAGTTACCTCTTGATATTTTCCTTTTGTTTGAGTTTTAGAGGAAGATGATTTCAGCACTTTTCTATTACTTCTTTGAAGTTTGATTTTATCAATTTCATCTGATGTGTTAGAAGAGTATACAAATCTTTCCTTTTGATTTTTGTGTAAAGGTTGAACAGATTTTTGCTTGTCAGTAATCACTTTAATTTTTAACTTTTGATGAGAATTCAGTGATTTGTTCAGGTTTGTTGAACTTTTGTGTCTGACCTTGTCAGTTGGAACTGATGAAATTGGCTTGCTTTGTGAAATTTTCAATCCTTTTTTATTTAAGTAACAATCAATTGTATTATGATTGGTCATATCACATAATGAACAATATTTCTTAAAATGACAGTTTTTCGTTGAGTGAATGTTCATGTCACAGATAGAGCAGTACTCAGTGAAGTAGCACTTATTTGTGTTGTGATTTGTCATATCACAGAATTCATAATACATTTGATTGTCCTTTAATCTTGATGAAGAAGTCACATCAGTCTTTGGGGTGCCAACAGATTGTTTCACAATTCTGACTTGCTTTGTTTTTGTGGACTGACGTTGCTTCTTTCTGGATTGCCTTATTTCCCTATCGAATTGTTCTACTTGTTCTTTGTTGAAAATATCAAACCCAATTCCTTGTCTGATATTTGATGAAGATGGTGAATCATATTTCACTTTAGATTTTTGTACAACGGTGGTTTTCCCTTTGGTGAGTAAGGGGACTTTGGCTTTATCCTTGAATTTCAATGAAACCTTATCTAATTTGCCTGAATTTTTTGGAGATATGATCTCATAATCAGATCTGCTTCCAGCAGTTGGTTTCACTGAGCATTCAGTAGTGTGATTCATTTTAAGATTTTGTGGAACAAATTTTACATAAGGCACAATAGCTTTGACTGGGCTCTTTGGTTTCTTGATAACCACAGGTTTGTCTGAGCACTCTTTGATTTTGATAGGATGACCCAATCTGATTTTATCCTCATCAGTTTCAATGTAAACACCTGGTTTGTTTTGAGGATTTGTTGTTTGAGAAATCATTGATTTGGTTTCAATAATTTTAAATTCTTTTGTATCTGATTGAGTAAGTGACTTCGGCATAACAGTGTAGTTATCATTATATGGAGGAGGACAAGTTTTGTACCCTATCCCAGTCATATCTTTAGCCTCCTTTTGAGACTCAAGTAACTCTTACAGCTTGATAGATGGGAGCTGAAACTTTTCAAGTTTCACTTCAGTAGCTGATTGCTTAGCTTTTGACTTGGTCAACAATTCAGTTAACCTCTTATTTTCAGCCACAAGTGTGTACTTTTCACCATGGAGTGTTTCCATGTCGGATAACAAAGATTTGATTTTAACTTCATATGATTTCACCGTTTCTTCTTTTATTTTATTAGCCAATTTATGATTGTGTTCCCTGTACCCCTATACTTCTAGAACACATTTTTCAAAACATAAATTAGATTTTACCTCAGATGGCATTGGGCTTGGTCCATCATTGATATGTGCCATAAGTGCATGATTTTGAAACTGTGGTTGAACTTCCTCAGCATACAAGCTCCAATCACAAACTCCATCTTGTCTGATGACAAGTGCATTTGAAGTTTGTTGATTACTTCCTTAAGATTGATGAGTCAGCAGAGGTTGTCTTTGCTGGATTGGCTGTTGCTGATTCTGCTGCTGGTACAGATGAGAGTTGCTTGATTGAAAGTTGGTATTGTGTTGAGATGAATGCTGGCCATGTGTGGGTCTTTGAGAGTTTGGGTTGCTTCTCCTGGGAGAATTACATTCCTGAGAGAAATGACCAGTCATTCCACATTTAAAGCACTTAACCTTGGATTTGTCATACCCCAGCTTGGTATTCTCATTGAGACTCAGTTTCTTCCCTTTATGAAAGAACTTCTTCGCTCTCATGGCAATCATGGCCATCTGCCATTGTAAATCCATTTCTTCAACATCATCAGGATCCATCTCTTCCAGATCCTCTTGAATCAAGTATGCTGATGTGAGTCTTCCCCCAAGATAGGCTTCAAAGCTAGCAACAAAGGCATTGTAAGTAGCCTTCTGTTCTTTAGATATTTGCTCATTGGGCATACTACAGGGTGTTGCAGTGGGTTGAGCAGAAGATGAGGGTTTATGTTGTTGATCAGCATATAATCCAGTTGTCTTTGAAAGGTCACCGGTTGAAAAAAAGTCATCTTCTTCAATCACAAATGCGTTCGCAACAGAATGAGTTTCTGATGGAAATTGGTAAGCCTCAATGACTTGTGGTCCACTGAGATTTCTACTCCTTTCATCCAACTCCAAAGCCTTAATTTTGGCAATCATGATATCCAAGCTTGTACTCTCCAAATCAAGGGTATTCTTTAACATAGTGACATTTTATTTCCAGCCTTCAGGTAAACTGTGCAGCATTTTCTTATTCAATTCTTTTTCTTTGTAAGTGACCCCCATGATTTCAAGATCATTTACAAGTTGAACAAATCTATGAAGTTGTCTTGAAATTGACTCTCCTTTGGTGTGATGAAAAGTTTCATATTGGTTTATCAGTTTATCTTTGATAATTTCAGTCACTTCATTACTTCCTTCACACATGATCTGTAGAGCATCCCACACCCCTTTAGCTGTTCCATATTTTTCTAATCTTTTCAGAACATCCATTTTTAGTGCTTGTGTAAGGATGGAATAAGCTCTAAGATCAATCTTGATTTTCTTATATTCTTCATCATCAAGATTTAAATTGGGATCCTCAATGGGAATTCTTGCAGTTTTGTACTGAGCAGCTTGATCAGCATTTAGAGACAGTGGAACGTAAGGACCTTTGCAAATAGATATCTAGTAGTCAGGATCTACACCTGTAATGTAGTTTCTAAAACGAATTTTCTACTGCTTAAACACAGATTTGTGTTTAAGCAGAGGAGGTTTAGAAGCATGCCCAATTTCAAAAAGATTGTGAGAGTCCATGTTAGGTAAACTGATTTTAACTTGGTTAAGTAAGGTTTAAAGTTGATTTTAAGTTTGAGTAGTGAGTTGCTCTCTGAATTTTCTGTTCACAGTCTTTACCAGATCTGTTACGTTCAGATCTGTTAGCCGGAAGGAGTTCTATGTTTTTGTTGTTTGTGAGTGTGAAGGTTCATCAACAACAGATCTGTATGGTATCACTTCTTTGTGTTCGATTTCAGTGTCTATGTTTATGAGAAGTATAGATCTTGCTGATAAACAACTCAGTCTACAGTTCAATTGAATTTCACATAAAATCTGAAATGCTTTTGTGATGAATTCAAGAGCCAAGGCTCTCATACCAACTGACTGGGTTTGAGAATGATATTCTCAGTTGATGTGACTCAACCTCAGATCGAATATGCAGACTAAGTCAGTAATATAGTCGCGGAATTACTATATTACAAAACAGATGAACTGAAGTAAATGTTTGAGTAAATGCAGCATAAGAACACAAAAGTCAAAGATGTAAAATATTGATGTTATAACTGTTGAAGACAGAAACTTCTTTAAAGTTAGGGTAAGAAACCCTATTTATAGGCATACACATTGCCTGTACAAAAGACTAAACTACCCTGATCTATACATGAGAATCTAGTCTAAGTACAAAATAAACATGAACATTTGTAAGTTGTTCATCCGTATTTGTTGTCTTGTCAACAGCATTAACTTAGTTCATCCGCATTAGTTTATGCGGGTGAACAAGTCTAAGCATTTCTTCATTTGCTCATCCGCATGAACTAATGCGGGTGAACAAGTCTTTCTCAGCATTTCCTTTTGTTCATCTGCATGGACTAATGTGGGTGAAAAAGATATTAGCATTTCTTCTGTCTTCATCCGCATTAGTTAATACAAGTGAACAAATACTTGTCAGCATTTGTTCATAAGTTATCCGCATTAACAATTGAGAGAACCTCACACTTAGCTTTTTCTTGTCTTCTGTTCTTCTGTAAATAAGGTTTCTGTTGTGATGTTTTCCAACTAGAACAACCTCCAACCACCTCTTAAGTTGGCAAGTATGATCCTTTCAGGGTCTAACAAGATCCTTTACTTCGGATAAGTTCATTGTTATAAATGCATCATAAGGAAAACCTCTTGATACTAACTCTATCCCCATGAGTGTTTCTGGATCATCTAAGAATAGATGTTGAATGTTTTGGATTTAATCTTCATCGTCATCTTCTTCTTTTTCCTCCTCAGAGTATGATATGATTATATTGCTGTTTATTAGAACTCTGTGCAATTTCACCACCTTCTTCTAATTGACCTTGCTCAGCATAGTCATGTTGTTCTTGTTTTACCTTAAGTAGCTTGTATGGAGGAGATTTTGGTGATTCAGGCTCAACTGTTTGTTTTATTTCCTTTTATGAAGAACCTAAGTAAGTTCTTTTCCTTTTCCTCTCATAGGTCATTATTTGAGGAGATGATGATGATGCTTCTGCTATTGCTTGTTCAGGTTGAACAGAGGCAGATTCAGCAAACTGTCTGATCAGTTCCATTTGCTTTGCAGTTAGAGGATTATATGGAAGTATGCTTGTTTCTTGTGACACAGGATCAGGTGTATGAAAATGCTGTCTCAAGATTGGTGAATAATGGATGTTCTCATAAGGATTTGAATCACTGAACAGCTGATCCATGGTGTATGTTTCTTCAGGGATGATTAGTGTTAGTTCAGTTGGTTTAGATTGGCTTTGCTGTGTTTCTTCTACACCAATTTCTTCTTCAGAATCACTCAAATGTTCAACAATATCTGCTGAATGTTCTTTCTCATTCAGCTGAGTATCTGTATGTTCAAGCTCTCTGTTTAACCTTTTGATTTCTTCAGCTTGAGCCTCTATTATCTTCTTTAGTTTATCAACTTCACTTTCATTTGTTATTGATTGATTAGCCCAGTAATCAATTTCAGCTTTGGCTATAAGAAGTTCATTATCCTTGACTTTTGGTTTTCTTTGTGTTTGATCAAGCTGTTGTTCTACAAACTTAACAATCAGCTTTTGTGCTTTTTGATCAGTCTTAAGCTTATGAATCTCTTGTTCTTTGTCCTTCAGCTTGTCTCTCAATTTCTTAGCTCTTTTATTTGATCTTTCAATGAGTTTATTATATTCAGTGAACAGAAACACCTTAGAATGCTCAATGTCTTCTTCAGTTAAAGCTTCACTGCTTGGTTCAACTTCTTTAGCAGTTGTGTAAGTTTGAGCAGGTTCTGGTTCATGAGAAGAGGTACCAACCTCCTCATGCTCATCTGATTATTGCTCAAGAGTTGTATCAATATCTCTTAACAGAGATGAAAGTGTTTGTTGATCTGAGAGGTTAGGGCTATGTGGTGGTGAAAGGAATTGAGTTTGTTGTGGGCTGAATGGTTGACGTGGGCTGAGTGGTTGATGAATGATTGGTCGTGGTTGTATGATGGGTGCTTGTTGAATGGCATGTTGAAATAGCATGAATGGTTCATCCTGTCCTGGAATATTCAGATATACCTCAGGAACAGGAATGTCATAGTCAATCATGTATGGAGATACAGGCACCTCATCTCCTTGATAAAGGCTGGATTTGATCCTAGTAAACACATGTTCATTCAAGTGAACAGGGTGAAAGATGGCTCCCTCTTTGGGTATGTTTGGTAACAGATCATCAATTATCATCTGTAGGAATCTTGGAAACATCTGAAATTTGTTCCTCACCTTTGTGATGTTATGTACCATGCCATTAAGTATTTGTGCAGTAAAATTGAATGGTTTCCTTGCAATAATGCTAGCAATGGCACATGAAGCCCTTAATGATGTAGCATCCCAACCAATTTTCTTGTTTGTTATGGTTTTCTGATATGTATGCATTAGAATTCTAAATTGAGCACACATATAGGATTTCTTAATCTGTTTCCTTTCAATTGTACCAGTGTATCCAAATTGTCTGAATACATGCAACACATACTATTCATCAAACTCAACAAGGCCTTCTGCATCAACTTCTCCTAATTGTAGAACCCTTCTTATTAATTCTTCAGAGATGATGATTTGCTGATCATGAATAGTAGATACTACTACTTGTTCATTATTCATCTCTTCCAAGTATGCATTAGTCCAGAATTGGACTATGTGATCCTTACATATGTCTGGTCTAGCTGCCATTGCATGAACCAGTCTTGTTTGCCTGATTGCTTGGATCATGTCTCTGTAGATCTCTGACTTGGGAGAGTCAGGATTTAGGAATGCACAGATGTTGTGATACTTGACAAACACCAAGTTTGCAATATCTGCATAAAAGAAGACAAATGTTAGTGATTATGTATTATATATGCATAATTGCTTGAAATGATGAAAAGTTGATTAAGTGTTAATTTGTATGTTTGTATAATGATAACTTATGTATGTTTAGAAATTGTTGTTTGATTAAAAATGAATGGTTTGGGTGTGTTCAATGATAATATTAGTTTGACTTTTACAAGACAACTGATGAATGATTTTGTTTGTTTGAAAATTTTGTTTGATATACTCCTTTATGAATAAAAACTGATTTCTGATGAGTTTTGATGTTTTACCACAATTAACAAGTTCATAAGCATGCATAAATTATACATTATATCAGTTTGATTTTGGTTTTCAGTTTGACTTTTATAAGTCAAAATTTCATTTAATGCATATTCAATGCATATACATTAAATGTCTGTTTGATTTGTTATTGCCAAAAGTAACTGATTATGAATGTTTGTTATGGACTTTTAAAGATGTATATCAAGTAATAACACATTTCAATCACATTTCAATCATTTTGTTAGATCAAACATTGATTTTGAATGGGTTTTCAAATGAACATCATGACTGTTCATGATCATTATGAACACATAGTCAAATTTCACCAAATCAACAGCCTAAGTACATTCGACTAAGTCCTATTAACATAGATTTAATGTTTGATTTGATTAATAACATCACTTTATTCATTATTGATTATATGTAAACTGTTCGACTGAGTCGAACAATGTATGAATCAGAAGTCAATCTGATGTTGTTTGAATGAATGATTTAATGTTTCAATCATGCTGTTATACCATTTTGATCAACAGATCAATGATAAATCAGAGTTTGTTTGGGTTTAGAATAAACATAGTAACTAGGGTTTACGAGGGTTTTGAAGTGTTTGAAAATTTTTAACTGTTTTCTCTCTCTCTTTACTGGTGAAAAAGAAAAAATGTGCAAGTATGGTTTATATGCACAGCGGACAAAACACTATCAGCTATGGACACAGTGTTCATGCGCACAACATCCGCAGTATGAACAGTGTTCATGCGCTGTGCAAAAATGAAATTAATTTAAGGTTATCCGCTGTATGAACAGTGTTCATGCGCTGTGCATTTTACACTGTGCGCTGTATGTTGTACTGTGCACACAGCGGATGAACAATTTGTTCATGCACTGTAAACCCTTGGACCATTGTACTGATTGTTCATAGCGGATGAACATTTGTTCATACGCTGCGGACACTTGAATGATTTGATGGTTTGTTCATAGCGGATGAACAATGTTCATGCGCTGTGGATCCTTGGATCATATGTTTGATATGTTCGTAGCGGATGAGCAAAGTTCATGTGCTGTGGAACCTTTGAATGTTTTAATGAATATTCATAGCGGATGAACCTTGTTCATGCGCTGTGGATACTTTGAATGTTATTGAGTGGATGTTCACAGCGGATGAATAGTGTTCATGAGCTGTGGACACTTGTAATGTTTTGCCTGGTACTGTTCCCACAGCGGATGTTATATTTGTTCATCCGTTGTGTGAACAGTTGTCAAAATTTTAAAAATTTTAAAAATTTTGTATGTTTTGAAATCTTTTCTTCCGAAGCAAGTATTTTACTTCCGAAGGAAATTTTGTTTTCTTTTAAAAAACAAATTTGTTTTTTTTTCTTCCAAAAGAAGATTTTGAATGTTAATTTTTGTTTACGTCAAAATGTTTGTTTAAAATGTGATTTAAAATGTATGTTAAAATATTGAATTTTAACATATTCAATATATGAATGATTTGATATCACTCATAAGCAATATTGTGTAATAAAATAAACAAATGTATGTGTGTCAACCTTCTGTTTGTTAGTGTTGGCTTGACATGGCTTTGTTTGATTTTCAAAACATGATAAACAATGCATAATTCTGCTGCCTTTGATAATTCCATGTTCAATTTCTCCCCCTAATTTTTTGCATAATTATAAAAACTTTTTATAAAATGACAAAGATTTATATGATTTAATATGGAAATTATCAAAGTCCAATTTGCTTGTTTGTTAATAATATAGCAAGAGAAGATATTATCTTACTAAAAATGAATGTTTATCATTTTTTACAGATGAATCTCTTGCACATACCATGAGATCATACTAGTCTACATTTCTCACTGAGTTGTTTGTATGGTTTTGGGAATAGACATAGACAAGTACAATGTTGATTGTAGATATATTGATCCACTTAAACTCAAGCATGGTATTAATGGTTGATTTAAACAGTGAATGATTATCATGTTTTGAGTTGATTGACATGAGATGTATGTACCCCACATCTGATTGTATGATTGGTACAACCCTCCTCAAGATATGCTAGAAAGCACTTTCAATACTTAAAACCTAGCTACTTAGGAGTATAAATGCTCAATATTATCCATGATGGTTGATCCTCATTGGGATTCTTTTTCACTTCACTTTGGAAGGTGATCCTTTGTAACACCCCAAATTTTTATTTTAAAGACAAGAAAAGGAAAGT
The DNA here is from genome assembly GCA_025506505.1 of Flaveria sonorensis. Classification (NCBI taxonomy): domain Eukaryota; kingdom Viridiplantae; phylum Streptophyta; class Magnoliopsida; order Asterales; family Asteraceae; genus Flaveria; species Flaveria sonorensis. The sequence continues at coordinate 13,372,066 of CM046435.1, read as the reverse complement.
AATAGAAAGAAAAGATAATGGGCACAAGTTGAGGGGCTAAAGTTTGTAAAAGGACAAAACTTTAGTATTATTGTGTTTAAAACAGGGCATGGCCGCCCATGCCCCCACTATTTTTCCTGCTCTCGATCGCAAGAAAGAAGAAAGAAGAAGAACAGAATTCTCCATCGGTTCTAGTGAGAGAAACCTTCAAAGGTGAGTTTTCTTGAACTTAAGTTCGGTTTCAGCTGGGTTTTTGAGTTCTAGACCGAGATTCAAGGTGTTGAGTGCTAGTTTTTGTGGGTTTTTTAGGCTGAAATCGCAGGTGGGTCTTGGATTTGAAGTGTGCTACTCAAAGGCTATTCAAGGTGAGTTTCTAGACCCCTCTTTTACTGATTTTCAAATGTTTTAGGGCTGTTATGCATACTAAGCAAAGATTTTTGATCTGCTTGTATGTTTATGCTTGTTGTTGTTCGATGGTGTTATGTTGTGGTATATTTTAGAGGTTGATTTGGGGTTAGAATTGTTGTTTAGCATGTTTTTAGGTGCCTTAGTATGTTAGATCTGTGTTTGGGTTAGGCTAGAAAGGGTTCGGGTGTTTTTGGTAGCTTGGAAATGTTTCAGAATGATCCCATGCGCCCAATTGATTGTATGCTAAGTGTCCTCATGCGCCCAAGGTGGTGCACCCAAATAGTGCTGATGCGCCCAGGTCATGCGCCCAAATATTAGCCATGCGCCCAGAAAACTGTCCAGGTGACTAAGTGTTGGTCATGTGCCTAAGTGACCTCATGCGCCCAAGGTCATGCGCCTAAATAGTGGACATGCACCTGAACAATGGTTCATGCACCCAGAAATAAGTGTTGATGCGCCTAAGTATTGGGCATGCGCCCGCATAGTGCACATGCGCCTGGACAAGGCTCATGCGCCCAAATAGTTCTCATGCGCCCTGGTTGTTTACACTTAGAACTTCATGCTGATGCGCCTAGAATGTTTTAATGTGCCTCATCTTAGACTTAGGTTTTTCTAAGGGGCTTTAAGGGGTGGTTGTTTGAGATAGCTTCCTTGGTGTTATGTTGGTTGGTGCTTGATGATATGATGGGATCTTGGGTGTGTGTGTGTGATGCGTTGTCTTTCTTCGTTAAACGGTTTTCAAAACGTATGTATTATGTTATATTATACATTGTGTATTATGTTGTGGCTTTACGTGGTTTGATGCATGGCTATGAATGAACGTAAAGTATTATGTAACGAAGTGAAAGATAATGAAAAGTGGAAAGTAATGAATGAATGAAAGTCTTGCAAGCAATGATTGAGGTGAGTGACCGTATTGTCACAACAGACTCGTAAGGGGTTTAATTGAGATTGACCCGAGGACGTGACCGTCTTCGGACATGAGTCGGGGGTGTTCAACAGAGTCGGGGTTTGTCGGCCCCACAGTACTGTGTCGGGGGTCTTGCGGACAGAGTCGGCAGTTTGTTTACAGGCCCTGACACAGTATCGGTCTTCGGACATGAGTCGGGGGTATTGCATGAGACAGGATCCAGATTGAAGTGAAAGATAATGATGTAAGTACGAAACGTACGAAATGAACGATGATGAAGATAATAAATATTATTATCAATGTGTATGTATAATGTGTGATCGCGTACGATTGTGAAGGTTATGTTTTAACAAAGTAAAGTATTTTATTTATAAAACTAGAACTCACTCAGCGTCGCTGACTTTTTGTATGCATGATAGTTGGCAGGTATTTTGTTGATGCTGAGGAGTTGCAGGCATGGATGCATACGCTACTGGGAACGTTTTGAGTCTGGCATCCACATTTTGATATGATGTTGTAATCATATATGTAAACGATTTATGTAATGTAATGATATGTTTTAATTATAAATGAAAGTTTTTAAATTCTGCTGCAAAAGTGATGTTTGCTTTAAATATTTTATGAGATGACGGTCCAGCTGTAAGCGTCCCGGGAACGGGGCCTTACAAGTTGGTATCAGAGCCAAAGTTTAAGAGAATTGGGTAGATATTTTCAAAAACCTAATCTTAAACTGTGAATGGGACGAAAGGAAAGGGATGTCAGTCCTAGTAGCTACGTGCCTGCAGGTAAAAGTTTTATGTAAAGGATTTTATGTAAGTTAATGTTAACCGGTATTATGTGCACATGTTATGTGGCTTGTGTGCTTTTGTGTAGATTTAGATACTGATGTAGTCAGGATAGGAAATGCTTGGGGAATGAATAGTAAAGTAAGTGGCTAATCACAATTGGCCACTGTGATTAGGGACTCATTATACTTGACATAACTTGAGCTATTACCTTGATTGACCGTGTTGGTGTTTGAATCTTGTAGTGGTTTAGATGGCGGGTGGTAGGTCTTATGAGGCTTCGCGAGGTGGAGGTCATGGTGGATGTGGTGTTAGGCCGCGTGTCATGAGGAGCAGGGCTAAGACTGCTGAGAAAGCTCATGAAGAGCCAGAGTTTCATCACCAAGACGGTGAGGACGGAAGTGCTAATCTGAGAGCCTCAATGAAGGAGGCAGTAGAAAAGGAAGTCCATCAGGTCATGCAGATGATTCTACCGACTGTAGTGACTGAGGTCATTAGAGCTGTGAAGGAGGATGAGAAGAAGGAGAGTGAGAAAAGAAAGACAGCTAGACAAGGAGGCGAGGAAGGAGGTCTAAGGGGAAGGGAGCAACCAGGGACAGATATGGTTGTCTCTAATGATGAGGAGGATGAAGAAGCGGTGCAGGAGACTGTGAAGGGATGCAGCTATAGAGCATTCCAAAGGTGTAGGTCCCCTATGTTTGATGGAAATAGGAGTACTGCTGCTGCACAACGTTGGGTGAGGGAGATGGAGGCGGTACTTGAAATTAACGAGTGCCGCGAGGATCAGAAGGTGAAGTTTGCTACCCACTCATTTATGGATTCAGCCTTGTGCTGGTGGGACAACATTGTCCAGGCTGAGGGCACCAGGGCAATCAAAAGGATGAGGTGGAAGGAGCTGAAGAGGTTGGTGATCGAGGAGTTTTGCCCTCATAGAGAGCTTGACAAAGTCTAGAGGGAGTTCCTGCAGCTGGAGGCGGGAACTATGACACACCAACAGTACACCACAAATTTCAACAAGATGGCAAGGTTGGTACCAGATCAGGTGACGCATGTGTCATGAAAGATCAAAAGGTATATTCAAAGTCTGTCGGTAGATATCCGCAGACATCTGGTCGTTGCCCGGCCAAGCACGTTTAGGTCGGCGGTCAATTTGGCGGGGAGGTTGTATGATGAGCGTTAGGCAGTGGCGATAACAGATGAAGAGGAGAAGCGGGGCTATGATAGGGATGAGAGTGGAAGATGGGATGATGATGGTGAATTTATGGCTAGAGGTAAGACGATGAGGTTCGATGATCGGAAGAGGATGACTGAGAGGGAAGAGGTATGCAAGAAGTGTGGCAGAGGTCATGAGGGGGAGTGCAGATGGGGATTGAACGTCTGCTTCTAGTGTGGAAGAGAGGGCCACAGGGTAAGGGATTGTCACATGGCTAAATGTTACAACTGTGGCAAGAGTGGACATATGAGCAGGGACTGCAAGAAGTCGAGGGCAGAGAGCTCCGGTGCAAGGAAGGAGAACAGAGGATGAAGGTTAGAACATTTGCCCTGACCGGGAGGAGGCTAGAGCGGACTTCGACTTGACGTCAGGTACGTTTCTGGTAATTTAAATTTGTGAATATATGCTTTAATTGTGGTGCTAGTAGTAGTTTCATTTCTGCTACCTTTTTGTTAAGTTGCACGTTAGGAGTAGGAAGATCGATGAGCCTTCAATGTAGAAATTTCTATCGATAAGTCAACTAGGTTACCGGATGCCCTAGAAGATTGCGCGATAGAATTGAGAGAGAGCGTATTTCCTGCTAAGCTGTTCAGGACAGATGTAGGTGGATAGACGTACACCTTCGGGTGATTTGGCTAGTAATCTATGAGCCAAACACCGAGTGTTGCAAGAAGGTGGTTTGAACAACCGCACCCGAAGGAAGTTCGGTGCCAATCTACGACGATGAAATAATGATGAAGGCCTCATTTTGAGAGAGGAGATCACCCAATTTCGAAAGTGAGTGAAGCTAGTACTGAGGAATAAAGGACCAATCTAAATTGTTGCTCAGGTAGGAGAAATGGCATGTCGACTAGAGCTACCCGACGTGTTAAGTGAAAGTCATCCGACGTTCCATTTATCTCGTCTAAGAAAGTGCTTAATCGATGAGGATATGATTGTGCCATTAGAGGATACTGAGATGGATGAAAGATTTAACTACGTGAAACAACGGATGGACATTTCTGATAGAAGGAGAGGAGAGCTAAGGGAAGAATGGTTTCACTTGCGCAAGTACAGTGGAGCCCAGAAAGGGACTAAGCCTACATGTAAGATCAAGGAGGAGGTGAGACAACATTACCCATAACTGTTCGAGAAGCTACAGGTTTCGGGGACGAAACCTATTTAAGAGGGGTGGACTTGTAACACCCTGAATTTTTATTTTAAAGACGAGAAAAGGAAAGTAATAGAAAGAAAAGATAATGGGCAAAAGTGGAGGGGCTAAAGTCGTAAAAGGACAAAACTTTAGTATTATTGTGTTTAAAAGAGGGCATGGCCGCCCATGCCCCCACTGTTTTCCTTGCTCTCGGTCGCAAGAAAGAAGAAAGAAGAATAACAGAATTCTCCATCAGTTCTAGTGAGAAAAACCTTCAAAGGTGAGTTTTCTTGAACTTAAGTTCGGTTTCAGCTGGGTTTTTGAGTTCTAGACCAAGATTCGAGGTGTTGAGGGCTTGTTTTTGTGGGTTTTTGAGGCTGAAATCATAGGTGGGTCTTGGATTTGAAGTGTGCTACTCAAAGGCTATTCAAGGTGAGTTTCTAGACCCCTTTTTTACTGATTTTCAATTTTTTTGGGGCTGTTATGCATACTAAGCAAAGATTTTTGATGTGCCCGTATGTTTATGCTTGTTGTTGTTCGATGGTGTTATGTTGTGGTATGTTTTAGAGGTTTATTTGGGGTTAGAATTGTTGTTTAGCATGTTTTTAGGTGCCTTAGTATGTTAGATCTGTGTTTGGGTTAGGCTAGAATGGGTTCGGGTGTTTTTGGTAGCTTGGAAATGTTTCAGAATGATCCCATGCACCCAATTGTTTGTATGCTATGTGTCCTCATGCGCCCAAGGTGGTGCGCCCAAATAGTGCTGATGCGCCCAGGTCATGCACCCAAATAGTAGCCATGCGCCCAGAAAACTGTCCAGGTGACTAAGTGTTGGTCATGCGCCTAAGTGACCTCATGCGCCCAAGGTCATGCCCCTAAATAGTGGACATGCGCCTGAACAGTGGTTCATGCGCCTAGAAATAAGTGTTGATGCGCCTAAGTATTGGGCATGCGCCCGCATAGTGCTCATGCGTCTGGACAAGGCTCATGCGCCCAAATAGTTCTCATGCGCCCAGGCTGTTTACACTTAGAATTTCATGCTGATGCGCCTAGAATGTTTTAATGTGCCTCATCTTGGACTTAGGGTTTTCTAAGGGGCTTTAAGGGGTGGTTGTTTGAGATAGGTTCCTTGGTGTTGTGTTGGCTGATGCTTGATGATGTGATGGGGTCTTGGGTGTGTGTGTATGATGCTTTGTCTTTCTTCGTTAAATGGTTTTCAAAACGTATGTATGATGTTATATTATACATTGTGTATTATGTTGTGGCTTTACGTGGTTTGATGTATGGCTTTGAATGAACGTAAAGTATTATGTAACGAAGTGAAAGATAACGATAATGAAAAGTGGAAAGTAATGAATGAATGAAAGCCTTGCAAGCAATGATTGAGGTGAGTGACCGTATTCACAAAAGACTCGTAAGGGGTTTAATCCATGAGATTCACCCGAAGGATGTCATGATGCTCGCCCCGGTACTATGTCGGTCTTCGGACATGAGTCGGGGGTTTGTTTATAGGCCCCGGCACAGTATCAGTCTTCGGACATGAGTCGGGGGTGTTGCAAATAGAGACGGGGTCCTTGTCGCGTACCCCGGTACAGTGTTGGTCTTCGGACATGAGTCGGGGGTTTGTTTACAGGCCCCGGCACAGTATCGGTCTTCGGACATGAGTCGGGGGTATTGCATGAGACAGGATCCAGATTGAAGTGAAAGATAATGATGTAAGTACGAAACGTACGAAATCAACGATGATGAAGATAATAAATATTATTATCAATGTGTACGTATAATGTGTGATCACGTACGATTGTGAAGGTTATGTTTTAACAAAGTAAAGTATTTTATTTATAAAACTAGAACTCAATCAGCGTCGCTGACTTTTTGTATGCATGATAGTTGGCAGGTAGTTTGTTGATGCTGAGGAGTTGCAGGCATGGATGCATATGCTACTGGGAACGTTTTGAGTCTGGCATCCATATTTTGATATGATGTTGTAATCATATATGTAAATGATTTATGTAATGTAATGATATGTTTTAATTATAAATGAAAGTTTTTAAATTCTGCTGCAAAAGTGATGTTTGCTTTAAATATTTTATGCGATGACGGTCCAGCTATAAGCGTCCCAGGAATGGGGCCTTACAAGTTGGTATCAGAGCCAAAGTTTAAGAGAATTAGGTAAATCTTTTCAAAAACCTAATCTTAAACTGTGAATAGGACGAAAGGAAAGGGATGCCAGTCCTAGTAGCTACGTGCCTGCAGGTAAAAGACTTTGATGTTATAAAGACTTTATTGGGATTCTTTCCATTCATTCACAAGGAATGTAGTCATAAAGACTTTATTGGTTATTCATCCAAGATGGATGTGTTCTCATGAAATGTATATGTGAGATATTGTTAAAAAGTGATTTGATTGCATGATATCTTGATTTTGAAAGATGCAAATTTGATGTTAATCTTGGACTATGACAAAATCAAGTATGTTTGATTTTAATGTTTGGAAAACATTAATTTGTTGTTTCATAGTTGATCATACCAAGTGACTAAACCAAAAATTCAAATCTTGTGGAATCAAATGGTTTTGTAGAAAGATCTACCAACTGATTATCTGTATGGACCTTGATCAACTTGATCAGACCTTTTTCTGAGAAATCTCTCAGAAAATGATATCTGATCTCTATGTATTTGGTTTTTGAATGTTGAACAGGATTGTCTGTTTTAAACATGGCTGTAGAATTGTCAATGTGTATGGGTGTTTTTAGAAAATTAAAGCCATAGTTAAGTATTTGGTTTTGAATCCATAACACTTGAGAACAGCATGCAGAAGCAGCTATGTATTCTGCTTCAGCTGTTGACACAGAGACATTTGTCTACTTCTTACAGTGCCAAGAGATCAATCTTGATCCAAGAAACTGGCAGCTTCCACTGGTTGATTTCCTGTTGTTATTGCATCCCCCGTAATCACTGTCTGTGTATGCACATAATAAGAAATCTCCATCTTTAGGATACCACAAACCAAGACCTGGTTTGCCTTTCAAGTATCGGAAGATTCTCTTTATAGCATTTATGTGTGATTCCTTGGGATCTGCTTGATATCTTGCACACCTACATACTGCATACATGATATATGGTCTGCTTGCTGTAAGGTACATCAGAGAACCTATCATCGATCTGTAGAGTTTCTGGTCAACTGATGTTCCTTCTGGATCTGGTCCAAACTTCAATCCAGTTGCAAATGGTGTCTTGCTTGAATTGCAATCAGTCATCTTATACTTCTTGAGTATCTAATACATATATTTGCTTTGATTGATGAAAATTCCGTCTGTTGATTGTTGAACTTATAGGCCTAGGAAGAATGTGAGTTCTCCCATTGAGCTCATCTGGAATTTTGATTGCATAAGAGTTTCAAATTCTTTGCAAAGCTGTGTGTTTGTGGGGCCAAATATTATGTCATCCACATAGACTTGAACTCAAGTCTTGTTCTTTCTTTTTTAAGAACAATGTCTGATCAATTTTACCTCTGTTGTAACCATTTTGTAGCAGAAACTTTGATAGAGTTTCATACCTCTTCCTGGGTGCTTGGTGAAGACCATACAGAGCTTTGTCTAACTTGTATACTCTGTAAGGGAAATCTAGATCTTCAAACCCTGGAGGTTGAGCAACATACACCTCTTCATCTATCTTACCATAAGGGAATGCACATTTTACATCCATTTGGTAGACAGTAAACTTCTGAGATGAGGCATAAGCAAGGAATACTCGGATGGCTTCCAGTCTTGCTACAGGAGCAAAGACATCATCATAATCAATGCCTTTGTTTCTTATGACAATCCCTCTGTCATCTGCTTTGTTTCTGAATAGCCACCTTATGCCAATTGCATATTGACCTTCAGGAAGATCTACCAGCTTCCAAACTTCTTGCTTCTTGAATTGCTGTAGTTCCTCTTGCATAGCTTCTATCCAACTATTGTCCTTTAATGCTTCAGTGATGTTTTTGGGTACAGTTAAGGATAAGAAACAGGAATACAAGCAAATGTTTGCTGTATCAGATTGACTACGAGTCAATCTAGTGCTGAGATCACCGATGATGTTTTCTATTGGATGGTCCTTGTGAACTCTTGTGGTTGTAATTTTATCAACATGAATTGTTGAATCAAGATTGATGATTGTCTGATCATGTGATGATGGGTGAGCAAGAGTTTTGGGAGATGTGTGATTGTCTGATTGAGGGGGTTCAGTGAATGTTTGAGGGGAATCATGAAAGAAATCTAATATTTCATCTTCATGATGTGTGTCTGGTAGAGAATGGTAGTCATCATCATCTTCATGTTGTTTTGGTTTGTTTGTTACCTGTGATTGATTGGGTACAGGAGATGAAGATGCTGGAGTGTTTGAGCATGTTTCTCTTGACATGTTTGGTTGATCAGGAGGTGTTGACATAGTTATGCTTGAAGGAGTGTTAGTGGTTCTCCTTGGAGGATCAGCAGTCAACGGAACATCAATGCTTGTTGGTGGAACCATTGGATATTCAGTGTTATCCTTTGAACCTAAAGCATCAAAGTAAGTTGTGTCAAATGATTTTGTTAGAGCATTAATATCAAACAGCCAGTTTGATCCAATGACTTTTTTAGTGAAAGAATGTTCATTGAAAACAACATCAGTTGTTTCTTCCACTATATTTAGCCTTGGATTGAATACTCTATAAGCTTTTGAGCTTCAAGAATATCCACCAAAGAATCCATCATCTGCTTTTGGAGCAAATTTGGATAATTGTTCTCTGGTGTTTAATATGGAAACAGAACATCCAAATGCCTTAAGAAATCCTATATATGGTTTTCTTTTAAACACTAATTCATAAGGCGTTTTGGAATGTTCTTTGATGATTAATGTTCTATTTTGTATGTAGTAAGCTGTGTTTATGGCTTCAGCCCAAAAGGATATTGGCAATAGAGAGTCAGCTAGCATGGTTCTAGTTGCTTCTATTAATGTTCTGTTTCTCTGTTCAGCTACTCCATTTTGCTACGAGTTCTTGCTACGCTGAATTGATGACTTATCCCTTTTTCTGCACAAAAAGAAGAAATAAAGTCATTCTTAAATTCAGTGCCATTATCACTTCTTAAAGATTTAACTTTAAGATCAAGTTGATTCTCAATCTTTGTGATAAAGTATGTAATGATTTGTGTTGTTTCTGTCTTGTGTAGTAGAAAGAAAACCCATGTGAATCTGGAATAATCATCTACTATGACAAGACAGTATTGCTTCTTTCCTATGCTTAGGATGTTTGTGGGACCAAAAAGGTCCATATGAAGCAATTTGAGTGGTGTGTTATTAGAGTTTATCAATTTTGATTTATAGGAAACTCTATGTTGTGTTTGTACAGAAAAATTCCTTTTGTGGTATACCTATGACTAGATCATTTTTAACAAGGTTGTTCATTCTGTTAAAATTAGAATGACCTAATCATCTATGCCATAATTTTGATACATCTTCTGTGGCTTTTGATAATAAACAAGTTTCAGGGGTTGATGCTGAAACATTATTCATATCAACAATGTATGTGTTGTTTAGACGAGGTGTTTTCAAAAGGATATAATCTTCTAGAATCTGAAAACCCATCTTAAGGATGTAGCAGTTGTTGGAGTCAAATAAGGTGGCGTATCCCTTGTCATAGATTTGTGATACACTCAGAAGATTGAACTGAAGATTGGAGCAGTAGTTGACATTTTCAAAGCTAATCAACCCATTTGTTACTGTTCCTTCACCAGTTATCTTCGCACTTGTTTTATCTCCTCCAAAGGCTACATTGCCTCCATGTTTGTTCTTAAAATCCCGAAGGAGGGAACAATTGCCTGTCATATGACGGGAGCATCCACTGTCAATATACCAGATGTTGTCAGGCCTTCTAAGATGTCCCTGAAAAACAAAAGAAATCAGTTAGTTGGAGCAACCAAAACCAAGATGGTCTTGGTTTTCTGTCTTTTCCAACAACGCAAATTTCTTCCAAGACAGCATTGTCTACAGGTTTTGGAACTCTAAACACACTAGATTTCCTTTGGTTTGTTTTAGCTCTATTAGGAGAAGTGCTTTGTGCTCTTGTCTTTTATGAGCTAGTGTCAGTGTTTTGTCTGTTCTGAGACTTATGACTCCTTTATATGTGTTGAAATTGTCATAAAAAGTTTTATCATTATCTAAAACAATTTTTTGATAAGGAGTTTGTTTAGGAACTCCCATTCTGCTCTTATTTTGAACAACTGATTGTTTTTCAGTGTTATTCTCTATCTGAGCTTGTTTGTTTTGTTTCTTGTTTTTCTTGTTGAAAAAACAATTTGCTGTGCTATGATTGTTTCTTTTACAAATGGAGCAGTAATTATGAAAATGACATGATTCTGTACTGTGATTATTCATTTTACAGTACTTGCAGTACTTACCATATCTACACTTTTCAGTTGTGTGTGTGAATTGATCACACCATTCACAGTATGGTAACTCTGATTTTGTTTGTTTGCTGAAAACTTTTGATTTCAAATTAGATTTTAGTGGAACTTCAAAAGTTACTGATTGTTGTTTTGGCTAAATTGTGGTTTTGCCTATCCTTTTATTTACCTGTTTGTGAGGGGCAATGGAAGTTACAGATTTCCTTCCACTGGAACAGATATCAAATCCTTGAATCTGTTTTGATTATTTGTTTGATGTATCAGCCACACTTGAAACCATTTGAGTTTCAGTAATTGGCTGATCAGAATCATCATCTAATAAATCATCCTCATCATCATCTGGTGTTTGATTATCAAATTCATTATTTTCTCCTTGATAAAAGTCAGTTGATTTGATTGATGATGGTGTTGATTGTTTAGAGTCATCAGTCTTTTCTTGAGAATCATGAGATTCGTCCTGTTTGTTGGTCATGGAGTCAAGTAAAGGAATATAATTATCATTATAAGGTGGACTTACCTTATTATATCCTAAACCTAAAGGGTCCTTAAAGGCCCTTTGTTATGCAAGAAGTTCTTCGAACTTCTTGTTTCTTACCTGAAATTTCTGAAGTTTCACTTCAGTTTCAGCTTGTAATGTTTTAGACTCAGTTAATGAGATAGAGAGTTGCTCAACCTGAGCTGCCAAAGTTAGTTTTTCAAACATTAATTTATCTAAATCTGTTTGTAATGAATGTATTTTAGCTGCATATTGTTTCTGTTCAGATTTTAGACATTCATTTAAAATTTTTGTTTATATGACTTTCTTTGACAGTTTATAAGCATGCTCTTTATACCTATTTACCTCATCAATGCATGCTTGACTACAGAGGTTTTCTTTTACCTCTTTCGAGATGTCTGTTAGTTTGTCTTCAATATCAACCATAAGGGCATGATCTGAAGGTGATGGAATTTCAGCCTCATAAAGGCTCCAGTCACATTCTCGATCCTTTTTGATGATCATAGTAAATGATGCTGGATGTTGAGTTGGACTGAATTGAGTGATTTGAGGTTGAGTTGGTGCATTTGGAATACTGATTGGTGGAGGCATTTGTATGTTTGTATGAATTCCACTTGAGTGTTGTGCATGATGAGTATTTCTATAAACTCTGGGCTGTTGACATTCTCTTGAAAAGTGCCCATAAAGCTGACAGTTGTAGCACCTAACTTTGGTTTTATCAAAAGCAATTCTTGTCTTTTTGTCTATGTTTAATCCCCGATTTCTTTGTAGAAACCTTTTAGACCTGTATGTTATCATGGCCATGGACCATTGTAAATCCATTTCTTCTACCGTGTCTGGTGGAAGCTCATCCAAGTCCTGCTGGATGATTTTAGATGGAGTCAGACTTGCTCCTAAAAATGCCTCAAAACTGGTTGAAAAGGCTGCATAAGCTGCCTTTTGCTCTTCACCTTGTAGAATGATAGTAAGAGCATCCATAGGTTTTTCAAGTCTGTGTATGTTTGATGTTTGAGGTTTTGACTATTTGTTTAAGGTAGAATTATGAGGGTGATGCTTTCTTTGAGGTGTGACTTCATGTGAAGCATGAACTCAGTCTTCTTAGACTTGTGTTTGTTGCTGGATGATTCTGATGCTGAGAAGAATGATGTATCATGAAAATCCAAGAATTCTTCTTCTTCATCTTCTCCAGTGCTTGTGAGGAAAGCACTGTCTGTGTGTTGAGTTTCTTTGAACTTATAGGCCTCTACATGTCTGATTTGGTTGTTGTTTCTAGATTTTTCATCCATCTCAAGTGCTTCAACCTTGGCTACTAGTGAGTCAAGGGATAGGGCCTCCAAGTCCAATGTTGCTTTCATGAGTGACACTGACTGAGTCCAACTCTCAGGAAATGTATGCAACATTTTCTTATTGATTTCAACAGTGTCATATTTGAGTCCATATACTATCATTTCATTCACAAGTTGGACATATCTACGCAATTGTTGAGGAATTGACTCTCCATGTATGTGATGGAAAGTTTCATATTAGGTCCTCAGTTTTTCTTTTTTGATTTCCCTAATTTCCTCACTTCCTTCACACATTGTGTGAAGAACCTTCCATGGTTCATGAGCAGTTTTGAAATTTTCGACCCGTGTCAAAATTTCAAAAGGCAAAGTCATAGCTAAAATGCTATATGCGTTCATGTCTGTTTTGACTAGCTTAAGGTCATCACCAGCTACACTTTTCAGACTAACTGATTTTTGTATGTTATAATCTGGTCCTAATGTCAGTGGGATGTAAGGACCTTTAGTAATTGATGTCCATAAATCTGAATCTTGATATGTAATCCAATTTCTGAACATGATTTTCCGTTGCTTGAAGTCTGATTTGTTCTTCAACTTTGGGGGTTTTAGTCCACTGTTAGAACTCATCATTTCATCAGCCATGTTTGTTTGATTTAAACTTAATAAATTTTAAGTTAAATTGGTTTGTTTAAATTTTAGTCCGGTGCTAAAATTTTAATTAATCCTAATTGTCTCTAGGATTTGTTTGTTAATTTGATAAACTAATTTTTTTAATTGTTTACCAAATAAAGGATTTAATTAATTAATTAATTAATTAATATCCTATGTTTGTCTCTTTCTTTGTCACAGATGACAAGAAAGATTATAGATGATGGAATATTTGTCTTTTAGTGCAAAAGTCAATATTCCTTTTGCAAAAACCCTAAAAACAGATTTTGTCTTATGTTATACAACTTTTTTGGATCAAAAAGTTGATTTTGAAAACTTTTCAAACAAGACAACTAGTTTTTTGATGGTTTTATCAAAAACAACAAACACAATTCCTGTGAATTGTGTATGCAAAACCTAGGGTTTTCCTAGGGTTTTGTTGTGATGTTTTTCAAAATATTCAACCTGATGGTTGAACAATGAACAAAATATGTTTCTAGTGAGATTGTCACTAGTGTATGATGATTATCAACAATCTAATTGATTTAGAATGCTCACAAAATGCTTTGTTTTGAAGAACAATCAATAAAACAGTGTTGAAAACCCTTTATATCCGATTAGGGTTTTCAGTTTTTAATGATGTTTCGAAGCTAAATAATCTTCTGTTTGAAGATGTTTTAACAACTAATGAACAATACCCGTGTATTGTTTCACAGAAACTTGTGTTGTTTGTGATGCTCAAGCTGAAAAATCATCAAAAGTTCTTCAAAATGCACAAAATGATTCAGAAATCATATTTGTTTGCATTTGTTGTATGTTAATAGTAGAAGAAGACGAGTTTGAAAACTAAACAGCTTGTTGATGTGTGTTTTTTGAAGCTAATGAACCACTGAAATCAATGTTGTTGAATGTGAGGATCGAAATCAATAAATGATTGAGCCAAAGCTCTGATACCACCTGATGAAATCAGCTTGGACTCATGATGAACATGAATAAAAGGTTGATTTCCCCAAGGATCTTTTCAATATCTCTCAATAATCAACAAACAAGAATCATGGTGCGGAAACCCATGATTCAAGTGTATGAAATCAGTGTGTGTGTTTGTGTGTGTTTGAATGCTTGAAAATAATAATAACTGCTTGATTGTATTGATTGTTTAAAAAGCTTACAAAGGATTAGGGTAGAGTGCTATTTATAGCCTATACACAAAAGATATGTACAATTACAAAACTACCCTTATGTAAACAGAAATTACATAAAATAATCCTATAGTGTCTAAGTTGTCCGCTGTGGAGAATAAGTCATCCGCTGGGGATGATATGTCATCCGCTGTGGAGAAGTTTGTCATCTGCTATGCATCCTTATTTGTTCATCCGCTGTGGATGTTCATCCGCTGTGGATGAACATCCGCTGTGGAATGTTCATCCGCTGTGGATGAACATCCGCTGTGGATGTTGTCCGCTGTATGTTCTTCATCTGCTGAGGGATGGTTGTTCATCCGCTGCACACACTTAGACAGATTTCTTCATCCGCTGCTGATGATCTTCATCCGCTGCAGACACTTTGTCAAAATTTCTTTTATGTACAAACCTAAAAAAAGAAATTTAAACAAATATTAGTGATTGATATGAATGATAATGATGTTAATATGTTATTAAATGATTGTTTTGGATGTTAAAACACATTATGTTTGTTTGTTTGATATGGCAAGCATCATACTTTCTATGCATTAATTCTTAATGCAATTGTTGAGTCCAACACTAGGGGTGATAGATATTGCTTAAAACCTCCTACTCATTGCTTGTTAGGTTTAGATTTCGCGAGAGCGTGTTCTGCCTTTCATTTGTGGTGCTAGTGTTTTAGGGTATTTAATTAGATTTAATTAAGTTGCCATTTATCTCGGGGTTGGAAAATATAATCTTAAAGACATTATGGTAGAAAACCTAGGGACGATCTTCCATTAGACATTTTAATAAACCTATCTTGTGCTTCAAACGTCTCTTTGGTTTTCGTAGGGACTAGCAGCATACCTAGTTAACCCTAGATTCATATTTTTAGAGATAGTCATACAAGTCATTCCCTTTAGGTCATCACATGTTAGTTGGATTCCTGCCTAGGTAGTTATTTCACATATTTGATCGTATTCAAGTTTCCAAGTTTGAATTTCTATTTGTTTATCTCATTCGTCATGTTTAGACTAATTAATTTTAGTTAAATTATTTATTTTGTTTATAAAAAGTTTACTTAAAATAATTTAATTAATTAGATTAGAAGTCGATAGAGGTTTCTTATCGAGAGGCGCCAATAGTGTCCACGGATTCGATATCCGGACTTACCTAAACTTTACTATATCACGACCGGTACACTTGCCGATTGTGTGAATTTTAGTAGGCAATTCCATTTTTAAAACTAAATTGTGAAAATCATTTTCTAAATAAAATAATATATATATTTTCACACATCAAGTTTTTGGCGCCGTTGCCGGGGACACTGATTTGGCAATTTTGAGAATGACCCGAGTCGGAGATCTAATTATTTGTTTTCTAGTTTAGATTTATTTAATTTATAATTAGGTTTAATTTGCCTTAGTTGTTAATTGTGCCTTTAGTTAGCATTTTGTCTTTTTATTTGTTCTGTCGGACCACCAAAATTTCAGCTACTAGAAGATCCAAAGCGTGCGTTCGATCGATATTCGAATGAGTCTGAAACGGACCTTGAGACTAAGGAATACTCATACGATAGCGAATCCACTCACGCAACAGAATCTACAATGGCTGACGAATAACCACCAATGAGGAGAGTGATTGTCGACTATGCCAAGCCCACTGCTGCCGGAGCTAGATCTAGTATTGCACGGCCACCTATCACTGCTAACAATTGGCAAATCCCTCCCCAAATCATTTCCATGGTCACTAATACTGTTCACTTCCAAGGGTTGCCTGCTGAAGACCCCAACTCTCATCTAGCTCGCTTCGAGAGGTTCTGCGACACCTTTCAGGTGAATGGTGTTTCCGAGGATGCATGCAAGTTGCACCTCTTCCCATTCTCTCTTACTGACTGTGCCCACAACTGGCTTGAGTCCTTACCCACAGGATCAATCACTACTTGGGCTGATATGCAAGACAAGTTCTTGTGTAAGTACTTTCCCCCTTCGTCTGAGGAGCATGATTCATTCATTTCAGCAGAAGTCAGGAGAGACTTTCTACGAGACCTGGGAACGTTTCAAGGAGCTAGTGCATAAGTGTCCACATCATGGTTTGGAGGATTGGGTGTTGATTTAGAATACAATGGAGTTACTCATGCGACGAGGAACATGCTGGATACTACTGCTGGGGGTAATCTAATGACCACCAAGACTGTTGAGGAGTGAAATAAGATGTTCGAGGACCTAGCCATGAGTAGTTATGAGTATCCTGATTCTAGAGCCCCGGTTGCTGCTCAGCGAGGAGTGCACCAAGTTGATCCTAGCACTGCTTTAGCCACCCAGGTTGAGGCATTAGCTAAGATGGTAGCAGACCTGCAGAAGAAGATGGAACAGGCCTGTGAGATCTGTCGGGGTGGTCATGATATGATTGATTGTCCTATTTCTGCTGATAGTTTTCATGAGCAGGTGACTCTGTCAGCAATCCCAACAGGATACAAGGAAATGCCTTAGGTAATTCGTATAATCCTGGTTGGAGGAATCAGTAGGACTAGAGGAGTGGAAACCCACAGGGTTTTAAACCACGTACTCAAATTCTATTTCAGAATCAGAGTTCGAATAGCGGCCAAACTAGTGGTATAGGTCATGGCGAGAAGAAGCCTACCCTTGAGGAGATGATGATGCAGCAATCATAATTGTTGACTCAGTTCATGGCAAGGGATGACACTAGGTATAAGGAAGCATAGGCTAGAGATCAGGCATATCAGGTTAGGTTCCAGGAGAACGAGGCCATGATCAAGAATCAAGGAGCCTTATTGCAGAATATAGAAAGGACTGTGGGTCACTTATCAGATATGTTTCAGGAAAGGCAACCTAGAGGCCTACCTAGTAATGTAGTGAAGAATCCAAACGTGCATGTGAAGGCTGTGATGACAAGGAGTGGTAAGTCATCTGGCATGGTTGAGCCTCCTGTAGTGATTGAAGAGGAGGTTGATGAGGAGATAAAGATGGAGGCCCCTGCCGGCAAGGTGCAACAGAGGCTGTGCCCAACAAGTACAGCACAGCCAGAGGAGTCCTTAGAGAAGGTTACTGAGAAGAAGAATGCAAAGGAGCCATTAGTCCACTTTGACAGACTTCCATATCTAGGACGATTAGCTCAGCATCGATCTGAGGAGCAGTACGGGAAGTTTCTTAAGATGTTTAAATAGCTCAAGGTGAATTTACCTTTTATGGAGGCATTACAGCACATGCCTAAGTATGCTAAGTTTCTAAAGGATCTGCTCATGAATAAGAAGAAGTTGGAGCAGATCTCGACTGTGACATTGAGTGAGGAGTGTTCGGCTACAGTGCAGAATAAAATACAACAGAAGATGACTGATCCGGGTAGTTTTACTATTCCATGTTTCATAGGTGGTTTGTCTATGAGCAATGCTTTGGCAGATTTAGGTGCTAGCATTAATTTGATGCCATATTCTGTATTCGCTAAGCTAGATCAAGGTGAGCCAACACCGACACACATGAGCATTCTGTTGGCGGATAGGTCGGTGAGGTATCCGCGAGGGATCGTTGAGAACATGCTCGTTAAGGTAGATAAGTTCGTTTTTCCTATTGATTTTGTGATCTTAGATATGGACAAGGACGAGAAGGTACCATTGATCTTAGAACGACCTTTCCTGGCTACTACGAGGGCATTGATTGATTTTCTTAACGGCAAGCTTACCTTACGAGTTGCGGATGTGACGGTTACTTTCGACGTGAACAAATCCATGAAGAACACACACGATCAGGATGATACCTTGTACTTCATAGATACCATTCGGACACAGGTGACTACGAGTTTTCGAGAGTTTATCATATCAGATCAGACAGATTCACACATCCTGGTTAGGGAGAACCAGGAAATCGAGTTGACCGCTTTTGCCTTTGAGCATGAATCAGTAGATCGTGAGAGTCACCCTCTCAAGAAAGCTAACGTGTGTGAGGTGATTACGAGAGAGGAGCCGATAGAGAAGCCATCGGTTAAGAGTCCCCCATCCTTAGAGCTTAAAGAATTGCCATCTCACCTAGAGTACGCATTTTTCGATGAGGGATCTCAGTTACCTGTCATCATTTCTGCTAGATTGCCAGAGGAGGAGAAGAGGAGACTGGTATATGTGTTGAAGGCACATAAGCAGGTTATCATATGGAAGCTTATTGACATTAAGGGTATCAACCCTTCATTTTGCATGCATAAGATACTCATGGAAGATGAGTATAAGCCTGTTAGACAGAGTCAGAGGAGATTAAATCCTAACATGTAGGAGGTAGTTAAGAAGGAAGAAATTAAGTTATTAGATGCAGGATTGATCTACCCTATCTCTGACTCAAAGTGGGTGAGTCCCGTGCAGGTTGTTCCCAAGAAAAGGGGGATGACAGTTGTGACTAATGAGAAGAACAAGTTGATTCCGATGAGGACAGTCACTGGGTGGCAAGTTTGCATTGACTATGGCAAACTGAATGATGCCACGAGGAAGGACCATTTCCCACTTCCCTTTATCGATCAGATGTTAGAGCGCTTGTCAGGGCAACAGTTTTACTGTTTCCTTGATGGCTTTTCAAGTTATTTCTAGATCCCCATCACTCCGGAGGATCAGGAAAAGATGACCTTTACATGCCCGTATGGCACCTTTGCGTATCGCTTCATGCCATTTGGGTTATGTAACGCTCCAGCTACTTTTTAGCGGTGTATGGTAGCTATATTCCAGGACATGATCGAGGATACCATGGGGTTTTCATGGATGACTTTTCTGTGTTTGGGAGTTCATTCAATTCCTGTTTGGAGCATTTGCAGAAGATGTTGGCTCGATGTGAGGAGACCAACCTCATGCTAAACTGGGAGAAGTGCCACTTCATGGTGAAGGTGGGCATTGTTTTAGGGCATAAGATTTCACACACGGGGCTTGAGGTTGATAATGCGAAGATTGAGACTATTAGCAAGCTTCCGCTACCCATATCGGTGAAATCTATTAAGAGTTTCTTAGGCCACGCTGGTTTTTATCGATGTTTCATTAGAGATTTCTCTAAGATTGCTAGGCTGATGACGCAACTACTAGAGAAAGATGTACCTTTTGTGTTTTCTGAGGAGTGTAAGAGAGCGTATGAGCTTCTAAAAGAGAAGTTGGTGAATGCTCCGATTATGGTTGCCCCGAATTGGAGTTTACCTTTCGAGTTGATGTGCGATGCGAGTGACTATGCAATAGGAGCGGTGTTAGGTCAGCGTAAGGATAAACACTTCCACCTGATCTATTATGCGAGTAAGACGCTCACAGATGCGCAGGAGCATTACACCACGACAGAGAAGGAGTTGTTAGCAATACTCTTTGCATTTGATAAATTTAGATCTTACCTCGTCCTTTCCAAGACTATTGTTTACACAGATCATGCTGCACTTAATTATTTGTTTAGTAAGCAGAAAGCTAAGCCACGATTGATAAGATGGATTTTGCTGCTTCAGGAGTTTGACATTGAGATTAGAGATAACAAAGGAGTAGAGAACATAACAGCGGATCATTTGTCATGTTTAGAGGACTCCAGGCGTGAGAAGATTAGGGAAGACATGATTGATGATAACTTTCCACATGAAACACTGATGTTTATGAAAGCACAAGAAGAGGGTTTTCCATGGTTTGCAGACCTAGCTAATTACTTAGCGATAGGGGTTTTGATGAGAGGCATGACACACCAGCAAAAGAATAAATTATTTGCAGATGTTAAGCATTACATTTGGGATGACCCCTACCTCTTCCGCATTGGAGTAGATCAAATCATACGTAAGTGCGTACATGGTGAGGAAGCAAGGAGGATTTTGAGGCATTTCCATTCAGGACCAACAGGTGGCCACCATGGAGCGAGTTTGACAGCAAAAAAGGTATTTGACGCTAGGTTTTATTGGCCTACGATCTTTAAGGATGCGCATGAGTTTGTGAGGAGATGTGACGCGTGTTAGAGAGTAGGAAATATCTCATCCTAGAATGAGATGCCACAGACTGCCACTCAGGCATGTGAGATTTTTGATTTGTGGGGCATCGATTTCTTGGGCCTGTTTCCGCCATCTCATGGGAACAAGTACATCCTAGTAGCCGTAGACTATGTTTCCAAGTGGGTGGAGGCTCAAGCTCTACCTACGAATGATGCTAGGGTTGTAGTGAGATTTATTAAGCAGTTGTTTTCGCGCTTTGGTACCCCCAAAGCCCTGATCAGCGATCGAGGGACCCACTTTTGTAATGTACAGATGAAGAAGGCTTTGTAACGCTATGGGGTCACCCATCGGCTTGCAACGGCTTATCATCCACAGACTAGTGGGCAAGTTGAGGTAAGTAATCAGGGTATCAAGCGGATTCTGGAGAAAACAATCGGATCAAATCGCAAGGATTGGTCCGATAAGTTAGATGACGCACTCTGGGCTTTCCGTACGGTGTATAAGACATCGACCGGTTCTACACCGTTCAGGATGATTTATGGGAAAGCATGTCATCTACCGGTGGAGTTGGAGCATCGCGCGTATTGGGCATTGAGGACAGTGAATTTAGATATGTTCGCATCTGGACAGAATCGATTTCACCAGTTGCATGAGTTGAAGGAATTAAGAGATCATGCGTATGCACATTCGACACGATACAAGGAACGTAAGAAAGAATTACATGATCGCCACCTGAAAGGTAATAAAGAATTCAAGTATGGTGATCAGGTGTTGTTGTATAATTCGTAATTAAAATTGTTTCAGGGAAAATTAAAGTCCCGATGGTCGGGACCATACACTGTGCGCGAGGTATTTCCATACGGAACAATTGAAATCAAGGAAAAGGACGGGGAGACGTTTAAGGTAAACGGACATCGTTTAAAGCATTACATTAGCGGGCTGATGATTGAGAATGAAGACGAAGTGGTCGACCTCGCCCCTGTAGGAGCCTAATTGAGAGGTTCGAGTCAGGCTAACGACTTGTAAATAAACCAAGCACTTTCGGGAGGCAACCCGAGGGTTTGTTTTTATTTTTTATTTTTTTTCTTATTCGTTGCTTTTTTATTTTGAATTCTTTGTACCGGATGCTTCTTTGTTTATCTTTGATTTCAGGTTATTGCTCGGAGCTGAATGATCACCTGCTTGAGGTTCTTAGTCAAGTTAAAGTGTGAGAATGACTCGTAAATTCTCAGTGGACCTTTTGTCAGTGCACGTTACATATCAGGGGAATTTCAGTTTTTGATGATCTACATAGGTTGGACTCAATATAGTTGATAGGTTTATTTTGCTTTGTAATAGGTTAATTGTTAGTTTCATATTTGTAATTTGTTGTAATTTTGTATTACAGCGAAACTACAGGCGAAACTGTAGTTTCGCCCAGAGTCAACTGATCTAGTTCACCCGGTGAATCTATAGTTAGCTGCCGGGTGAAACTGTAGTTAGTCAGGTAGTTTTGCTATTCAGTGAAACTACCAGCAAAACTAGGTCTATTATATATATATTGTAATCTTTCTATCTTGTAAGACACTTTTTGCAAAAACCCTAATCGAAAATATTTGTGTTGCTATTGTGTGTTTGGCTGGAAGCTTATCATCTATATCTTTGAGCCTTTGTTATTGCATTTATGGTTTATATTCATTGGTTTTCATTATGCTATTGTGTTTATAAGTGTTGATTCAATAGAAAATTCATTGGGAAGAATCAAGTGCACTGTTGAATCGATCATTAGGACCAACAATATGGTATCAGAGCCTTTGTGCTCTTGATTAGGCTGTTTTTAGTCATTTTTCTAAAAAGTTACTGTTCCATCTATTTCAGAATCTGTTTTCGGAGTTTCTGTTATGGAAATCGATTGAGGATGGTGTGTTTTTGATGTGCGAAGCTACTGTAACCATCAGATTCCAAATTCAATGTGTTTTGAATGAGTTTGGGTTAATTCTGCTGTGAAAAGGAGTTTCAGATTCATCGAGCGAAACTATTGTTCTTCCAGCGAATTTACCAGTGAAACTGCTGGATTTGGTGATTTCAAATTCGAGTGCTATTGTCAGCGGAAGTAGTCCATCTTTGAACGAAAGTTCAACTGTCAGCTAGTCACTATGAGCGAAAATGCTGGCGAATCTATTTTAGAATGAAAGTTCTACTAGTCTCAACGAAACTACCACCGAAACTAGAGTTTTGGATCATTGATTCGAGCGAAACTACTGCTTGTATTCTAGCAAATCTACTAGCGAATCTACCAGCAGAGTTACCTGTTTGTCAGCGAAATTATCCTCTTTTAGTTAATGATGTCCACCAATATTACCATATCTGACTTGGAGAGTGTTGCTCCTAATAGGCCATCGAGGCTTATAAATGGTGATAACTTTTAGGACTGGAAAAGATGTTTGAAAGCCTTCTTTTACTGCACTAATCACAATCAATGGGAATCAACTGTAAATGGTCCTCATAACCCAACTGTCACTGTCGGTCAAGTCACCTCTCCAAACACCGATTCATCTACCTTCACTGAAAAAGACTTGAAGTTAATTTATCGTGATCAGAAAGCTTTTGGAGCTTTAACTCTCTACTTATCTCAAGACATCTATAACCGATTTGCTGAACACAAGAATGCAAAATCTTTGTATGACTCCTTGTGTGAATTCTATGATGGAAATAAGGATCTGAGGAAAGACAGAAAAGCTCAAGCTAAAAAGGAGTTTAATTCATTTGTTGGACACAAAAATGAAAGCCTTACTGACATAACAAATCGATTTCTGTCCATCTCAAGCACCTTAAAGTAATATGATAATCAGTTGGGAAATCAGGAACAATTCTCTAAACTCTTGGACTCACTTCCACCTCAATGGAGCCTGCAAGTTAGGATGTTGAAGCAGGAAAGAAACTTTGCTGATTACAAACTTATGGATGTAATCAACAAACTGAAATCTTTTGATTTGGATTTAAAGAGAAGAGAATACAATCAATCCATGATGTCAGCCACTGTATATCTACAAAATGCTGCATTGATGTCATCCGCTGCAAACTCGTCTATGTATGGTTCAGCTTATGGTGGTTCTATAGGATTTGGTGCTTCAAATATATCCAGTGGGGGTCTACAGGTGTTAGTTCAAGCTTAAAACCTTTTGTCACTGCTCAGATTCCATCAGATACTATGGTATTATTTGGGATGTTCGTGCACAGTTATGAAGCTTTAGTTGGGGGGAGTTAAAGGGAAAAGGAATGACTGTTGAAGACATGTATCAAGTTGATCCAGATGACTTAGAAGAAACAGACATCCAATGGAAAATGGCCATGCTCACATTATGTGTAAGAAGATTCATTGTACGAACCGGTAGAAGGAGCTTTGGAAATCAGAATCAGAATTCTAAGTTGGGTTTTGATAAGTCAAAATTAAGATGCTTCAATTGCAAACAACTGGGGCACTTTAAAACTTAATGTCCAAATCCTATCATTTCTAAACCAGGAACTTTTAAAGTTATCCCCATTACTGACAAAGAAGAAGTCAAGCCAAAGAAGGAAACGGCTCTCATTTCAAATTTTGATTGAAGCGCAGAATTTAAGGAAACTGAGGAAGAAATCAATCATGCACTAGTGGCTGAGTTAGTGGAAAATGAAGTGGAATCTATTGATGACTTTGATCCTTTTAGAGAGCTCAAGGTTGAGACTCAAGAGGTTATTGGTGAAAGCAGCAAGGAAAGGGTTCAGGATGAAGAGAAAAAGGTTAAGAAAGCTGAAGTTGAAGAGGGTGGATGTGAGAAAGCAGGTATTGAAGATAAAAAAAAATGGATGAGTCAGAAGAAAATGTGAAAGAGGATAGTAAAGATGAGAAGGATAGCAGGAAAGCAGTAGAGGATGAAGAAGACAAGAAAAATACTCTGGTCTGTCTGTGTGACAAGGCCCTAGCTGCTGAAAAGGTAGTTATGGGTCTCCCTTATGAGGTAATTCAAGACATGTGCTCTCCTCCTTGCAAAATTTGTTTATTTGGGGTTTATAAGGCAAACAAACCGTTGTTGGATAATGGAAAGGAATTGAAACAAATTAATAAGGAACTTAAAACTAATGGGTCTAAATATTTTTTTAAGTTAAATGAAGCATTAAAAGAAAATGAGCTTTTAAAAAGAAATCTTTTGGTAAGAAACATTGAAATAAATGCTTTAACTGAACGTGTGGCACTTGCTGAATTTGAAACAAGCAAATTAAAAACCAAACTTGAAAAATGGACAATTTTTGGGATGAAAGTTGAGGAGCTTTGCAAGAATCAAAGGGGGGCTAGAACTAAGACCGGTTTAGGAAGCATAGAAACCACTCATGTTTATCCTCCACCTAGTACATATTGTTACTCTCCTATGCCTACACCTCATCCTACTAATGAGTTAATTCAAAATGATACTGACAGTTTGTATGCAGGTTTAGAAGGAGTTAATCATAAGGAGATTCAAGAGGATTATAATTATGGTGCAAGTAGTGGTCTGGGCAGCTCTAGATTTAATGTTTCTGATTCCAAAAAGTCTTCTATAGATAGTAGCTTAAGTAGATTTCTGTCACAAACGTCTGTCACAGACTGGAGTTCATGTAGCCCTAGTTCTAGTTCATCTTGTTTGTCCTCTGATGTCAATGAATCTAATGATGATGTTTCAAATTCACTTGTTAATAGTTATGATAATTGTTTACCTAATCCGTCAAACAGACGTTCACACCCAAATTATTTTGAAAAGTTTCTTTCTCATCCTATTCCATCTTTCACACCCAGTCGGATTTCAAATCTTAAAGATATTGAGACAACTTCCTCAATCATTAACAATATTAATGTAAATGAACCAAGATTTACTAAAATGAAAGTTACAAAGGAAATATTAAAAGAATCACATGACTCATGTAGCAATTCAAATTCTTATACCTCTGAAGGTGAGGAAGAAATTTTAACTGATCAAGCATCTGTTTTAAGATGTAACAAGAAAAGATTGAAGTCCCGATGTTTCAGATGTGGAAAGGATGATCATGTTCTTAAAACTTGTCCTGCATCTGTTAATAGTAATATAAATCACAGCTACTTTGGAAGTAGAATAAATCATTTAGTAAATAAATTCTTTTGTGAAAAATCTTTTGTTTCAACGCCTAAGTCAATCAAGACTTGGGTCCCAATTTCCAAGTCCTAATAAAAAATTTTTGGTTATGCCAGGAACATTCTAGAAGAGCTATCAACAGTTTTTGGCATGTTGACAGCGGATGTTCAAGGCATATGACAGGGTTGAAGGACTTACTCACCAATTATCGAATCATTAATGGTGGATATGTTGGTTTTGCTGGAGATAAGAAGGGTGGAAAAATGATTGGTCAGGGTGAAGTCTCAAACGGGTCATTAACTCTGGAGAAAGTGAATTATGTTCCTGAATTGGCATTCAATCTGCTAAGTGTGTCACAAATTTGTGATAGGATATTCTAGTGTTGTTTATGTCAAATGAATGTTTATTTCTTAAACCAGAGTTCATTATTCCTGAAGATTTAGTGATCTTGCGTGCTCCAAGAAAAAATGATACCTATCTTCTTGATATGAGATCACAAGAGTCTACATCCACTGTGACGTGTCTTTTGTCCAAAGCCTCCTCTTCTGAATCCTTCTTGTGGCATCGTCGATTAGGACATGTTAATTTGAAAAATATAAATAACTTAGTTAGGAACAATCTTGTGAAGGGTCTACCACTTAAAGATTTTTCAATGGTAGAAAAATGCATGGCTTGTGCTCAAGGCAAACAGCACAAAAAACCACACACGCTTAAGCTTGAAAACACAATTCAAAACCCCTCAAATTGTTACATACTGATTTATTTGGTCCTATCAGTGTTAAATCTATTGCTAAGAAATCGTATTGCTTGGTTGTTACAGATGATTATTCGAGATATTCCTGGGTGAGATTTCTAGCAAGCAAGGGAGATACTGCCGAAGAACTTCAAAAGCTTATCCTTTCTATTGAGTCTGTCAATAAGAGGAATGTTATAGCCATCAGAAGCGATAACGGTACGAAATTCAGAAATCATATCTTTGACTCATTCTGTGCAAGCAAAGGGATTCTCAAACAGTTCAGTGCTGCTAGAACACCTCAGCAAAACGGTGTCGCTGAGCGGAAGAATAGGACACTCATTGAAGCAGCAAGAACTATGTTGATTGAGTCAAAGCTTCCAATAATTTTCTGGGCTGAAGCAATCAACTATGCTTCTTATGTACTTAACAGGGTCTTTATTGTTAAAGACAAAATGAAGACTCCCTATGAGCTTCTTCATAAACGGAAACCCTTGATTAACTTTTTCCACCCATTAGGTTGCTCATGTACCTTGCTAAACACTCAAGCTTAGAAGTCAAAGTTTGGTGCAGTTTCTGATGAATGTTTCTTCATTGGCTATTCCTCCTCACAAAAAGCATATCGGGTGTACAACAAAAGAACGCGTATTATGCAGGAATCATTTTATGTTGATTGACAAGAGTCGAATTCTCCAAACATGGGATCTGATCCTGAATGGTTCTATGACTCAAACTCTGTCTTCAAATCCTTCAATCTTCTAGTTTTTGATGATGATGCTATTCCTCAAACCAATGCAGAAATCATACCTCCAACTGAACCTCTTCCACCTGCACCTCATCCACAACCACCAATAGACCATCACCTTCAACCTCCATGAGATGTTCCACCTACACCTCCACCACAACCACCTTCTTCGACACAACCACCCACTTCCCTATCATATTCTTCACTACCCACTTCCCCATCATAGCCTTCACAACCATCATTGACCATTTCCTCATCTTCATCAAATCTGTTAACCCTTAACACTAATTTTAAAACCTTAAAAGACCACTCACATGATTATATCATTGGTTCCATTACTGATGGAGTGAGGACACGAAGTCAATCTGGATTGATAAATGAATGCCTCTATGCTTGTTTCTTATCTTAAACAGTTCCTAAAAATGTCTCAGCAGCATTTCAAGACCTAAGTTGGGTTGAATCTATACAAATAGAGCTTCAGCGGTTCAAGAAACTAAAAGTTTGGCAATTAGTTGATCTTCCTCCAAATGAGTTTCCTATCGGCACTAAATGGGTATTCCGGAAGGGTTTTGCTCAGGAGGAAGAAATTGACTATACTGAAGTGCTTGCTCCAGTTGCTCGAATTGAAGCCATCCGAATCTTTCTTGCTCATGCGGCTCACAAAAACTTTGAAATGCGCATTTCTCTACGGGAATATCAATGAGGAGATTTATGTTTGTCAATCTCCAGGTTTCGAGGACCCAGATTTTCCAGACAAAGTGTATAAACTTGACAAATCCTTATATGGATTACATCAAGCCCCTCGGATCTGGTATGAAAATTTGACACAGTATTTGCTGAGTAAAGGTTTCTCTCGTGGTTCGATAGACATGACTTTTTTCAAGAAAGAAGTTGATGGTGAAATGTTGATTGTTCAAGTGTACGTTGATGACATCATTTTCGGGTCAACAAATGAGAAACTATGCAGAGAATTTGAAGAGGTCATGAAGGATCATTTTGAAATGAGCATGATGGGGGAGTTATGCTTTTTCTTGGGATTACAAGTTGAACAAAAGTAGTCTGGTATTTTGATTCATCAGGAAAAGTATGGTCTGGAGATTCTCATAAAGTTCAAAATGGATGATTCTTCTCCAGAACTTACTCTATTCACTGCTCAGACTTGCTTAACTCCAGATGATAATGGGAAATCTATGGATGCTCATCGCTATCGTTCCATGATCGGATCCCTCATGTATCTCACGGCCAGTCATCCTGATATTACATTCGCAGTGTGCTATTGTGCTCGTTTTCAGGCCAACCCAAAAGAATCCCATGAAAAAGCTGTTAAAAGAATCTTTCGTTATTTAAAGGGTTCCTCTCGTTTGGGTCTTTGGTACCTAAAAGGAGGTAACTTTGACTTACATGCATATTCTGATAGTGATCATGGTGGTTGCAGGGTCAATTGGAAATCCATCACTGGTGGATGTCAATATCTGGGAGATTGTCTCATTTCTTGGCAATGTAAGAAGAAAACTACAGTATCTCTGTCTACAGGAGAATCTGAATATGTTGCTGCTTCCAGTTATTGTGGCCAAGTGCTGTGGATACAACATCAAATGATGGATTATGGGATAAATTTTCGTCATACACCACTTTTCTGTGATAATGAAGCTGCCATTGGGATTGCAAAAAATCCAATTCATCATACTCGTACCAAGCACATTGAAACGAGAATTCATGCCATCCGGGACGCTCAAGAAAATGGTTTTATAGATATTATTCCGAATTGATCTCCATGTTGGGTTTAATAACTTTTTAAAACCTCTTTCTTACCTTAAATGTGCATTGTTCTATAAATAACTCTTTTTGTTTATAAACTTTTATTGATAAACTTCTGAGTCCCATATAAAAAAAAGGGGAAAGAGAAATTTCTTTTCAGAAACTTCTAAAAAGAAATTTCGAGGGAGAATATAAAGATCTATTTTTATTTGTCTAAGGTTTAATTTTTTCTTTTCAGGAACTTCATGGTAAAGAAGTTTGAAGGAGAATTAATAGCTTTGTTTGGGATATGCTGGTAGGCTCAGTCAGATATCAAAGTAAACAGTGATCGTGTAGCTTTATTAAAGTCTAAGAACTCGACGACAAGGATTATTCTTATGATATCTCAGCCTGCACAAAGCTACAAGGCCTTGTCTGAAAAGGGTTGAGAGTTTCAAATCTTTGATTAATTGCAAAAAAAAAAAAAAAAAAAAAATGGGTGACATATCTCGTGCTTATCTCCTCTCCTATGTGTGAACATTGACCTGGAGTAATGATCTCCTCTGTTATACATAAGTATAGACCTGGAAATCTCATCAGCGCATTCTGATGATCTTCTCTGTTATACGTAAGTATAGACCTGAAGCTCTCATCAGTGAGATAAAATGATTATCTCCTCTGTTATACGTAAGTATAGACCTGGAGCTCTTATCATCTGTCCCTAAAATAAAGACACAACGATTCTTAGAAATTAAGAATCATTGTTGAAATATTTAAGAATTCAAGCAAAGTGAATTATATTGCTCAATAAACCATGAACAACAGGAGTAGTACTTTGCTAAATATCTGCGGGATCCAAGTCATCTGAGTTTATCAAATGAATCCAAAACATGATAAAATAGCTGCAGATTGCTTGTTGAAAAGAGGAAGGCTTGAGTTTAAAACGATAAACATATCAGCAATCCCGCAAATCATTGATTCTCCGTATCAATTTCTTGAAAAAGAGGTCTTTATATCCTTTTATTTTTCCTTCTTATTTGTTTTATATTTTATTTTTGTTTTGTGCTGACGTTGTGGGACGAAGAATGTTTTTCATAAAGGCTTTATAAATAAAAAATTTTATTATTAATTTTTGTTTAATTTTAATTTTTCTTCAATTTTTTTAGTTTTTAGGTTCCAGCGAAACTACAGTTTCGCTAGTAGTTTCGCCAAGCGAATCTATAGATTCACCCGGCAGTATCACTGTTCTCTGAACACATGATTTCATTTGTGATGCTGAGCAAAAAAATAGTTTCGCTGTTAGCGAAACTAGGTCATATATATTGCATAGTGTGAAACTCGTTTCACATAATGTTGTGCGAAACTAAACCCTAGTTTCTCTGTGGCCGAAACTAATTGATCCCATTTGCATCATTTCTGTCGAGTTTGTTGGTTTCTAAGCGATCTGGTAGGCACTGCGACTCTGTTTCTATGGTTTAATCATGGTTTTATTCATTAATCAGTGGTTTTAGGTTGATTCGCTGGTTCGAAACTTCGTTTGTTTCATCCAGCGAATCTACCAAATTAACCAGCAAAACTGAACAAAAGTTCTCTGTTGCGAGCGAATCTATCTGGTTATGTTGTCCAAGCATACCCGACAGTTTCGCTTGAACCATTCTAGCGAAACTATACTTTCACTCAGCACATAATATGCTCTTTTGGGGTCAGCGAACTTACAGCTTCGCTATCATCTGAATCATAAGCTAGTCCTCAGCGAAAGTGTAGAATCGTTCAAACTCATGGTCTAGGGCTGAGTTACAACGAATGTACACTTTTGTTTGGTCGAAACTTATGTTCAATCAACAGGAAAAATATTAGTTGTGCCTGGTGAAACTACAGTTTCACCTATCAGCGAAACTATTGAACTTAGTTTGAAAAACCTCAGCGAAGCTGTCTTGCTGTGCCTGGCGAAACTACAGTTTCGCCATGACAGCGAATCTATGTTTGTTTTGAATTTTTCATATTGTTTAACTGTCTTTATGTGATATCTAACTTACCTAGGTTTATATTTTGCAGTTCATGGCAAACTTAAAGTTCGATGAAAAGACAAATCTTGTGGCATTATTAGACGACAGTATTATGAAGACTGTCGGATTTAGAGATTGTCTTAGATGGTTGAAGCAGTCTCCCATACTTTATGCCATATCTCATTTACCCACGATCTACGACATTCACATAAGAGATTTTTGGGTTAATGCTGAATGTGATCTGGGATCTACTCCACACAGGATTACTTCAAGAGTCCTTGGGGAAGAAATAGTTGTCACTGCTGAGACGGTAGCAAGGCTGTTGAGGTTGGAAGAAGATTGTGGAGATGAGGTTGGTATGACTGATGCTGAACTTCTTAATGCTTATCGAAGCATTAGGTATGAAGGACCATCTTTTGGGTCAAAGAAGGAAATTAAAAAGTCCTTTTTATCCAAGGAATGGAGATACATTTCTCACGTATTCATCATGTGCTTGGATCATAGAAAGGGAGGATCAGATGGATTAAATGCACAGTGATCAAAGGCGATGTTTATATTCTGTAAAGGACAAAAGGCCAATATTGCAAGACTAATATTTGACTGTATGACTGAGAATGTCATGGCTCTGAAGAAGGATAAATGGCTATTATATCCAAGGTTTGTCCAGATGATCATTAATCACGAGAAACCAAATTTGCCAAGACACGGGGAAGTTAAGAGGCTGATGCAGATGAATACAAGAATATTTGCATATTACTCAGCAGTTAGGCATGACTTCAGTGGTAAAATAACTTTGCTTGAAAACATGTATCCATCCGAGAGATGGAATTATATAAAAAGGCTGATAGAGAACGAAAACAAGAATGCTGAAGAAAACCAAGATAAACAGACAGAGGCAATAAAGAAGAGGAAGAAATATGCAAAGGAGAAAGAATATGATTTAGATTCTAAGATTGATGAGGTTGAAGAGGAGCTGCGGGCTCAGCTAGAGAGAAGGTCCAAAAGAAAGTCTGATCAAGGGGAACCGGCTCACGAAACAAAAAGGAGAACTAAGCATAAACAGCCAGTGTTCGAAGAAAGGAGGGATTCCCGATCAGAATTGGACCAGGATGTCATTCGAAATGTAAATGCATCATTGGCCAATGAACTAAGCATGATAAAGACAAAGTTGGTCAATCAAGAATTGAGAGAAAAGGAGAAGGATGAGCAAATTGAAAGTATGAAAGCAATGATGATGGATCAGCAGAATCTTATTAAAAGATTGCTGAAGGAGGTGAATGAGCTCAAAGGCAAAGTTGGTGTCACAAACCAACTATCACAAGAGGAGCTGGATGATCTGACCGACACATCAAAGTATGTGTTCCTAAAAGTTGGAAAGTCATCAGGAATGGAGGGGATGCAAGTACAGCTGGAGTTGGTGCAAGTGGCAGTGGTGTAGGAGGACAAAAGGTTGTTGAAACAAAAGTAGAGAAGAGTGTTGAGGAAGGAGGAGATGTGAGACAGGAGCCTGTGATTGTTGAGGCTGAATTTGTTGATTTGTGATTGGATATAGAAACAGACTTGATGGGGGCTGAGGTGATTAGAGAAGAAACTACTAAAAGAAATAAGGAGGGTATAGAGAAGACACTTATTGATGAAGAGGAAGAATATGAGGGACAACTGGTTGATTATAACTCAGACCCTAAATATTATGAAGTGGAGGAGAGCCAATGACATATGTGGCACAAAGGGGTTCAGAAGAAGGTGATGTATTTGAGATGAGCAAAGAAGATTGGTTTATGAAAGAAAAGGAAACAGAAGAGTTAACACCTCTATTCCAAAACATTAGTGAACCAAGCAAGAAGAAAACTGATAAGAAAATAGTGAGCTGGAAGTATAATTCTGAATTGAAGATGTTTATGATCAAAAGAAGAGGCTGGGACATATCTTATATGCTTAAAAGGAAGGCGTTCAAGACCTTGCCTAGGTAGGACTTGAGGAGATTAGCTGAATTCCACTTTTGGATGCCCACTTGAGTGAACGTGCTATGTTGTTGGAAATGGAGATTAAAGCAGGAATGAATGACAATTTTGAAGCTTTTGGGTATAAGAGGAAAGAAAGGAGAAGATCGAAGAAAGACCTGGATTGAGCCACCGGAAAAGGAAAGATTTTGTTAAAGCTGAAGCCAGTTAAAACCGTAAATAGAGTAAGGGTGCCCAATCCACTTCCCCCTAGACTACAAAATCTTGAAAAATGGTTTTATGATAACAATACTGGGGAAGCAGTCATTAGGTTGAAAGGTGGTGCTGAGATTAAGTTGTTTGATCCAATGGAAGTATTTTCTTGTTGTGATGAAGACCTGGTGACTCTATGTGAAAATCATATCAAGGCTGGAGCTGGAGATGAAAGAAGAAGGGAAGCAAGTTTGTTCATGAATGTGGCAAATAAATCTCCCGAAGTAAGGGCGGAGGTCAGGGAGCTCTCGGAGAAAGTATCAAAAGCTGGCGAATTAAGATTGGACATGCAGGATCTTACTAGACAGTTTGCAAGGGCAAGTGCAAGGGCTGAAGAGGAGAGTACAACAGGAGCTGATCACAAAACATCTGATAAAGCTAAAGAAGGTGCAAGAGAAGAGCTAGAAGATTGAGAGTGAGATCCAACCTAGGGGGAGAATTGATGATCTACATAGGTTGGACTCACTATTGTTAATAGGTTTATTTTGTTTTTGTAATAGGTTAATTGTTAGTTCTTCCTTGTAATTTGTCTTTCTATGTATTTTTGTATTGCAGCGAAACTACGGGCGAAACTATAGTTTCGCCCGGAGTCAGCTGATTTAGATCACCCGGCGAATCTGTAGTTCGCTGCCGGGTGAATCTAATATTGTAATCTTTCTATCTTTGTAAGTAACCTTTTGGCAAAACCCTAATACATAATATTTGTTGTTACAATTGTGTGAGTGGCTGGAAGTTTATTTTCAATATCATTGAGCCTTTGTTATTATTATTATTATTTAGATTCAATGAAAAACATTATGTTATTGTGTTTCTAAGTGTTGATTGGGTTGAAATACACTGTCAAACTTCAAGTGCACTGATGAATCGATCAATAGGACCAACAATCTTATACTAGTCCACTAAAACAAATTGAGAGGAGAGAACATTGTGAGACGTTGTGGATTATTGTGCGTTTAGAGTCTTAACCTAAACTGAGCTTAGTTAGTACGTCTATTTTTCAAAAATCAACATCACGTTTGCTTGTTAAGTTGTAATCCTATTGATGGTGACTAAACAGTTGATTGTGTCTTTAAGGAAAATAAGTTGTGCTAATTTGGTTTTACAATTATGTTTTCAAACTTGTTGATGTTAGATATGTAGTGGGTTGAGTTTTGCTTAGGGACAAGTAAAGTTTAAGTGTGGGGATATTTGATGCGGCCTTAATTATATATATAAAATATATAATATTTCCTAATCTTTTGAATACATTTTTAACCACTTATTATCAATTGTTGCACTCAATTATTTTATTTTAGGATTTTAAGGATTTAAGAGATCACAAACAAAAAAAGGTATATTTTAACAAAGCATGAGATCGATGAGTAATGAAAATCTTAATCTAAATCAAAAGAATAAATTCAACACATAAAACAAAGTGAGTAAAATGGTTATACTATGACATAATTGTAAATATGATGGAAGTTAATTGCTTTGATGTAAATTATATATTAACATATGGACTCTATGCAGGCCACGTGAATGCTTTGGAATTCAAGTGAAGAGTCAAAACTTGAGAAATCAAATAAGTGTCAAGTAAAATAAATTAAAGGCCCATTAAAAGGATTGCAAATACCCACAATCGTCTATCAAATGATTTATGTTGGGTTCAACAATTGATAAACTGAAGCTTTCCAAACCACAATCAAAGCCAACTGAGGATCTCATTGTACAAGTTTAGAGACCAAGTTAATAAACAAAACAAAACAAACACAAGACAAAGTCAACATCAAGACCACAAGAAAACTCAAAATTAGGTCATGATGTAATAACGTTATAAATAGAACCACTAGTCTACTTTGTAAAGGGTGGTTATTGCAAAGTGTGTGAGTGGCTGGTAGTTCTTAAGTGTGTGTTTTTCATAGTGTAAATTACCACCCAAGGAGAAATTCTCTCCTCTGGGTGGGTTTGATGTTCATCCATCATTGTATATGTTTCTTCATTGTAATTTGTTATTCAATATCAACGAAATCATAACATTATACATTATCACACACATCCTTGTTCTTCGATACACACAATTCCACCCATCTTTAATTTTGAATTCTCAGATCTAAAAATGATGAATCCTAAGATCCAAGCTCAACGAATCTAAAATTTTTGATTTAGCAATTTATTTGTTGGAGTTCAAAAGGGGACCATTACGCGTGATACTTTATTAATAAAGAGTGAGGACATATGATAAAAAAAAACCCTACGCAAATAAGGAAAAAAAATCTACGGCAATTGAAAAGAAGAGAGGAACAATAGAGAAGGAAAGGAGAAAAGTTTAAGATTTTGGAGTTGTTCGTGACAAGGGTTGAGAATTAGCATTCGGTTTGCATTTTTTATATTTGTTTTATTCAAACTTGACTTTTGTTTCTGTTTATTCTTGAATGATGAATAATTTCAGATCTGGTTTTATATTGTTTATGATTAATATTGGCTAAACTTTTAATCTACCTTGGTTGGGTTGAAAACTAATATGTTTTGACTAAATATTTGGTTTTGATTTCGTATATTCATTTATTAATCTTAGAACTTGATTATTTTCCAATTAAATATGAATATGTGTATTGATTTATGCTTGAAAGTTATTGCCATGCTCGTGTATGTTTGATCTTGATTGATTGCGTGACCTCTAGATTAGGTTTGCACGTTAAATTAATTACTTTGTGTTTTTAATTTAAAACTTTGATTAGAGATAATCTTAGGAGCATTGGTTGTGATTTGATAGTATTTTTCAATGTGCTACCTTATCTAGAACCTAGGGGTGATAGATATTGCTTAAAACCTCCTACTCATTGCTTGTTAGGTTTATATTTCGCGAGAGCGTGTTCTGCCTTTCATTCGTGGTGTTAGTTTTTTAGGGTATTTAATTAGATTTAATTAAGTTGTCCTTTGTCTTAGGGTTGGAAAATATAATCTTAAAGACAATATGGTAGAAAACCTAGGGGCAATCTTCCATTAGACATTTTAATAAACCTATCTTGTGCTTCACACGTGTCTTTGGTTTTCGTAGGGAGTAGCAACATACCTAGTTAACCCTAGATTCGTATTTTTAGAGATAGTCATATGAGTCATTCCTTTTAGGTCATCACATGTTAGTTGGATTCCTGCCTAGGCAGTTATTTCACATATTTGATCGTATTCAACTTTCCAAGTTTGAATTTTTAATTTGTTTATCTCATTCGTCGTGTTTAGACTAATTAATTTTAGTTAAATTGTTTATTTTGTTTATAAAAAGTTTACTTAAAATAATTTAATTAATTAGGTTAGAAGTCGATAGAGGTTTATTATCGAGAGGCGCCAATAGTGTCCACGGATTCGATATCATTTTCCATTCTTAGTAGATAATTCCATTTTTAAAACTAAATTGTGAAAATCATTTTCTTAATAAAATAATATATATATTTTCACACATCAAGTTTTTGGCGCCGTTGTCGGGGACACTGATTTGGCGATTTTGAGAATGACCCGAGTCGGGGATCTAATCATTTGTTTTCTAGTTTAGGTTTAACTCGTCTTAGTTGTTAATTGTGCCTTTAGTTAGCATTTTGTCTTTTTATTTGTTCTGCCGGACCACCAGAATTTCACCCACTAGAAGATCCAGAGCGTGCGTTCGATCGATAATCGAACGAGTCTGAAACAGAGCTTGAGACCGAGGAAGATTCATACGACAGCGAATCCACTCACGCCACAGAATCTACAATGGCCAACGAACAACCACTAATGAGGAGAGTGATTGCCGACTATGCCAAGCCCACTGCTACCGGAGCTAGGTCTAGTATTGCACGGCCACCTATCACTGCTAACAATTGGTAAATCACTCCCCAAATCATTTCATTGGTCACTAATACTGTTCAGTTCCACAGGTTGCCTGCTGAAGACCCCAACACTCATCTAGCTCGCTTCGCGAGGATCTGTAACACCTTTCAGGTGAATGGTGTTTCCGAGGATGCATGCAAGTTGCGCTACTTCCCATTCTCTCTTACTGACCGTGCCCATAGCTGGCTTGAGTCCTTACCCACAGGATCCATCACTACTTGGGCTGATATGCAAGACAAGTTCTTGTGTAAGTACTTTCCCCCTTCGAAGACCGCTCGTCTGAGGAGCATGATTCATTCATTTCAGTAGAAGTCAGGAGAGACTTTCTACGAGACCTGGGAGCCTTTCAAGGTGCTAGTGCATAAGTGTCCACATCATGGTTTGGAGGATTGGATGTTGATTGAGAAGTTTTACAATGGAGTTACTCCTGCGATGAGGAACATGCTGGATACTACTGCTGGGGGTAATCTAATGACCACCAATACTATTGAGGAGTGAAATACGATGTTCGAGGACCTAGCCATGAGTAGTTATGAGTATCCTGATTCTAGAGCCCCGGTTGCTGCTCAGTGAGGAGTGCACCAAGTTGATTCTATCAGGCAGCAGACCTTCTTCCCTTACCTTATAACTACATAGAAGTTGAATACATCAAGCAACTTGCGCAACAAGTGCTAAAAGAGAAAAAAACTTCTAAGAGGAAGATGAGGGAAGAGGCTGCTAAGTCAAGAGCCACCATCCGAGCCAATCAGAAGAAGTCAGACTAAAGATGGTGAGCTTCTTGAAGCTGTATTGATTCTCTAAAAGGAGACTTGGTCCAATGTCTCTATCCACCATGGATGAACACATTAGAGTGATCAAGCAGAAGTTCATGACGGGTGAGCTTGTTGACTTGCATTCTCTACCAAGTTAGGTTGCACCTGAAGCTGTGGTCAAGGTTTACCACAAGAAACAACTCAGCCAGGACCTAGTGTTGCATCACAACCAACATCATCTTCTAATCTATAGCAAGGTCCTGATCCTTCTCCTTCTAAACCATTGAAGGACAAGGACCCAACTGAGGATGTGACATCTGGTAATTTTCCGTAAGTTCTGTTAAGTCTTGCATACACGTGTCGTGATCACACACACTAGTTGTCTTTAAGAGTTGGTGACTTACTAAAAATTAATAATGTTAAACAATAATTTCTATGTTAATTATTGGTTGTGATTACGTGATTTAAATATTAATTGTGAATTTTATTGCGTAACGTGGAAACGTGTTTATTTAATTTGTAAATTTGGTAGCTTGTAAAGATAATACATATAATTGTTATTACTAGTTTATATGTTTATTATTCTAGTTAAAAACATTTTAAAGGAATGTTTAAAAGCTTAATTTTTATAAAATGTAAAGTGCAAGGGTTTAAAGGGTAATTAACACAAATTAATTAAACAAAAATCAAAATCCCAAACCCTAATTTCCCCATAATCGACCGCGACCGCCCTCTCCCTCTCCCTTTGTGATTTTCGGCCAAGAACATGAACAAAGCATTGGATTTGATCGATCACAAGTCATAGAACACATTAGAAGCATCAATTCATGTCCTTTTTGCGATTTAAAGGTTAGATTTTGTGTTCTTTTGATGGTTTTCATGTTGGCCAAAAGTTGGTGTTCGAATCTTACAATTGAAAGTCGATTGTTGGTTGTTTGATGATGTTATGATGTTAGTTAGATTAGATTGATGTTACTTAACATTGTTTTTGCAAGAAAGTTACGTTTTTGATGCGTTGTTCATAGGTTACTAAGAATAGTAACTTTATTTTGCATGAATTGAGGATTTGATGATGTATGAATGTTATGGATGTGTTTGTGATGATGATTAGATGCTAGGTTGATGATATGAACAATTGAAAATCAAGAAGATGTGTTCTAGTTCATACATTGCTAAAAATAGTAACTTTAGGTGTTGAATGTTGATGAATCGTGATGATTAGGTGTTGTTGATCATGTTTAGATGTTGTTATGGACTTGATTTGGTAGGTGATTGATGAATTCATGAATGTATTGTGTGTTTGATGGATTTGGGATGAACTTTCCCAAAAGGGAAACTTTAATTATGAAATTTCTTGAATATGATGATTTGGGCATGTTTGAGACGTTAGGATCATGCTAGTATGTTCATGGATGAATTCTAAGGTGGTAGAATGTATTGTTTGGGTTGTATGGATGTTAGTTGGTTAGTTAACTGATTTGGCCTGTTTGTGGGATTACGTGGATATGAGTCATAGGGGTTATGTTAGGACTATTGTTGGTTTGTGGTTGATCATGGTTGAACATTTTGGATGATATGATTTCTGTTGAATGGCATGTTGATGATCATCATACACACGTGCGAATCTGAGGCCCCTACTTAGTAGGATTGGCAGGGTTTAGGATGTGAAGTCGTGAGTGTCTTCACATGGCATGTTGTGCATGATTTGATTCTATGTATGATGCATTAGTTATGATATAGCTATGTTGAGCATGATAATTGTTTGAGATTCGCATGACTTGTATGATATCTGGTTGTATAATGGTCTAGGTAGTACATGTGGGTAATGAAGTGTCATACGTGATCAGTTTGCATGTTAATCATGTGTGATGTACTGTTATGCTTCTTTGAATGAAATATCACCTATAATGTCACCAACGGGTCAAACGGGTCAATTAGGTCAAATGTGTCTTGTCTTTCTAAAACCTTGAGTTCTTTGGTTTGTAGAGCACTTAGGGTTTCATATTGATTCTATGTACACGTACTTATGTACTCATGTGTTCTAGGTAACCTTTGAAGGTTGTCTTTCCACACCTTCTTATCAAGTTAAGCTCTAAGTAGTCTTACGCGTATCAGGTGAGTTCTTGCCCCACTTTTTTTACATAATCTCTTTTGGGGGAGATAGCATACTGTTGATCACAAACGCTTTTATATATGAGTGTGTATAATATTGATATAGTGTTGTTTACCATGGAAAGTCCTCATACTTTCGGATTGTTAATATTGACTAGCGGGGATATTTTGGGTAGTACTACTGGGTCTGACGAGCCCCACCTGTGTGACTCGAGGTCATACGGGTGCAATTTTGTCCTAACGTATATTCGTCACGACCTGGTAAGTCGTGACGGGGGGCACAAACTATCACAGTTAGCTTCAATCGCGAAATCACTATGATTAATATTTTTATGTTAATAGACTAGCTATCTATTGCAATACACTACTTATGATTTGAAAACTGTTTATCGGTTTACCTATTAGCGCAAACTCTTGAACTCACCAACCATGTGTTGACTTGTTTAGTATGCTATTCTCAGGTTAAGGTTGTCAGTTGCCTAGGAGCACGCACGTCAGCATTGTTGAGTTGTTTACATTTGCCTTGTTTACAAATTTGGGATTATTTTCATATTAAACAATTGTGTTTGGGCGCGTATGTTTTGCGCATTCTCTTTACATACTACTTGTTTTGGGTTTTCTGGTTTTAAAAACGCTTCCGTAGTATTTTAAACGTTAACTCTGGTTTTGTTTATTAATCATATAGAGTCGTTCTTGGTAACTAATGACCGAGATCCTGGTATGTCACGCGCCTCGCGGTTAAATCCTTTACACGGATTTTGAGGATGTGACATATTGGTATCAGAGCTATTGGTTATAGGGAACTAGGTTGCATACACACACTAGACTATAACCGCACAGTTGTTAGTTACTCGTCACTTACTTCCTTACTATATACTCATTGGCATACGCAACACGTACTTCGCAGCATGGCATCGTCATCCCGTGATTTAGGAAAGAGACCTGCACGATCTGAGTCACCTCCTACTTCTCCCGTACCCGATAGGGGATTTAACTGGCCCCAACATCCTTATCCTTCTAGCGAGATAGACTGGGATCAGCCTTTCATACCTCCTGAGCTCGATCCTCCGTGGAACTGGGATTTCTACCCCACCTACAAAAACTGTATGGCTTATAGAGAGCGCGTACCACCAGTAGCTCCTACACGACCTAGGACTAGGTCATCGACCGCCTCTGCATTGCCTACTCTTCCTACCTTGGGCATCCCTCTCGAGCAGGCGTTTGCAGCTTTAGTAGCCACTCTAGACACGGAGTGACAGCGGATTAGAGGACTCACTGATGAGAACTCTGTTTTACGATTTGAGATGCGTCAGTTGCGCTACCAGGTAGAGACGCTTTAGGAGCGACTCTCGATGGCCATTGGTGGACATCATACCTTGGCAGGCAATGTTGTAGCACTTACTGGGTGCATGGACGCGCAGGATCACCATAACATAGTGATCGATGATAGGTTTGCTGATTTAGAGGCACAGCTAGCAGCACTTCAGATTGCTGAAGCCCCTGCACCTTTGGTGGACCCTGATGAGGAAGACCCGAAAGAGGAACCAGAGGAAGCCCCCGAAGAAGAACAAGCAGAGATGGATGAGGACAGTGACGGATCTGACGTACTGGACTGATTCTACTTTTATATGACTTAGACCATGTAGTGTTTCTTTTCTTTAAAACCTATGTGGGAAGGGTTGTTTCCCACCCAACTGACAACCTTATATTTTGACATTGATGGAATATTTTGTGACTCAATTGCAATTTATTTATCTTTGGTTATTATTTCTGTTATAAATGTTGTGGTTTTGGTGAATGCATTATTTCTTATTGTTTACTATACTTTGATGAGATTAATGTGTTGGATGTTACTCATTATTGTATTTGTGAATTGTAAAGTGAAATATGGACGCATGTGGAAGAGGTCGTGGGCGTGGTCGTGGACGTGGCCCCAGAGGTCGTGGTGCCGGAGCCATAAACATGACGCCTGCGGAAATGGCTGCTTTAATCAACGAACATGTTCAGGCAGCAGTAGCTGCTACCCAAACGGGACAGCCAGCAGGTAAATGATAACAAGAGGTTAAACTAATTATCCTAGTTATTTGTCTAGGATATCTGACTAATGTTTGGTTGTCGAAACAGGACCACAACCATGTACCTACAAGTCCTCCATGGACTGTAAACACCATACCTACAGTAGGACGGAAGGGGCTGTAGGGCTTGTAAGGTGGTTTGATAAGACGGAGTCTGTCTTTGCAAAATGCAACTGCCCGCCTGCTGATCAGGTGAAGTATGCCACCGGGACATTGGAAGGCGCAACACTTTTCTGGTGTAATTGCTAGGTGCAAATGCTGGGTCAAGCCATGGCCAATGAACTACCCTGGGATGAATTTAAGGGGATTATGACCGAAGAATACTGCCCCCGAAATGAAGTGCAGAAACTGGAGATTGAGTTTTGGCAACTCAAAATGCAAGGCTAAGAAATTGAAGCCTACATGACCCGTACTCATGAGTTGGCCACACTATGCCTTGGAATGGTTAATGAAATGTACAAAAGAGTCGAGCACTACATACGTGGACTGATGCCCGAAATTCAGAGCATGGTAACTGCTTCCAACCCCACTACCATACAACAAGCTATCCGAACAGCCCACAGGCTGACTGATCAAGCAGCCGAACAAGGACGATTACCCAAGCGGGGCGCGGTGGCAAGCATACCCGACCATAAATGCAAGTAGGATGGTTCAAGTAACAAAGGTTCATCCTCCAGCAACCAGCCACAACAACAGCAGCAACAGGTACAACAACAGCAGCAACCTCCCCAGCAACAAAGGAGGTTTGATAACAACCAAAATTTCAATCAGTCATCCTCGGCATCGTAAGGACAAGGAGGCTATGTGGGGAAAAGTCCCAAGTGCAATCGATGCAACTACCATCAGAACGGCAGGTGTGACAACTTCCGATGCCAACGCTATGGTAAAGTTGGGCATGCAGCGAAGGACTGCCAGGGTGAACTGATGAAGAAGCCTCAACAATCACAAGAAACTCCGAAAGGTTGTTTTGAGTGCAGAAAAGAAGGCCATTACAGACGCAACTGTCCCCAGCTCAGAAGGAATGGTAATGGCAACGACAGTAACAATAACAGTGGCAACAGCAACAATAACAACGGCAACAACAATAACAACAACAATGGTAATGGCAATAACAATGGAGGCAATAACAACAATGGAGCCA
This sequence comes from Flaveria sonorensis, assembly GCA_025506505.1. Taxonomy (NCBI): domain Eukaryota; kingdom Viridiplantae; phylum Streptophyta; class Magnoliopsida; order Asterales; family Asteraceae; genus Flaveria; species Flaveria sonorensis. The sequence continues at coordinate 13,329,229 of CM046435.1, read as the reverse complement.
AAGGAAGAGCCTTCGTCATTGGCTTAGGTGAGGCGCTAAACAATCCTACAATAGTAACTGGTAAATTTTCGGTTAATGGTCGTTTTGCTACCGTATTATTTGATACCGGAGCCGATAGAAGTTTCGTGTCCATTAAGTTTTGTAGCCTTTTAAGGGATATGCCCTCAGCCTTAGAATCTAAATACACCATAGAATTAGCTGACGGTAAACAGATTCATGTAACGCATATACTTAAAGATTGCAAGATTGAGCTCGCTGGCCATACATTCGCTATAGATCTTATGCCTGTTACACTAGGAAGTTTTGACGTTGTAGTAGGCATGGATTAGCTCTCTGATAAGCAAGCGGAAGTCATATGTCACGAGAAGATCATACGGATTCCCATTGGCGAAAAAGTCCTTACGGTCAGAGGTGATAGGAGTGGTGCGATGATAGGCATCATCTCGTTTATGAAGGCACAAAAGTTGTTAAGGAAAGGTCGCTTAGCCATATTGGCACTCGTTTCTGATAAGCAACCAGAGGAAAGGAAGATGGAGGATATTCCCGTAGTTCGTGAGTTTCCCGAGGTGTTTCCGGAAGACCTGCCTAGATTACCGCCTCATTGGCAAGTCAAGTTCCAAATTGAGTTGACTCCAGGAGCCGCTCCGATTGCGAGAGTACCTTACCGGTTAGCTCCAAACGAACTACAGGAATTATCTGCTCAACTCCAAGAGTTGTTGGATAAAGGGTTTATCCAACTGAGTTCGTCGCCCTGGGGAGTGCCAGTTCTATTTGTGAAAAAGAAGGATGGTACATTTCGAATGTGCATTGACTATAGGGAACGGAACAAAGTTACGATCAAGAATAGATATCCCTTACCTCGTATAGATGATTTGTTTGATCAACTGCAAGGATCAAGCTATTACTCTAAGATTGATCTAAGGTCTGGGTATCATCAGCTGAGAGTTCGAGAAGAAGACATCTCAAAGACTGCCTTCCGTACATGATATGGTCACTATGAATTTTTGGTCATGCCATTTGGGTTGACGAATGCACCAGCAGTATTCATGGACCTCATGAATCACGTGTGGAAACCCTATCTTGATCAGTTTGTTATCGTCTTTATTGATGACATACTGATATACTCAAGGACTGAGGAAGAACATGAGAAGCACTTACGTTTAATCTTAGAATTACTTAGAAAGGAACAACTGTAAGCAAAGTTTTCTAAGTGTGATTTCTGGATACGTGAGGTGCAATTCTTGGTCATATTGTCAACGAGAAGGGAATACATGTTGATCCTGCAAAGATTGAAGCGATAAAGAATTGGTCTGTTCCTAAGACACCAAGTGAGATACGACAATTCCTTGGATTAACGGGATATTATCGACGGTTCATCGAAGGATTCTCTAAGATTGCACAACCTCTCACAGCCTTGACTCACAAGGGAACAACATACAAATGGGGTGACAGTCAGGAATCTGCTTTCCAGTTGCTGAAACATAAATTGTGTAGCGCACCAATATTAGCGTTACCGGATGGTAGTGATGATTTTGTAGTCTATTGTGACGCTTCTATCCAAGGACTTGGGTGTGTATTGATGCAGCGGGATAAGGTAATAGCTTACGCCTCTAGACAACTAAAGGTTCATGAGAAGAACTATACCACCCATGACTTGGAGCTGGGTGCGGTAGTTTTTGCCTTAAAAATCTAGAGACACTACTTGTACGGTACCAAATGCACTGTTTACACCGATCACAAGAGTCTTCAGCATATATTTGAGCCAAAGGAGTTGAACATGAGGCAAAGACACTGGGCGGAATTGTTAAACAATTATGATTGTGCCATCAGATATCATCCGGGGAAAGCAAATGTAGTCGCTGACGCGCTGAGTAGGAAAGAAACTGCTAAGCCTCGACGTGTGCTAGCTTTGCAGCTTACCATTAGCACACAGTTACCGGAACCAATCCGAGAGGCTCAGACGGAAGCCTTGAAAGCAGAAAACATTGGGTCTGAATCCTTAAGAGGAATGGACAAGCAGCTCGAGGTAAAAGCGGAAGGAATTCGTTACTTCATGGATAGACTTTGGGTACCTCTACATGGAAATCTGAGAGACTTGGTCATGAGTGAGGCACACAAGTCTAAGTACTCTATATATCCTGGATCTGACAAGATGTATCATGATTTGAAGGCGCAATATTGGTGGCCTAACATGAAGGAGGATGTTGCTACATATGTGAGCAAGTGTCTGACCTGCTCAAAGGTTAAAGTGGAGTATCAGAAACCATCTGGACTATTACAATAACATGAGATCCCTATGTGGAAGTGGGATCAGATATCAATGGATTTTATTACTAAGTTACCTCGAACTTCTACCAGTTGCGACACAATATGGGTTATCGTGGATAGATTAACAAAGTCTGCTCATTTCCTAATGATAAAGGAGACGGACAAGATGGAGAAATTAACCCGACTCTATTTGAAGGAGATTGTTTCGAGGAATGGAGTACCGGTCTCAATTATTTCTGATCACGATTCTCGTTTCACATCGCACTTCTGGCAATCACTGCAGAAATCTTTGGGTACGCAATTGGATATGAGTACTGCTTATCATCCACAGACTGATGGTCAAAGCGAGCATACTATACAGACTTTGGAGGACATGTTATATGCTTGTGTGATTGACTTCGGGAATAACTAGGAAGTTCACCTACCATTGGTGGAATTTTCTTACAACAGCAGTTATCACACTAGCATAAAGGCGGCACCTTTTGAAGCTTTGTATGGGCGAAAATGTAGATCACCAGTTTGTTGGGCTGAAATTGGTGATAGCCAGCTAACGGGTCCTGAGTTAGTAAACGAGACTACTGAAAAGATTGTACAAATAAGCAACCGTATGGCTGCAACGCGCGACAGACAGAAAAGTTATGCTCACAAGCGACGAAAACCTCTAGAATTTCAGGTTGGTCACAAAGTCTTATTGAAAGTCTCACCATGGAAAGGCATGATTCGGTTTGGTAAAAGAGGAAAAACTAAATCCAAGATACGTTGGACCATTTGAGATCTTGGAAAGAATAGGTCCAGTGGCTTATCGACTAGCCTTACCTGATTCGCTAAGTGGAATCCATGATGTATTCCATGTTTCGAATCTAAAGAAGTGCCTAATGGATGAAACGATGGTCGTACCGCTGGAAGAAGTTCAAGTAGACGAACAATTACTCTTCATTGAGGAACCGGTCGAAGTGATGGATCGTGAGGTGAAGACACTTAAGCAAAGCAAGATACCCATTGTCAAAGTTCGATGGAACTCGAGATGTGGACCAGAATTCACGTGGGAATGTGAGGACCAAATGGAGCTTAAGTATCCTCAGCTGTTTGAAAAGACGATGTCAACCGGCGAAGGTACTGATTTAAATTTTGGGACGAAATTTCTTTCAACATGGGGATGATGTGACAACTCACCCGAAACTCACTCGATTACTTTGTGCCAATGCAGTAGACCAGTGATGGAACACTCACCATGTAACGCAATTTTCGGGATGAAAATTCTTTCAACATGGGGATAATGTGACATCTGGTAATTTCCCGTTACCAAACTCCGTTAGTTCTGTTAAGTCTTACATACACGTGTCGTGATCACACACACTAGTTGTCGTTGAGCGTTGGTGACTTAATAAAAATTAATAATGTTAAACAATAATTTCTATGTTGATTATTGGTTGTGATTACGTGATTTAAATATTAATTGTGAATTTTATTGCGTAACGTGGAAACGTGTGTATTTAATTTGTAAATTTGGTAGCTTGTAAAGATAATACATATAATTGTTATTACTAGTTTATATATTATTCTAGTTAAAAACATTTTAAAGGAGTGTTTAAAAGCTTAATTTTTATAAAATGTAAAGTGCAAGGGTTTAAAGGGTAATTAACACAAATTAATTAAACAAAAATCAAAATCCCAAACCCTAATTTCCCCATAATCGGCCACGACCTCCCTCTCCCTCTCCCTTTGCGATTTTCAGCCAAGAACATCAACAAAGCATTGGATTTGATCGATCACAAGTCATAGAACACATTAGAAGCATCAATTCGTGTCCTTTTTGCGATTTAAAGGTTAGATTTTGTGTTCTTTTGATGGTTTTCATGTTGGCCGAAAGTTGGTGTTCGAATCTTGCAATTGAAAGTTGATTGTTGGTTGTTTGATGACGTTATGATGTTAGTTAGATTAGATTGATGTTAGTTAACGTTGTTTTTGCAAGAAAGTTACATTTTTGATGCGTTGTTCATAGGTTACTAAGAATAGTAACTTTATTTTGCATGAATTGATGATTTGATGATGTATGAATGTTATGGATGTGTTTGTGATGATGATTAGATGCTAGGTTGATGATATGAATAATTGAAAATCAAGAAGATGTGTTCTAGTTCATACATTGCTAAAAATAGTAACTTTAGGTGTTGAATGTTGATGAATCATGATGATTAGGTGTTGTTGATCATCTTTAGATGTTGTTATGGACTTGATTTGGTAGGTGATTGATGAATTCATGAATGTATTGTGTGTTTGATGGATTTGGGATGAACTTTCCCAAAAGGGAAACTTTAATTATGAAATTTCTTGAATATGATGATATGGGCATGTTTGTGACGTTAGGATCATGCTAGTATGTTCATGGATGAATTCTAAGGTGGTAGAGTGTATTGTTTGGGTTGTATGGATGTTAGTTGGTTAGTTAACTGATTTGGCCTGTTTGTGGGATTACGTGGATATGAGTCATAGGGGTTATGTTAGGACTATTGTTGGTTTGTGGTTGATCATGGTTGAACATTTTGGATGATATGATTTATGTTGAATGGCATGTTGATGATCATCATACACACGTGCGAATCTAAGGCCCCTACTTAGTAGGATTGGCAGGGTCTAGGGTGTGAAGTCTTGAGTGGCTTCGCATGCATACTGTGCATGATTTGATTCTATGTATGGTGCATTAGTTATGATATAGCTATGTTGAGCATGATAATTGTTTGAGATTCGCATGACTTGTATGATATCTGGTTGTATGATGGTCTAGGTAGTACATGTGGGTAATGAAGTGTCATACGTGAATAGTTTGCATTTTAATCATGTGTGATGTACTGTTATGCTTCTTTGAATGAAATATCACCTATAATGTCACCAACGGGTCAAACGGGCCAACTGGGTCAAATGTGTCTTGCCTTTCTAAAACCTTTAGTTCTTCGGTTTGTAGAGCACTTAGGGTTTCATATTGATTCTGTGTACACGTACTTATGTACTCATGTGTTCTAGGTAACCTTTGAAGGTTGTCTTTCCACTCCTTCTTATCAAGTTAAGCTCTAAGTAGTCTTACGCGTATCTGGTGAGTTCTTGCCCCACACTTTTTACATAATATCTTTTGGGGGAGATAGCATACTGTTGATCACAAACGCTTTTATATATGAGTGTGTATAATATTGATATAGTGTTGTTTACCATAGAAAGTCCTCACACTTTCGGATTGTTAATATTGACTAGCGGGGAAATTTTGGGTAGTACTACTGGGTCTGACAAGCCCCACCTGTGTGACTCGAGGTCATACGGGTGCAATTTTGTCCTAACGTATATTCGTCATGACCTGGTAAGTCGTGACGGGGGGCACAAACTATCACAGTCAGCTTCAATCATGAAATCACTATGATTAATATTTTTATGTTAATAGACTAGCTATCTATTGCAATACACTACTTATGATTTGAAAACTGTTTATCGGTTTACCTATTAACGCAAACTCTTGAACTCACCAACCATGTGTTGACTTGTTTAGTATGCTATTCTCAGGTTAAGGTTGCCAGTTGCCTAGGAGCATGCACGTCAGCATTGTTGAGTTATCTACATTTGCCTTGTTTACAAATTTGGGATTATTTTCATATTAAACAATTGTGTTTGGGCGTGTATGTTTTGCGCATTCTCTTTACATACTACTTGTTTTGGGTTTTCTGGTTTTAAAAACGCTTTTGCAGTATTTTAAACGTTAACTCTGGTTTTGTTTATTAATCATATAGAGTCGTTCTTGGTAACTAATGACTGAGATCCTGGTATGTCACGCGTCTCGCGGTAAAACCCTGCACGCGGATTTTGAGGGTGTGACAGAGGAAGACAAGCATAACAATCTGGTGCAGCAAGCCTGTCTCCTTAGTTAAAATATAGAAAGAGGAAAAGGATGGCCATTAGAAGGGACAAGAAGAAGAAGAAGAAGTCTAAGGAATCCATCTCTACACCTCAGGATAGGTTAGAACTTCTTGAGGGTGATCAAGAAGAGGCTGCTCATCCAACTCCTATTAAAGTAGAGCCTCTTGCTACTGAGAGACCCATTGTGTCTTGGATGTTTGCCACTAATCCAAACAGATAGTATGTCACTAGAGATCAAAGGGGTCAAGATGTGTATTTCTGGCAAAACATACTTGACCTTCCTCTGCATGATATCTATGACATGAGGAGGTACTTTGAAAGTCTGAGGAATCCTGACCAACTGATGATGAAGGGAATGGTCTTGATTCTGATAAGGACTGTCAATAGATGAAGATCAAGATTCAAAGGTCTCCTCAAGTTTTGGTAGCATCAGCCTAGGGGGAGTTTGTAAGGATTACACTTAGAGGCTGATGCAACCAAAAGAGCTCTCAGTATGCACATGCAAGTACAAGGAAGTTACTTCGGAAGATTTGATATAACTTAAAGAATGATGCCAAGTATCAAATCTTCTGAAGCCAAAAGACCAAATCTTTCGAAGCCAAAGTTGAACTCTTCCAAAGCTTCAAAGACAAAGTTTTCCAAATCCAAAGACTGATTTCTTCCAAAGACAGAGAAGACATGCTTTCTCTGAATCACCTTTTGGCAAAAGCTGAAAAACTTTCCGCTGCCACTTCTGATATCTCACCAACTTGCATGAGTTGGTGAAAAGGTTCATGCTTTTGTTAACTGTACATTAAGGTTCTTTTGTCTGTAACTTTCCAACTATGTACTTTTATCCTTTTTGTAATAGATTAGGATGTGAGCTATGGAATGTCATAGTCACTAATCAAAAGGCAATTTGCCTTTTGACTCTACATTGATCTTGTTGTCAAGATTAGTATTTTCAGCTGGCCTTCAAAGTATGGCCGACTGTAGGATGTAGTATAAAGTGTCTCAAGTACTTGTAATTTAGATATGCTTTATAACACTTGTAAAAGAACTTGAGAGCAGTATATATCATTCTTGAAAACTATATTTGAGTGTTCTTGTTCTTGTTGTTTTACTTGTGTTCTTTGTATCATCACTAACCGGTTCCCTATTTGATCTGCTAAGTGTTTCATATCTCTCCATCTTGTGAAACTGTTTCAATGACCACCCCTCACCGGTTCTACAGTGATCAAATCCATAAATTTGTCCCATGTCATTTGGTCTTCTGACTATCCAGTGATCTTTCCTGAATCTAAGTGTTCCACGAAGTTAGCGCATTTCCTGTAGTGAACATGTAGCATCCTCTTCTTCCCCATCTTTTCAAGCCACCTAGTTAAAGCTATTGCTCCACCCTTTCCATCGAACTCCTTAGGCTTACAAGCTATAATTTCCTTATAAGTACATCCTCTTCTTCCTCAACCATTACCATCTCCATTCCAATTTCAACCTCCATTAGCATTACCATTGTTCGGTCCATTTCCATTTCTATTGCCCGGACCATCACCATTGCCATGCGCATTCCCATTACCATTTCCATTACCCAGCCCACCTCCTTCTTCATTGTTGTTTCCATCCTCTCCTTCATACCCATTCTCACCATTTTCTTTATCACTACCATTCCTACTGTTATTTCCATTATCATTGTTTCTACCCCCATTGTCATGGTTCATGGTGTTATCACTTACTTGTGGCACTATGGTGGGGATGAGCGCACCTAACTACTAAGCAATCATAGCAGCTATGTTAGGATTCCTAGCTCTATGGTTGTTACCAGCTAGACCACCTTCATTTCCTCCACCAGGTGCTTCACCTCCACCACCAAAACCTCTTCCCCTAACTCTACCTCTTGGGGTAGCACCACCACGACTATTACTGCGGGTGATTCTTTTGGGCGGCATTTTCTAATAAAGCACAGATAATACGTAAGCTTCAATCATATCAAGGTTTACCACAATTCCGTCATCCACACGTAAATAACACGTCATTGCAAGCCATACAATTCATAAGATAATATCACAGACAATTTTATAATAATAAAATAAGGTTCCATTTCCATAAATCATAATATCCCAAACATGATCAAATACTAAAATATCCAAAAACACACACATACTGATTGTCTAACAAGGTCTAAATACGAAATATGAGATAACTAGAAATAAAATCTCAGCAAGTCTTCATTACTTCATCAAGGCTTGTGTAATATCAACCCTGGCTGTCGCCATTGCTAGAGTAACTAGAAGGACTCGAGGACTGGTCAGGGTAGTCACCCCACAGACTGGCCTCATCTGTCGGTAGCTGGATCCTAATGCGATTGGTCAGGAACACCCTCTTCCTGGTCGTCATCATACTCAATGGTCCTACACCGATCACCCGATATGGCCCTCTAGGGTAGCCAGGTAGCCAGGGTCCCGCCTCGGTGGCGTACCTCATGATCGCTGGCATAGTAGGCACCTCAGGAACAACAAGGACAACAGGGATGACAAGAGCAATCTGTGCGATAGGAATCTCAAGTGCTACATGAAGAGTCGATACAGCTTGAACAACAGGCAATCCCAGGTAATCCTAGCACCATAAGGTTACCCAAATCTTCCTCCTTGGATGACTCTAACATAAACTCCTCTGAATCGGACTCGGTATTTGATGACGAATGTAGCAAATGATCTATGAGAACCTCCTCGGGTTCTGACTCTGAATCAAATAGAACAACGCGGGATGCAGAGGCAATGGAAGAACTAGCAGAAGACATCCTATAAGAAAAAAGTATAGGTGCTTTTCCTTAAGTGAAATAGCTTAACTAAAAAACAAATAGATAAAAAAGATAGGAGGAACATACATGTAATACCTGATGCACACAAACCCTAAAATGCATTCAACATGAAGGTTAGCGGAAACATGAGGAGTAATGGACGAGATCGTCATAAAACATTGTTCATTAATAGAGGTGTATTAAATGAGAAAACCAACGTGTCATGACGTCACCCGACACAAACGGAGGCTTGTGTCGCACTTAGTCAATTCCATGACTTAGCATATTCAAACAAACAAGTGAAATTTAAATCCCACAACCTGGGAACAAGTAACGAAAACATAATCAACCATGATAATCCCAAACAAAACATAATTGTCAGTAACATTAAAGCAAGTCTAAAATGTGTTTCTTAAGGTCATCACTAACGCAGCATCCCTATCTATCCTCGATGGTTGTTACCAGAAAAGATATGCTCAAAAAGGTCAACATATTGTTGGTGAGTTCACAAGTTTAAATAATAAACAAACTTTGATGGTGTGTAATAGTTTGGTAGGACATAAGTGCATACAGTTATAAACAAGCAATATCACATGTAGACATGAGCCTCACAACTAAACCAATGACATATACATAGACCTTGTCGGAACATATTCACCCTAGGGCCCGTACGTGGCCACTGTCAGTCCCAACTAGTATACCAACAAACAAGGGTGGGGGTGTCAGCCCAATAGTACTATCAATACATGTCTGTCGGCTCCAACACCGGAGTTAAATAGTTGTGAATAAAGAACCATACAGAAAACTCATGCATGTACCAGACATTAACTTAAAAACAGTAAACACAAAAGTCCTAAAATGTAAAGATGTTCACAACATAAAAATAGGTGAGCATACTTTTCCTCCTAAGTTTTGTAAATAATTGAAATGAAAACAGGGTCGCGAAGCTCACTTTGAAAAGATTAGGAAATAAAGTGATCAAAAGGCTTCTAGAGATGCAGGCAACGAACGATCAAACACCAATAATTATTTGTAATTAAATCTTAAAGTACGTCTAAAGAGTATCGATATATCCTGTCGATCTTGGGTCAGTTCGGGTTCGACAAGCACCCAAAACGAAAAATATATGTGTTTGAGTTATTTGTTTAGTGAATAAAAGAAACATATATGAATTTATATAGTTATATACTCTTAGCTTATTTACACTCCAACAAACGTATAAATAATTTCACACACACACCCGAATACCTGTATACATTAACTCATGCACAAGCTCTCTACACACACACCCACACTAGAACACACACACTCACAACTACAACACGCACGGTTCACACACTGTACACATACACCCACTCACTCAAACACACAATCTCTACACACACCCGAACACTAGAACACACACACATTCACCACTACGACACACATGGTTCACCCACACTCACAACCATTACATACACGGTTCACACACAAACCCCCATACTCACACACTGCATACACAAACACCATGAATACAACCCATACACACACACACCTAAAGCCACGACACACACATCACGCGGTCACACTATACACACACACTCGACGCACACAACACCCCCGCACTCACACTACACACACACACTCGGCACACGCACAACACATATTCACACACACACACTTTACGCATAACACACACAGCCTTATACACACGCATACACACCCTACACACACAACGCCATTCACGCATACACTGCTGATCATACACACACACATACGTTACACACACACACACATATATATACACATTCGAACACACGCACGCGCATACTTACATACGAATCAACCCGAAACAACCAAACCGATGATACGAACCAAATAACGCGAAACAAAACGAAACAAGGTTCACGATGATCGGTTACCTGCGAAAAGACTAAACGGCGAGATGACAGCAAACGACGACGACTCACGATGGTGGAAAGAGCTTGGTTCGGCTGTAGCAAGAGGTGGAGGAGTCTCAATAGTTACGCGGTGGGGTGGGGGGCGATTAAGTTGATTGGGGTAATATATATATATATATATATATATATATATATATATATATATATATATATATATATATGTAAAATTCATATTTACAATTAGGACCCTAAAGTTTCAATTAATTAATCCATTGAATTTACTTTATTTATAATTTAAACCCTAAACTTAATTATTATTATTATTATAATAATAATAATAATAATAATAATAAAATAATAATAATAATAATAATAATAATAATAATAATAATAATATTATTATTATTATTATTATTATTATTATTATTATTATTAAATTATGATAATAATTTTTTTAATAAATATAATAAATAATGATAATAATAATTTTTGTAATAATTATAATAATGTTAATCATACTAGTAATGATTAGTATTATTAATTGTTACTTATATATTATTTATCTAACTTATCATATTATAAAATTTGGGTTAACGCGCAAGACAAATAAGACAAGATTCGGGTTCGAAAATGAATTAATTACGGAAGGAAAATAATTACACAAAGAGGGTTAACGAGTTTTGAGTTAATTAACGGATCTGATAGTAACGGATGTCACAATATAGTACAGCAGCTGCCAACTCTGATACATAGATTACATGTTCTACTGTAGTATCTGAACATAGAATAATTATTCTCATTGTTTAGTATAAAATTCCTCACACTTGTATAGGAGAGACAATCTTTCTAAGCCATTTGATTGTATTTGCCAAATTGTAATCTTTGTACAAAACATATTAATCAAGTGAATACTTTGAAAGAACTTATTGTGAATTTATCTTTAATCAAAGTATTTGTGTTATGATAGTAAGTAACTAACTTAAATTTTGAATTCGTTATTTACCGATCATAGAAGAAGTTCTTGTTTGTGTAAACCAACCCGATCCAACAAGTGGTATCAGAGCTTTAGCTCTTGATTTGCTTGAAATAAATTTTCAACAAATTACTTGTTTCTTCTTTTGATCACAGTATCAAACACCACCCTTCCTCATATCTTCCTACCCTCTCAATATGACTATTGTAGTCATTTCTAGTAAACATGATTTGGAGAATAGGACTCAGACCAAATCTCCCATGTTTACTCCAAATGACTATGATACCCAAAAAATCCAAATAGAGGATTTTATAAGGAATCAAGATATAAGACTTTGGTTTTTTATTCTGAATTGACCTTATGTTCCCATGGTTCAAGCTGCTGGTGAAGGTGAAGCGATGATTCTCAAAGATCTTACAAAGTACTCAAATGAAAATCTAAAGAAAATGGATGAGGATTCAAAGTCTCTATGGTTGATTAGAATGAGTGTACCAATAGCATCATGCATGGCTTCAAGAAGTTCACAACTGCTCAAAAGTTGTGGAAGCTTTGAAAGCTAGATTTGAAGGAATGGAGGACATGAAGGAAAACAAAAGAGATGTCTTGAAACAGTAGTTCGAAAACTTTGGTTTCATAAGGGAGATACCATGGCTTCTACATATCTTATATATATTGAACTTCTAGACTCTCTAAATGCAGCTGGAGTGAAGATGGAGAATAATGATATTCTTAGAAAGTTCTTGAGATCTTTACCATAGACATGGATAGTCTATAATGTGTCCATCAGAAGAACTGAGAATCTGAAGACAATGAGTCTTGAGGAGTTATATGACATCCTTAGTGCTTATCAAATGGAGATGGATGCATATGAAGAATCTCTGGGTAGATTTTCAAACTCCTCAAAGTCATCAGCTCTCATGGCCCCTATACATGAGCCAGTTCATTATCACTCCCACTCCCAAATCTATCAAACTCCCAGGATGACTTATCAAGAATCTATAATCACCTATCCTGAATCTCTAACTACTAAATCTCAATCATTACCATCATTCAGCATATAGAACCAGCTAGCCTGACCATCCTTTTCACAATCATATTCCATAAACTTTGCTTTCATCAGTGACCAAGCCAACTTCTTTCAACTCTCAACAGAAGATCTAGAGTGTATTCATCCAGATGACCTATAAGAAATGGATATCAACTACCAGATAGCAACGATATCTTTCAGACCCAAGCAGTTTCAGCAGAGAACTGGAAGAAAATTCCTAAAGCAGAGAAGATCAGGATTTGGGTTTGACAAAAGCAAGGTGAAATGTTTCAACTGCAACCAACTGGAACACTTTGCTAAGGAATACAAAACACCAAAGTCTAACCAACTCCTCCAAAATCTTCAAACCATCAACAACACTCTACTCATCAAGGTCCTTCCTCCTCATTCAGCTAGAGAAATACAGCCGCAGTTGCTTCAGGAAAAGAGGTGATTGACTGAAGCTTCCAAGTGGAAGATGTCACACCCATCAACAATTCATTGGTGGCTAGAAGTTTAACCTTTTTACCTCAGGTAACATCTGAACCCTGCTGTACCCCTGAATGTATAAATAAGCTTAACTTGTACAGAAATCACATTTTGCATCTCATGAAAGATGTATAATCAATCAATCTTCTTAAAACTGATATTAAGAAAACTAACCAAGCTCAAAAAGATAAAATAATGGAGCTGGAAAAGATTGTTTCACAACTAAAACATGAACAAACCAACTTAAAGACCCAAATTGATGATGTATTAAGTAGATTAAAATCAACACAAGGTGATTTAGCCATAGCTAAAACCTATGCTAATAAATATAATGTTCAAACTGAAAAGTTTGAAAAATTACTTGCATTTACCAAAAACACCCAAAAGTTGTATCAAACCAAGACCAACTTAGGGTATAATTCTGTGGAACCTCGAACGACATACACTCCCACATATATCCCTAAGTGCAACGTTGAGGTAAAGAAGCAAGTATCTGCCGAACTAATCTGTACAAAGACATCTGCTAAAAGGATTAAGACAGCAGAGAAGGAGAAGAGAGATGGAAAAGTTGAAGATGTAGATGAAGAGAAGGATAAGAAAGAATAACAACTAGGAGGAGAAAAGGAAGGAAAAGGATAGAAGGAATGAAGACTGAAGGCAAAATCAAAGTAGGATGTGATTAAGAAGATAAAATTTAAAAAAGAAAAGTCATCTTTTGAATCACATCAGCTATCTGCTGAGTCAGATTCTTCTACAAAAACAAAGCTTCAATCAAAGCATAATTACAATAAGAAGAACCACACTAGAAGTTGTTGTGCTAGAACCTCAGACTCCTAAAAACTAAGACCACAAACATACATTCAAAAATCCATTTCTGGAGCAGTTAAAATTCATAACAAGAGGTTTCTGAAGAAGAAAATAGACTTGTCCACTCATGCTGATCAAAAGAAAAACAAGAAAATCAATGGAATCAAAAAAAGGGGAGACTGAGAAGATGAAGAAGGAGCTATAATAGATTAGGCAAATATTGAAGTTAGTAAAGTAAAAGACAAAGATCACATGCCTAATGTGTGGGGAAGACAGCTAATTTGCAAAAGATTGTCAATAAAATCCCGTAGCCTATTCCTTCAAACATTCCAAACCATCTAAGAAGTTTGCAGTTGCTAAACGAATAACAAAAGACTAAATTCAGCAGAGAAATCACTCAAGTGCCGAGATCAAGAAAAAATCAGCACCCATGAATGATCTGCCGAATAAGTCAGCAGTTGAAGATCAAAAGAAAAGAAAGAAGTTGGAGAACCCTTCACCATGTCCAAAAGTTTCTAATCGAGTGCTAATAATTCAAGGTTTAATTGATCTAATTATGTGACTATATATAGTTGTTATTGTGGAATGAGATTACTTTGGTTGTGTTTTGTTTATAGGTATTTGAAGCCTAAATAAGCTTAATGGGAAGTAAAAGAAGCCAAACATAAAAGTATAAGGACTAAAGATTTAAACATCAAAAGTTACAAAAAATGCACAAATTTAGGTGTACCGGTGTATAATACGCCGGGTATGGCCGTATAATACGTCGGGCGACATATTGGCGGCGTATTTGTGGGCGTATTTGATCAAAATTCTAGAAAGTTGGGCGTATGAATGATGAGGGAGGCGTATGATACGGCGGGCGCGGAGTATGATATGGCGATAGCTGAACAAACTCCTGATGTTTGGGATTTTCATGTTTATTTAAACCAAATCAATCCCAATTCGATTGACAACTTTCCATATATGAAAATTGAAGATTCTAAGCTAATTTTTGGTGATTCTAAGTCTTCCCATTCATCCCAAATCATCTACAATCATCATCAAACCACGATTGAAGATTCAATGAATACCATGAGTGGCTAGTTTGTTCGTGATTGCTTTCAGGAGTACAATTCTTAATAAGTGAGATATTGGTATGTTGGATTAGGTTTTTGTATTGAACATGGAATTATTCAATGAAAAATTATGTTTTGATTAAGTTAAAAGGTTTACTTATAAATAAAGTTGTGTGCTTGATTATCAGTTTCCGGTTTTCTTGCATTGTGAGCTCATTAAGAAAAGTAGACAATATGATATAGGTGAATTGGTAACTTTGTGAAAGAACGAGTCTTAAAAGATTGTTCCTTTGTTACCATTTTAATCAAAAGCTAAGATCTTGAAGTATTGTTTTTTAAAAACCCAAATTTAAAAGTATTAATTGTGGATCTTGCGGAATTGGAAACCCGGAAGTGATTGTTTCTTATTATTTAGTTAAATTAGTTTTAAAGTTTGTTGCTTTTTGCATTCATATTTTAGGGATTGTTTAAAGTTTCAATTTTTAATATTAAAGTTTGTGTCTTTAAGTTAACTGAGTCATATTCGTTAAACACTTTCCACATATTCCCGGTGGAGACGACCTTACTTACCCTTTCATAATAAAGGTAGCTAAAACCGATATATTAACTTGTTTTTTATCGAGTCTCGACAACCAGATCAAAATGGCATCGTTGCCGGGGAATTAGTGCACTTAGGGTTTAATAGTTTTATTTGCTTTTCTTAAAAATTTTATAAAAAAAAACCCAAAAATATTTTGCTTTTCTGTTTTTTTCCTTTTAATTTGTTTTTATTGTTCAGTATTACATGAGGTATTTTGTGTTTTCTTGTTTGCAAGTAGCTATTACGTTAATGCATATGAGATTTTCAAGAAGGATCTCACCATTGCAATTTGATCCAGAAATTGAGAAGACTTCAAGAAAGAATAGTGTGTTTCACAAAGCATAAACTTCAAGAACTTCTCAAATTCATGGTCAAACAAGATCGGAAGAAGGTACATTATCAGCAACAGCTCAACGGATTCTAAGTAGACTTTCAAGAATGCCTGAAAGTAACCAATCAAGAGGGATGAATAATCTAGACAACTAAGGAGGGCCACAACCCAATCAACCTGTGGGAGATATCCCATATCCCGTATTCCCCCAACCTGGTGATTCTCCACCTCAACCACAACTTGTGCAACCTCAACCTCAAGTGTCGGTCCCTGTGAATCAAGTTATGCAACACCAACATCCTCTCGTAAATTTCCAACCAATGCCAGACTTCTAGGTTCGTAATCCAAGTTTTCAACATAATAGAGAAGGTAGTCATCATCACAATGAGGAACAGTTTTCAGTGGAAGGAAGTCATCACACTTATTATGTGGAGAAATGGATTGAAGATCGAGATGATATGGATGGTCCAATTCAACATAATTTTGGGGATTATGGGAATCAACCAGGCTATCGAAACCATCAACCAAATCGGGATCGGGATGGTTATGCTCAACCACCCATTCACAACAACATTAGAAGTCAACCGTTTAATGGCATACCTTCCAATCTAGGAGCGTAACACTATGTACCAGCACATGGTGTGGATAGTCACTTTCGCCCTGTGATTGCCATCAATTCATCTCCTATAGTTTCACCAACACAAAGGGGATGAGCTTTTGAAGTCTGACCACAATGCTTGGGAATTCTCCCTCACTTCCATGGTATGGCAACCGAAGAACCCTATTTGCATATGTCCAAATTTGAGGCATCATGTAGCACCATTGGTGGCTAAGGCTTTTCACCAGATGAAGTTAAATTGGTCCTATTCCAATTTACCCTTAAAGACAAGGCCAAACAATGGTTCCTATCTCTACCATCTACAAGTGTTCACACATGGGTACAAATGCAACAATAATTCTTGGATAAATACTATACTTCATAAAGGAAAAGTGATGCAAGGAGAGCCATTCCAGGATTTACACAACAATCTGGTGAACAGTTTCATGAAGCTTTTCACTGATTCAAAGAGATGCTAAGAACTTGTCCATATCATGGCATAGCTAAGTGGGAGTTGATTTTAGCATTCTATGATGGGCTATCACTGGAGGATGCTAGAGATGTAAATTCCACAAGTGCAGGAACGTTTACCTTAAACCATGAGGATTATGATTGGGATATTCTTGAAAGGATGAGTGTTAGCTCCAAAAAGCGTGCACGATAAAGTCGGAGGTCAAGGGGTGCAAACGTGAAGATGGTGAATGATCATGTGGCCATGGATAGAATTGTGGTTCTAGAATGAGAAATTGCAAGCCTTAAAGTTGGAAAGAGTGGCATGGAGAACATATCTAGTGAGTATGAAGTGTGTGACATGTGCAATGACATAGGCCATACATCGGTCACATGCTACTTGAATTTGGGGAAAAGTGAAAGTGTACATCAATTACAAGGCCAAGGAGAAAGGAAGACATATGATATGAATTCTAAAACATATCATCCCGGTCTTAAAAATCACCCAAATCTTAGATATGGTGACAATACTAACCAATTGAATCCCCCTTTTCAGGTACCAAATTAAGGAAGCAATCAATATCAAGGTCAACAATAAGAATACAATCAAGGCGGTTATCAAAGGAACAAATACAATCAAAGAAGCTACCAACATTGTGGTCAATATCAAAAAGGAATCAACCACATCAACAAGGTGCTTCTACAAACAATGGCAATGACAATGCAATCCTTGCAGCGATTCAAGATCTTGCAAAGGAGATGAAAGAGTTTAAGAAATTTAGAGAGGTGCAAGAAAAGACCAATAAGGCCATTGCCAAGCAACTAGGACAATTAGCTAAACGATTTTCTGAACGAGAACCAGGGAAGCTTCCAAGTGATAAAACAAAGAACCCTCAACATCAAGCCTCAAGTTCAAAGAATGTGCACATCAATTCAGTAATTATCGTTCCTAAATCTAAATGTAATGATTATGATTTAACCTCTCTTTCTCAAGTAGTTAAATGTAACAATAAGGAAATTGATGAAGTGGAAGGAAGTGACTTAGGAGAACCAATTATTCCCATTCAAGTTGGGAAATTTAAAATCAAGCGGGCACTTTTGGATTATGGAGCCGGTGTGAGCATCCTTCCGGGAAGTTTGTATGACCAATATGACTTTGGTCCGTTACATGAAACCGACAAAATAGTGGTGCTTGCTGATTTGATATGGAAACAAACTTTTCAGATAGTTAAGGATGTGATCATCAAGCTAGGAGAGTTCTACTTCCCGGTGGACTTTATAGTGCTTGATTATGCACCAGTAAGGACAAATGAGCAACCAAAGATAATTTTAGGTTGACCATTCTTGGCAACAGCGAAAACTCGAATCAATTGCCGAGATGGAGTTATCGACATGACATTCAAAACCGTAAGTTGTTCTTTAATGTGTTTTCAAAATCAATTACATGTGTAGTCAACAATGATTGTTTTGTAACAGATGCTACTAACGAGTGTGCTCCTACTTACATTTCACATGTAAGCAAGGACATCACCAAGAAAAATGATTTTGATCCTTACAGGTTTGAGTTTAATAATGTGGAAGGTGATGAAAATGTAGTGGTGGTGCCATTAAGGAAGGAGAATCCGAGATGAATGGTAAAGATGGGTAAACCACCAGATCAAGTGAATTCAAGGGTCAAAGAAGAGATGTTTGACCAATACGGGAGCGAACAAGAAAATCTATCAAGCCAGGAGAAGTCGTTCTTAAAAGAGAAATTTGGAGAAAAGCACTTAATACGACCACCATAAGTGGTTACAGGTATGGTTTGGCTGAAGACCTAAAACTTAGCGCTTGCGGGAGGGAACCCAAGAACTTTGTGGGTGTGTTCACTAACGAGACTACAACTCATCCTCTCGGGTCTACTGAGGGGTTTAAAGGCTTGTTGCATAAGCTAAATACAATCATGATTCCTATGAAAGTGAGTCTTGACTCTTTTATTAGTTTTTGTTTTTTTTTCTTTGGATTGCTTTGTTTTGTTTTGATAGTCAATCACGAGATGCAAGCACTCAAGTGTGGGAGGCACAAGTCGGTTGATGAAGGCTTCTAATAATGATTGTGATTAGGTCCATGTGCTCTTTCCACTACTTTGGTTTTGAACAATATTCTTTTCATGCTTTCGTAATATGTTAGGATATGGCATACTGGTCTCCCTTCGTAATGAATTGTCTTAATTAGCAATAATAGGAAGGTAATTAAGAATCTACTTCACTATGTTATGAACATACCAATTGTGACCACCATACATTGAGGACAATGTATCTCAAGTGTGAGGATGAGGGAAAAACTAAAAAAAATTAAACCTTTTTGAAAAAAAATTGAACCTTTTTGAAAAATAAATCTTCTAATAAGCTTAATTGTGCATATGACCTAAAAAAAATTTCATACATGGTTAATTATCACTTGTTTGTGCATGTATAGATCCCTTGGCATGCTTGTTTTGAAATTATAGTAAGCCACTCCCATTATGAGCTTTTATAAAATTAGGTAGAACTCTTAGAATGCATAACAAACCGGATGATAGATGACATACATGTTTTACATTTTTTAACCCTTTTCCATCGTTTTTGTGAGAATTTGAGCCTAATTGAGCAATTCATAGCATATGTTGATTTGCTTTATATTTTTGCATAATGAGAGAAACCATAATGTGCATTTAATTTAGAACTCGTGTAATTGATGCGTGTCAAGATCATGAACCAATATGTGCATGAATGTGATAGAGGCATTAGGAATGAACCATTTATTGAGCCTGTTCTTTTGAATTTCATACCTTGATGAATTTCCTTTAGACACCATGATGAGCTCAAACTTGTCATTTGAATAACCCAAAAACAATAAGCCTACAAAACCTTAGCCTTTTTATGAAACCTAGGGTGATGAAGTCCAATCCATGACTTGTCTAGAAGTGTCTTTTAAGTATTAGTGCAATAATAGTATGATTGGTTTGAATTTGGTTATATATATATATATATATATATATATATATATATATATATATATATATATATATATATATATATATATATATATATATATATATTTATATATATATATATATATATATATATATGTATGTATGAAAAAAAAAGAAAGAAAGAAGAAAAAAAAAGGGGAGAAAAGCTAAATATGAGGTCAAAATGACCAAAATATGAAGCAACAAAAATAGTTGCGAATTCGGTGATATTAATGCTATTTAAGGATAAAGATTGATTAACAAGATGTTTAGCATGTTAAATTGGATTACATTCACCATTAGCCACTCTTACATCCCTATCTTACCTCACCTTAAACCTTAGCCTAACATTACAACCCATGAAAGACCTCTTGATTTATGTTTTATATTGTGTTAATTGATGGCGATATGATTAGTATACGAGCTTATGATGAAGATGTACATTCTTGGTTTGAGAGTTCCAGATATACTAGTATATAATCACTAGTCCATAAAACAAACTGAGAGGAGTGTTCATTGTGAGGAATGTGAATGCATGAATGTTTGAAGCAAAAGGTGAAGTTATGCCAACTAAAGATTCTAAGTTTATAACATAAGTGGTATTACATGTTAGGTTGTGAATCTTACATGATGAAAGTTTAAAATTAAGTATGCCTTGTGACCCCAACTTATACAAAGTTGTAATAGCTTAGCATGTTTGATTAATTAAGGTGAATTGTGCAAGAAAGTTTGTTTAAGAACAAACAAAAGGTTAAGTGTGGCGATGTGATCGAGTGCTAATAATTCAAGGTTTAATTAATCTAATTATGTGACTTTACATCATTGTTATTATGGAATGGGATTACTTTGATTGTGTTTTGTTTATAGGTGTTCGAAGCCTAAACAAGCTTAATTGGAAGTAAAAGAAGCCAAACATGAAACTACAAGGACTAAAGATGTAAACATCAAAAGTTACAAAAAAGGCACAAATTTAGGTGTACCGGCGTATGATATGCCGGGCATGGGCGTATAATACGCCGGGCGGCGTATTAGGGGCGTATTTGTGGGCATATTTGATCAAATTTCCAGAAAGTTGGGTGTATGAATGCTGAGGGCGGCGTATGATACGGCGGGGGTGGAGTATGATACGGCGGTAGCTGAACAAACTCCGGATTTTTGGGATTTTCAAGTTTATTTAAACCAAATCAATCCCAATTCGATTGACAACTTTCCATACATGAAAATTGAAGATTCTAAGCTAATTTTTGGTGATTCCAAGTCTTCCCATTCATCCCAAATCATCTACAATCATCATCAAACCACGATTGAAGATTTAATGAATACCATGAGTGGCTAGTTTGTTCATGATTGCTTTCGGGAGTACAATTCTTATCAAGTGAGATATTGGTATGTTTGATTAGGTTTTTGTATTGAACATGGAATTATTCAATGAAAAAATATATTTTGATTAAGTTAAAAGGTTTACTTATAAATAAAATTGTGTGCTTGATTATCAGTTTTTGGTTTTCTTTCATCGTGAGCTCATTAAGAAAAGTAGACAACATGATATAGGTGAATTGGTAAATTCGTGAATGAACGAGTCTTAAAAGATTGTTCCTTTGTTACCACTTTAATCAAAAGCTAAGATCTTGAAGTATTGTTTCTTACAAACCCTAATTTAAAAGTATCGATTGTGGATCTTGCTGAATTGGAAACCCAGAAGTGATTGTTTCTTATTATTTAGTTAAATCAGTTTTAAAGTTCATTGTTTTTTGCATCAATGTTTAAGGGATTGTTTAAAGTTTCAATTTTTAATATTAAAGTTCGTGTCTTTAAGTTAACTAAGTCATATTCGTTCAATTTTCACATATTCCCTGTGGAGACGACCTTACTTACCCTTACACAATAAAGGTAGCTAACACCGATATATTAACTTGTTTTTGATCGAGTCTCGACAACTAGATCAGTTTCAAAGGGTCATAACAAAAATGAAGATGCCAAAGAATCAGGCAAAGCCAAACAAGAAATCTAGAAACCAAAGACATTAGCCCAATCCTTAGTTGACCCAAAACCAACTCTAACCCCCTCAGTAGTTTCCATTGACTTAAAACTACTGAAAAACTAGAAGACCCAATACTAAACAAGCTTGGGTCCCCATTCATCACTAGCAAAATTGTTTATGGGTAGGATTATCCACAGGATAAAACTAACTTATGGATTATGAATAGTGGATGCTCCCGCCACATGACACGTGACAGATCATGCCTGCTGAATCTAGAACCATATAACGGTGGATCTATTGCCTTTGGATGTGATACAAAAGGAGGATACATTACTGGTAGGGGGACAATCAACAATGGCAAGGTAAGTTTTGATAAGGTGAACTATGTGAAAGAGTTAAATTATAATCTACTTAGTGTGTCTCTGTTATGTAATCAAAAGCATACAGTTTTTTCACAAAGCATAAATGTATTGTCTTATCCCTTGGTTTTGAAATTCCAAATGATAAGATACTTTTAAGAGCTCCTAGAAAAGACAATATGAACATGCTCAACATATAGAATGCATCACCTTCAGGAAATGTATCTTTTTTATTTCTAAAGTTTCCTTGAATGAATCCTCTCTTTTGCATAGAAGATTGGCACATGTGAATCTAAAAAACATAAACAAACTAGTTTAGAATAGGTTAGTCCCTAGACCACCAAACAAGGAGTTTTCATGTGCTGACCACTGTGTTGCTTGTCAAAAGGGAAAGAATATAAATCTTCTCATAAGTACAAAGAAATGAATTCAGTCACAACTTCTTTACACCTTCTTCACATGGACTTGTTTGGACCAACAAGTGTAAAGAGTTTGGGTAGATAGTCATATTGCTTGGTAATAATAGATGATTTTACAAGATTCAGTTGTGTTTTCTTTTTAGAGAACGATGAAACTTCTAAGATTATAAAATTATTTATTATAAAAATTGAGAACCAAATTGATAAAAAGGTTAAAATAATTAGATGTGATCAGGGATCTGAATTCAAAAACTACACCCTTGATTCTTTCTATGAATCCAAAGGTATTACTAAGCAATATAGTGCTCCTAGAACTCCTCAGCAAAACAAAATTGTTGAGATGATGAATAGGACACTTATTGAAGCTGCAAGGACCATGTTGTCTGAATCCAAACTTCCTATAACATTCTAGGCTGAAGCTATCAGCACTTCATGGTATATTCAGAATAAAGTGTTAATAGTCAAGACACATGGAAAAACCTCTTATGAATGGTGCCATAAGAGAAGACTATGACTGGGTTTGAGAATGATATTCTCGGTTGATGTGACTCAACCTGGGATCGAATATGTGGACTGAGTCAATAATATAGCAGCAAAATTACTATATTAAGGAACATTAACTGCTGTAGTAAATGCTTGAATGTCAGAGAATCAAGAACCAAAGTAAATGTTGTAAAATATTGTGTATATTACTGCTGTAGTCAACAACCTTACAAAGTTTGGGTATGTGACCCTATTTATAGGCGAATTCATTGCCTGTACAAAAGACTAAACTAACCCTGATCTATACAAGAGAATCTAGTCTAAGTACAAAATAAATGTTTAAGTTGTTCATCCGCATTAGTTCATGCGGATGAACAAGTCTTCATCAGCATTTGTGTTTGCTCACCCTCATTAGTTCATGCGGGTGAACGAGTCTTATCAGCATTTGTGTTTGCTCACCCGCATTAGTTCATGCGGGTGAACAAGTCTTCATCAGCATTTGTGTTTGCTCACCCGCATTAGTTCATGCGGGTGAACAAGTCTTCATCAGCATTTGCTGTTGTTCATCCGCATGGACTAATGCTGGTGAACACTTCTTGTCAGCATTTCTTCAGTTCATCCACAAGGACTAATGCGGATAAACACTTCTGTTCAGCATTATTTGTCTTTATCCGCATTTGTTAATGCGGGTGAACAAACACTTATCCGCATTTTTTCACTAGTCATCCGCATTAACAAATGCGGGTGCTCTATACTTGTCTTTTGTTTTCTTGTGTTGATGATGTCTTCTATGTTCTTCTGTAAATAATGTGCTCTAACCAGAACAACCTCCAACCACTACTTAAGTTGGCAAGTATGATCCTTTCAGGGTCTAACAATACTCCCCCTAAGGATTATACTGCCTAGGTTCCTCAAGAGTGTGATGGTGGTGGTGGTTGTGAAGATTCTGGTTGGTCTTCTTGTGTTGTCTTCTGTTGGTATGTTGTTGGAGAGATTGTTGCAGTAGCTTTATGATGGACCTCAGGTTCTGCAAGGGAAGGATTAAGGATTGCCTTTATCATGTTTGAAAAATCTCTAGCTTCCTTCATTTTTTCTCTACTGAGCACATGAATCTTCATCTCACTCATTGTATGAATAGCAGCAATGGGCATTTGTTTTAAAGAGATGGGTTCCCAAACTGAAATAGAAGATAACCCATCTCTATGAATCACCAGTGAACCATCAGCATCAACTTCCAATTTGACAATATTGCCCATCTACATTGGCACCTTTCTCTTCTTCCTTTGTTCCCTTTTGTTGTTGATTCTGTCAAAAGCCATCTTCAAGATCTTAACACACTTTAACATAAACTCCAGATCATCTTCAGCATCTTTATTTTTGAGGGCTCTGAAGTGTCTTGTGAAGATATAGTGTATGTAAGACTCATCTAGCAGTCTGACCTCATAACCATTGAAAATTCTGATCTCTGGGGCTTCTTTTCCTTCCCACTTTCTCTCAATCACCAACTCATAGGATTCTTCATCATAGTACACATTGAAAATAGGTTTGGTTTTGTGAGTTCCAGCAATAATTTTTCGTTTCAATGATTCTGTTGGTTTCACATGCAGCTCAGGGAACACTACCTCTTCTGCCTCTCTCTTTCTTCTTTGTTCAAGGGGATTTCTAAAAGATTTGTCTTTTCTAGTACAGATGGCTTTTAGAGACTTGAAGTTGTTGGTTCTCTTAAACATCTTCAGAATATCCTCAAATTCATAACCCCTATACATTCCATCACTGTTGATTAGATCTAACTCAGCCAATTCTTTTAAGTCATGGACCTTCATGGCATTGACTAAGGCTGTATATTCTGTAAAGAATTGCACCAGGCCTGAGATTCTCTTGACCATGAACATATTCCAGCTGCTATCATACTTCCAGGCAATGATTTTGACATCTGTTTTGCCTTTGGGAGTAGATACCCCTCTAATCATCTCAGCAGTGGTTAAACCCTTAAACCCCCTGATCATCCAAAACCTAAAATCTATTTGATTTTTCTTCTAATTTAAGATCTAACAGGTATAACAACATGATTCGTATCATCAAACATTCATCAAAATATCTTGTTCATCTTATCTGATTCGAACATTGTTCGACCTAAGTCGAACATTGAACCAAAATCAAATTTTGAATCATTTGATGTTATAGACCAAATCAAACACTAAATATGTGTTAGATGGACATAGTCAAAAGTATTAGGACTGTTGTTCTGATATAATTTGATTAAGCGTTCATCGGGTTCATGAACATTCATGATGTTCTTGCCATAATCATACAAAAACTGATGTCTGATCTTTGAAATATTTAAAATGACTTCAAATTTTTTATAACTTGGTAAACATGTTCAAAGTCAGTAACAAACAAGTAAAATCAGTTAATTTGGCATGGCATTGAACACACAAACATTAAATGCATATTCCTTCAATGCGTATTAAATGGTCTTTTTGACTTTACAAGGTCAAACTAAAGTTCATGAACAAGTTGTTGTAAATTGAAATTATTGTATGAATTGATCAAAACAAGTTTTTGTGACAAAACAAACACATTGCAAAATCAATTTGAATCAAAACAAATTGAATCAAACAACATTTTCATGATGAAACTTGATCAAACAGTTGAATTTTGATAAGTCAAACCGGCTAATTTGTTAAGGTCATTCAAACATACATTTGAAACAAGTCTCAAGTGTTAAGCATACATAATTCATCATTTTATAACAATCACAACAGTCAGTGAACACTTGATCAACATTTAATCATTTCAATCATCAACACATATCATTAACATACAAGATACTAACATTTATTTTCTTCATTGTAGATATGGCAAATCTAGTATTTATCAGAGATCACAATCTCTATGCTTTTCTCAACCCTGATTCACCAAAGGCTGAGAACTACAAAGATATCATACAAGCTATCAGACAGACTAGACTTCTTTATGCTATGATAGCAAGACCAGAGATCTATGAAGATCATATAGTCTGATTTTGGACTCATGCTCATCTGGAGCAAATCAATGATCAACAAGTTGTTATGTCTAACATTCATAAGCATCAGATTATTATATCTGAAGAAGTTATAAGGATAGTTTTACAACTTGGTGAAGAAGATGCTGAAGGTCTAGTAGAATTTGATGAGAACTATGTTCTACATGTTTTCAGGCAAATAGGCTATACTGGTACCATTGAAAGAAAACAAATTAAGAAATCATACATATGTGCACAATTCAGATTCTTAATGCACACATATTAAAAGACAATGACCAACAAGAAGACTACCTGGGATGTCACTTCTTCGAGAAGCTCTTCTGCAATAGCAAGTATCATTGCTAGAAGACCATTCAACTTTGTAGCTCAAATCCTTAATGGAATGATTTACAACTTAACTAAAGTAAGGAACCAGTTTCAGATGTTCCCTAGATTTCTTCAGATGATCATTAATGATCTTCTGCCTAACATACCAAGAGAAGGAGCTGTATTTCATTCTGTTCATTTTAATGAACATGTGTTCAATAGAATCAAGTCAATCCTCTATCAAAGGGATGAGGTTCATGTTCCACCTCATATGATAGACCATGAGCTTCCTGTTCCTAATGTATTTTTGAGTATACGTAGTCAAGGTGACCCTCACATGCTCTTCCAAAATGTGATTCACCAAGATCCAATCATATAGCATGCTCCTATCATTCAAGAAGAAGAAGCTGCACCCTTACAAGAGCAAATAGTTCAGGAAGAACAAGTTGCACCCATCCCAGAGCCATTCAATGAACAAGAATAAGCACAAGAACATGAGCAAATTCAGTTTGAGCATCATTTGCCATCACAACATCAAAGCCCAACTTTCACTGATCAACAAACACTATCATCTTTATTGAGAGATATTGATGCTTCATTAGAAGAACAAGCAATTGAGGAAGAAGAGGTTGGCACTTCCTCAGTACAAGAACATGTACAAGAACACCAAATCACTGCAGATCGTGTTGAAAGTGATGAACAGGGCAGTGAAATTCCAACTAAAGAAGAATTAGATTACTCAAAAATGTTTCTATTTACTGAGTACAATAAGCTCATAGAAAAGTCAAACAATAGAGCTAAGAGATTAAAAGAAAAGCTAAAGAGCAAAGACAAGGAAATAGAAAAGCTTGAAGCAGATCAAACAGCCCAAAAGTTGATTGTTTAGTTTTTGGAATAACAACTCAAACAATCAAATGAAGAGGTAAAGATGAAAGAACGTGACTTAGTAGTGCAAGGCTAGATATTGCCTACTTAACTGAGCAATCTGATTCAAAAGATGCTGAAATTGATGAATTGAAAAGGATTATTGCAGCTCAGAATGAAAAGATCAAAAGGCTAAACAGAGAGTTGGAAGATGTGGATCAACATAGAATGAATGAGGAAGAACATTCATATGATCATGAACATGAGTTGAATGAAGAGTCATTGATCAATAATTATCCAATATTGGAGAAACAAGCTCTAATGATCAATAAACAGAACTAGCCCTTGTCATTCCAAAAGAATCATATTCCATTGATCAATTATTTAGTGAATCCAATCCCTTAAAAAACATCCATTACTCTTTAATTTTGAGGCAACACTTCCACTCCCCTAACCCACATACAGTAGAAACAAGCATTGTGCCATTCAATCCATTAACAGACAAACAAAAGGAATTGATCAACCAGTTTGTTGAGTCAATAAATGAGCAAACAGAATCACCCAACAAACAAGCATCATCATCTCAACCTCAAATGAAAACCTATTAAAGAAAGAGGAAAAGGTTGTACTTAGCATCCTTAGTGAAGGAAAAACAGACAGTTGAAGAGGTTGATGAACCTCAATCACCTCCTTTAAAGTTGCTAAAAGTCAAAACAGAACAAGTGGAGGATGAACCACAACAAACAAGCTCGAAGGCTGCTCTTGAAGTGGGTGAAATTGATCAAACACTTGAGTAACAACCTATTATTATTTTAACAGATTCTGATGAAGAAGAAGAAGGAGATGACAATGAGATCATTCAAAACATAAAAGAACTCTTCCCAGATGATCCTGAAACATTGATCGGAATTGAGTTAGTCACCATAGGGTTTCCTTATGACTCATTTATTTAGCTTAACCTCTCTGAGGTTAATGACTTGCTCAAAGACTTTCAAGAAGTCATGAAGAATGAAACAAAGCAAACATACAGAAGGTATAAGGAAATTAAGGATCAAGAAGAGTTGCAAAAGAATCTACCTAAGGATCCTCAGATAGAGAAGATGACCTACTCCTAGGTTAAAAGCTGGTTGAGTCGTACAAGAGTACTATACAGGTCATATGCAAGAAGATCCCTATCTCAAATGAAAGAAATGGCTAGAGAGATCTACAAGAACATGCTTGCCAATGCATTAAAACCACAAGTCTTCAGGCCTCATCCTTCATCTTCTCTATCAACTTATCATCAAGCTCCACCTGAGCTTCACCCAATCGAGGAACCAAGGCAGTTCATGCCACACAGGCTATGGCCTGAAGGTAATGAAGTAAGAGAAATGATCAATAAGAAGACAAATTTTGTTAAACTGTATGACAGAATAACTCTTTCTGCTGGTGCAAATGAAAGAAAGATAATGGCTTAGAAGTATGATGAAACATAGGATGTTGTGTTGATTAAGAGGATATCTGGACTTGTCTAGTACTTATCATACATATCCCAACTAGGATCCTTGAGCTATGAAGACAGATTAGACCTGATGCAACTAAGGATGGTCAATCATACAAATAATCCTAGGAGAGCAGATTTCTTTCATATTTTAAGATCATACATGAACAAACATCATCATCAAATGAAGCAAAAGGCAGACAACAAAGATAAGCTTCATATTGCTAAGCTAAGAAAAGAACAACAAGAAGCTAGCAAGAGGAAACAGACAAGTGAAGAACCACCCTTTAAGGTTGATACAGAATTGTTAGAAAAGGTTGGTTACCCTATGATGCCCTCTGATTTAAAGTTGATTATGAAGAAAATTGATGGTAACCAGTACTACCACCCAATCACAAAATGGTATTATGATGAAACTCATTTTAAGGTGGTACTGGAAAGAAAACTTGAGGGAAAACAAGCATCAGACATAAGGTTGTTTGACCCTGTGGAAATCAAACTCCTTCATCCATCATATGTCTCATTTTTGAAAACCAAGACATTCCCTGCAATTGAAGATGTATTATGCAAGGGAGATTGCTGTTATTTCATTCATATGTTAAGAATTCTGGGGACAGTGTATGTAAATGCTACACTAAAATAGAGACTGGAAACCAAACAACAACCATTAACACTTATAGAAGGCATAACAGGAATGAGGATATCAAACAATAACAATCTTGAGATCATGAAGGCAAATCATGTTGTGACTACACTGGTCAGCAACATTGATGTGCAAAGCCTAGACAAATCCATACTGGAACAGCTGGTTCATCTCACTATTGAAAGCAAATATGATGATCAGAAAAGTGCAGTGAACTATTTTGTTAAGCATATTATGAACTGCAGAAATGCATTGTGGATCACACCCTTATCAGATCAAGTTAAAGAAGCTGAAAAAGATCAAGCAACTGAAAAGGATGTAGAAGAATCCTTGAAGGCAACTGTAGAGGTGCAGAAGAGTGTAGAAGAAGCTAGCCCTTCTCATTCTTAAAGGTTCCTAACATACAAACAAACAAAACAAGCAAACAATCATGTCTAACCTTTCAAACAAACATAACAAATTTGTCCAGCAAACATTCATATCAAACAATCAATCAATCATACATGTAATCATACATACATACATATAACCAAGCAATCATACAAGTAAACAAACAATCATACAATAATTCAAGTAAAACAGACAAACAGACAATCATATAATCAAAAAAACAATCAATCAAGTCAATCATGCAATCATCAACAGAAGAGATGGCAACATCATTAACAAGCATCAACACACATATTGTTTCTAATAAACAAAACATTAACAAGCAAACATTAAAAAGATGGCAACATCATCCTTAGGGGGAGTATTGTTGGACTAAAGAAGTGCATTAATAGATTAATGCTTAAAAGGATAATGCTTGCCATAAAAAACATAATGTGTTTTAACATTCAAACAATCATTAACTAACACATTAGCATCATTAACAATCATAACATTCACTAATCATTGTTTAAGTTTCTTTTTTAGGATTGTAGATAAAAGAAATTTTGACCAAGTGTCGGCAGCGGATGAATAACTGCCCACAGCGGATGTACAAGAGGATGTAGCGGATGAAGATCAAGTCCAAGTGCTCGCAGCGGATGAAGACATCCCACAGCGGATGAGTAAATGTTCATCCACAGTGGATGAACACTCAACAGCGGATGTTCATCCACAGCG
The DNA here is from genome assembly GCA_025506505.1 of Flaveria sonorensis. Taxonomy (NCBI): domain Eukaryota; kingdom Viridiplantae; phylum Streptophyta; class Magnoliopsida; order Asterales; family Asteraceae; genus Flaveria; species Flaveria sonorensis. The sequence continues at coordinate 13,298,433 of CM046435.1, read as the reverse complement.
GATGAACATCCCACAGCGCATAACAAACAATGCAAACACTTCACAGCGGACAGCATCCAATGCACAGCGGACAAGTAATCTAACTTCCACAATGGACATCTTAACATCCACAGCAGATAGCTAATCATCCACAGCGGACAGCTTATAGACTTAGGATTTTTATATAATTTTCGTTTACATTAGGGTAGTTTAGGAATTGTACATAGCTCTGTGTATAGGCTATAAATAGCATACTACCCTAATCCTTTGAATGCTTTGAATCAAGCAGTTATTATCATCCAAGCACTAGCAATCATATAATCACACACAAACATACACACACTGATATCATAGCATCTATCATGGGTTTCCGCACCATGATTGATGTTTGTTGAATACAAAATATAACAATCTGTGTTATATCTTGTTTGAGAGATTAGATAAGATCTTTGGAGAAATCAACCTGTGTATGTTCTTATTATTCAAATAAGTTCATATTCAGCCTTTATCTGTTGATTTCATCTACTCCAAGTCATCCCAAGACTAAGAATTCATAAAGCGCATCTAACTGAGAATGTCATGGGCAATGTAGAAGTGGGTGTTAAGACAAGAAGCAGGGTGAATGAAACAAACATCTATTTGTTTTCATGCTTCCTTTCTTATTTAGAGTCAAAGAAAGTTAATATGGCTTTAAGAGATAATAACTAGGTAGAAGTAATTTAAGAAGAGCTTCTCCAAAAAAGAAGACTGTAATAGGGACTAAAGGGGTTTTTAGGACCAAGAAAGATGAAAGAGGAATAGTTATCAATAGAAAAGCCAGACTTGTGGTTCAAGGGAACACACAACAAGAAGGGGTTGATTATGATGAAGTCTTTACTCCTGTGAAGGCTTAAAGCAATTAGAATTTTTCTAGCATTTTCTACCTCCAAAGACTTCAAGGTGTTTCAGATGGATGTCAAGAGTGCATTCCTGTATGGTGAGATTGATGAAGAAGTCTATGTCTACCAACCTCCAGGCTTTGTAGATCCCAAGTATCCAGATCATGTATTCAAACTTGATAAAGCACTTTATGGTCTTCATCAAGCACCAAAGAAATGGTATGAGACACTCTCTACCTTTCTCCTGAAAAAACGATACACCAGGGGATCCATAGACAAACTCTCTTCATCAAGAAGGTTGATTTGGATATTATCATGGTACAAGTGTATGTTGTTGATATCATCTTTGGGTCTATGATTGGGAGTTTGTGCAAAGCCTTTGAAAGTCTCATGAAGTCAAAATTTGAGATGAGTTCAATAGGAGAACTCACTTTATTTCTAGGGCTACAAGTGAAACAAACCTCAGATGGCAGTTTCATAAATCAATCTAAGTATGTTGAGGACATCTTAGTAAGATTTCAAGCCACTAATGCTAAGGCTGCAAAACCCCAATGTCAAAGACCTATTCATTAACTCCTAATCTTGAAGGGGAAGTGGTTGATCAATAGCAGTATAGAGCTATCATTAGATCTCTCATGTATCTCATAGCTAGCAGACCAGATATCATGGTTACCACATGACTATGTTCAAGATTCCAAGCTGCTCCAAAGTTGTCACATCTAATGGCTGCTAAGAGAATTCTAAAGAATCTCAAAGGGGAACCTAAGTTAGGATTATAGTACCATAAGCGTGTTGACTTCAATCTCTATGAATATACAGATAGTGACTATGGAGGATGCAACATCAACAAAAAGTCCACCTCAGGAGGATGTCAATTTCTAGGGGGAAGATTGGTTTCATCGCAATGCAAGAAGCAAACTTGTGTCTCTACATCAACTGCTGAAGCAGAATACATTGTTGCATCAAGTTGTTGTCCATAAGTGTTGTGGATCCAAGCTCAACTTACAGACTATAAAGTAACTTTCATGAACACCCTAATTCACATTGATGACAACAGTGCCATCTCCATCACCAACAATCATGTTCAGCATTCAAAGACAAAGCATATTGATATCAGGTATCATTTAATCAGAGATTGTGAAGAAAGAAATTAATCAAACTCCATACAAATGAACAATATACATACTTAATTATAAAAGCTTTTGATTAATCTAGATTTAAATATCTTATGTCTGCTATTAGGATGATAAACTTTGAATAATTAAATGATTTAAATAATTGATATTTGAAAATCTTGTAATAAAATGCTTTTCTTGATAAAATGGGAAAAAATGCATATATGCTGAAATTTGCAAATCGGCAGATAAATAAGTATCTGTTGTATATGAACAGATATCTGGGTATCTGTCAAATTAAGCAATTCAGCAAATAAATTGGGTAAAGTGAGTATCTACTGAATGGGAAGATTCGGCAGACAATATGAATTCAGCAAATGTTTTTGAAAAAGATTCGGTAGGTCCCACTTTCATATTCCGATACATAGTGGCGGCAGATTAGTTACCTGAAAAGACTGTTTCATCATTTAATGTTGTTAAAGTTAACAATTATGATGGTAAAGTATTTTAAAATTCACATTGTTTATATTATCCATAACTAATAAAATCGGAGGTTTCCCACCATTGTCATCTTCAATCTTCCTCATAAAGAAAACCCTTAAACCTTCAATCTCTCAAAGTCTACCAAAAATCAACTAGCTTTCAATGGCCACTCATACCCTAGAATTCCGTTTAAATCACAACATCAACGCATCACTTGAACCCATAAGTGATGAAGTCTATGGCTCCGTTCTCAAATTTCTAAAGAATAGAAATTATTCCTTTGCTATCGCCATAGACCCATTGATTTGTGAATCACACATTAGGGAATTCTGAACCACTTGATCCATACAATATGGAGTGAAGGTTATCATGACAACAGTGCAAGGGATGAAGATCACCATATCTTGCGAAAAAATTCTTCAACACTTGAAGTTAAATGATGAAAATGGTGCATCCTCTTTCTCTAAAGAAGTGGCCAGTTCCACCTTCAAGGAGATGGGAAATGAAGGACCCCTCCTCACATCCACCTTCTAAAAATCTTTGGTATATCACAACTAGAGAATTATCCTTTATATCTTCTTGCATTGTCTGTCTAATAAGTTGGGAGGATGGGACCAGGAACCATTGGATCTAGAAGGGGCTATCCATGGTCTGGTATAACAGCAGAGTTAGGATTTCTCAAGCCTTCATTTTCCAATGTATGTGTAAAAATGTAACTGCTAGAAAATTTAAGTATTTAATGTACCCTGTTCTTACAAGTAATTTTACAAGAAGAATTAGGGGATAAACTAAAACTTAGTAGAGTTGTTCATGCTTTAGGAACTTTAAACAAAGCAATATTTTTAAAGTTCAGAGTAACTCCAAAATATTTTTCAGGGAAGATGACTCCCTTATTTGAGCATATGCTTGAGGTCAATGAGCCGCAAGGTGACAGCATGGTTACACCCATTATTGCTGATCCCACACCCGACACTTTAAAGCCAAAATCTCTCAAACAAAAGCGAACCCCTACATCTTCTACTAAGAGGCCCCCAAATCACCCTCTCTCAAAAAGGAAAGACTGGAAACCAGGGCCCTAGTCAAGTTAAAGGTGTCAACCACACCTAAGCAAAGCTTAAAGAAGAAGTTTTTTCTTTCTTCTATAGATGTAGGGCCCCGATCCCAGAGACCCCACAGTTGGTCATTCATAGAATCATTCATTATTAAAACTCATTTAAAATATATGAACATAAGAAAATATTATAGCGGAAGAATTATCAAAAACCATTTCATGCATTAATAATTACTTTTGTCAAGTAATACATCGTTGATTGAAGTTACAAAAGAATACTTAGTTGTATTACAAAACAACAATAATGTTTTTGTATGAGATGGATGCCAGTCTTTGCATGCCAAGAAGCTTCAACTCCGTGCCATCCTCAGCAACAACATTACCTGTCAACTGAACATGCATATAAAAAGTCAGCGTTGCTGAGTGAGTTCTAGTTTATATAATAAAATACTTTACTTTTAATAAAACCTTTCATTTACTTTCGTACGTGATCACACATCATACGTACATCTTGATAATAATCATTTATCATCTTTTATCATTGTTCATAATAGTTCGTTTCGTACTTTATTATCTTTCACTTCTATCTAGATCCTGCCATGCCCCATCTTTGGTGCACAAAGCAAGTAAAGTCTTGGGGGCAAGTGGCAAGGATCCATTTCGCATGTTTCTATCAGTCACAAAGACTGACCGTTAGGTGTGCACTTGGCACACTGTCGAGGTGGCAACCCATAAAGAGTTGTGAACCCCTTTTTATATGCTTGAAAGACTTTTAATTCATTCATTACGTTCCACTTTTTCTTATCTTTATCTTCCACTTTCATTACAATAATACTTTACGTACCATAGTATTAACACACCACGTAAAGTCACATAGTAATACGTAATATAGAACATCAACCGTAGCCCACATCATACATAACATCAACAGACATAAACCACCAAAACATTCTAGAACTTAACACTACATTCTATTTTCCAAGATTTTAGAAAATTCTAAGTCCCCAAAGAAATGCGGATGAACATAGACCAATGCGGCTGAATGTTCAGCAAATGCGAACAAGCAAATGCGGATGAAAATCTCAGAAAATATTCTAAGTGTCTAAAGATGTGCGGGTGATCCAAATGCAGATGAACAAGTCCAAATGCGGATGAACAATACTAAATACAGATGAGCTAAGTCTTAGGTTAATGAACTTAACCAATGCGGTTGAAGTTCAGCAAATGCGGATGAAGGTCAGCAAATGCGGATGAACACTTACAAATGCGGAAGAACAAAAGCAAATGCGGATGAACAAAAATACTTAACTATTCCACCAGATCCAAATCCTCGTTCTAACATATCCTTAGCACAGGTCTAACATGCTAAACACTTAGAACAGAGCTTACAACTACGTAACATCAAAGAAGGCATTTAAAACGCACACATCGCATACATATCAGATGCAAAAATGTAGAAAACTCATGCTTCGGTTGTAAAAATTCAGAAAATATGCATTTCAGCCCCAAACAAGTTTAAATCAAGTAAAATAGGGAAATCTAGAAAAAAAACGACGGTATGATTCTAATCCCTAATTTGCTCGACACCATTAAATCAAGCATCCCCCTCTTCTTGATACTTAATACCGGTTGTCTTCACAACCACCTACAACATCTCACACACATTGAAGCCCCTTGAAGTCGAACAAAAAACGACGGTATGATTCTAATCCCTAATTTGCTTTTTGTAATTCGTTGCTCTTTGAATTTCCGGCTTATATTGTTGTGTGATTAACGAGCAACTCATAATTCATTTTTTGGCTTTTGCAATTATATAAGCAATTCAAAGAATCACGGATAATCTCTAAGTTTGTGTTTCTTATTGTTTTTTCATTATTTATTGGTATGAGTAGTTGAAAAGTATTTAAGGCCATTTTTTGGTGTTTATTGTTGATTTCTAGACCTTATAGTTGATTTATGATTTTGACTTCTTACTTTAGTAAATGTTATTGGAGCTTGTTATCAGTAAATTTTTTACGACTAGTCGAATGAAAACACATTGAGATTGGTTTCATCGACTTACACAACGGTTCGATATCTTTTAATTTAAAATTTTTATTTTTTTAAAAAATATTTTAATATTAGAGCATTCACATCCCATCCTCCATATAATTATGAGTGTGTTCTCTATATTATAGAGAATGATTTTAATTTGTTGTGCGTGGATGATAGAGAACATGTTACTGTTCATCTCTATATTTCATAAAACACTATTCATCTCTATTAATTTTTTAATACTTATTTAAAATGGTTGTGAGTAGAGAATAGATAAAAGATAATGATAAATGTATTAAAAAGTATTATTTAATTAAAAAATAGAGATAAAAAATTAGTGATTTTAATGTAATTATAGAGATGAAGATAAATAGTGGGATATGAATGCTCTTAGATGTGAAAAGCAAATGACAAAAATACCCCTCTTGTAAGGGCGCACATAACTGAGTTAACTGTACGTTTGGATAAGAGTTAGTATAAAAAACAATGTGTGTTTGCAAATCTTTTAATAAAAGAACATTGTATGTAATTATTAAAACTAAAGAACATACCATACAATTTTGTATGTTATTAGAGGACACAATTTATAATTTACTCTTTTTAAAAAGTGTTAGTGAGTATACTAGAGAAGATTTTTTTGAATTTGTGCGTATATTTTGGGATTTTAGGTTGTATTTATATTTTAATTTTTTTTTCAAAAATGACATATAGCCATTAGGGTGGGGGTGGGGGTGGGGGTGAGGGTGGCATCTCAAAAGGTCAAAAAGTAACCGTTGTCACTATCAAAAGTGGGTTTCGGGGGGGGGGGGGGGGGGGGGGGGGGGGGGTTGTGGCATGACACGCAAGTGTGGCCTGGCGTGAGGGACGGACGGCGGTGTTGCCGCACAACGCCGGCCCCCACCATGAGGCCGTGGCGATTACCCAACGGAGTTCCGCATAGTGCATACTAGTTTTCTACTAATATTTGACAAAGTGGGAAAGAAACCGCTACATTAAACCCGAGTTATTTCCTAAAATGGTGTAGTTGAAAATTTTATTTACCAAAATGGTGTAGTTTCAAAAATATTTACCAAATAGTGTTATTTTTAACTTTTTTCTTTCTTACTCCTACTCTCATTGAATACTTTGTAAAAAAATTTAAATTTTTTCACATGTGAATTATTTAAATTTCAAAAAACTATGTATATAAAACTTTTTTTTTTACTTTTTTAGAAATACTATTTAATTTCTCTTCATATCGGTTTATAAATTTTTTTTCAAATCTGTAATCATGGTGTTAACAAAGAAATATTTTTAGTTTCTATAAATTTATTTCTTAAAAAGCTTCCAAAAAAATTTTGTTAGTCACAATCCAGCAATATAATTTATTTTCCAGATCATTTTTCTTTAAACTATTAGAATTGTTTTTTTAAATATAACTTTCTTTGATTTTCGAGGAATATTTTTTAATTTCTTTCAAAATATTTTATAATAAAGGTTTTAAAAATGTCTAATTGTGGTCCTAAAATAAATGTGTTTGACTTTTTTTTAACTTTTTTAAATACAATTCATTTTTATTTCTTAAAAAATTATAAATAGAAATATTCTTTATTTCTTTAACTTATTTATAATGTTTAATAGTGAAATTTAAAAAATGTTTAAAAAAATACATTCTCCGTTAGAAAAAGTTCTTATTTCAAATTATTTTGAAAGTTTATGAAAACTATCAGATAGATCCGTAATTTATATTTATATTTTTTAAAAGATTTTTATTTATATTATTCAAAAACATAAATAATTTGAAAAAATGTGTTTATATCTAAGAAAAATTTTTTTTTAAGAAAACGTTGCTAAAAGTTAACGAAAAAAGTTTAAAAAAATAAAAAAATTTATTGGATTGTGACTAACAAAGGTTTTTTATACTGTATTATAAATAATGGGTAGGTTTTTTTACTGTATTAAAAAAAATTGTATTGAACTTTTGTAAATATATTTTCATATAACTTGAAATTTGGTTGGTTTAGCCTAATGAGTTTGGATGGTTTAGCCGGTTTAAACTTGACAACTCGGACTAAACCATATATATAAGACCGACCATGCGTGTGTATAACATTTTATTTAAAAGCTTTTTAAGAAATAAGTTTATAGAAATAAAAAATGTTTCTTTTTTAACACCATAATTACATATTTGGAAAATAGTTTTTACAAAACATGTCAAAAGAAATTAAATAGTATTTCTAGATAATAAAAACAAAGTTAAATTTATATAACATCTTTAGACATTTAAAGAAATCATATGTTAAAGAAATTTAAAATCTTTGAAAAGTATTCAATGAGACTTGAAGTAGGAAAACAAAAAAGTTAAAAACAACACTAGTTTGATAAATATTTTTTAAACTACACCATTTTAGTAATTAAAATTTTTAACTACATCATTATAGACAAAAACTCCATTAAACCCTCCTCACTTAAAAAGATATTACCTTAAAATATTCTCTTTTCTAGTTAAAATGCATTAAATGAATAAAGTAACATGTAAACTTTTGCTTTTCCTGGAAACAAGGGAATATATGCGTGGGTCAAGTTGATGATATGAAACTATTTTGGTCAACTAGTGCTTGAAATGCTCCGTAAGTTTTCTTTATCATTAATAAAAAATTACTTTTTATATATGTTTTTTAATAACAATAATAATATTAGTTGTTAGTATCATCAAATTAGTAATATTAATCAATGTCAAAGGTTGAACTTTGAAACTTCAAGAGTTGAAGAAAGTTGTGAGCTAAAGATATATAATTTTTATATAAAGGATAAGTTTGAATAAGGTATATTTCAAAACTACGATAGAACCCGTATGTTACGCGAGTTAAACATAAATATTAAATTAAATAGTGAGTAGTTAAGATTTATAAACTCTTTTTCTTGCTTCAAATTCATTTCTCTTAAGTAGGATTTTCTTTTCCTTTGCATGTTAATATTTTTTAAATTACTTAAAAACTTAAAATTATTAGAAATTAATTTTAAAATATACAAACTATATATTTAAACTTTATAAAAAGGAAATCGGTTCTTTTAGTAAAAATAAAAATTAAATTGATTATTTATATGATTTTATCAAATTAATAAGAGAGTGATGCGAAAGAATACATCTTTTAAGATACTAAAAACTTGAAATGTTTATTTTTTGTTATATAGTAAATGTAAATATAGTTTTTATTGCTACTAGTGTCATTCATTTCTCATATTATAATCGACATTATACACGACCAATACACTTTAAAAAAATACAGATAAAAATGTATATGCTTTTAGATTAAAAGATACATTATGTTGATAAAAATCACTTTTTGATATAAGAAAACTAAAATAAAATATAGATAGTGATACCATGTATTCAGAGTAAAAATAAATGTGAACTTAAATAAAATAAAACAAATATAAAAGTCAAATCAATCAATGTCATAGCATAAACTTACTTTTTTTAATGCCATGAGAATTAGCATACATATATATAATAGTCTTTTAAAAGCCAGCAAATGCCAAACAATTCAAACCACCACCCTCACCTTCACCACCACCACAACTCCCTTGGGAAGAATGGTTCTATGGAGCTATGTGATCCCTGTGTTGTTGTTTGTGATATATATGGTAAAATCTTTAAACATGAAAAGAAGCCATGCTAAGTTGCCCTTAGGTGGAAGAGGGTGGCCTATTGTCGGGGATAGCATACGTTGGTATAATGCGGTTGCAAGCTCTAATCCTACCACTTTCGTTCAACAACAAGTTTCAAGGTATGTTGAATCCCACTTGCGCTTGATTCTTTCAAAATTCATTTCGAATCATCATAAGGGGCATATGATAGTGCCAGTATTGATGAATCAAACGAGTTTAGCACTGCTTTTAGGTTAAAATGGTCTTTAATATGAATCTAAATTAATGGGCTAGAACAAGTGGTTGTGATATTCCTACATAATTTTATAAGTAATAAATATATTAAGTAGGATTAAAAAAATATATTAATGTAATACCAATCTAATATCTTAGAGTAAAATAGCTTGAGAGATATTGTAACTATTTAATACGTTTTAGATTATATTTATATCCCTAGAGGACACAAAGATGATAAAATGTATTTCCTGTATCGAAGAGTTCTAATGTTTTTCTTATATCCATGTAGGTGGTTAATAAAAATAAATTTTAAGTTAGTTATAAAAATAATAATATTTGATAGGTTGTTTCATTCAATATAACTTTTTAGTGGTTTTTGACTTATTAATAATTAAAAGTAAAATAACTCATCTTCATATATAAATGAAATGGATGATTTCATATATTTTTTTTAAATTCGTAAAATATCACATATACCCAAAACGTGATTTAAAAAAATATTCTGCATTATACTATAGCAAACTTACTTGTGTAGATATATTATTTTCCAAGTTTTGATGAAGAAATTCTATTGTTTAAGTACTGAATTGGATACCGATCAAGTTATATGCCAAATCTTGTTCGTGTTCTATTTAGTTAAATAATGACATATATTTTGGTCAAATAGTTTAAAATTTTTTATATATATTGAGTTCGTCTTCTAAAAAATATTACTTTCCTCACTTTTATAATTTGGTTCAAGCTTCATCACTTTGTGACGTCTCGGTTTTCATAATATTTATGCATAAACATAGATCGAAATAAGGAGTCGTAACGATATACAATAAAAAATATTATCTGTTTCGAAAAAAGTTAGAAAGATAATATGTTTGACCGCTAGTTTCTGGTCGCATGTTGCGGCTGCTCAAAGAAGCATGTCATGATAATTAATTAGATTTTATAGTACGTATTTTAAATTATAAAAGAAAAACCAAATGTATTAAAAAATAATTATAATATTACGATTAATAGTTGGTTTGAGAGGTCTACCTTATTCTTGGAAAACTTATCTGGTTTAATTAACTCGTTTAATTTGTTACTTGTGGGTTATAAGTTTGCTTGTTTTAAAATATATATCCTTTTTTTTAAACAGATGATTAACAAACACCACTGACACTCTTTGTTCTTCTCATTATTTTAAAGCTACATGTTGCCAATTCAACCTTTTTCAATTAGTGATCATCAAATTAAATCTATTTGCATAAATCATAATAAACAAATTGGCTTACCTTTTCTTTTAAACTCGTTTCCGCTTGTTATTCTACCAAACATGGAATTAAAATTTAAAAGAATTCCGGATGGATGTTAAAATAGCTTAAAACATATAAAGAATAGAGTAAATTACTATTTACATTCCAACGTTTTTTTTATTTTAACCGTTTGCATCCCTATAGTTTCAAAATTGTCATCTGCCCCCTGACGTTTTATGTTATCTTCATTTGAGTGTCTGTCGTTTGTTTTTAGTTCAATTTGAGTCAGGATAACTAACATGTTAGTTTTTCTGTAAAGTTATGTTGAAAAAAAACTAAAATACCCCTAAACTAAATAAATAAATAAAAAACTTGTGGGACTCATTTATCAACATTTTCTTCTTTATTACCAACACACCCATCACCACCACCACAAGCCTCACCCATGGTTTCCCCTTCCCACTCCAATGCAGCAAGTCACCGGACCGGAGTGCAGCCTCCGGCAGCTCCCCATCACATTATCGTCGTCAAGCCCGTGCTGGTTCCACCGGTGGTCAATCGGCTCGATGTTTCCAGCGAAAACCAGCAGAAACGGTGGCAGTGACCCCAACTCGTAGATCCGTTTCACCCTCTAGACCTCCATCCAGTTCTCGATCCTTCGCCGGAAGTTACCGATTCTCCATCACTTCATGTCGATTAACATCACCCCCGTGTTGAAGTAGCAGGGGGTTCTCGACCAGAATACCCGCGACATCACCGGGTGGGACCAGAAGGTGTCGGTGAATTATGCGGTAAAGTTGGTGTGGCAATACTCCGGTGCTCCGATCACCTTGTGATTTTGTAGAGTTGTGTTCCAGAGGTTTTGTATGTCGTCGACGACGTTGACATTGGAATCGAGGTAGATGACCCGATCGACGTTTAGGTCGAGTATGTCGCCCAGATAGTTCCGCGCGTACTTCAACGGGTTCTCGAGTGTGATCCGGACGGAAGATGAGATCAGATTGATGATGATGTCTTCTCGAAAGATGTAGACCTTGAAGGTTAAGGAAGGGAAGGTGGATCTGTCTAATCGGGTCAAGTCACGCGGGCTGGCCGGGTCGAACTCCGCACCAGCGCAGCCCCAACACCACCACCGCAGCCCCCCATCACCACCACCACAACCCCCTATCACCACCACCACAGCCCCCCTCACCACCACGACCACCATCGCAGCCCCCCATCACCACCAAGGAAGTCCCTATTACCACCACTGCAACCCCCATCTTATCTAGATCTCCGATTTCACATCGATGGTCGCGACCCGATTGGATCGACGATGACGATGTGAAGCTGCTGAAACCAAATCTCGACCACTCGTTCTCCACCGCATCAGCGATCAAAGAGGGGTTATCGAACCAATTGAACAGGGGTTTCGACGAGAACCCTCGTCGGAGAACATAGTAGTTGGTTCTTCGTTTGTTGTTGAAGAGGGTTTCTCGTTGATGGAGTTTGGTGATATCCGTTTGGAGATATGATGTGTGTGGGATTAGGGGTGGTTGTGGGTGGCTTTGTAGACGGTGGCAGAGGCGTCGGGTGAGGTAGAAAAGGAAGATGAGGAATTTCGGTGGCTGTTGTTATTAAGACGATGAGAGAGAAAGAGAGAGAGAGAGAGGAGAGAGAGAGGAGAGGAGAGAGAGAGAGAGAGAGAGAGAAGATATAAGGGGTGGGGGTGGGTGGGGGTGAGTATGGGGTATGTGATTTAATAAATAAGTGTAATTTTGTCATACAAAAGTTAACAGAAAAATCTAACGCGTAGTGTTTTGGACTCAAATGGAGATAAAAAGGAAACGTTAAGGGGCAGATGGTAATTTTAAAACTATAGGGATACAAACGGTTAAAATAAAAAAATGTCATGATGCAAATGGTAATTTACTCTAAAAAATATTATATTCCTTATATAAATATTGTTTGTCTAGAAATCAAGTTTATGCTATGTAGTTATTGTGAAAATAAAAATAAAAACGTTTATAGAATTGGTTTCTAGGTACGGAAAGACATTCTCATGCAATATATTTGGGAGGATGGCCGTGGTATCTGCTGATCCAGCTTTTAATAGATTTGTAATGCACAACGAAGGAAAGCTATTCAAATCGAGTTATCCCAAGTCCTTTCGTGACTTGGTTGGGTCGAATGGGGTCATCACCGCCCAAGGAGATCAACATCGCAAGCTTCATACAATTGCTTTAAATATGATGCGTTCAGACAACCTCAAGACTCGCTTCTTGACCGACATCCAACTAGTCTTGAAACAAACATTCGTGGGTTTGCACCATAATCAAACCATATTGCTTCAAGATGTATGTAGAAAGGTTAGATTTATTTCAACTTTATATGAACAAATTTCATGCCTCTAGCTTTTAGTAAATAACTAAGACATGACAAGTTGGTTTTCAGTTGGCTATAAACTTAATGGTGAATCAACTCCTAGGGGTATCAAGCGACGAAGAAGTGGGTGAAATTGCGCAACTATTTTCAGACTTTGTCGACGGATGTTTGTCTGTTCCTATCAACTTACCTGGATTTGCTTATCACACTGCCATGAACGTAAGCCTTAACAAATATACACTTGTTTTTTTCTGGACTAAAAAGGAGAACGCAACCCAAAACACTAGTCTGATAAGTGAATGGTTCCATTTGGTCTAAAACATCACATTTGTTGCGCATACAACTAATGTGGCATAAGTCAATACCTTGAGTTTCAGTCCATGACATTTATTTCATGTTTTATTGCTAATTAAATTATTTTCTTAACTTAATATGAATGCAGGCAAGACAAAATATAATTAGAAAGATCAACAAGATAATAATGCATTCAAGGCATGGGGATGGTAGCGATGGTGGTTTGGTTGGGAGACTAGTGGTGGAGGGAAGTCTGCCTGATGAAGCAATTGCTGACTTGATAATCAACCTGTTATTTGCTGGAAATGAGACAACTGCTAAAACTATGCTTTTCGCCATATATTTCTTGACTCATTCTCCAGTGGCATCTAATCACCTCTTGGTATGTATCTATCTATGCCTCTAAAAATGTTTTAGCATTTGTCCGCTAGAATTAGATGTAAGGGAAGACGTACAAATGTTATATTAGTTTTTTAAAAATAGTAAGACCACACAATCTAATAATAAGCCTAAATCTATTAAAATTTATCATGAGACTTGAATATTCAATCAAATGAACAGACACAACTATGCATGCCAGATATCACTTGTATTACATTAGTTACATACACTCAACTCTATCGAGTCACAACCTATGAAGTAAATTTCTCATAATATAACTAAACATACACTTTACTTGATTAAAAGGTATGAATCCCTAGTTTCACACATGAAGTTAAGTTATAATAAACTTTTTTTTATCATACAAAACTATAATATAAAACTTAATACAAGTTTAATTACATCTAAGCCTCTTAAAATAATAAAGCCAACATACATGTGTCATATACGTTGTTCAATAAGTGATTACAAATAAAAGAAGCTTAATTAAGATTCAAAAATAGAGAGAGAAAATATTGCATGCTTAAAAAATGTCCAAAACATAAATTAGAAACATTTATAGACCATGTCTTAATAAAGAGTAAATTAAACTTTTTGCCCTTTTAAGTATATGTCAAATTTCAGATTCATCCCTAAACTAAGTAAATATACGTCGCTTTTTCTAACGGACATTAATAATGTTTGTTAGCTCAGGTCATATGTCTTGCGTCTAAGGGTAAATAAGTTTTTTTATCCTTAATAATAAAAGTTCGAATATTAATAAAAGTTAGAATATTAATAAATATAAAATTTATCAAACCCCACACCACCTCACCCTCACCCTCTCCCTCTCGATCTCCCTCTCTCAAACTACACGCAGCGTACACCTCTAATTAGCCGCCACCACTCGCCACCGCCACTCTTCCGTAATCATCAGCCACCACCACTCCTCCGTAATTCTATATTTTTTCTCTCTATAAATCCATCTTCACCACATCCACTACCATTATCAGCCACCACCACTTGCCACTATCACACCCACCACCATCATCAGCCATCATCCCTAGATCCACCAAAATCGCACCATCTCCACCATGACCACTCTAGCGACTCCATCACCACCTTAACGTCATTATCTTCCCCTAAATAACCCTAGATCTATGCTAGGGTGGTAGTTTTAATGGAGATGTTCAAGTTAAAGAAACAAATGTGGTAATTCTGTGGTGGGTTTGAACAATCAAAGCAAAAGACAGGTCTATTTTGAACAAGAAAGTAAATCTAGGTTTCTTGTTTTGATTTATTACAAAATGATTTGGGTTTGAAGAGTGTGGATGGAAAGTGTCATTTTGCATACTGAAAAGTAAGTCGCATAAGAAAGGGAGGGGTGGTGCAATGGTTTTGTACTGAAACCAAGATGATAAGAGTATGGGAGAGGTGGTGACAAACGATGGAGAAGTTGTGGTGGTGAAATGGTTGTTGTGGCAGTTAAATGAAGAGGGATGGGTTCTAAATTTTTATTAATATGTACTTTTAAAAGGACCAAACTACCGTTATGTGCAAAGCACATGACTTGATTTAACTGATAAAATTAACGTCGTTAGAGAAAAGAATGTAAATGGTTACAAAATTTAATTATAAAGGATGATTTTTGTTATTTTTATAGTTTAAGGATGATATCTGAAATTTGACGTATACTTAAAAGACGAAAAGTGTAAATTACTTTATAATAAATAGATTTTGAAATAAAAAACTTCTTATAATTATTGGTCTTTGTTATATAACAAGTAATTTTTACCCGGCCAATGATGCGGGTCTTATGGTTGATGTTCTTCATTATGTATCGGTCTAATTGTTCATGGTAACAGCATCTTTCCTTCGATCGATATACCTTGTGATACCCA
The DNA here is from genome assembly GCA_025506505.1 of Flaveria sonorensis. Classification (NCBI taxonomy): domain Eukaryota; kingdom Viridiplantae; phylum Streptophyta; class Magnoliopsida; order Asterales; family Asteraceae; genus Flaveria; species Flaveria sonorensis. The sequence goes on along the minus strand of CM046435.1, from coordinate 13,282,878 downwards.
AATCATTACCCTAACTTGAATACAAATGTGTTTTTAACAAAACTCATATCAAGTTGCCACGAGAAAAATTAAACATAACCACAAATTATTTTTTAAAAGAAAATAACAAGTGAAAGATGCTTAAAAAAAATGAATTTAGTAAAAAAAATATTCAATTAAGAATGTAACATACTCCAACAATGAAATTTTCTCCACAAACAAATGAGAAAACTAGTTTCATAAACAACTAACATCCCTAAGATCCGACTATGATGACTTCTCATAATGTTCCATCTTCTAAATAACTTCATCTCCTTGAACCAAGTTATCACATAGAGATAGGTTGTGGTCACTTAAACTCTTGGTCCCTAAGGACTGGTGATACAATCTTTTGGCATTAAGAAAAATCAAATTAAGAAATTCTTTTGCAATCTTTGGATTGTTCAAAAGTGAACCACGTTACAACCCCCAAGAGAGGACAAATGGATTTGCTTTGGTAATATCTCTTAGTCTATTCTTTAGTGGTTTCTTCCTTTGTGCTTGAATAGAGGACGAAAGGGATCCAAACTTCTTCTGATTATAAATACTAATGAGGTTGTCATACTAATCAGCACGCCCATCATATTCATAATAACTGACAGGGAACAACAGGAACATGAGGAGCCTTATCATCAATCTTTGCCATAATATTGCAATAATGAAAAATGTTCCAAAGGAATTGTTACAAGACATAAGAAATTTTCTTTCCATTCCTTTAGATTACAATATGCCGATATTCTGTAACAATAATGCTTGGATGTGGTCATTCGACAACACTTAAAGGTGAACCAATCACCATCGGCATAAAGCTAGTAGAGTCGATGAAACAAGGGGGACTATAGCAACACCACCATGACATCAACAATAAATTTCAAAATAGGTGCTCTTAAGAAACCCTAGCAGATGGACTTGGGAGAAATTCAACTAATAATGCTCCAACATGTAAGATATGAAGGATGACAAAAGGTATCTAACAATCATAAAAAAATGGTTTGAGTATAGGTTACCACCGAATCATTTAGAGCGGTCTCATTTCGACGAGGCAATGTTGGATTTAGATGAGAAGGAATACGATACCCGAATGAAAAATTCATAGAATTAACCTATAAAAAAGGACCAATGTGCCTATAAGAAAGAAATGAAAGGGGAAGAAGCCCAAATGAGAGGCCCCACCTTTATTACATTAAATATACAGTAACAGGTTGAGAGGACACAAATGGATAAAAGAGAGTACCGATGGTTAAAGCTCCTCATAGAATACGAAGCGGCTCTGTTAACGTCAACATACTTTCACATAAGAAAACATGACTAAAAAGTGCACGTGTGCAATAAATAAAAGTATGGTAAAAAAAATTTTATTATTAATCTTCAATAATGAAAGAAGTTATGCATCTTCCTACCAAGGAAGGACACAATGGATAAAGACATTGACTCCTAAACCACTAAAAAAACTGATGACAGTCTCATTATGTCATGAAAATAAGACGCCGATGATCACATTAGACATGATGAACTTCATTTAGTGTGGTAAAAGAAGCAAAGATATATATGATTTTCTTCTTTTTCATGAAGAGCAGCATTCAGTACAGTCAACTCCCTGCTCTATTTATATTTACTTCCTTTACAATCCTTCTTAGTTGAAATCTTACTCTCTCGCCGGAGGCCAGTCACAGTGACATCCGCGGGGTTCACTGTGACGAAAGTAATGGTGTCTGTTTTGTAGGAACATATTTCATAAAGTCCCTGAAGACACTTGTCAAAAAGATCCATCTACTATATCTAATTTTGGTTAGGACGCATACTCTTCTAGATGCATCTTTTTTAACACGTTGACTCTTTGTGGCGCTCCTAGCATTCTAGAAATCCTTTGTGTGGTGTTTGGTGTTTGATGTTAAATATAGTATTAGTAAATTATATAGTTGATACATATTGATTTAGCTTACAAGTTTTGATTGTTATGAAACTTTGTCATGCTTAGGAGTGCTTATTTAGGAATGGATCATTGTTGTGATGTTATCAAGACGCTAAACTTTGTCAGAGCTTCTAGTTACTTATAATTGTTGCTTTCTTGATGCTAATCATTTAGTATCAATATCTAGGTTTAAGTTTTCTTATATTTCTAGCCAGAAAGTCGCGGATATTTTGTAGCATCTACGAAATGTTATTCGTTTGAACCCAGATCATGAGTGACCTTTGAATATCACAGGATTAGTGGGTTTCAAAAAACAATCAGGTAGCGCCAATAGAAATCATGTGTGACCTTTGAATATCTATAGCAATTAGCAATCCATATTCAAGTGGTGAGTGCAAATGAATAAAATATTGGGTATATCAAGTTGGCCTGAGTCGGTTTCTCGATGCGAATCCGGATGTTGCTCACCCAAAGTAATTAAATCTCATATTTTGAAAAAAATATTGTTAATGAGTAACAATTTAAATTTAATGATAAAATATATAAATATGAAATTTGCTTTTGGTTCCAATAATCATTCCATGAGCCGCTTCCAACGTCACAAGAATGAGTTTAATCGGAATTCGTTTGATCCAGTTCTCTACTTTTCTTAAATTGTAAGGCTTCCTTTTGAACTTGTGTGCCACATATACACATATAATTATCAATATTCCATAATGATTAAAGTTAAAGTATTAAACATGCATAAAAAATATAATATAGTTAAAGTTTGATAAAGTTTTATAGCAAAACTCAAATGGTTCAAATCAGAACTTTGAACGTATAAGCTCTGTGCAATATACAAAACCATGTATTTTGACTTTGATAATTATACTTTCAAAGAGAGATTCAAAATCATCATGACATTTTGACCAACATAAGGTATGTCGATTTTGCTTTGTAGGAGGAGCATCGAAGAATTAGGAATAAGAGCCTCGAATTGTATGGTGAAGTTGATATCCTAACATGGGAGGACTATAAATCAATGTCATTTACTCAACATGTAAGTCTATGCATTTTATCTTTACATTCTACTTTATATAATATCTATATAGGGTGCTAATTTTAGAAGAAAAAAAAAGTTCAGAACAATGAGAACTCCATGATCTATTTGTAATTAAATACATCAAATCTAAAACACAAGGCGGTTATTTAATGGCTCCTATATCTCTTCTCATTACTTTTGATTGTTTATGCATCGTGTAAAGTACATTATGCTATGCTTGTGGTTCTTAACGTAAGTAGACTTATAAAGAGAGATCCGTAACATCTGGATTGAAACAAAATAATCTTGAAATGAAAATATTAACATTTTTTGTAAAATACAACATAAATTATTGCATTTTGAAATGTATGGTCAAATATTGTAACTAGCTAGCAAAGTTCATTTTGTTGAATGTATTTATTGTAATTCGATGCAGGTAATTGATGAAACTCTTCGTTTAGGTGGGATTGCCATTTGGTTGATGAGGGAAGCAAAAGAAGATGTCGAGTATCAAGGTACATATTTATACAATGTTTAAGCTTGCTATTCAGTTAAGTCTGTTTTAATTGCCTCGATCACTTTCAAATTTATTAAAAAAATTAATTTTACTTTAGTACTAAATATGTGGAAAAATATATGACACATAAAAACAAACATCGAACACTATATATGTATATAACACAAAAACTAGCATGGTACATCTACTTAGATCCACCAATGTATATACATAAAAACAAACATTGAACACTACATATCTATATAATACAAAAGATACACGGTACATCTTACTTATTCCACCATATTACTTTGCTAATATAATTACTCATAAGTTCGTAATATGCACATAATACATAATATTGCAGATATATCATCCCAAAGGAAGCTTTGTGGTCCATTTTTATCCGCGGTTATAGACGAAAACTTTTATGAAGGAGCCACTACTTTTAATCCTTTTAGATGGATGGATCCCATAAACCAGGTGAACTTTGTATATACACATCGTATTTATTATACTTACTGAAACCATTATATAAACTAATATATATTCATAAAGGATAAAAAAAACTGGGAATATCCTTCTATCACCATTTGGAGGAGGATCTCGTTTGTGTCCTGGTGCAGAGTTGGCTCGGCTTCAAATCACACTATTTTTGCATTACTTTGTAATGTCTTACAGGTATGATTTCATTATGTGAGATTGATTTTAGTAATTGGTATGTTTAAACATCATTAATAGACACATATTTGTGTGGATATGTTTGTATATTAAGAATTCCATATGACAAAATCCCTTGTATGTCTCAGGTGGAGCCAAGTTAAGGAGGAAAGAATGTCTTTCTTCCCATCAGCTAGATTGGTTAATGGATTTCCCATCCAACTACATAAAATAGCATAATGTATCGACTATATGTATGCATGAGCGGAGATGTACGTACATATATACATGTGTATTGGATGCATGTATGTAGTGTATATATTTATGAATATATATATATATATATATATGTGTGTGTGTGTTGTGTGTGTGTACTGATATATATATAATATATATGTATGTGTGTGCATATATATACATATACATATATATACATATATAACATTTTAGACTAGAAGGTAAGTTGTGTTTCTATTTTCATAATTATGAAATAATGAGAGTCATCCTATATGTCTCAGAATTACATTAATAACAATTTAATTTGAATTGAAATATTTTGTTGTACTCACAATGTCAATCGGATAGTTCAAATAGAATATGACAATAACAAATATGCAAGTTTTATTATGAAAAATGTTCGAGAAATCAAACAAAGATTTTCATATAGTAAGGGAATCTACACAACCAATTGTTTTAACTATTTGCGAAAGGGCGTTAATTGACGGTTATAGCTGCGGTGGTTGATAGTTATATCAGTGGAAAGTCTTAGTAAATACTAAGTTGCTACTGATGCCTTTTCTTTTAGTGTCAATTTAGTTGCTTCTAATTAGTTAATTGCAACTGATGAGCATTAGTATTGCTTGCTTAGTTACTAACAATGCTTCATTCCTACTACTTATTAGTTCTACTGATCATCAATTCCTACTGATCGTCAGTTGCCTATTGGACACCACCAGAGGTTGTTGCACTTTGGACCTCACACAAGGTGGTTCCCTTTGAACCCCATGGTCTATAGGGTTTCGAACTCTTGTCAGGTTTGATACTATAAACTATCATATTTTATATAAGTGCGTACTCTTTATCTTTTAACTAGCACGAATGGTTATAGTCATTTTTTTTTCTAAGTAAGCGTAGCTAAACTAAAATATCTTAATGAAACTAAAACTAAAGACACTCCCATGCATTTTAACATGAGAAATTGGTGGACAACCTTAAAAGCACGTGTATTTTCTTTAATAATAAAACACAAACCTTCAACCTTAAAGCTACAATATAGGTGGATTCTACAAATATCCATAAACATTCTTCTTGTCTTCTAATTCCTATAATAAACCGAGCATTTAGTTAAGTTATAACATCGAAAAATACAAACAGATTCAACAATGTAACATTTAGAAATATTTTTTTTCAAAGAAAAGAATTTATCAACACAAGTAGCTAGATACTAAAGCTAGGCATGATATATATAATACCACAACTATCAATGTAGGTGGCTCGTGCCACCGATCACCACTTCTTATGTATGTATGTACGTATGTATGGTGTGTATATATATATTTCATGTTTCAAAACTAATGTATGGCTAGTTGAACTGGCTGAACTCCAGAGAATTATAAAAGGGTAGGCTATACGTATCCCTCATCTACTTGTCATACCCCACCCCTGAAAATAAAACTATAAATTTTTCATATCTTGCCTTAATAATTAAAAACATACACACATTTCTTTACTTGTCATACTTTTTTTTACTTATAGTTAAAAACACTTTTATTAACTTGTATTTATTACAAATTTGGATTATCGATTTTATATAGAACAAATTAACATTAATATAAAGAAAATTATAAATATTTTTATACTAAAAGAGAAAAAGAGACAAGAAGAAATAAATGAAAATAAAATGTTTGAATTGTATTTATATAAATTTAGGGGGGGGGGGGTTATGTATAGTACACCCATTATAAATATGTTAGTTTTTTAACACATACGAATTTAAAAATATACATAAAACACTATAATATTGGATGTGTATAATGCTATTCCAATAATAAAAATAATAAATTTGATTGATCTTAACTGGTTTTTAAAGAAGTAATTTTTTAAGATACACACCCTATACTTATATGTATATCTAGAGAATGTTCAACGAGGAACCCTTTTTCTGGGAACAAAGAAACATTTCTGAGCCACAAGTTTTAGAGAAAGAATAAAAACGGCTACTAAAGTACTTGCCTGTGATTGTTTATTTTGCCAAAATATAATATTTTCATCTATATGTTAAATATATTACAAGGGATAAATCAAATAAGAACTTTTTTTTCTATAAGAATTTTAGAAATCAATATGAGTCACGAATTTTCAGTGGCAAAATGATAAATAACAAAACATAATATAAAATTAAAAAAAGAAAAATAACATAAAAATAAATATACAAAATATTTCTCTTGTTTCCTTTTTTCATAAAAAATAAAAAAATTATAAAAAAACTCGTTTTTTTAAGAAATTCGTTTACACATGTGTAAAACCGGATTTACACATGTGTAAATAACGAGTGGATGATTTTCTTTAAAAACAAAGTACATTAATATGGTAGGCGTTGGAAAGATAAAAAATATTGAAATTAATGGTGAATTTTTTTTGAAAAAATGATGTCATGAAAAAAATTTATGAAGGTTTTAAAAAAAAAAGTGGAAATGAAAAGGGACTTGCATGTGATAAGAAATGTATGGTTCATATTGGTTCATAGAGTTTTTAAAAAAAGCTGGTTCTTAAGATAACCGTACCCTATATTACAATACTAACCTTCAACAAGTCTAAATTTGAATGGAATATGTTGATGCTACGGGTAGATCTGGGGTTTAATGTGCTGCTGAAACCCTTCTGTTTTGGTTCAAAAAAGTGTTATTAAGTCTACACACTATCTTGTAATTTCTGGTCTTCTGGCGAAACTTAACATCTTGGTGAATATAGTTAATATATATGACCCGCGTGATCTTGATGCTAAAAGAGAACTTTGGGAGGAGCTCGCTATATTAAGAAGCTCAAAAAGTGGATTATGGGTTTTCTTAGGGGACTACAATGAAGTTAGGAGCACGAAAGAAAGACTAAATTTTGACTTCTAACTCTACAAGTGCTATTGTTTTTTATAAATTTATCCAAAAGTCTAAACTTTTTGAATATTCGATGAGGGCCTTCAATTTACTTATATGGCTGGCAAAGGTGATAAGGTAAGTAAGATCTAATGGCCTTTTCGAGGGAGTTCCTTTGATTCTAAAAACTAGAAATGTAGACAAAGTCACGTGTAAAATGGGCATTAGAAGGAGACGAAAATTCCCACATTTTTCATGGTATAGTCAATAGTAATATTGCTAATAACAGAATAAATGGGCTGCTCATTGATGGGTTGTGGGTTACAGATCCCCAAAAAAATCAAAGAGGAGGCGTGCAGAGCCTTTGCATGTTTGCTGAAATAGATTATGCTCGACCTAGCTTCAACTTTCCTCTTCTTAATAAATTGGTTTGGTCTAGTGCTAGCCATCTTGTGGCTCCTTTTTCGACGAAGGAAATTAAGGCTATTGTATGGCAACGTGATGGTGACAAGGCCTCGTGACCCGATGGCTTTAATTTTACTTTTATCATGACTTTTTGGAAATGGTTTGAGTAAGACTTCTCTGATTTGTTAACTATTTCTACAGCCATGAATTGTTGAACCATAGCTGCATATTTTCCTTTATTGCACTCATTCAAAAAATAAAGGATCCAAATTGCATTGATGACTTTCGTCCAATAAGTTTAATTGGTGTGATTAATAAGGTGGTCAAAAGTTCTAGTTGGCCGGCTTAAATCAGCCTTGGGACTATATCTTGGAGGAACAATCAGCTTTCTTATACAATAGGAGTATTCTTGAGGGCCTCTAATAATGAATGGAGTGATATCTAAAAGAAAGGTATGATTCTAAAAATAGACACCGAAAAGGCTTGATTCACTAGTGGAGCTTCCTTGATTTGGTGATGGAGCAAATGAACTTCCGGTAAAATGGCTTAAAGGATCTTTGGAATTTTATCATCTGCTCGATCATCGGTTTTTATTAACGACACTCCAACTAAGGAATTCCAGGTGTTTCATGGTCTTTGAGAGGGGATCCTCTCTCACCTTTTCCGTTTATTATCGCCATGGATGCACTCTCGGTGTCTATTACCAATGCTTAATTGGTTGTTCTGTACCAAGGTATTCTTATGCCTAACAATGATTCAATCCTAACTCGTTTCTTGTATGCAGATGATGTAATACTAATAGGAGAATGGTGTGAATCAAACATAAAGAATTTATGCAGAATCTAAATGTTTTTTTTTCTAATATCAGGCCTAAAAGTCAATCTCCTAAAAAGTAGTCTTTATGGGTCAAATGTGGAAGAATTTGAGCTTAGTAGTATCGCTAACCTATTGCCTTATAGGCCTGGGTCCTTCCCTCTTTCTTATTTGGGTCTCCAACTCGATTCTAATATGAATTGCATGAAGAGTTGGGATCCTGTTATTGAGACATTTAAGTCAAGATTATCAAGATTATCATAATGGAAGACAAAATCACTTTCCATAGGGGTCAAGTTGCCTTAATAAAATCTGTCCTAGACTCCCTTCCAATTTATTATTTTTCTCTATACAAAGCTCCTCACAAGGTACTTGAGAGACTAGATAAAACTAGGAGAAACTTTTTATGGGGAGGTGGGATAGAAAAATGAAAGTCAACCGGGTAAATTGGGAAAGAATCACTTATCCGAGGAATTGTGAAGGGCTCAAATTAAATCTCTAAAAGCATCTAATGTGGGTATGCTTTCCGGATGGTGGTGGCGTTATAAAACTACAAAACACAAACTTTGGTGCAAGGTGATATGGTGTATACACCAGAACTCTAGATTTTGGTTCTAGTTCCTACTAAAACCAATAATGCGGGGGTGCGGAAAAATATTTCAAGAATTTAAGGAGATCTTGCTCAATTACATGTTGATATCAAGAACATGTTAACAGGAAGTTTAGTTAAAGGAAACTCCATTTACTTTTGGTTGGATAGGTGGCTTGCTGATGTTCCACTTAAGGAGCTTTTTCCTTTCTTTTTTATCTATTGAGAAGAACAATTGGGTCACAGTAAAACGTTCCTACCAACTTCTTAATGGTATGGTTGAATGGATTTAAAGATGGAGGCGTCAACCAAATGGAGTTATAGAGTTAATGAGCTCAACAGCCTCTTGTTTTTGTTGTGTAGTATACATCCCACGGAATGTGAGGATCGATGGCAGTGGGGTGAAGATGGTTGCAATGTCTTCCAAGTTAAAAATATTATAAGACTATACTTTAAAGCTCCGTCTCAAACTGGGTTCTATGCATTTCCATGAAAAAACTAGGCTCCGAGTAAGACTAATATATTCTTTTGGCAGGCTGAATTGAATAGCATCCCCACTTTATGTTAGGTCTAGATCTATTGTATAGGTTTAGATGATTAGTCATCTCTTGTAATGAACCTTTGTAAATCTCTTTCTTATGTAATGCAAGATATATATATGTTAACCCAAATATTATTTGTGTTGATTTTATATGTAATTGCAGGAAAACATCATACTTTGTCAATTTGGAAAATTGACCAAGTAGAAGAACTATCTGCGGATGAACAAGTTTGTTTTTCGTAGATGTTCTGCAGAGCATAAATGAGCAAGTCAAGGAATGTGCATCCATGGATCTCCTACGAAAGTACAATCACATCTACTGAAGAAGTCCTCTAGAGATCAAGTTGTTGCTGCTGCGGAAGAGCTTACTTCTGCGGATGAAGTGCAGATGATCAAAGGGCTAACTCCTACGGAAGGCTAATACTACGAAGGCCTACTCCTACGGAAGAACAAAATGCATGATCTCCAATCATCAAGTACACCACAAGAAGTCAACAAGTCAAAATGTCTGAAGTGATGTCATCAAGTCAACATGTACGGAAGATTTCACATTAGTCAAAATCGAATATTTCATGTCATGTCATGATTTTTAGTTTTTCCAATGTAAAAAGTGAATCCCTCTGCCTATAAATAGAAGGCATGGGTGCACACTTTTAGGGCACCAGAACCAGTACCAATATCAATCATAACAATTAACCAACAATAGCAATAGCAATAGCAAAACACCAAGAACACCTAGTAATTACCAAATCATCCAAATATCAAAATCAATTGTAACTGATTCATTATTAATGGAAATCAATTGAAGCAAACTTGTTTATCTCATTACTTTATCTTATTTTCCATTTCTATTATTTGTTGTTTATCAATTTGTGTTACGATTACATTTCTCAAACAATTAATTAAACATCGAGTTATGATAATTCCGCGATCATCATTCGTTCAATCAAACTGATAATTCTTGTTTCAATTCTTGGATTCACAGGTGGTATCAGAGCCTCATGCTCATTGATCTAGATCATTTGATCTATCAGTTTTGATTAGTCGAATAGTTGTTTATTTCATTATATCTATCAGTTATTGATTAGATATGATTATGGTAGCTTAAAATTGCTTTTGAGTGTTCGTCACGACTTAAAGTTCATACTCAGATTTAAGCGTGTTGTGAACAAATGATCAAAACACCAGTTGGTTTAGCTAATCAATAGCTAACGAAGGTATTCTACTCAACGAATTGGTGTAATTGGTTAAAATCATCAAACCCTGTTATATCGATTAGCGAGTACTGTTCCATTGGTCGATTAACCTCGATCTACATCAGAATCACTTTGATTCGTGGATTTGTGCTGTTGATTTGATATTTCTAGGTTGTTTAAACAAATTTGAACAAAATCTAATTATTAATCATCTCAAATTTCAAATCAACTGAGAATTCATTGAGAGATTTGACTAATTTGGACCATAACTTCTTAATTGTTAAGAGTTTGTCATTAATTAGTTTATTCTCAACAAAAGCCATTAATTCAAAGGAATATCTGTCTTAGCTGATTTGATATTAGTATTATCAATGATTTGATACTGTTGTGTGAGTGTGTTTGCATTACATTTGCTTTACTCATTCATAGGGTATTAGATCAGTTGTTAGTTTGGTAATAACAAATTAACTAAAATGAGTAATTCAATGTTGGCTCAGCTTATCCCCCAAAGTTGGAGAACAAAGCTGATTTTAAAATATGGAAAATGAGATTCAGGAACCATATTAACTATACTGATTCTGACTTATGGGTCTATTACTAAGTCCTTACATTCCACCTGCTCTTGGACCTGATTATAATGACAACAATCAGCCCATAAGTTTGAAAGATCTGTCTCCTGAAGATGCTAAGAGAGTCAAAATTGATATTAAGGCCTATAGTATGCTATTATGGCTTTACCTGGAGACCTCTTAATCAGATGTGAAGCATACAAAATAGCCAACTCATTGTGGAAAATTCTTCACACTTTGTGAAGGAAGTGATGAGATTAGAAGCATTAGGAAAGATACCCTTCGTTATAGTATGAGACTTTCATCATATTCAGGGTGAATCTGTTCCTTAATAACTCAACAGATACATGCAACTTGTTACTAAGATGAACACTTTGAGTTGAAGTATAGTAATGAGGAGTGAACAAAAGATGCTCCATACTTTGCCTTAAAGTTGACTCAACTGTGTCTATGTTAAGAATACCCTTGATCTAAAGGCAATGGCTAGATACTTTGGTAGCAAAGGTGGAAGCATACAAGAAACAAGAGTGTAAAAGCACCAATAGCACCATATAATTTAAAGAAACAAAGGGTGCTAGAAGTGCATTTATTTCCAATGATGATGGAAGCACTTGTTGAGAGTGATGATGAAGAAGAAGCTGGTTTCTATGCAGCAAAGTCCTCTAAATCAAACTTTCAAACAATTCTAACAAGAAAGTGAAAGGGAAATCTGATGATTCAAAAAGCTCAAATGCTACAGCAGCAAAGGGATCTATAACCAACAAAAGTAACACCCAATCTGAACCAATTACTATGGTTCTAGAATTAGAATAGCAAAAGGCAGCATTTATAGCCTTCAGTTCAAGCTTTCAAGATTATTTAGGTAGTACTTTGACCCCTGCTCATATTTGTCAACAAGACCTTGAAGAACTTCATCCTGATAAAGTGGAGGAAATGGATTTACAATGGAAAATGGCCATGATTGCTTATAGAGCCAAGATGTATATGAGAAAGAATAAGGGATTGTCTGTTGCAGGGAGAACTACCAAGATTGGTGTTGATAAGTCAAAAGTGAGGTGCTACAAGTGCAATTTGTATGGTCACTTTTCAAGGGAATGCAATCAGCAATCAACCGGTGACACAAGACAAGCAAATCAAAGAAACTTCAAGCAACCTCAGCTTACAAACTCATCCCCACCAGCCACAAGTTCTTTAACAGGTACAAGTAACTCTAAAGAAACTAGGTTAATTATTTTGCAGGATGGTACGTGTGATTGGAGCATGTATGAGAAAGAAGTTCAGGAGGAAAATCAAGCATTGATGGCTAACATGGAGAACAAAATTCCACCTATGGCCAAAGAGGTAAGGGATAGTTTATGTTCATCAAGATGTGTTGAAGAGGTTGAAAAATATAGAGTCCATGCTCAATAATTGGCTGATAAAGTTAAAGAAACCATGATTTTAATTGAGTCTCATGTGAGAGAACACAAATTATATCAGGTTAAAATCACTTCTCTACAAAAGGATTTGGATAAACTTTTTTCTGAAAAATATAACTTGAAAGCACAAGTTGAACATATGACCACCTCTTTAACAAAATCAATGTCTGATCATGCATCCACTGAAGTAAAACTTCAGAAGTTTCAATTATCATCTTAGCAATATGAGAAACTTTTAAATTCTCATATTGAAACAAAGAATAGGTATGGGTTGGAATTTCATGCTGTTGCACCCCCATTGAATGATAACTACACCACATTACTTGAGTTATTGACCAATAGTTTGTCAAATCATTTTGTATCAAGCACCAAAAATGAACCAATTGAAATTAATGAATTGATAAGTGGTGAAGATACTGAGGTCAGTGAAACTAATTCATCTGAATCAGAATGTTTAAAAAAAATTGAATCAGAACTTGATTTTAATGATTGTAATGCCTGGATGAGGATGATGAGCCTAATGAGCAAGAATGTGCTGGTTTGGGTAAGGATAAGAATGTAGTAATTGAACCTATAATTTCCAAAGTTCTTGAGGAGATCAAGCTACCTTATCCTCCCACACAAAGAAACATATTGAAAACCATCTACACAAGAACTGCTCAATTAATGAAGGAATTCATGAGCTTAACAAGCAGCACAAAACTCATTCATCAAAAAGCACTGTTGGATCCACAAAAGAAGAGAAAATCACTTCCGCAGAACACATGTGGAAGAAGAAGACTGTTTCAGAACCATCTGTAGAAAATCCAAAGAAGACCATGTGAGAACCATCCGTAGAAAATCCACGGAAGAAGACAAATGTTCTTTCAAAACAGTCAACATCCGTAGAAGATCTACGGAAGAAGAAATCATCTGCTAAATCACAAACTGCCATCAAGAAAGTTAAGAAACAAAGGGTTGTGAATCCTGAACAACAAGAACCATTTGACATCATGTCTGGTAGAGGCAAAGATTCTTCAGCTGCAAAATTTGAGAGAGAATTGAAGAAGCAGAAGAAGAAAGTGATTCAGTCTGAGAGTGAAGCTGAAGAAAAATACTGCAAGTGGTGTGAAGTATAACCACAACATGTTGATTGTTACTTCAGTAGTTATTGTTCCATATGCATGAACAATGACACTGATTGTTACTTCAGTAAGCACTGTGCCATTTGCAACAAGAAGAACCATTCTACTCAAGAATGTTACTTCAACAAAAAGAACAAAAAAAAGTGCCAAAAAGATAACAATCTGATAATGTTGAATCAGACTCATAATCCTCTGAGAATGATGAATCAAAGATCCCAAGGCAAAATAAGTAGCAACCGAAACAAAAAGTTCCAAAAGAAAAGAAGCCAACATCTGCTGATGATCAAACAAAGAAGAAGAAAAAGAAGCAACAATCTCAAAGCAAGACTCCTCACAAGAAGGTAGTTTTGCAGAAAGATGAATCATTCTATGATCATTTTGGAAAAGGTAATCAAGTACCATAATCAAAGACAAAATATGCAGAAACCTTCTCTAATCAAGTATCTTCATCAAGTTTAAAGAAAAAGATAATCAAAGAAGAGGTGACAGAGGAAGTGATTGTGAATCAAGAACAAAGTGTTTCAAGTTCATCTTCAATAGAATCATCCTCACCCCAAAGAAAACATAATGAATCAAATGAGTCTAAAAACAACCTGAGACATCTAGGCTCATCCATAAGGGAGTAACAATTTTAGATACCAATGGCAAGCCCAAGACCATTAAGGCTTGGGCTTTACGCTCTAATTGATTTCATTATTTTTGCAGGAACATCCATGGAGGGCTAATAACAAGTGGTATGTTGACAGTGTTTGATCTAGGCATATGACAGGAAACTGTTCTCTCTTCTATGATTTCAAATATAAAAATGCTTCATATGTGGTATTTGGTGGGGATAAGAAGGGAGGTAAAATTATTGGTGAAGGAATGGCAACAAATGGTGTACTCAAATTTGAGAAAGCAAATTTTTGTGAAAATTTACAATACAACTTGCTGAGTGTATCTCAAATTTATGATCAAAATTATACCACTTTATTTGATAACACTTACTATTACATTCTTAAGCCAGGTTATCAAATCCAAGTAGATTGGATCCTTCTTAAAGCACCAAGAAAAGGAAACACATATGTTTTGGACAAGAACAACACCTCTATAACAAGCAATAAAACCTGCCTAATTTCTAAGTCATCAGAAGATGAAGCTCAACTGTGGCATAGAAGAATCGTTCATTCAAACATGAAGAACATGAACAAGCTGGTTAAAAATGACTTAGTCATTGGCCTTCCCAAGAAAGAATTTTACTGTTCTAATCATTGTTCATCATGTTATAAAGAAAAACAATATAGGGTGTCACATAACTCCAAAACAATCAACACAAACACAACAATCCACACTAAAACTTTTGACACTCCATCAAGCATAAACATCTCGATTAGGTGTCAGCTATGCAAGTTATCCAAAGAGTTTGAGGAGTCGGTCGATCATCTTTCTATGACATGTCCTGTAGCAAATCTTGTTTGTATGCAGGTTAGCCAATGCAGCAATATCTTATTCATTTTTGCTTTTGCGTTCCAATAGTTACTGGACCTGCATAAAACGATCCCTCGTATAGGGTGCAAAAGTAAAATGATCCATGTCATTATAATGGTCTCTTGTTGGTGTATTTATAGAGCAAGGAACGATGCTATCTTTAATAAATAAAAAAAGAGTGCAGTGAAGATTGTTGGAGAAATAAAGATTCTTTGCTTGTTGTGGATAAAATGATTTTGAAAAGCTAATAAGTTTAGACATCCCACACTTTCAAGGATGGCAAGAGACTTTTTGACTATTCCGGTGTCTACTGTTGCATCAGAGTCTACCTTTAGTGCAAGTGGAAGAATACTTAATGAACATCGAAGTTCACTAAGTAAAGATATCGTTGAGGCTCTAATATGCATAAAAGATTGGTTATTTGGAGATTGTTGTAATATCTTTTTCCTTTTATTTTTATAAGCTTTCAGTTTTTTTATAATATTTTATTAATAGCGTATGCTTGTGGCTAGGTTCTGATGAATTTGAATTGGATGAGCTCACAAAAGATATAATGTTGATTGACATTAGTCATGAGTCAGATGCTTCAAATTCAGTAAATAATCCTAAGGTATTCTCTCTTAATATTTTCAATAAACTTTATGAATTGATTTATGTCCTTGCTTAATATGACTATAATTATTGTGTACATGTTTGAACAATTGGAATATCATCTACAAAGTTGGCAATATTGTTGGGTTATTGAAGATTTTGAGAAGAAAGGACCAACCGGAACTTAAAATTATTTTAAATTTGTTTGACATTGACTTTTATGGCTTTTGTTTCAAATTTGTTATGGATTATAAGATTATTATGTTAAGGATCATGTATTCATGTCTTTATGTGTTGTTAAGACGTAAGACTTTTATGAACTTCGTTCTTTGGTAATATTTATTTAATTAAACAGTTTTTTAAATATGTGATATTATCTGTGTTCCTAAACATTTCTAAACAGGTCATTTTGTGTAACATGATTCTTAACAGGTTCGTGTTCGTGTTTTAAAAAAATGACATGATAAGTTTTCGTGTCGTATTCATGTCTGACATGTCAGATCATCGTGTCTTATCGTGTCGTATCTTATCGTGTCATGTTTGACCAGTTATGCCAGCCCTAGTAAAATCTAGAATGAGAGACAAAGTTAGGAAATGGAATTACAGGAACATTATTTCCCCTTTTATAGCATGTTAGAATTATTCTTTTGGTGCTCTATTTTGTTTTTGTATGTTTTATTTCTTGTTTTGTATGTCTTTTGGGGGGGGGGGGGGGGGAATTAGTTCCTTGCTAGCCCCATTTTAATAATATTTCGCCATTAAAAAAAACTAACATTTAGAAAGTACCGTAGATGTTGATTGTCTCTTTGTGCCACTGTAACATTCCGAGCGTTTTGGTCATATGTAATAGTTAAAATAAAAGAAATATGAACTTTACATTTGTATATTGTTAAACGAGTAACTAATGAGTGAAATGACTATTCTAAATTTAAAGTTTTAGACGAGTTTTAGTGTCGTAAGAGACCGTTAAATATATATAAATATAATAATATATTATATTTAAACGTGCTTCATTTTTAACAAAACTTAGGTGGACTCGTAGAGAAAAATAAGCTCGTCTCAAAGGCATATTTGAAATTTTTATAAGACGTTATATTTAAAAAGTTATAAGAGAAAAATGAAGTAAGCAGCTGAATTAATTATAATAATATAATATTATAATAATATAATATAAAACTTTAAGATATCAAATAGGCATTTGAACGCAAGGAACTGCTGAAATTGTTGTCCCACATCGACCAGAAGAAAAAAGAAGAGCCTTCAGAAGCCAATATAAATAGAAACCTTAAGGTTGAGTTTAGATTATAAATTTTCTTGGAAACGCTCTATTATAAAGAGAATTCCAGGTAATCGATACCCCATTGGGTATTGTTATTAGTCGTTTTTGGAGCTCGGGTAGGAGCGCGAGTAGGGAGACTCTACATCAAATTGCCGTAGATAGTTTTAAGTTATATGTTCGTTTAAATTTATGTCAAGTTAATTATTATTTATTTTAGATTATTATTATTAGGAGTGGTTTTAGTATTATTAGTATTATTATTTTTAGGTGTTAGGGTTATTGTTAGGAGTGGATATTGGGTAGCCTAGCCTTAGTTAGGCATGGACTGATCACCCATGCTTAAACAAGGTAGCGTAAACCAATATCCAATCATTACAATAACTAGTTAGTTGTACCATTACCTAACCTAAGGTTACTTAAACTGTATCAGGACCTAGGGATATTACCAAATTTTACTAGGAAAGATTATCAACTGTTGGACAACTGCTAAATAGGTGAGTCCCTCTGAACTGTTTTATAAAACGGGATGTGATGTTCTGATAACTGGTAATAATTGAAGAATTGACTACCAATAGCATCTGTGATATGTGGCAATACTTGATAGAATGCTTGAGGGCTGCTTGTATGATTCTGCTTTAGCCAGTGGAGTTTGTATACATAGCCTGGTTATGTGAATTTATACTATGCTTACTCTGTTCCTATCTGTTTGCCATGGTTGTATCTGCTTGATGCAATAGTCAATATTAATATGTTTTTGAATTTTGAAGAATACTATGTTCATGAACTCGCAAGCTTTATGCTGAGTCCCGAATGTTTTTATTTGGACACACATCCTAGGTGCCAGGTGATTACACGAATAATAGATTATGGACTAAGCTCATGAGGAGATAAAGGACTAAAGTATTGCCATGGATTTGGATCCCTGCTATAGTTAAACTGATGTAATATTAGTATTTTATTAGAAGGCAGATGTATAATACGTTATAATTTATATTTATTGTTTGACTTCCGCTATGTATTCTCTGATTACTATGTGTTCTGTATATCCGATGCGTAACGCTCCCTAGGGTGTGCCCTGGGAGGCGGGCGTTACAGCCACACATTCTGACCAATCACAGGCTGTCAAGTGGCAGGTCATGCTTTCTTTTTTTAATTAATTATCTTTAACTTTAGAAACCCAACTCCCTGTTGCGTCACCCGTCTCAGGCCACCGCATAAACAGTCAATCAACTAGTGGGTTGTCGTTGTTGTGCCCCTATTGTGGTGGTGGTTGTTCTTCACTGGACACCACTGCTCTCCATATTTTCGTTGGAAAATCTAGATCTTAACTTTATGGTCCTTTCAAAATATACCATGTAATAAAACTAAATGTTGAGATTATCTCTAGCTGTAAGATAATTATAATCTCATCAAGACTTGATTCTATGGTTTTTCCCCAAATCGATTTTTTGGAAAAACTTGAAGATCCAATGAAACAGAAAATCCTTTTAGGAAGTGACGAGGGTACACTAAAGATGGGATGGTGGCAGTGGCAGTCTTCGTTTCTTCATTCTTCATCCTTTATCAATGGAAGTTGAAATGTAATCAAGGTAATGGGCTTTCGGTGAGAAGTTTAGAAAAAGTGTTAGGTTGAGTTTCCTTTTTTATATTTTTATTTCTCGTTTTTTTCTAGTTTTCAATAACATTATGACATTTTGGATCTTTTTCTTTACGATACTTTTTGGGTTCTTTTATTCTTCTATCATCTTTAGGTTTCTTAACTAAATATATATCTTAAATTGTTACAATTAATTGAAAGCTTTCATAATATTAAAATATTTTGATTATATGAATATATAACTTATATTTTGATTAACTTGCAATCATATTTTTTTTATTTTTATTTTGTTTCTCTTGATGTAAGTAAAACTTTTAACTTTTTAAGTTGGATCCTGAAAGGATCATGCATGCTGATTGGGTTAGAATCAATGAGGATTGAATATATTGATGGGTTTCTATGATGATTGTAGCGGAAATACAATAATCAATGATCAAACAAGTAGAAAAACATATAATGTTGATTGTATATTGATAATAAACATTCAACAATACAATTTCTATGTAATTAGGGTGCAAGAGTTGTGTGAGAGTTATAAAAGTATGGAAAACTTTATCAATTTATAGGTCAGATACAATGACCTGTACAATGACTTAACTACCCTAACAAAAAATCTAGGAATACTAAATACAATGTACAAAATAACTGTATCCATATTGGTTTTTCTTTAGCCGTATTTGTTGTCTTCACATCTGCATTTGTCTTTGTAGATGTACAAAGTATTGGTCACATTTGTTGACTTAGGCATAAGTAAATTTTTCTTCACCGCAATAGTCTATGTGGGTAGACAAATGCTCATACGCATTTGTCTTTGTTCACCCGCAAAGACTAATGTGGTTGAACTAATACTTAGCCTGTTCTTCTATCCACATATCTTGAAGCCTCATCTGCATTCATCCATACTTATACAGTTATCAACTAGAACAAATTCCACCACTACTTGAATTGGCATGCATGATCCTTTCAGGGTCCAACAATACTCCCTCTAAGGATTATGTAGCCTGAGTACTTCAAGTGTGTTTGGGTGATATAATTTGTGAAGATTTTGGTGGCTCTTATATTATTACTTGTTGTTGTTATGATGTGGATGCTTGGACTGTTGTGTACGTTGAAGCTGATGGAATTGTTGTTGTTGTTGTTGTTGATGGTGCTGATGTTGATGTTAATGTTGCTATTGTTGTTGTGGTTGGAGTTGTTGTTGTTGGTTGTACTAAAATTGTAGTGGGATCTTCTTCGGCAGGACAATTGTAATACTTTGGATTAGTGGGGTCAAGAATGAACTTAATCATAGTCTGAAACTGTCTGGCCTCATTCATCTTATTTCTATCAAGCACATGAATGGTGAGTTCTCTCATCCTCTAAAGAGCATCAATTGGAACTAGCTTCAATGACTGAGGATCATATATCTATGGTAGAAAACCATCTCTATGATGACAAACTCTCCGGCAACATTAATCTCTAACTTTATTATATTAGCAAAGTTGAGAGGTACGTTCTTTCTCTTCTTGGATTTTCTCTTTTTGTTAATCTTGTCATAAGCTATCTTTAAAATCCTTATGAAGTTTAGGAAGAATAGTAGATCATCTTCTCTAATTTTGGTGGTGGGGCTTTCAAAGTGCCTAGTGAATATTAGTGATGATTCATCTAGAAACCGTACTTCATAAGCACTAAATAGCCTAATGTCAGGGACAACTTTCCCTTCCCAACTTCTTTTAATCACCAACTCATAAGTTTTTTCATCATACTTTACATTTGAGATTGGCATATACTGATAAGTACCAGTGAGATCCTTTTTTCTCTTCAACTCCTTAGTTGGATTTACACTCCCTTTTGGGATAACCAACTCCTCAACTATCTTCTCTTCTTTCTTTGATCAAAGAGATTTCTAAATGATCTATCTTTTATGATACATATCTCTTTAAGAGCTTTGAAGTTGTTTGTCATTTTGAACATCTTCAAAATATCCTTAAATTAATAACCCCTTGACATTGCAACATGATTGATTTATTCCAAGTTTGCGAGTTCTTTGAGGTCATCAATCTTCAGTGAATTGACTAGATCAGTATATTCTATGAAAAAGTGAACTAGCCCTGAGATCGTCTTAACCATGAACATGTTCCAATCAGAGTCATACTTCCATGCAATGATCTTCACATCTGCCTTGCCTTTAGGAGCCTAAACACCCTGGAGCATTTCAGAGGTGGTTAAACCTTCTTATAGTTGCTTGAATGTGTTCTTCCATGAACTGAGCAATAGCAGCCATACTTAGCGTTTCCTCTCTCTTTATCTTCTTAGGCTCAGGGAGATCTTCTTCTACCATTGGACTGATGTTCATTTTTGTATGCCTTTTGCGTAAGAAAATGCTTATTATTTATTTATAGTCTCTAACTATTTAGTTTAAGAAAGACATCGAAGACTAAAAATCAACTTTGAAGATGTTATAAATGTTCTTTTTTGGATACTTATATTCAGTCGCTAAAGCATTTTGTAGATGAAATAAGTAAAGACTTATATTTAGTCTTTAATAATGAATACATATTTTACTATTTCAAGATAACCTATTAAAGACTAGAAATCATTTATCAAATTACCTAATTAGATCAAATTAGGGACTAACGTTCTGTCTTGAATGCCATTTGCATGAGAAAGATTTATAACTTATTTATAGTCTTGAATAAATTATACCATTTGAAAGAAAGATATTGAAGACCGATAGTTACTCTTAAATACCTTGTCAGTGATCTTATTCGGGGCTGATATGTAGTCTCTAAAGAGTTTTGTAGATTAAATAATTAAGGACTGAGATTCAGTCTTGACTAATATACACGCATTCTACTAGATTTAGGGGACATATGAAAAACTAAAAATCAATTGTTAATATTCCTTTAGTGAGTCGAAGTAGAGACTGATGTTTAGTCTTAAATGTATTTTTCTTAAAAATGACTAATTTTTAGGACCTAACTATTTGGCGTAAGTTATACTAATATAAAAAAGGCATCAATGACTAGAAATCAGTCTTGGAAATCTTGTATGTGAAATATCTAGGGACTAATATTCAATCTCTACTATGTAACACAAATTCTACTATTAATTGGTAAATTTTTGAACAAATAGTTTTATTACTGGTGAAAAGATTAATTAGGGTCATTGAATATTTACGGTTAGTTGGGGTTATCACTGGTTAATTAGGATAAATCATGGTGAAATAAGGTCATCAGCGGTCAAGTGGTTTGATTTATAGTCAATTAGAGTGAATGATTGCCAGTTATAGGAAATTAATTTTAGTTAGGACCGTTTTATGATAAATTAGTTAATTTTTGATCAAATATGATCATTATTGGTCAATTATAATTAATTAGGGTTATTAATGGTTAATTAGAGTTAGTTAGGGTTATACTGGTGAATTATAGTTAGTTAGGGTAATTATTGATAAATTAATATAATCATGGGCAATTGGAGTCATTGATTATCAATTAACGACACTGATATATGGTTCCATCCAGGGTCAATATGGTTAATTAGAGCAAAAAATGGTTAGTTATAGCCAATATTGGCTAGCTATGGTGAGGTAGAGCTAAAGATGGTCAATCACCTCTTAATATTCCTAAGAATTTCACTATTGGTCAACTCTGGTTTATTAATCTGTTTCTGGTCAAAAATGGTTCATTATTGGTCAATTACGATTAGTTGGGGTTATCATTGGCTGATAAAAGATATATCATGATTAATTGGTTAGTTAGGGGCATTATTTGTTAATAAGGATAAATCTTGGTCAACTAGAATCATTAATGGTCAATTAGAGTCACTTATGATCTAGTGGCACATGTTAAGGTCAATTACAATCAATTAGAGCTAGTAATTGTCAATTAGTTATAGCCAATATTGGCTAGCTATGGTGAGGTAGAGCTAAAGATGGTCAATCACCTCTTAATATTCCTAAGAATTTCATTATTGGTCAACTGTGGTTAATTAATTTGTTTCTGGTCGAAAATGGTTCATTATTGGTCAATTACAGTTAGTTGGGGTTATCATTGGTTGATATAAGATACATCATGATTAATCATGGTTAGTTAGGGGCATTCTTTGTTAATAAGGATAAATCTTGGTCAACTAGAATCATTAATGGTTAATTAGTGTCACTTATGATCTAGTGGCACATGTTAAGGTCAATTACGATCAATTAAAGCTAGTAATTGTCAATTAGCTATAGCCAATATTGGCCGGCTATGGTGAGGTAGAGCAAAAGATGTTCAGTCACCTTTTAACATTCCAAAGAATTTCATTATTGGTCAACTGTGGTTAATTAATTTGTCTCTGGTCGAAAATGGTCATTATTTGTCAATTACGGTTAGTTGGGGTTATCATTGGTTGATATAAGATACATCATGATTAATTATGGTTAGTTGGGGGCATTATTTGTTAGTAAGTATAAATCTTGGTCAACTAGACTCATTAATAGTCAATTAGTCTCACTTATGATCTAATGGCATGTAAGGCCCTGTTCCCGGGACGCTTACAGTTGGTCAATCATCGCATAAAACATATAAAATTCATCATTTTGCAGCGGAAATTTAAAATTTTTATTAATAATTAAAAACATGTCAATACATCATATCTTTAAATTACATCATCATAAATTATATTAATACAATATCATCTCAAAATGTGGATGCCAGACTCAAAACATTCCCAGTAGTTTATGCATCCATGCCTGCACCTCCTCAGCATCAAACGGTTACATGCCAACTATTATGCATACAAAAAGTCAGCGACGCTGAGTGAGTTCTAGTTTAATAATAAAATACTTTGTGTTACTTTAAAACATATCCTTTACTTTTGTTTATGATCACACATCATACGTACATCTAGATAATAATTATTATCTTCATCATCGTTCATCATCATTCGTTTTCATATGTTCATTCCTTTACATCTTTACTTTCTTTATGAATCCTACCATAAGCTAAACCCCCAACATTGTGCACGAAGATGGTACTTTATCGGAGCTTTTAAACAACCCTTAATCATTATGCACGAAGCAGATACACTGTGCACGAAGCAGATACATTCCATACATTGTGCACGAAGCAAAATATAGTACCGGGGTAAGCGACAAGGATTCCATCATTCATTACTTCCATTTTCATCATTTGTTATCTTTCACCTTTCTTACATAATACTTTACGTACATAAGCATAACACACCATGTAAAGTCGCATCATATACATAATATAGAACAATCACCATCATACAATGCATACATACCATAAACAAGCATAAGCCACCATACAACCTCATTTCTTAACACTTAAGCTCTACTTTCGAAAATTCCAGAAAATCCTAAGTCCCAAAAGAAATGCGGATGAGCTTAACAAATGCGGATGAACAAAAGAAATGCGGATGAACAATGTAAATGCAGATGAACAAATGCGGATGAACATACTCAGAAAATATTCTAAGTGTCCCAAAGAAATATGCATAAACACTGTAGCAAATGTGTATGAACAAAACAAATGAAAGTCTTCAGAAAATATTCTAAGTGTCTAGGGAAGTGCGCATGAACCAAATGCGGATGACTAAAGCAAATGCGCCTGAACATTGTAGCAAATGCGCATGAACAAAACACTTATGCGAATATTCAAATCTAAATGCGGATGAACTAAACCAAACTGCAGTTGCAACTTATGCTATATTCAGTTCTCAATCCTCATTCTTACACATTCTTAGAACAAATCTAGCATGCTAAACACTTAGAACATACTAAACATCATACACATCTTAGCAAAACATCCAAAAACATATACCAACAACACCCAGTCGCACATCATGTTAAAATTCATGGTTTGCTTTAGAAAAACCTTCTGCCCAGTATGCATAACAACCCCAAACACGTAGAAAACCAGTAAAAGAGGGGATCTAGAACTCACATTGAACAACTTTCGAGTAGAACACCTCAAACCCGAGAACCCACTTGAAGTTTCGGCACCTTAAACACACGAAAACAAGCACTAAACATATGGAACTCGGTCTAAAAGCTCAAACCCAGCTGAAAACCGAGAAGAACACCTTGAAATCTTACCTTTTGAAGATTTTCTTCCACTGTCTCTCACTAAAACCGGTTGATAGCTTCTCTCTCTCAAGAACCGAAGGTTGTAGGAGAGAAAAGAGGTTATAGGCGTCCATACCTCTTTTAAACCCCACTATGTGCAAGTTTGGCCCTTGCACGCTTTTAACCCCTTGCTTTTAAAATAACTTCCTGTTTGCTCCTTTACTTTTCTTTTCTTTTTTTTTTTCTGAAGTTTCCTGGTGTTACAAGTCAACCACCCTTATATAGGTTTTGTCCTCGAAATCTGTCACTCCTTAAAGTGATCTGGGTAGTGCCAGATCATTTCTCCCTCTGATTCCCCAAGTGGCCTCCATTACTTCAATGCAACGACCATAGCCGCCACTTTAGAGAACCTTTGGATAAATCTCCTGCAGCAACCCACCAAACTCAAGAAACTATGAATCTCAGATGGCGTCCTTGGAGACTTCCATTGCATCACTGCCTTAACTTTTTTCAGGTCTACCATAATCCCTTTAGGATTAACCACATGACCAAAAGCTAAACCTCGCATAACTAGAACGCACACTTGGAGAACTTGGCCTACAGCTTCTCCCTTTGAAGCTTATCCAGCACTTCCCAGATATGATCGACATGTTCCTCTTCACTCTACGAATAAATCAGGATATCATAGATAAACACAATCATTGATTTATCCAACATCGGCCGACACACCCGATTCATCAAATCCATAAAAGCGGCTGGCGCATTGGTTAGACGAAAGACACTACGAGGAATTCGTAATGCCCGTATCGCGTCCGAAACACGGTCTTCGGAATATCTTGCTCTTTAACCTTTAGTTGATGATAACCCGATTGGAGATCTATCCTTGAGAACCAACTGGCACCTTGGAGCTAACCAAACAAGTCATCAATCCTTGGTAGTGGATACCGGTTCTTCACCGTTAACTTGTTCCACTCACGGTAGTTGATGCACATCCTCATGCTACCGTCCTTCTTCTTCGCAAACAAGACCGGAGCATCCCATGGAGAGATACTCGGTAGGATGAACCCTTTATCCAGTAACTCTGGCAGTTGAGTCATTAACTTCTTCATCTCGGAGGGAGCTAATCGATACGTTGCCTTGGCAACAGGTTGGGCACCAGGTATCAATTTGATCTGGAACTCGATCTCGCAGTTCGGTGGCACACCTGATAGATCCTCCGGGAATACGTCTAGGAAGTCACACACGACCGGTACGTCGGGCCATCGTGGTACTGACGCATCCACATCTTTCACCTAAGCTAGGTTGGCACTATATCCATGCCTCATACACTCCTCTGCCACAACCATCGAAATTGCTTTCGGGATCGCACTAACTCTATCGTCGTAGATTGCCACCAACTCCCATCGGGCACGGTTAATCGAATCACCTTCATACGACACACGATGCTAGCCATATTGGCTGCTAGCCAATCCATCCCTAGGACTACATCAAATCCGCCTAGGGGCACCACAAATAATTTAGCAGGGAACCTATGACCTTCCGATTCTATCACAGAACCCTCTAGGGCATCATGTATCCTAGTGGACTTACCGATAGCAGTTTCTAAATCAAAGGGATCATCAATCTTTCTACTCCTAATGGGCAACTTATCATAAAAGATAGTAGAATTAAAACTCCTACTAGTACCAGAATCAAAAACATAGGCACAAGTTTATTTTACTAGGAATGTACCTGGCAAGACGTCGGGGTCCATCCTAGCCTCCTCCCGAGTCATAGTAAATGCCCTGGCTTCGGCCCTCTGACCTTCCTTCTCCTTCTCAATCCCCTTCCTTGCCCCGAAGTTCTCAGCCCTCAGCTTCTTGCAGTCTCTGCTCAAATGCCCTGCTACACCGTAGTTATAAAATTTCACCCCTCTACAGTCCCTCGCCCTATGGCCCTCCTTTCCACATTTAAAGCAAAGATTCAGTCCCCACCTACAATTCCCTGCATGCACCTTCCCACACTTTCTGTAGGCCTTCTCTCCCCCTTTTATCACATTCTGATCATGCACTCTCATCTTCTTACCTCCAGCCACAAATCCCCTATCATTATCCCGCTTCCCATTCCCATTCCTACCATTGTCCCCCTTCTTCTCCACATCCACCATCGCCACCGCCTCTTGCTCATCATACAGTCTCCCTGCAAGATCAACCACTGACCTAAATGTACCTGGCCGAGCAGTGATCAGATGTCTGCGGATATCCGTCGGCAAACCCTGGATGTATCTCTTTATTTTCCGGGACGCGGGTGTCACCTGCTCTGGCACCAGCCTCGCCATTTCGTTAAACTTAGTTGTTTACTGTTGGTGTGTCATGGTTCCCACCACCAACTACAGGAACTCCCTCTCGACCTTATCGAACTCCCTATGAGGACAAAACTTCTCAATCACCAGCTTCTTCAGCTCGCTCCACCTCATCCTCCCAATCGCCCTACTACCCTCGGCCTGGACAACGTTGTCCCACCAACATAAGGCCGAATCCATAAACGAGTGGGTAGCAAACTTCACCTTCTGATCCTCTCGGCACTCGCAGATATCAAGTACTGCCTCCATCTCTCTCACCCATCGGTGAGCAGCAGCAGCACTTACATTCCCATCAAATGTTGGGGGCTTGCATCTCTGGAATGCCCCATAGTTACACCCCTTTACAGTTTCCTGCACTGCTTCCTCCTCCTCATTATCACTAGAAACAACCATCTCAGTCTCTGGTTACTCCCTATCTCTTGAACCTCCTTCTTCGCCTTTTCGCCTAGCGGCATTTTCCTTCTCCTGTTTCTCCTTCTTCTCATTTTCCTTCACTGCTCTAATAACCTCGGTTACCACAGATGGCAGGATCGTCTACATGACTTGATGAACTTCCTCCGCTATTGCCTCCTTCGTTGAGGCCCTCAGATTAGCACTCTCATCCTCACCATCATGGTGATGAGGCTTGAGCTCTTCAGGAGCCATTTCGGCAGTCTTAGCCCTGTTTCTTGTGGCACGTGGTCCAACACCACGTCCACCACGACCTCCACCTCGAGAAGCCTCTGAAGATCTACCACCAGCCATCTCTAAACACTACAAGATTCAAACACCAACATGGTCATTCAAGGTAATAGCTCAGATTATGTCAAGTAAAGTAAGTCCCTAATTATAGTGGCCAGGTGTGATTCGCCACTTACTTTACTCTTCACTCTCTAAGCATTTCCTATCCTGACTACATCAGTATCCAAATCTACAAAAAGGCACATATTACACATAACACGCGCACATAATTCCTTTTTATTAACCTTCATAAAACGTTTACATAAAACCTTTACCTGCAGGCATGTAGCTACTAAGACAGGCATCCCTTTTCTTTTCGTCCCATTCTCAGTTTAAGTTTAGGTTTTTGAAAAATATTTTACCCAATTCTCTTAAATTTTGGCTCTGATACCAACTTGTAAGGCTCCGTTTCCGGGACGCTTACAGTTTGTCAATCATCGCATAAAACATATAAAATTCATCATTTTACAGCGGAAATTTAAACTTTTCATTAATAATTAAAAACATGTCAATAGATCATATTTTTAAATTACATCATCAAAAATTGTATTAATACAATATCATCTCAAAAATGTGGATGCCAGACTCAAAACATTCCCAGTAGCTTATGCATCCATGCCTGCACCTCCTCATCATCAAACGGTTACCTGCCAACTATTATGCATACAAAAAGTCAGCGACACTAAGTGAGTTCTAGTTTAATAATAAAATACTTTGCATTACGTTAAAACATATCCTTTACTTTCGTTCGTGATCACACATCATACGTACATCTAGATAATAATTATTATCTTCATCATCGTTCATCATCATTCGTTTTCGTACGTTCATTCCTTTACATATTTACTTTCTTTATAAATCCTTCTATAAGCTAAACCCCTAATATTATGCATGAAGCTGGTACTTTATCGGAGGCTATAAACAACCCTTAATCATTGTGCACGAAGCAGATACATTGTGCACGAAGCAGATACATTCCATACATTGTGCACGAAGCAAAACATAATACCGGGGTAAACGACAAGGATTCCATCATTCATTACTTCCATTTTCATCATTTGTTACCTTTCACCTTCCTTACATAATACTTTATGTACATAAGCATAACACACCACGTAAAGTCAATCATATACATAATATAGAACAATCACCATCATACAATGCATACATACCATAAACAAGCATAAGCCACCAAAATTCTACTTTCCAAAATTCTAGAAAATCCTAAGTCCCAAAAGAAATGCGGATGAACTTAACAAATGCGGATGAACAAAAGAAATACGGATGAACAAAGTAAATGCGGATGAACATACTCAGAAAATATTCTAAGTGTCCCAAATAAATACGCATAAACACTGTAGCAAATGCGCATGAACAAAACAAATGAAAGTCTTCAGAAAATATTCTAAGTGTCTAGGGAAGTGCGCATGAACCAAATACGGATGACTGAAGCAAATGCGTCTGAACACTGTAGCAAATGCGCATGAACAAACACTTATTCGAATATTCAAATCTAAATGCGGATGAACTAAACCAAACTGCAGTTGCAACTTATGCTATATTCAGTTCTCAATCCTCATTCTTACACATTCTTAGAACAAATCTAGCATGCTAAACACTTAGAACATACTAAACATCATACACATCTTAGCAAAACATCCAAAAACATATACCAACAACACCCAGTCGCACATCATGTTAAAATTCATGGTTTGCTTTAGAAAAACCTTCTGCCCAGTATGCATAACAACCCCAAACATGTAGAAAACCAGTAAAAGAGGGGGTCTAGAACTCACATTGAATAGCTTTCGAGTAGAACACCTCAAACCGAGAACCCACTTGAAGTTCCGGCACCTTAAACACACGAAAAAAAAGCACTAAACATATGGAACTCGGTCCAGAAGCTCAAACCCAGCTGAAAACCGAGAAGAACACCTTGAAATCTTACCTTTTGAAGATTTTCTTCCACTGTCTGTCACTAAAACCGGTTGAGAGCTTCTCTCTCTCTCAAGAACCGAAGGTTGTAGGAGAGAAAAGAGGTTATGGGCGGCCATACCTCTTTTAAACCCCACTATGTGCAAGTTTGGCCCTTGCACACTTTTAACCCCTTGCTTTTAAAATAACTTCCTATTTGCTCCTTTACTTTTCTTTTCTTTTTTTTCTGAAATTTCCTGGTGTTACATGGCACATATTTAGGTCAAGTATGTAACACTAGAAAATTTAAGAAAAAAGAAAAAGAAAAGTAAAGGAGAAAACAGGAAGTTATTTCAAAAGCAAGGGGTTAAAAGCGTGCAAGGTCCAAACCGGCCCATAATGGGTTCAAAAAGGGAAAGGCCGCCCATACCCCCCTCTTTCAAGCACAACTTTCAGCTAGAGTGAGAGAGAAGGAAGCTTCATCTGCTTTTAGTGAGAGAAAGTGGAAGAAATCTTCAGAAGGTAAGATTTTCTTGGTTTTAGTCGGGTTCAAGCTTCTGGACCGAGTTCTATGTGTTTAGTTGCTTGTTTTCGCGTGTTTAGGTGCTAGAACTCCAGGTTTGCTATCGGGTTTGTGGAGTTTTGCTCGAAAGCTATTAAGATGAGTTCTATATCCCCCTCTTTTACTGGTTTTCTACTTGTTTGGAACTGTTATGCATACTAGAAAGAATGTTTCTTCACCAAACTATGTTTTCTTTTATAAAAAGGCGACTGTGTATGGAAGATGTATGTTTTTAAAGGATTTCCATGTTGTTGTATGGTTGTTTGTGATGTTTTAAGTGTGAACTGGTAGATCCATGTTAAGTATATGTTTAAAAGTGATGTTTAGGACTCGAAACTGAATAAGTTGAATCGTAGGTGATGGACTTGGTGTCCGCTGTGGACACTTGAGGATGGATAAAGTGTCCGCTGTGGACACTTAGGCATTTAGACTGTCTGCTGTGGACTTTGCATATCCACTGTGGACTTTGCATGTCTTTTATGGACACTTAGAGATTATTATGTTGTCTGCTGTGGACATAAACTGTCTGCTGTGGACCCTTAAGTACTTTAGACTATCCGCTGTAGACTTTGCATGTCTGATGTTGACTGGGCTGTCCGCTGTGGACTTGGCTGTCTGCTATGGACACTTAGAATATTTATGTCATCCGCTATGAACCTTGGTCATCAGCTGTGGACAATGCATGTCCGTTGTAGACCTTTTAAGTATGCATACATGTCCGATGTGAACATTTAGTCATCCACTGTGGACACACTTAGTGTTTCATTCATGCACTGAGGACTTTGGTTGTCTGCTATGGACTTTGGTCGTCCGCTGTGGACTTTGTTTAAGTGTAAAATCTTCCGAAACCAGATGTAAAATCCTCCGAAGCCAAGGTGAAATCTTCCTAAGGTTAAGTGTAAAACCTTCTAAAGCCAATAGGAAATCTTCCAAAGTTTCAAAGGTGACACTTAGTGTCTTGTTTATGCACTGAGAACACTTAGGCTTATTCTAAAAGTTTGGGGAATAGAATTAAGTGCAAAGTACTCTTGTTTTTGGTGGTTCATGCTTGCTAATGTTTTATCTGCTTGTGGGCTGCTGATGATGATATTTCACGTTATATATTATGATATGACTTTATATGGTATGATTTAAGAAAGTACGTAAAGTATTATGTAATGAAAGTAGAAGATAACGAATGACGAAAATAGGAGTAACGAATGATGGGATCCTTGTCACTTACCCCAGTATTGTGTTTTGCTTCGTGCATAATGTATGGAATGTATTCGCTTCATGCATAATGTATTTGCTTCATGCACAATGTATCTGCTTCATGCACAATGATTAGGGGTTTGTTTACAAGCCCTGATAAAGTACCAGCTTCGTGCATAATGTTGGGGTTGAGCATATGGCAGGATCCATAAAGAAAATAAAAGATTTTAATGAAAGAAATTACGAAAGCGAATGATTAAGAACAATGGTGAAAGATAATAATGATATTACCTTGATGTATGTATGATATATGATCACGTACGAAAGTAAAGGACGTGTTTTAATGTAATGTAAAGTATTTTATTATAAAACTGGAACTCACCCAGCGTTGCTGACTTTTGTATGCATAATAGTTGGTAGGCAATCGATGATGCTGAGGTGGTGCATGCATGGATGCATAAGCTACTGGGGATAATTCGAGTCTGGCATCCATATTTTGAGAATGTTATTGTATTAATATGATTTTTGGGATGTAAATGAAATGATATGACAATTTGACATGTATTTAATTATTAATGAAAGTTATATTTCCGCTGCAAAATGATGTGTTTTAAATGTTTTATGCGATGATTGACCAACTGTAAGCGTCCCGGGAAAGGGACCTTACAAGTTGGTATCAGAGCCAAAGTTTAAAAGAATTGGGTAAAATAATTTTCAATACCTAAACTTAAACTGAGAATGGGACAAAAGGGAAAGGGATGCCACTCCTAGTAGCTACATGTCTGCAGGTAAATGTTTTATGTA
The DNA here is from genome assembly GCA_025506505.1 of Flaveria sonorensis. NCBI lineage: Eukaryota > Viridiplantae > Streptophyta > Magnoliopsida > Asterales > Asteraceae > Flaveria > Flaveria sonorensis. The sequence continues at coordinate 13,250,509 of CM046435.1, read as the reverse complement.
AAGTTTTATGTACGTTAATAGAAAAAAGGAATTATGTGCATGTGCTATGTGAATTATGTGCTCTTAGTAGATTTGGATACTGATGTAGCCAGGATAGAAATGCTTGGGGAATGAATAGTAAAGTAAGTGGCTAATCATAACTAGCCACTGTAATTAGGGACTTACTATACTTAATAAATCTGAGTTATTACCTTGAATGACCATGTTGGTGTTTGAATCTTATAGTGCTTAGAGATGGCTGGTGGTAGATCTTCGGAGGCTTCTTGAGGTGGAGGTCGTTATGGACATGGTGTTGGACTACATGCCACAAGAAACAGGGCTAAGACTGCCGAACGGCTCCTGAAGAGCTTGAGCTTCATCACCGTGATGGTGGGGATGAGAGTATTAATTTGAGGACCTCAGTGAAGGAGGTGGTGGTTGAGGAGGTCCATCAGGTCATGCAGATGATTCTGCCATCTGTGGTGACCGAAGTTATTAGGGATGTAAGGGAGGATGAGAAGAAGGAGAAACAGGAGAAGGAGAATGCCACTAGGCGAGAGGGCGAAGAAGGAGTTGCAAGGGAAAGGGAGCAACCTGAGACTGAGATGGTCATCTATAGTGACGATGAGGAAGAGGAAGCTGTGCAGGAAACTACAAAGGGGTGCAACTATAGGGCATTCCAGAGATGTAAGCCCCCGACATTTGATGGAAATAGGAGTGTTGCTGCTGCTCATCGATGGGTGGGAGAGATGGAGGTTGTGTTGAATATCAGCGAGTACAGGGAGGACTAGAAGATGAAGTTTACTACTCACTCGTTTATGGATTCGGCCTTATGCTGGTGGGATAACATTGTCCAGGTCGAGGGTAGCAGGGCAATCGGGAGGATGAGATGGAGTGAACTGAAAAAGATGGTGATCGAGGAGTTTTGTCCTCACAGGGAACTCGATAAAGTCAAGAGTGAGTTCCAATAGTTGAAGGTAGGAACTATGACGCACCAGTAGTACACAACTATGTTTAATGAGATGGCGAGGCTGGTGCCAGAGCAGGTGACACCCGTGTCACGGAAAATAAAGAGATACATCCAGGGTTTGCTGACGGATATCCGCAGACATCTGATCACCGCTCGGCCATGTACGTTCAGATCGGTGGTCAATCTGGCAGGGTGACTGTATGATGAGCAGGAGGTGATGGCGGTGGTGGACGTGAAGAAGAAGTGGGACAACGACAGGAATGGGAATGGGAAGCGGTACAACGGTGGTGATTTTGTGGCTGGTGGAGAAACGATGAGGGTGGATGATCGAAAGACATTAAATGAAGGAGAGAAGGCATGCAAAAAGTACGGGAAAGAGCATACAGGGGAATGTATGTGGGGATCGAATCTCTGCTTTAAATGTGGAAGGAGGGCCATAGGGCGATAGACTGTAGAGGAGTGAAATTTATAACTGTGGTGGAGCAGGGCATTTGAGAAGAGACTACAAGAAGCCAAGGGCTGAGAACTCCTGGGCAAGGAAGGGAATCGAGAAGGAGAAGGAAGGGTAGAGGACTGAAGCCAGGGCATTCACTATGACCCGGGAGGAGGCTAGGGTGGACCCCGACATCATGCTAGGTACATTCATAGTAAACTAGACTTGTGCTTCTGTGCTTTTTGATTCTGGTTTTAGTAGGAGTTTTATTTCTGCTGCCTTATGTTATAAGTTGCCCATTGTGCCTCTGTGGTTTTTGATTCTAGTGCTAGTAGGAGTTTTATTTCTGCTGCCTTCTGTGAAAAGTTTCCTATTAGGAGTTAGAAGATTAATGAGCCCTTTGATGTAGAAACTGCCATTGGTAAGTCTACCAGGATTTCTGACATGATAGAGGATTGTGACATAGAGTTGGAAGGCCATAGGTTCTCTACTAGGTTGTTTGTGATGCCCTTAGGCGGATTCGATGTAGTCCTAGGGATGGATAGGCAAGCATCCTATAAGGCAAACATCGTGTGTTGCAAGAAGATGATTCGATTGACCGCGCCCGATGGGAGTTCGGTGACGATTTACGGCAATATAGTTGGTACGGTTCCAAAAGTAATTTCGATGGTCGTGGCAGAGAAGTGTATGAGGCGTGAATGTGCTTCCTATCCAACCTATGGGAAGGATGTGGACGCGTCAGTACCACAATAAACGAACGTACTGGTCGTGTGTGACTTCCCAGACGTATTCCCAGAAGATTTATCAGGTGTGCCACCTGACTGCGAGATCGAGTTCCAGATCGATCTGATGCTTGATGCCCAACCTGCTGCTAAGGCGTCGTATTGTCTAGCGAAGAAGAACATGCCGGTCACATTCGGGAAGTGCTGGATACGCTTAGAAGGGAGAAGCTGTACGCCAAGTTCTCCAAGTGTGCGTTCTAGTTACGCGAGGTTCAGTTTTTGGGTCATGTGGTTAATCCTGAAGGGATTATGATAGACCTGACAAAGGTTAAGGTAGTGATGCAATGGAAGTCCCCAAAGACACCATCCGAGATTCCTAGTTTCTTGGGTTAGGCGGGTTACTACAGGAGATTTATCCAAAACTTCTCTAAAGTGTCGGCTGTGGTCTTTGCACTGAAGATCCGAAGGCCACTTGGGAGTCAAAGGAGGAAACGAGATAGCACTACCCAGATCTCTTTAAGGAGTTACAGGTTTCGGGGATGAAACCTATACAAGAGGGTGGACTTGTAACACTCGAAAATTTAAGAAAAAAGGAAAAGAAAAGTAAAGGAGCAAACAGGAAGTTATTTCAAAAGCAAGGAGTTAAAAGCATGCAAGGGCCAAACCCGCCCATAATGGGTTCAAAAAGGGAAAGGCCACCCATACCCCCCTCTCTCAAGCGCAACTTTTGGCTAGAGTGAGAGAGAAGGAAGCTTCATCCGGTTTTAGTGAGAGAAAGTGGAAGAAATCTTCAGAAGGTAAGATTTTAAGGCGCTTTCTTCTTGGTTTCAGTCGGGTTCAAGCTTCTGGACTGAGTTCTATGTGTTTAGTTGCTTGTTTTCACGTGTTTAGATGCTAGAACTCCAAGTTTGCTCTTGGGTTTGTGGAGTTTTGCTTGAAAGCTGTTAAGGTCAGTTCTAGATCCCCTTTTTTTACTGATTTTCTACTTGTTTGGGGCTGTTATGCATACTAAAAATAATGGTTTTCTTTTATAAAATGCGACTGTGTACGGAAGATGTATGTTTTTAAAGGATTTCAATGATTTTGTATGGTGTTTATGATGTTTTAAGTGTGAACTGGTAGATCCATGCTAAGTATATGTTTAAAAGTGATGTTTGGGACTCGAAACTGCATAAGTTGAATCGCAGGTGATGGACTTGGTGTCCGCTGTGGACACTAGCTGTCCGCTTTGGATACTTGAGCATGGATAAAGTGTCCGATGTGGATACTTAGGCATTTAGACTGTCCGCTGTGGACTTTGCATGTCCGCTGTGGACTTTGCATGTCTTTTGTGGACACTTAGAGATTATTATGTTTCTGCTATGGACATAAACTGTCCGATGTGGAGCCTTAAGTACTTTAGACTGTCCGCTGTGGACTTTGCATGTTCGCTGTGCACTTGGCTGTCTGCTGTGGACACTTAGAATATTTATGTCATCTGCTATGAACCTTGGTCATCCGCTGTGGACAATGCATGTCCACTGTAGACCTTTTAAGTATGCATACATGTTCGCTGTGAACCTTTAGTCATCCGCTGTGAACACACTTAGTGTTTCATTCATGCACTGAGGACTTTGGTCGTCCATTATGGACTTTGGTCGTCCGCTGTGGACTTTGGTCGTCTGCTGTGGACTTTGATTAAGTGTAAAATCTTCTGAAGCCATATGTAAAATCTTCTGAAGCCAAGGTGAAATCTTCCGAAGGTTAAGTGTAAAACCTTCTGAAGCCAAAAGGAAATCTTCCGAAGTTTCAAAGGTGACACTTAGTGTCTTGTTTATGCACTGAGAACACTTAGGCTTATTCTAAAAGTTTAAGGAATAGAATAAAATGCTAAGTACTCTTGTTTTGGTGGTTCATGCTTGCTAATGTTTTATTTGCTTGTGGGCTGCTGATGATGATATTTCACGTTATGTATTATGATATGACTTTACGTGGTATGATTTAAGAACGTACATAAAGTATTATGTAATGAAAGTGGAAGATAACGAATCACGAAAATGGGAGTAATGAATGATGGGATCCTTGTCGCTTACCCCAGTATTGTGTTTTGTTTCGTGCACAATGTATGGAATGTATCTGCTTCGTGCACAATGTATCTGCTTCGTGCATAATGTATTTGCTTCGTGCACAATGTATCTGCTTCGTGCATAATGTATTTGCTTCGTGCACAATGTATCTGCTTCGTGCACAATGGTTAGGGGTTGTTTACAAGCCCCGATAAAGTACCAGCTTCGTGCACAATGTTGGGGTTGAGCATATGGCAGGATCCATAAAGAAAATGAAAGATTTTAATGAAAGAAAGTACGAAAGCGAATGATTAAGAACGATGATGAAAGATAATAATGATATTACCTTGATGTATGTATGATGTATGATCACGTATGAAAATAAAGGAAGTGTTTTAATGTAATGTAAAGTATTTTATTATAAAACTAGAACCCACTCAGCGTTGTTGACTTTTGTATGCATAATAGTTGGCAGGTAATCGATGATGCTGAGGTGGTGCAGGCATGGATGCATAAGAATTTCATTAGTTATAGCCAATATTGGCTAGCTGTGATGAGATAGAGCTAAAGATGGTCAATCACCTCTTAATATTCCTAATAATTTCATTATTGGTCAACTGTGGTTAATTAATTTGTTTCTGGTCAAAAATGGTTCATTGTTGGTTAATTACAGTTAGTTGGGGTTATCATTGGTTGATATAAGATACATCATGATTAATTATGGTTAGTTAGGGGCATTATTTTTAATAAGGATAAATCTTCGTCAACTACAATCATTAATGGTCAATTAGTGTCACTTATGATCTAGTGCACATGTTAAGGTCAATTACGATCAATTAGAGCTAGTAGTTGTCAATTAGTATCGTATATGGTGAAGTAGATAGTTTTTTTTTATCAAACGGAGTCATTATGAATCAATTACAGTTAATTAAAGTTATTATTGGTCCATTACAGTTAGTAATAGTTATTATTTGGTTAATTAGGATAAATGATGGCCATTGGATTCATCGATCGTCAATTATGATCTTTGATGGTCAAATGGTTTATCGTCAAATTATAACTAATTAAGATATGCATGACAACTTATTAAAACCTACTATGATAATATATCTTGGTAAACTAATATCTCATCTAGTCAATCAAGGATACTTGATTACTCATGGTTACATGAACATAATTCTTCAAATCTAACATGTTAGAGACGTATTGTGGTATGATAACACACTTATATATACCATGTTACGAGCTATTATGACTCTTAAAACTCATGATGACTCCACAAGGTATCATTATAATAATAGCCTATCTTTAACATAAAAAAATCAACATTGTCATAGAAAGTCAATTTTAGTCTCGCATGATCAAACTAATATAGTGTACCATAATGAGAATGGTAGATATTTTTTGTCCAACTTTTCAATTAATATGATAAAATTTCAAAGTATACTAAGAATATATTATTATGCTAAAAAAGATATATGTGTATACAGGGGAAGGTTACTATACAAAATACCAAAAACGTTAGAAGTGTACGAAGTCAGCAAGGCGTGACACATGTCTTTTGAGAGAAAGGTAATTTCGTTCGCGCTACAGTTACGCGTATAAGGTGGATAATTACGCAAGTTGGATTTTTTAGGCAAGTTGTAAATATAATTACGCAAGTTAAAATTACTCAAGTTATAAATAACAATTATGTAAGTTATAGTTATAGTTACGCAAGTTAGTTTCATAATTACGCAAGTTATTTTCATAATTACGCAATTATAAATACACAAGTTTACGCACAACATATTCACGTTTTTAAAAAAAAAATGTTGATTTTTTTAAAAAAATGTATAGCAATACTATACTTAAATTAAAGAGAATAAAATGCTTGATTTTATAGTGTAATTTTTAAGAAAATAATATTGTATAAAAAATTCATATGCGTTTAAAAAAATTAAGGAAATTTAAAAAAAGTTAACAATTATAAGCTATTTCTAAATCTACACTCTAATCCATTCCTTGCGTGATTACTTTCAATCTTTAATTTGATCCGTTGATTCCCTAGATCAATGGTTGTTATTACTTCTTATAAATTAATCACTTTGTACCGTAAACTTTTCTTATATAATAATATTTTATGGTTGATATTTAAATTAAAAATTAATAGTAACAAAATAAACTAGAAAGAAAAAAATATGCAACAAAGTTCCCCTATATCCATGAAAATCGAGATCACTTCTATATTCACGTTTCTTCCAAATTATTCAAAACCTATCAGCCCTTAAATTACTCCCGCCAAACTCTCTACTCAGGGCCGGCCTTATACATATACAAGTGTTGCTTCAGGCCCTCACATTTTGGAGGCCTCAAATTTTATGGTTTTGCGGTTTAAAGCAGAGAAACATAAAATGGTGAAGAAAGGTATTAGCCACTTAATTGGTACAACTGGTAACTTTAAGAATAACGTGTGCATATTGGGACAACCAAAATTATTAATTAACACCTAAATTTTTATATGAGTCGTATAGTCTTTATACGTGTCATATAGGGGAGTCGTATAGTCCTATACGGGTCGTATAGTCCTATACGGGGCGTATAACTCCTCTGACAGCCCCTTGAATTTTACCTCGTAGTCAGTGTCGAAATTTGTTATACGTGTCGTATAGCCCTATATGTGTCGTATAGGGGGTCGTATATGGCTATATGGGGCGTATAGCTCCCCCCTGAATTTTCATCGTTTTTAGCGTATTCGACCCTAGACGTCGAGTATGGTGTCATACGAGACGTATAGAGGGGTGTTGATTTATAATATGAGGTGTTTGTATATCAGGACCCTAAGAATATTCTAAGTGAGATTGTTAGACATATATGTGTAATTGTCCAGATTGTTATGTTTATTTTGTTGCTAAATGCTGACTTACCCAATGCCCAAGCAAAACAGTTTTGTAAATGCTATTAACATATGATTGAAAATTTTTACTAAAACATGATCTGATCTTCTAAAAACAATGTCTGATCCCACCGTGATTTGTGATTGTATAACTTTTTTTTTATGAGGTGAATGGATGATCGATGTTTGTGTTTGGTAACTTGTGTACCGGAAGTGAATGAACTAATATGCTCTGCTAATAATCATTATCAACTTAGAGCACCACAGTTTTGAAATTTTGGATGAAGATGAAACATGAAACTTGAGAAATATTAGATTACCACTAAATAGATCGGTTTGTGTTCTGTCATGAAATTTTCTCTAGTATATTTTATCTCATCAAGGGATGAAGTTAAATTGTAGGCTTTACATAGATCAATACACTATGAGAATTATGCTGTTAGCTTTGCTTATTATTACTTTGTTCATGCTCCAACTAGATGATGAAACTCTCTCTTCAGTTATCAGTCAATCACCTTGCAGTTCATAGCTCATTTTGCTTATATCGTGAACCGTATGGATATATGTTCCATCTATCTGAACAAGTGTTGGTTCATGCTGTGTTATTTGCTGCCAATTATATGACCTAATGCTGATTTTTAATTTTACTAGTGTGTTATAATGTGAGCAGCAGGAAAAGGAAGACGGATGCATTGTCATATATAATGTCGAGAGGCGTGGGCAGATTGAGTATAAGGTATTGGGTCTAAAGTATTAAAAAGGGGTTTCAAATATGATTTGGGTCAAATTAGGTACAGAGCTAAAGAGCTGAATTTTCAGCTTCTGTTCAAAATTTTAATCATCTTTGAAAAATCACATAAAATGAACCAAGTGTACAATTAAGGTGTATGATATACAAATGGAAAGCTCTACGAGTCTATTTTCTTGAGATTTTTAGTACAAGGTTTAATACTTGCTGTAACCCGAAGGAAAACTTCTAAATATTATACTGTACGGTTGGTGATAAAACATAAATTTACCCTGTTTTATTAATATTTATATAAAACCAATCCCACTTACGTTTGAGGTGTTCTTTACATGGTTGAATCTCTTTGAATTCTTGAATTCATGGAGGATTTTGAGTATCGAAACATAACTGTTGTCAGCTTCTACTTGTCTATATAAACATGCAATGGCGATTAAATCCCTTTAAATTCATAAATGATATAAGTACTGATATTCATTAGTTTTGTGCACTGGATAATTTGTTAGTGATGATGGTTAGTGCCAATACAAGAACTTAAACAAAGTAATGAAAAGTACGAATGTTGTTGATGTTCATGAGCTCGAAGTTTCTAGATTTTAAGGGTGTAGTCCATAGTTGTGAGTATGGAGCAACTAATTCAGATGAGCAATTTAATAATGATGTTTGTGATAATGATAGTTTGATTTAGTACGTTACTAAGATATATTTAATAGTGTTTAGTTCTTTATTGTTCTAAGGTTTGCATTTAATTAACCGAGTATCGTTATTTATTATATTTTAAAGTTAACGTGTTATGATGCTGATTAAATTTGTGGAGAATTAAATGATAGCGTATTGGGGACTTCTATTAGTCCTAAAAATTAATTAAATTACTAACTGTAAACACATATTATGGACTCTGAAGTATAGTATCGAAGAATATTTTTAGTCTCTAAAATACATTGAGAAGTCATAGTATTAGAGACTAATTTTTAGTCATCATATTATAGGGACCGAAAAAGTTTTTAAAACAATAGATTTTCAGTCTTTGATAAAGTTATTTGACAATACATAATATGGCATCAAAGATTAAATTTTAGTAGTAGATAAACATATTAAAAATTGAAATGTTTTGTTATCAAGTACTAATTTTAGTCCTACAATACCATAATGAGACTGAAAAAGATTACGTTAGGTCTAGATGTCTTGTATAGATTTAGATGATAGATCAAACTCTTATAATCACTCTTTGTAATTATGATTTTGATGATATAATATAATGCATTGATTACATGATGAGTTTATGAATTGCATGATATATTGTATCTCTAATATATGTGTTGATTTATGTGTGATTGCAGGAAAACATTAAATGTAGTCAATTTGGAAAAATTGACTAAGTGTTAGAACAACTGTGAATGAACAAATCACTCTTCCGTAGATGTTCTCAGTAATACAACTGAAGTGTACATCCGTAGATCTCCTGCGAAAACCAACAACTGAACAAGTCCAAAGATCAAGTGGAGCTGTTGAAGGAGAGCTTGCTGCTGAAGAACAAGAACTTCAGTGGAAGCAAAATCACTGAAGAACAAGCACTGAAGACTAAGTGTTGCTACGGAAGACAAATTTCCTGCGGAAGAATAAATTCCTACGGAAGACTGTTTAACACTTGAATGATTCCGCATCATCAAGTAGTCAATAGAAAGTCAACAAGTCAATGTGGCAGATCAACAAAATTAATGATAGCAGAAGACATTAAATTCAAGCGAAGATATTACATCACATCAATAATATTATTTGTGTTTATTTCATTGTAAATCACGAACTCTTATGTGATAAATGTGGCAAGGATTCGGATAGCTATAGGAAGTTAGTTTAATTATAACAACAGGGTAGCGAAAGATTAGCAATGTTTTAGGAAGAGAATAAGATCTCTATATAACAAGAGATCAAGAACATAAAAAGACGAATGATCAACATACGATCAAGCAATATTAGATCATATAACAATCACAACAATAGAATCAATAGCAGCAGAGGCATTACAATCGATTGATTGTAATTGAGCAATCGTGGTTTGATTATTATTATATTTTGATTGTTCTTTATATTGTTTGATCAATTTCAAGTTCATTAATCAATTAAACAGCAAGTATTGGTAATTCCACGATCAATACTTGTTAAAATCAAATCTGATAATTCTATATCGATTCTTGGATTCTCACAAGTGGTATCAGAGCCTGGTGCTCATTGATCCAGATCAATTGATCTATCGGTTTGATTTGTTTAATCGATTTTTGCTAAAACAGAATTGTTGCTTTTTCAAAATTAATTAACATGAGTAATTCAGTTGTTGGTGCTTATCAACCTCCTAAACTGGAAAACAGATCTGATTTCAAAACTTGGAAAATCAGGTTTAGAAATCATATTAATTATACAGATTCTGATTTATGGGTTTCGATTACTAAAGGATCTTATATTCCACCTGCGTTAGGAGCGGATTATAAGGATAATAATCAACCCATAAGTCTGAAAAATCTGTCACTTGATGATGCTAAGAGAGTCAAGATTGACATCAAAGCCTATAGTATGCTTACTATGGCTTTACCTAAAGATATTTTGATCAGGTGTGAATCATCAAAACAGCTCACTCGTTATGGAAAATACTGCACACACTGTGTGAAGGAAGTGACGAGATTAGGAGCATAAAGAAGGATACCCTTCACTCACAATATGAAACCTTTCATCATATTACGGGTGAGTCAGTTCCTCAACAATTGCATAGATTTATGCAACTTGTTACAGAGATGAACATCTTTGAACTTAAGTACAACAATGAAGAGCTGAATAAAAGATGCTTCATGCCTTACCAGAAAGTGGACACAACAAATCAACTTGCTGATTTGTTCACTAAAGCTTTTGATTCAGTTAGATTTAATTTCTTAATTGAGTCTTTAGGCATGCTCAACTTAGATTAGATCATAACAACAATAGAAATATTTGTCCATTACTTGCACTCATATGAGAAAGGCACACATTTTTTTTTTAAAATAATAATAATAAATACATAAGGTAGTGATATTCTAAGGATATGATAGTACACTATAACTTGGCATTTACTCTTGATCTTCAATTAATAACTACCTACTGATCAGATGTGTTTGATATGTGAATAGGTTCAGATTGAGTGGAAATTAAACAATGTCTTGCAAAACATAAAGTCAAGGTAACTAAGAGTGGACAAGTCATTGTGAGAAGCATTCAAGTAAGTCTAATCCGGATGTGATCATGTTAACACCCACGCACACTTACTATGTTGTAACACCTTATAACCTCTATCTTTGCGCATCATGACCCTCTATTTTGCGTGAGAAAAGACCTGGGTCAAAGGTCACCTTTGTTTTACGTGAGTAAAGACCTGGTGACATGATGCTGATCATCAAAAGTTCCAAAAGAAACTGCTCTAAAAGAATCCAATGTGATCATCTAGATTCACCAGAGCATTTAGCCCCAGTGGAACAAAGTAAAGAAGACAGTGATGCGGAATGGGAAGAGCTTACAAAAGAAGAGCCTGCTGAAGTGGCTGAAGAAGTTGAAGATGATGAATTGTTAACAACAAAAGACATTCTAGAAGAAAGACCTCACTCTGCCATGTTCATGGACCTAATTAATAATGGCTTTTCCTATGACATGGAGGAGAAGATGAACATGTCTGAGTTGATTCAAACACTAAAAGAGTTTGATGCTGTCAGAATGATGCTCCCTACATGCAACTATGAAACCTTCTCTAAGTTCAAGTCAATGGAGAAGATCAGAAAGGAGTTGGGACATTGTGACACAACCAAACTGACAAGATACAACATGATCTGTTGGTTACAAAGTCGTAATTATGAGAAGCATGAACTCAAGGGAAGAACAGTTGGTGAGCTCAGAAGAATGATGGAATATGTGATGAATACTGAGCTGAACACAGGAGTGAAGTTCAGGACTGGGGCTCCCAATCCTGCTCATCAACATCAATCTGATCAAACTTCTGCTGAGTCAACTGTAGTTGAAGTCAAAGACATGCACAGAGGAACTGAACAAATGATAAGAGAGCCAAGGGATGTGATTCCAAATAAGATCTGGCCTCTGGGCACTGCTGTTAGAGAGCTCACTGAACAGAAGACTACTTTAATTAGACTTTTTGATTTAAAACAACTCCAGAAGTAGCAGAAGAAAACAAGATCATTGCCTGGAGATTTGATTCAGAATGGGATTGTGTTATGCTAAAGAGAGCATCTGGAATAGTATAATACTTTCCATGGGTGGAGACCTTCCTTACACTTCCAGATGTTGATCTCATCACTTTGCAAAAACATCCCTATCACAAATTACCTAATCAATCCAAGAGGTAGAGACTTCTCTGGACTTATGGCTAAGCTTAGTCACAGGTTCAAGGGAGATATGATGAAAGAAGCAAAAAGAGAGGATGCTGAACATAAGAGAAGAAAGCTAAGACAGAAGAGGCATCAATCCAGTTCTCAATATGTTGATGCTGAATTTGTGCAAAGACTTGGTTATGAAGATCAATCTGAAGCATCCATCAAAGTCATTAAGGGAAATTAGTATACATACCCTATCACTGAATGGGGTTATGTTGAAAAGATAAAAGAGCTGGTGCTACAGAGGAATGATCCCCAGAAGAAAGCCTCAAGCATAAGGCTATTTGACCCTATGGAGATCAAACTCCTGCACCCAAGCTACACATCATACTTACATGACAAACACTTCCCAAAGCTGCATGATCAAACAGCTCAGAATGACATGTGCCTATATGTTCACTTAATTCAAGACATTAACAAGTTGCATGCTAATGCACACATGAGAAGAAAGTTTGAGGCCGAACAGCTGATTGGAATAGAGATAAAGCTCATAACAAAATTAAGAATTTCAGAACAGGATGAATTGGAGGTGGTGTCTAACAATAGTGTTGTTGCAACACTCACCACTGAAAAGGATATCCTGGGCTTGAAATACAAGACTTTGAAGAGAATGAGTAGACGGCAGATCAAGTATAAGTATGAAGATCAAAAGAATGCCGTGAACTACTTCAATACAAAGATTTTGGCAAGAGTGCAAGAACTAAAAGACCTAAACCCATGATTACTAGAGTCTAAACCTAAGGGGGAGTATTATTAGGTCTAGATGTCTTGTATAGGTTTAGATGATAGATAAAACTCTTGTAATCACTCTTTGTAATTATGATTGTGATGATATAATATAATGCATTGATTACATGATGAGTTTATGAAATGCATGATATATTGTATCTCTAATATATGTGTTGATTTATGTGTGATTACAGGAAACATTAAATGTAGTCAATTTGGAAAAACTGACTAAGTGTTAGAAAAACTGTGGATGAACAAATCACTCTTCCGTAGATGTTCTCAGTAATACAACTGAAGTGTACATCCGTAGATCTCCTGCGGAAGAACAACAACAGCTGAACAAGTCCAAAGATCAAGTGGAGCTGCTGAAGAAGAGCTTGCTGCGAAAGAACAAGAACTCCTGCGGAAGCAAAATCACTGAAGAACAAGCACTGAAGATTAAGTGTTGCTACGGAAGACAAATTTCCTGCGGAAGAATAAATTCCTACGGAAGACTGTTTAACACTAGAATGATTCCGCATCATCAAGTAGTCAACAGAAAGTCAACAAGTCAACGTGGCAGATCAACAACATTAATGATAGCAGAAGACATTTAATTCAAGCGAAGATATTACATCACATCAACAATATTATTTGTGTTTATTTCATTGTAAATCACGAACTCCTATGCGATAAATGTGGCAAGGATTCAGATAGCTATAGGAAGTTAGCTTAATTATAGCAACAGGATAGCGAAAGATTAGCAATGTTTTAGGAAGAGAATAAGATCTCTATATAACAAGAGATCAAGAACATAAAAAGAAGAATGATCAACATACGATCAAGCAACATTAGATCATATAACAATCACAACAATAGAATCAATAGCAGCAGAGGCATTACAATCGATTGATTGTAATTGAGCAATCGTGGTTTGATTATTATTATATTTTGATTGTTCTTTATATTGTTTGATCAATTTTAAGTTCATTAATCAATTAAACAACAAGTATTGGTAATTCGGCGATCAATACTTGTTAAAATCAAATCTGATAATTCTATATCGATTCTTGGATTCTCACAGATTCTTAAAAAAGTATAGATTTTTAGTCGCTAAAAACATATTCGAGACTAAAAAACATAGCATCTAAGCTTGTTTTTTAGTTTTTAAAAATATATTATAGACTGAATGGTTTGTTATTAAAGGCTAATCCTTTGTCTTTATAATGGCTTATTAAGGATTGAATTGTTATGGAACCCGAATCTAGTTAAACGTATTTGAGACAAAATAGATAAGGTTTAAGTATTGATTTTCAGTCGACAAAAGCCTAGTACCGAAGATTGATTTTAGTCACAGATGAAATGTATCCGAGATTAAAATGACTTGGTACAATAGAATAGATTAATGACTGAATTATATGCCTAGAAGACTAAATGTTAGTCCCTGTTGATGGCATACAATCGACACTGAAATTTAATTACTAATGCGAGTATCTAGGACTAGGTATTTAGGATTGACTCGGGACTAGCAAAATCAATCCCTATAGACATTAGAGCCTGATTTGGGTTTATTAGAGACTAATCTTTCAGTGCCAAATACCTTTCTTTTTTTGTAGTGATCCATGTATGTGCTTAAAATGATGCAGAAGGGAACTTTCTCTAGTCATATACTGGGAATATCTACTGTCCACATACCCTGAAAGTGTAAGGCCTTGATCTCAGAAAACCTCATAGTTAGTCATTCATAACAAAACATAGATTTAAAACATTCATTTAGATAAACATTTGCAGTGGAAAAATACATTAAGTTTCAACCCATTACGACATAATTCTAATAAAATGTTAACATTGTCTTTAAAACATCAAATAGTCTTTAAACATAAGGTCTTCTTAATAATCTTCTTAATCAGGGATGTCAGTCTTCAGTTGCCAAGAAGCTTCGCATCCATGCTCTCATCCTTCTAAGCCCAACAGCTCACCTGTCAAACTAATATGCAAACAAAAGTCAGCTTCGCTAAGTGAGTTCTAGGTTTATTTTATCAGAATATCATTTAATGAGGTATGTTAACTTTATAATTCTAAAATAGTCATCACATGAACAAACATTTACTACACACAGAATGTCACTTTATCAATACTTTTTCATTAAGGCTTTCGCTTATTTATTTTCTATTACTCTTCTTTATCCGTCAATTCCCCGTTACTATGTCTCGAGATCTGCCTAAGGGCTAGACCTCCCGCTTGTGATGAACACAAGACTTTACTTTATCCATGCTTGTGATGAACACAAGACTTTACTTAATCCATGAGAGTACAACAAATGCAACTCCCCTTTATCCTTTGCTTGCAAGACTTTATTTTAGCAATGGTATATTGTTATGAGCTCAATAACATTTCTTTTAGTTTCAATTTTATCTTTAGTTATACATATACTTATGAATTCTAAGAATCAACCCATAGTCCATATATTCACATTCTTCAACAAAAAAATACAAACAGTATAACCGACCCTCCGCGGGACAGCGGGGGCAGCCCCCTGATATCAGGGTTCTAGGGGCAGTAGCCCCTAGTGGGGTCTAGGGGGCAACACCCCTGGCTGGGGCCGGGCTGCCAGGTCAGCGCGAAGAAATTTTATTTTGAAGACTTTATATGGCATCATTTGTTATAGAAAATTCTATTTTACTTTTAAAAATCTCTTGAAATCTTTGCCATAAAAATGGTATATTTAGTATGCATATCACCCCAAAACATTGAAAACGTGTAAATAAGGGGGATCTAGAACTTGCCTGTTAAGTAAGCAACTTCACGTCCAAGTTTTCTAAGCTAGGATCACGGTACACAGTCTGCATATAAGTTAACACACAGATAGGTCATTTTCTACACAGTTTCACACGCAGTTTCGCTGCTAGTTTCGCATGGCAGTTTCGCTGCCTGTTTCGCCCAACTTTTGTTGGAATTTCCTAGATTCGTTAAATCTACAGATCTACCTATGCACTTGCGAAACTATAGTTTCACAGGAAGGAGATTGCCTTTGTTTCGCCGGATGAATCCACAGTTTTGCCGGAAGAACTGGCAGTTTCGTTGGACGTATAAAAATGACGAACCAGCTCATTTTTAACCTAAAATCTCAACTTTTTACGTCCAAATCCTTAGTTTTTCATCCATGAAACTATATCTAAGCTTTTTACATGATTTTATACGTAAAAATGTGACCTTTATGTGATTCTTTGCAACTTTTAAAACCCAAAACCCTAGAAACCGGGTCTAACCTACAGAGGCGTTTAGAGAATGATTCTTACCTGGATTTCTTGCTCTTTTCTCTTGGTTTGATGCTATAACACTCAGATCTTCAATCCCTTAACCAATGAAGCTCCAAATCTTGAGTTTTCTTTGCTTTCTCTCTCTACTCTCTCTCTAGAAAGTTGGCAGCTAGGATTGCAAATGAGGAAGATTATGGCTGGTTAGGTGGTTTAAGTGGCTGATTATGGGCCTTTAACCACTTAAATCTTTTTACCCATAAGACTAATTTGACCCATAACCCATTTCTTTCTTTTATTTTTATTAAATATCCTTTAACTAAGCCCATTATTATTGAATGGCTTGTTTCGACTTTCCGGGGCGTTACAGAAAGAATCATGCATGCCAATTCAAGTGGTGATGGAATGTTGTTCTGGTTGAAAATTTAAAAGTGCCGGAAGTTAATACGGATTTCAAAAAAGATATGCGGACATAGAAGACAAACTAAGTATTTGTTCATCCGCATTACTCCTTGCGGATGACTTAGACAAATGCGGATGATCATTTGTCCATCCGCATATGACTAATACGGATGATGAAAAACAAATACCGAAGACCAAATAAAGAAATGCGGCCAAGTTTTACACATCCGCATTTGACTAATGCGGATGTTGTAAAACAAATGTGGCTAAAGAAGAAAACAAATGCTTATACAGTTATGTGTACTTTTGTACTTAGTTTATCCTAGATAGTTTGTCAGGGTAGTTAAGTAAATTGTACGTGTTAATGTATAAGACCTATAATAGATAAGTTTGTTGCAAAATTTGTAACCATGCACAACACTAAACCCTACTATATATTGATTACATATCATTATACAAACAATTATTGAGTGATTTAAGTGTGTTTGATCTTTGTTAATTGTATTTCTGCTACAATTGATCATTGAATTCAATTAAAATATTTGATGCTTGTTGATTTTAACCGGTCAGGTTTCGATGTGAAATTTTTACTACTTAACTAAATGACTTTTAAAAGTTGTTTTTTAGCCTTGTTAATAAACTTATTATTTTAAAAAAGCTATGTTTCTATACAATGGGTTTTTATTTTTTGTTTTTTTTTTGATGTTTTTTTTCTGGACTTATTCTTATGGTTTTAGTATTATAGGATTACTTTGAAATATTCTTATGTTAAAATTTTTCTTATGGTTGCACGGTACTTATTTTTTCAACATTTCATATTAAATCTTAGTAGAACCGATTAGCCGCTACATATGGTTTAAACATAAATGAACCCGTCATAACGTGCGGGTAAATCTCTAGTTATTAAAAATTTGAAGTCTAGATGAGTTGGTTAAGGCGCAAGTCTTAGGTTCAAAGTTATCCGCTAGACCCTATGTTGTATTCAATTTTCTTGTTTAGATTTGGTTTTTCTTTCAATGGTGTTAGTGGGATGATCAAAAGTGCAAGGGCTAGCAGTGGCTTTAATAGTAATTTTAAGCGGTTATGTTTAATGAATATACGGCTTATTTGTCTTCTATTGAATTTCAAATACACAGTCATTTTAGAAAAAATTAGAATGAAAACTTAAACACTTATTTATTGTACTCTTGATTATACATTATAACTAATTTACATGAACCTTGATCTAGAAAGAAACTTTATCACTCTAAACTCTAAACGACTAACATTGAAGTATTAAACCCAACCTCACCAAGTATTAATTCATATTTTTTTTATTTTGAGAGGGTTGGGGTAATTTTGGTATCCATATTTACCAACTAAGTTTACAGCAATTGAGAATATTTTCAAAGATTAAAATACAGGAGCAACTGTTAGGGGAAATATTCAATAAATAAGTGGTAGGTAAAATAATACTCAATAAATAATAGCCAAATTATTTTGAATGATTGCGCAACTTTTTTGAAATAATATTAGGTAAAGTGTAAATAAAAGAGTTTTAATCTGAAAAATTTAAGAAGAAATTTTAATCATTAATCTTTTTAATTAATGGTTGAAATAAAATTGTATGGAAAAAGTTTCTTAAAAGTGTATTTTACTTTTGTTGGTTTTTTTTCAAAACTCTGCTTTTCTAAACGTTTATAACTTTTATATACAACATTGTTTTTTATAAAAATTACACTACAAAATCAAGCATTTTTTATCCTTAAAACAAATAGACTATTGTTATATACAAACATTATTTTTTTACGTTTTTCCACTTATATAACTTCTACTCGTCATTGTGTATTTCTTGCAATTCATTGTGTCATTTCGTTCGTTATTGTATTTTTTTGACACCATTGTGTTTTTCTAAAATGATAAATTCTGAAAAATATAATTATGAAATAACATTATTGTGTACTTCTACTATGTAAAACATAATGATAATATAACAATTGTATTATCTAACACATTAAAAAAGCAATAACAAAATAACTCAAAATGATATAAAACGTAAAACACAATAATAATATGTCTAATTATGCTTTTTCTTTTTGCTTGTCACTGTGTTTTCCTTAAACACTATTTTGTTTTTCAGAATGGTTAGTTTGAAAAAAATATCGGTGGAATAACATAATTGTGTACTTATAATTGTAAAGCATAATAATAAAATGTCTCATTATATTTTCTTGAATACTATTTTCTTTTTCTAAAAAATAAGTTTTGAAAAATATATTGATAAAATTAATTCATCTTATACTTCTAACTATAAAACACAGTGATAAAATAACAACAAATTTATATAAGTGTAAATTACACTGACAATCCATGAGGTTTGTACGTATTGCAACTTTAGTCTTACTTTCAATAAATTACAGATGTGGGCCTAAACTTTGCATGGTATGCACATCAGTAGTCCCTGACGCTAACTTAAGTTAAGTTTCTCCGTTAAGTCAATGTAAATTACCAATATACCCCTAAATTTAAAAAATAATAATTCTAAACCAAACCTAACTTACCCCTCGTAAACCCCACTCATCTCACCTCACCCCTCCATCCATCTTCATCAACCATCTTCAGCTTCATATATATCTTTATCTTCATCTTCATGACCACCACCACCATAAGAGAAATCAAGCACCACCACCACTCCATCATCACCACCACTAGCACTCTATTTACGTATCTCTCTCGCTCTCTTTTCTCTCAATCTCTCTCTCTCTTCTAAGACCACTGATCATGTACATTGGTAGCGGTGGTTGTCTGATTGTGTGGTGGTGGGTCAAGGTACAGGCAGTGACGATGGTGTTGGGTTAACGGTGCAGGTGGTGACAGTGGCAGTGGTTTAGGGTAAAGGTGACGGTGGTGGTGGGTTAAGGGTAGAGGCAATGACGGTGGTGGTGGGTTGAGGGTAGAGGCAGTGATGGTGATGGTGGGTTGAGGGTGTGGGTGACGGTTATGGTGGGTTGAGGGTAGAGGCGCCGGTGGTGGTGGTTGAGGGTAGATGTCACACCCCGAAAATCGCAGCGGAAAGTCATGTGACGTGGTGGTAACTGAAGTTGGAATTATTCCAACGGTCGTAGTCAAACGTTAAAATTTAATGAGTTGACTATCTTTACATTATAAAACATTCAACATACTTACATTATCAAGTTTAGTTTACAAAACAACATATTTATCTTTAAAGTCTTAAAGTAGTCAACATAAAACGTTTGATCTTTCCAAAGACCCATTTCCATCATTTTCCCAAACGAGCATATCTATAATCCTGAAAAGCATGAGAAAGTACTAGTCAACATAAAGTTGGTGCACATTCGGGTTTTCATAAATTGCAAAATTTCAATTTTCAGGACAAAATATATGATGTAGCAAGATAATATACTCAACATAGACTAGCTAGGTACTATAATTAATTCAGGTCATAAGTCCATAATCAAGCCAAGAAACACGTCGTTTCCCCACAACTATCCAGACATATAAACTCCCTCGCTACAACCTGACCAGCGCGACTAGTCGCGAGAGCGGGCCCTTCTAACCCGATAGATCTACCAATATAGTCTGTGGCCTCCTAGAGGTTAATGATAATGAGGGGATTTAGAGCCCAGTAGTATTCACCGATGCTATTATCTCAACTTATACCATCAAAACATATATTATACTCGTTTACCCATCATATGTAAAAATAATTTAAACATTCATGCTTTTCCCCCAAAACAGTTTAAATAAAATTATTTAAAATGGGGCCGAAGAACTCACCTTTGATGTGATTCAAATCTCAGTTTTTAGCGTCTTGTACCGGTCTAATCACGATCTTGATGTGAAAGACTTACTTTAATAAACGCAAAACCTGTTCAATAATGCTATTCACCCAACTTATTTGACTCTTATCGATAAAAACGCTTTTAAAACTGTTTGTAGATGTTTTCAAGAAATCATTTCATTTTTAAAAGGGTAAGACATTTTCTTATTTAATAATTATTTCACACGTATAATTAAACTTATTAATATCTAATAATATTTAAATTTATTTCTAATTCTACTATTATTTCTTATAAAGACTAACCCAATTTCTTAAACTAATCAATTATGTCATGAAATTCTAATTAATTACCTAATGATTTTATATTGATTTACATAAGATTCTCAATGAATTTTTATTTCAAAATATTATATTTTTTTTGTAGAATAATTTAAAGTTATCATAATATGATTTATAAATATACTTTATATATATTCTTTTGAAAGTGATTTTATTTATAAGTTTCAAAATGTTAAATTTTAAGATATTTAACTTATTTTTGATGGTTTCAAAATATATTTATATAAATTTACCTTTATGAATCATAATTTTACCCGTAGAAATCTATTTTATATAATTTGTTTTGCAAAGTCTTGAAACGTCATTTTTAGTCAATATATATATCTTTTATAACGTTCCATTGTCCTCGAATTTAATCTCCAAGTTCTCTACTTTAAATTAACCAAATCTCTTCGTTGAAGTCCTTCTCAACATGTTATAATGTTTTAACTTAGTCATTTTTTTAAGAACTTGCATCCAATATCATAATTCATCCTTCCTAGTCTAATCTTTTTATTTTTATCCAAAAGTCTTTATTCATCCAAAGGGTTCTTAACACGTCACTATTATCCATTTGCCCATGAATCTAACTAATAATCCTTGTAAACCATAATCAATATACTTTTTAACCTACACATACATTCATAATCATATACACATATTTAAACTCATTCTTTCAAATCATACACATAACAAGATTTCATCATCTAGAGCTATCTAATTAATATTTTCAGAATTATAATCCAAATCAAAGACCCAATATTCATCAAAACATAAGTTTTCCAAAACAACTAAGCGGGTGAACAATGTTTATCAAGATCTCCATCTTGATCAACCATGCATGAACATATATAGATAAACTAACCCAATAGTTATACCTCAAGCCTAAACCAAAGGTTTCTAGCTTTAGCTCACGATTCTCAAGACCCGATTCCACTTTCAAGCTTTTTAAACGAAGAACTAACTAAAATCCTCACGATCTTGACTCGAGTGAAAGACGAAAATCTCTCTATGGTGGTGGTCGCGAATGGGGAAGGGAATGGTAGGTGGTTGCCGGTGTGCGAAGATGGTGCGGTGGAGGTGGCAGTCGGTGGTCGCGATGGAGATGGTGGAAGTGGTTGCTGGTGATCTCGGCAGTAGGAGGGGCGATCGATGGTGGCTGCGGTTGGTGATGGCAGAAGGTGGCTATGGTTGAACGTGCTCATGGTTGGGGTGAGGGTGGCGGTGGATGGTGGTTCTCGGCTGGGATGGGTGTTGGCGGTCAATGGTGATTTCGGTGGTGTTCACCGTGGTGGTAGGGAGGGTGGCGGTGGTGATGGTTTGGTGGAGGGGAGGGAGCCGATGGAGAGGGAAGAAGAAGGATGAAGGGATTGAGTGTGTGTTTAGTGTGTGAATGAGTGTGTAGTGTGTTTAAGTGTGTATATAAGCTTGTATGAGGTGTGAGTTGTCATCCATGCAAGACTCACACATAATCATCATCATTAGTCTTTATTTTATTATTATTATTAATTATTATTATTATTATTAGATTTAGTCTCGAATGGTTAAATGACAACGAGATTCGCATGAAATATTGGTCAAGGTTTCCTGATAGTTAAATGTGTCAGAATAATAAATAAACGTTATTATTATCTGACAGAATAGTTGGTGTTGACCTGATTTTGACCGGTTGTCATAGTCTCCCCTTGTTTAAGAAATTTCGTCCCGAAATTTATGTTGTTGAATCTGCATTAGGCTCGGATTTAAAAGATGGGATACTTCTGTTGCATTTGGTCCTCACGTTCCCATGTAAATTCAGGCCCTCTCTTGGAACTCCATCTTACTTTGACCAATTTGATTCGACTTCGTCTGAGCTTCTGAACCTTCCAATCCAGAACTTCTATAGGCTCTTCGATAAATGAAGTTTTGTCCTCAATGCAAACTTCTTTTGGTGGAATCACTAGTGATTCATCTGACATACATTTCTTAAGATTGGACACATGAAATACGTTATGCATGTTCCTAAGTTCACTTGGTAGATTAAGACGGTATGCAACTGGTCCAATACGTTCTGTTATCTCAAATGGTCCAATGAATCAAGGATTTTGCTTTCCTCGTTTACCAAATCTCACAATGCCCTTCCAAGGAGATACTTTCAAAAATACTCTGTCACCAACTTGAAATTCCAATGGTTTTCTTCGATTATCTGCGTAGCTCTTTTGTCTGCTTCTTGCTGCTTCAAGTCTCTTTCTTATCTGCCCAATCTTTTTTGTCGTCTCTTGAATGATTTCTGGTCTAGTTAATTGTCTTTCACCAATTTCTACCCAACACAGATGTGAACGACACTTTCTTCCATACAAAGCTTCAAATGGAGCAGCTTTAATACTAGTGTGATAACTATTATTATATGAGAACTCAGCTAATGGTAGATGAGTATCCTGATTCCCACCAAAATCTATCACACATGCTCTCAATAATCCTCTAGTGTCTGAATGGTCCTTTCACTTTGACCGTCTGTCTGTGGATGATAGGTTGTACTCATGTCTAAGCGAGTACCCATGGCTTCATGTAAAGATTGCCAAAATCTCGAGGTAAATCGACTATCTCTATCAGAAATAATCGAGATTGGTACTCCATGGCGAGATACCACCTCTTTAATGTACAAGTTGGCTAGCTTATTCATGCCATATGTCTCCTTTATGGGTAGGAAATGTGCAGATTTTGTTAATCGATCAATTATTACCCAAATAGTGTCATAACCACTCAATGTTCGGGGTAATTTTGTCACAAATCCATGGCTATACACTCCCATTTCCATTTTGGAATCATAGGTTGTTGTAAGAGTCCAGATGGCTTCTAGTATTCCGCCTTCACCTTAGAGCATGTCATACATTTGTTTGCATATGAAGCTATATCACCTTTCATATTCAGCCACCAGTAAAATTCTTTCATATCATGATACATTTTATCCGATCCTGGGTGGATTGAATAACTTGATCTATGCGCTTCATCTAAAATCTTTCTACGCAAGTCTCCTTACTTTGGAACCCATACTCTATTTGCCAACTGCATCAAGTCATTGGAGTTGGATATAAGCTCCTTGATCATTCCTCGCAGACCTTCATTCTCCAAGTTTTTGTCTTTTAATGCTTCAATTTGAGCGTCACGAATATGAGTAATGAGATCCGAATATATGGTTAATTCTAGCGCTCGTACGCGTAGAGGTTTTCTCTTTCTTTTTTGCTGAGAGCATCTGCAACTACGTTAGCCTTGCCTGGGTGATATCTAATATCACAATCATAATCATTCAATAATTCAACCCATCGTCGTTGTCTCATATTTAGATCCTTCTAACTGAAGATGTGTTGTAAACTCTTATGATCGGTGTATACAACACACTTTGTTCCGTAGAGGTAATGTCTCCAGAATTTTAAAGCAAAAATCACCGCTCCCAATTCCAAATCATGGGTAGTGTAGTTCTTTTCATGCACTTTTAATTGTCTTGACGCATAGGCAATCACTTTATCCTTTTACATTAGTACACACCCCAGACCTAATCGTGAAGCATCACAATATACTACGAATCCATCAGTTCCGTCAGGAAGTGACAAAATAGGTGCACTACACATCTTTTGTTTCAATAATTGAAATGCTTCTTCCTGGTCGGCACTCCACTCATATCTTCTATCCTTACGAGTTAGCAGAGTCAGTGGCTGTGCTATTTTTGAGATTTTCAATAAATCTACGATAGTAGCCGGCCAATCCTAGAAATTGTCATAATTCCGTTGGGGACTTGGGTGCTTCCCAATTCTTGATTGCTTCGATCTTGGTCGGATCCACATGGATGCCTTTTTCGTTAATAACATGTCCGAGGAATCAAACTTCTCGAAGCCGAAACTCACACTTGGAGAATTTCGCATACAACTTCTCTTCTCTTAGTATGCTTAAATAAGTCGAAGATGTTTCTCATGTTCTTCCTTGGATTGTGAATATATTAAAATATCGTCAATAAATACTATCACAAACTTATCCAAGTAAGGTTTACAAACCCTATTCATGAGATCCATAAACACAGCAGGTGCATTGGTTAGACCAAACGGCATTACTAGAAACTCATAATGACCATAACGTGTTCGAAAGGCTGTCTTTGGAACATCTTCTTCTGCTATCAACAATTGATGATAACCGGATCGTAAATCAATTTTTGAATAGTAACTGGATCCTTTCAGTTGATCGAATAGATCATCGATTCTTGGTAATAGGTACCGATTCTTAATGGTAAGTTTGTTTAATTCTCGGTAATCAATGCACATTCTAAATGATCCGTCCTTCTTTTTAACGAACAGAACCGGTGCTCCGCAAGGAAAAAAGCTTGGTCGAATAAATCCTTTATCTAATAATTCTTGTAGTTGTTTTGACAATTCTTGCATCTCAGAAGGCGCTAACCGATATGGCGATCGGGCTACAGGTGCAGCTCCGGGCACAAGATCAATTTGAAACTTAATCTGCCTCTGTGGAGGTAAACCTGGTAAGTCTTCAGGAAATACTTCTGGGTATTCTCGTAAAGTCGGAATATCTTCAATTTTCCGCTTCTCATTCTTGGTGTCAACAACTTTTACTAAGAAAGCTAGATGTCCCTTATTTAGATATCCGTAAGCTTTCATAACGTTAACAATTTTTAAGGAAGGTTTTCCTTTGTCTCCTTGAATAATTAAAACTTCATTGTCGAGTGTTGGTATGCGTATGATCTTCTCATAACATACTACTTCAGCATGGTTTCAAGAAAGTCAATCCATTCCGATGACTACATCGAAACTCCCAAGTTTGACAGGTAATAGATCAATGCTAAAGGGACGATCATTAAGTTGTATGGTGCAATTCTTAATTACTTCACTTGATTCTATTTTCTTCCCGTTAGCTAATTCAATGATGTATTTCTTATTTAGCTTACAAGGTTTCACACCTAATGATGGTTCAAACTCTTTGGATACAAACTTAAATCGACACCGGTGTCAAACAAAACAGAAGCATACTGATTGTTAACAAGAAACGTACCGTTGACCACTTTCGGTTCCTGATGCGTATCTCTAGCATTCATCTCAAAGGCTCTTCCTCTCGCCTTAGGCCCATTAAACTTTGGGCAGTCTTTCTTGAAATGACCTACGATACCGCACTCAAAACAAGCGCGATCACTTCCTGTCATTTTAACATCAGGTTTAGTCCGTCAATTTTGACTTAAGTGTCCAAATTTGTGACAACGAGTGAAGATTTTACATTCGCCGCCATGAAAATATCCACACTTGTTGCATTTACCCTGATATTCTTTGTTTTGCCTGCCATTTCTAGAAGTCGCGACATATGCTCGATTAGACCTCTGATTGAAACCTTTCTTGACATTTGCTTGTTTCCTGGAACTTCCGTACCATTTTCTTTTACCATCAAATGACCTTCTCTCAAACTTGTCGGTCTTCTTTTCGATTTCCACTACTCCTTTCCATGGTTGTCCTTCTTGATCCAACTGCTATGTTAGCATCATGTTGCCCAAGGCTGATTTGACATGTTGAAATATATGAGCTAATTCTTCAGCGGTAGATGGTAATTTAGGGTGTCCGCTTGACTACGTATTTCGTGTTCTAGGTGGCATGTTTAAAGTTCTACTATCCAGGTAGAGAAAGAAGGGGTTTAGTTATCGTTTAACGTTTGAGACTTATAATAATTGATTAATTCATTACTCCCAATCACACATGTAACATCATTTTCACAATTCAGTAATCATAATTTTAATAATAATAATTTCATAACTTCAAAATAACGTGTTGTTCATTCATCCATAAGTGCCCAAATCATAAGTTAAGTCATCATCAAAAGAATAATTAGTTTAAGGCCAACACAAAGTAACATCAAAAGAGTTTTAAGTTCTGATCAAAATACTCAAGCACTCCGGCTTGAACCCGTCCCCTAACCTAAAAATGGCGCTCCACTAGTCATGTGCATCATGTAAGAAATCATCATCATACAAAATGTAGCCATTGCCATGGCAGCCTCCACTCTCTCTCCCATTACCATCGTCTGCTGCTGGGCCACCACTAGTGTTGCTTCGGCAGTCTCCATCCTTTCTCCTATCACTGTCGCTTGTTGTTGGGCCACCCGCAATGCTGCTTCAGCTGCATCAGCCCTCTGTTCTGTCAGAGTCAATCTGTTTCTAGTCTCTAAAAGACTAGTTTTCAGATCCGACACTCTGAATGGATCTAATCAGTGCACTCTCCTCTAACACTCTTTCTTCTTCGATCGTCATTAACCTCCCATCCATAGCTTGGCCTACTTTGTCTTGAATCCACAGCTTCTTCTTCATCCCAAGTAACTCCTTCTCATAACGAACACATTGAGCTGTCAGGGTAGCCACCACACGCTCAATAGGCTCACCATCAATAGAAATCCTACGTGGAGTGGTAAATGATTCCCCACCTCAAAGGTAGAAGGAATCCCATCCCTCGAGGCCCATCCACGCATAGTACTCATAATCAGACCCCACTGCTCGTCAAATAATCTGGCCCGTTTGGGCGCAGGCTCTCCATTAGGGTACAGCTGGCAGATACGTGCAACAAGCAAAGCCCAATTTATGCCACCCAGAAATCCTGCAACCTGACCACAAAAGAAAGGAGATGCATTTAATAAATTATTATTTTGAAACAACCAAACATGACTCTGATTGTCTAATAATGATATCATACATTGGAATAAACACCCCGTCGCTTGGCCCAAAATCTCATGCATCTCAGTGTGGTTCGAAAATTCTGCAAATCCAAGAAGAAACATACAAAATGAATAGAAAGAACACTTAAAAGGGTCAAACAAAAAAAAAAAAAGGTAAAAGGGGAACAGTCAAACAAGCTGAAACCCAGTAACCATAGTAGTCAGAGGTGACAATTTGGATTACTTATCCATGGATAGATCTAGTTTGTTTTTGATCTCAAACGGGTCAAAACAAAAATAGACAAAGGGGGAACAGGCCGGTTCTAAATGAGCCGATGTCTATAATACTAATTAGATATTTTTGTTGCATTATTTTTGTAATCATAATTGATACATTATAGACTATGAAGAAAAGTTGTATGGGCTGTGTGGCTCACCCAAAACAGAATGACCATGCTGAAACGTACTAAAAGGACAGGTTTTCACCCGTTACTCAACCCACCTGACCTAACAATCTTGCTACCTCTAATGGTACGGTACCAAAGCAACTGGTAACTTGTATATAGAATCACATGGAAACAAGAAAGCAATTATCAAAACCTGAATATTAGGCACTAAACGCAATATTTGGTCTGTAACTCTACATCCATTAAGACTATGAACCGTCTTCTCATCATCTGCATTTTGCAGTATTGAGTCTTGAGAAATATCCAAATCCTACAATATAGAACTAATTAGCAATTTTCAACTTGTTGCTATTTAAATCTTTAACATGTGTGGCCTATGTTGCATCATAATCTTGACCTACTTACCTCAGGTATAACCCAAAGTGAAAGTCTTGCATATAGAAGATCTATTGAGACACCATTCAACTTAAAGTTCATCACTGGAACATGAGCATCCGGTACAGGATGCATATCTGTTAAATCAGGCATCTCTAAAAGCATTTTTTTAAGTTCACCAAAGAAATCCTCCTGATGAAAAAGAAAAACACTAGTCAGTATCAGTTGACTCAACATCAGGGTCAACAAATTTTACAAGATTAGCAAATTGGTAGAGCAGATATTACATCTCGATCGGCATGTCTGGGTCCAACACAGAGTATATCAATATCTGCACCTGGTCCATGCAACTATTATATAACAAAGTTCAATAAAGTGAATCCATAAGTAATTTGAAAGTTAGATAAGAAAAATCTAAGGGCCTGTTTATAGAGCTAGATAAATGTTAAATGGAATGGTTAAGAGGTCTGATTAAATTAAAGGACTTGCCTCGACCTAATGTCAACAAAAATTTATTGATTGGAATGATGAAAGCACATAATCGTATATATTCTAGAGGGATACAACTACCCTGAAATAATGTGCATTTCAAGGTATGGAAAAACACATAGAATCTTAATCAGGAGAGTAAAGGGGCCTTAAAGGTAAGCTAAGGATGTAATGCACATGGACTGCTGCCTCAAAGTGAACTTGGAATGATGAAATGAACTGAGAATAATCTACTATCTACATAAGCACATTAGACCGTAACACTGACAACAGGTGTTTTAAAGAAAATGGTATAAACATGAAGGCATTAGAAAATACTTAGTTACCCCAAGACGATAGGATCCAAAGGTGAAAATTTTGGCATTGGCTTCCTGTACAAGCTGTTCATTTAACCCCCGGGCTCGGCTTACTTTTTTCACCCAAATTTTCACAATCTGTTAAAATGTACCAACATCATAGCAACAATAAAACATAAAATGATCAAATCAAACAATTCAAATTAAAAATGTAGTTCAACCTGGTCCAGCCATCCTAAAACCTCTTCCCTACTTATGGCCTCTTCATGACTCTCATATAGTCCAGCATCAGCCAAAAACTATTCAATGTAAAGCAAAAGCTTGATTACTTAGAAAGTCAAGCATTTCGAAACCAATTCTTGGAAATTATAGAAACATAAAACCTTCTCAAGCTCGCCGGTTTTGATTACATCATACTCGTTTGGTCCACCCAAAGATACAGGCTCTGTGATGCCCAATCTTTGGCCATTTTTCTGACTATTAAAGCCTTGGCTACTCATATCTTGATAAAATTCAGTTAGTTCTCAAACAAGTTGATCAAAATTATAGAGTACTTCAATGACCCCCTAAATTTCCACCAGAAACTCAAGGCATATAAGAATACGAAAAGAAACAACAAAAACGTCAGAATATAGTTTAGCCCAATGCTGTTACAATCAAAAAAAGAGAAGAAAAAAACTTTCCAGAACCTAATTATCTTATGCTAGTATGCTACTAACAAAAACCTTTCCAAATAGGGCTTCTATGGATAAAATTTGATTTCAAGAACAAACCCTAGCTCTATGACATCAACCGATGACAAACTTTGAGCGACCAAACCCTAGCTCTATTTTATCCAGCTTCTGCTCAGGCTCTTCCAGATAACAACGGAACCACGATTCAGTGATACAATTATGCAAAATCAAACACCTACAAAATAACAACAAAACATTGTCTAAGATAAATAATATATAGAGAGAGAGAGGAAAGAAGAATTAGCAAAAGTAAAGCAGATTGATTATAAGCAAATCAGAAGAAAATTAAGAGGGGTGAAGTTACGATCTGCGGGGATTAAAGTGATGAGAAGGAGTCCGATTTTGTGTTGAGAGTCGCGATGTCGGAGATTGGAGAGAAAAGGGTGCAAAGTAGAGGGTGTAGGAGATGAGAGGATAAACACAAGGTTTTGGTATGTTTCCAAATTTCATGGTAACTAAAACACTATAAAATAATTTTTTAATTTTTTAAAAATTAATAAATTAAAAAAAAAAAGTAAAAAAACACTCCCAAACACCCGTCAAATACTAATACAGATGCAGATGCAGATGCAGATGCAGATGCAGATGCGGATACAGGGCACGGGAACAGGCCTAGAAACCACCCCCTCAAGTGGCCCCCTATTGTATAGTTTCGAGTAAATTACACCTTTTCTTTTTTTATTGTGTACCTTTAAATCGTTAATCTATTATACTAATTTAATCATCCGTGTGTTACATGGGTTATAAAAAACCTGATTATAAATAATTACAATCAAAATCATAAAAAAAGTTTAAGTCATAGCTGACTAACCAAAATCACTTTATATAATGTGATGATGTTATGTGCATGAGTTCTATGACTTCTATCAACATCACCTGCAACAACATATACTTACAACACAAATACACTGTTTAGCTACTCACCTACTCATCTAACCCAATAACAAAGAAGTGAGGAACCCCATAAAAATTAATCAAAACAAATTAGTACACATAATAGTTGAACATTATTATTACCTTTTAGAAGAAAAAGAAGAAATATATCTATGTCCAAAAGAAAATTTCAAACAGCATAATTAGATCAAATATATCATTGCATATAAAGTATAAATTAAAGGCATAAAATTAGTAAAATTATTTATACTTGTTGAGCTTTGGAAAGAAAGAACATCAATTGAATATCGATCTTGCTGTCATTTACACGTTTAATCGCTTTAGGAACATCAGAACACATATATACAAGTTGAAAAAATTATGCCTGAGAATAATAGCTTTTGCCTTACAAGTCAAAATAAACAGAGGTCCTTAATTTCATATATAAATCAAACAAACATTTACTATGTTCCTAATCCACCACCAAGACAATTATTGCATATATATTCGCAAGGATAGATCTTATGCATCCAGTTGACTCAAATATTAATCCCTAATGCATTACTCAGAGTTTACCAACGCAAATTTCATATTCTTATATTCATAGCCACATGAAATGAACATAATTCTATATGCCAGTTCTCAGGACCCGATGCTTTCTAAAAAAAGCAAAATAAATGAAGATCAGTGCGACCCAATAATACGTAATTTTCAACAGAAAGTCACTTCAAGATTCATCTTTTGAAAGAATAACCGTTTTCCACTCATTAATAGTGTTGTAAAAATAGATTAATCGGGGATTAATCGGTAGTCGGCTCATTACCTTGTCGATTTTAGTTAATCGGTACAAAAAATGGTAGTCGGTCCTAGGCGGCTATAATCGACACTAATCGGTAGTAATTGGAGCAATTTTCCTAGGTGGTCAAAGTCAGTCAACGCAAATATTTGTTCTTTTTAACTTATAATTCTGGCTCATTTACTCAATTCTAAACCTAGCCGACATTGACAACACATCGACCAACCCCTAAAAGTCGACCTCCACCTGCGACCAGCCACCACATTAACTTATAAATCTGGCCCATTTACTCAATTTTAAACTATTTGATCTTTGAAGTATTTGAACTATTATGTTTTGAACTATTTGATCTTTAAACTACTTGATTGTTATTTTTATTTATAATTATTTATGTCTGAAGTATACTAATCTTAACTATATATATAATTTATACAAAAATACATATAGAATCTCCAGACTGATTAATCTCGATTAATCCCTAGTCGGTACCTCACCGCCCGAGTAGCGCCTAGCGATTTTTACAACATTGCTCACTAAGTTTCCCTCTTAGAGAATCAAACTTGTCTTGTGGTAACGTTAGCCTAAGTCTCATGGAGGACCACTAATCGGGAAATGTTTTTGAAGTTCATGGATGACCTCTAGTGCCTGCAATGAGCTGATCCATTAGTAACTCAATCGCAGAAGTATATTACCACAGCAAACTAAAAAGTCAACAAAATAAAATGCTGGAAAATACAACCAAATTGCATTAAGGACCTTATGAGTTACTTGATTAAGGCATAAACACATAATCATTGTATGCATGTTCTAAGACATGGAAACCAAGATCACAAAAAGACCTAATCACCATAAACATTATATTTACGTTATAAGAGGAGAGTGTCGGTGTATAATGACACATTCAACAACCTTCCCCGAATAAAAAGAGAGATTCCAGATCAATAAATTTGAATATAACACATCATTCTTACTAAAATCGTACCCAAATCCGATTGCAATTGAACCACAGTCTCAACAAATTCGAACATGACATATCATTCTTACTAAATGAAAAATTTCGAACCACAGGGGCTGCAAAAACCGTAAACATGCTTGTAAAATAAACAGAAACAATAGAGAAGAGGATTTAAAGGGTAACGTGTTACTATAATCGATGTGATGATGGTTGTAGATTCAGTCGATTGCTATGGATTAGGGTTAGAATGTTGGTTGTTGTTCCTATTTGTGAAAACCCAACTACTTTGAAGGGTTAGCAATATGATGGGTCCTTACCGTTTGTTCGTTTGTCCGTATAGTAATGTTATTCTTAACTTTTAAAAAATTATATTATTTATCCATATTGTAATGTTATTCTCAACTTTTAAAAAATTATATTATTTATCTCAACTGTTTACTAAACAGTCACACTATTGGTTTTTAAAGTGAATGTCCGTTAGTTTTTAGGGTTAAACAGTTACAAAATGCTTTTATACCCCTGTACTAAATGACAAAACACATAAAATAAAGAGAAAAAACATGGGACCCACTTTTCTTTTGATTAAATAATTATCTATATGTCTATTGCAGGGCCTGTGAAGCTTGGTCAATGCAACAATTTCATAATTTTTGGAGAGTGTTAGAACACTTAAGAGATCAAATACGGGACCGCTTTTATGATGAAACTAAGAACACAAGTAAAGAACAAAAACAAGATAATAAGGTTTTCAAGAATGTTGTATATTGCTCTCAAGTTCTTACTAAGTGTTACAAAGCTAATCTTCTAAAGTTACAAGTACTTGAGATACTTTATACTACATCCTACAACAGATCATACTTTGAAGGTCTGCTGGAAACACTAATCTAGACAACAAGATCAATGTAGAGTCAAAAGACAGATTGCTATGACATGTCATAGATCACATCCTAATATATTACAAAAAGGATATAAGTACAAGAGTAGAAAGTTACAAACAAAGACCTTAATCTATAGTTTAACAAAACTAAAGACTTTTCACCAACTCATATAAGTTGGTGAGTCATCAGAAGTGGCAGCGGAAAGTTGTTTAGCTTTTGTCAAAAGGTGATTCAGAAAAAGCACGTCTTCTCTGTCTTTGGAAGAAATCAGTCTTTGACTTCGGAAGACTTTGTCCTCAAAGCTTCTAAAGACTTCATCTTTGGCTTTGAAAGATTTGGTCTTTTGGCTTCGAAAGATTTGATACTTAGTATAATTCCCTAAGTTATATCAAATCTTTTGAAGTAACTTCCTTGTACTTCACATGTGCATGCTGAGATCTCTTTGGTTCCATCAGCCTCTAAGTGTGATCCTTACAAATCCCCCTAAGCTGGTACAACCAAAACTGAAGGAGAGCTTTGAAGCTTGATTCAGAATACTTCATCTTTGGCTTTGGAAGATTTGGTCTTTTGGCTTCGAAGATTTGATACTTAGTATAATTCATTGAGTTATATCAAATCTTTCAAAGTAACTTTCTTGTACTTCACATGTGCATGCTGAGATCTCTTTGGTTGCATCAGCCTCTAAGTGTGATCCTTACAAACTCCCCCTAAGCTGATGCTACTAAAACTGAAAGAGATCTTTAAAGCTTGATCTTCATCTGTTGACAGTACTCGTCAGAATCAAAACCATTCCCTTCATCATTAATTGGTTAGGATTCCTCAGACTTTCAAAGTATCTCCTCATGTCATAGAGATCATGTAGAGGGAGGTCAAGTATGTTTTGCCAGAAGTACATCTCTTGACCCCCTTGATCTCTAGTGACATACCATCTGTCTGGATTGGTGGTAAACATCCAAGACACGATGGGTCTCTCAGCAGTAAGAGGTTGTACTTGAATGGGAGTTGGATGAGCAGCCTATTCTTGATCACCCTCAAGATGTTCTAACCTATCCTGAGGTGGATGCCTTGGACTTCTTCTTTTTCTTCTTGTCCTTTTGATGGTCATCCTATTCTTCTTTCTATACTTTAACTGAGAAGGTTGGCCTTGAGTACCAGATGGTTCTTGTTTATCCTTCTCAGTTGGGTCCTTTTCCTTTACAAATTCAGAAGGAGATGGATCAGGACCATACTATGGATCAGAAGATGAAATTGGTTGTAATGCAATACTAGGTCCAGGTTGTGTTGTCTCTTGGGGTTCAACCTTGACCTCAGCTTCAGGTGCAGCCTGACTTGGTAGAGAATGCAAGTCAACTAGCTCACCCCTTTTAATCTTCTGCTTGATCACTCTAATGTGCTCATCCATGGTGGATAGAGACATTGGACCAAGTATTCTTCGGAGAATCCATACAGCTTCAAGAAGCTCACCATCTTTTGTCTGTCAGCAGACTTCTTCTGATTGGCTTTGATGGTGGCTCTTGAGTTTACAGCCTCTTCCCTCATCTTCCTCTTAGCAGCTTTTTGCTCTTTCGACACTTGTTGCTCAAGCTGCTTGAGGTATTCAAATTCAATGTACTCATAGGATAAGGGAAGCAGGTTTGCTGCCTGATAGAGGCCTGTTGCACTCAGGTAGGTAATCATGTTTTGCCTGTCTTGTTCCCTACCTACGGGAGTTTGTTGCTTAGCGGCCACAGCCTCTGCCTCAGGACTTTCCTGAACTAGGAGAGAGTAGGAGCTTTGTAGAGTCTTTTTCTTCTCCTTTCTTCTTTGATTTTGAGGAGCAATTCTGCATCCTTAGCTTCCCTCCTCTCCTTTGACACTTCCATGTCAGCTAGTTCATTCAATTCATCCAAGGGGAGAGAGATAAGTTCATCAACATTGTAGTTCCTGGACCAGCTGGTGCCTCACTGAGGGTAATGGGTGTTGAAGCAGTTATTGTCTCAAGGTTCACATGCTCAACAACTGGGCCTTCAGCCAAGGTTTCCCCTTCGAAGCTAGTCTTAGGGTCCACCTCAGCATCTAGTTGACCAACATTTTGTCTGCTAGCCTATATCTATATAGTTTGGATCTGTTCTTGAACTCTTCAAGCACCCTCTCTTGAATTCTCTCAGCTAACCTTGCAGCTTGCCTGGATTAACTTGGGTTGGCAAGAGGCAAGTCAACTAGAGAGAAGCTCTCACAGTATCTCAGGTTGTAAAAGTTGAAGACTTCTTGCTATCCTTGAGACCTAGAGATTACCAAGGCTTTCCTATCATCATCATCATACCTCCATCCCACTATTGGATTTTCAGCAGGGTAGGATGGGGTAGTCATTGCCCTTGGTATACCCTCCTTAAAAAGGCTCTAAATTAATGAATCCACATCAATGTGAGCCTGAGGAGGTTGTTAAGTATGGGTAACTGCAAGTGGGGGTGGTGAAACCTCTATGTCCATACTCTGGGCTCCCAGGTTCTATGATTGTAGGTAGGACTTTCTCCCCCTTTTTGGTTGCATCACCTTCTTATATAGGGGAGCTAAGGGTTAGGTCCACCACATCCACAGGTTCTTATAGACCTGGTTGAGTTAGCCTTACAGGTCTCTCAGCTAACTTGCCCTTGAGATAGGTGATCTCAAGTTGCTGGTCACTAACCTGTCTTTGTAAGGTAGTCACCTAAAATTCTAGGTGACTAACCTTAGAAACTAAATAGGTGCAGAGTTTTGATAGTTTTTTGCACCTTTAGTTGCATACTCCCCTCATCTTAATCAGAAGAATCATAGGGGGATGAGAGAATAGGACCAAAGTTTTCTTCCTTACCACCAGCTTGTGTTTCTTAGCTGCTGGATTTCCCCTGCATACTGACAGCTTTAAAAGAAGTGTCAATAGGCTGGGTTACCATGGTTCAGGTCTTAATAATGTAATCACTTGTAAAAGTGAGAGCCTCTTCCATATGGGCATCTTGAACATTTTCAGGGAGGTCCACCTCACTTGTGGGTGGATGATGTAGGCTAGATATAGGAGATTTAGGAGCACTCATCTTTCCTTGAGTAGGGGTGGAGAAGAGAGACTCATGGTACTCACTGAAACCCATATCCTCATCATCATAGAATTCTAGGTTGGGGATTTGTTGGTTGACGTCTAGCGGTTGGGGATGGTAGCTTTCCCCTGAAGGTTGATCACTAGAGTTTTGAGACTCAGAGTGAAGGCTTAAGGCTGGGTTAATGAGCTCATCAGGCTGAGCATGAGGAACCTCAGCACTGATCAAAGAAATAATGGGAGTGGTTTGCTCCTCAAGAGAAGTAGGAGCTCTAGTGTCCACTTCTTCATGCATGGATGGTGATTTGGGGGCCTGCTCAACCTGAGTAGACTAAGCAGGGTTAGTTTGGATTTTCTTTGGTAGGTGATGGTGATTTGTGGTTGTGTGGGTGGTGCAGATATAGAAGGTGTGGGTTCAATGTTAGCTGGTGCTGCCAAATTATCACCTTGAGCAATGAGCTTTAACATTTTTATGACCAGGGTTGTTTCTACCCCTGAGAAGCCAACATTGGACTTTTTCATTATTTTGAAGATGTCGGGCTTCATCTGTCCCAATTTAAAAATATTACATGTTCCCCTTAACTATGAGCCCAATTCATAGTTAAGAGTGTGTTGAACATATCTAAGGAACATATAATACTCTAAGGAGTCCAAGTTGGCAAGCAAGTTTGTATAAACAAACTGGGAGTACTTGAACTTGACCCCTTGAACCATCCTATGGACTATATAGGATAAGTCCTCAGGAATCTGGTCCCAACCTCCATGTTTGTTGGATAAAGAGTGGATTACCACATGGAGGAGGTACTTCCACTAAGAGGAGACCTTACCCTTTTTAAAGGTTCTTACAGAGTAGTCCCCTTCATAGCCCATCTACCGGAATGAGTTGTTTACAACAGATTTGGGGAAGGACAGCTCACCTTCTGCATCATCCAGTCTCAGATGAGAGCTGATGGTGGCTGGAGTGATAAAGATTATCCTCCCCTGCACTATGGCAGACAATGCCTTCTCACCGTCCAAGATGACCTCTTGGCAGGTCCTCCAAAACTCTAGGAGTTGATCTTCATACAGTGGAGGGTCTATTATGAGGGCAGTAAGGTAGTTTGAGGGAGATAAGAAGCGGCAAACATCTGAGAAACCAGGATCTTTCTCAGATGATAACAGAGCAACGTGATTGTGTTGCATGTGAATATGCATGGAAAAATCTTGTTGGTTTTGGGGATCAGGGTTGACCATTTTGAGTAGCTTTAAAGTGAAGAAAGGTAAGAACAAAGTCAGTTTGTGGGTGAATTTAGGGTCTGAACTTTTGCAGATGAAGAGGAAGGTGAAAGAGATGGAACCGTTATATGAATATATATAGTAAGGATTTGAGAAAAAGTTAATGCAAAAGGATAAACTTTAAAATCTGGATGTCGGTCCCACCTCTGAAAAAGTGTCCAAAAAGGTAGTTTTCTTGGAAGTCTAAAATCTTCCGAAGGTAATATGTCTTTTGAAGGTTTGAGAAAAAAACTTCCAAAGTCAATTTGGCTTCGGAAGATATTCCTTAGCTTTTCAAGAATTTGCTTTGGAAGAAAAATACTTGGAGTATTTTTACTTCTTAGGCAAATTTTGCTTCGGAAGATATCAAATATCAGAAATTTTATTCAAAGAAAGAATAAAGCTTCCGAGACTTAATTGTTTTTGGAAGAAAATAGTCCTTCAAGACATATAAGTACTTGGTGACAAATGTAAGCTTCAGAAGATATGTTAGAATTTCTTCCGAAGGTAAATTTATCAGAAGTAGTTATTCGTTCTGAAGATATAATTTTCTTCCGAAGACAACTTGATGTCTTCGAAGGAAAACATATCTAAAATTCTCAAAATTCTAAGGGATATCATTTTGAAAAGATCTTTCCAAAGTAAACTAGGTTTATATAGGTGATGATATAGACAACTTAAGATACACATATTTAAAAAATAATCTTGGATTTTGTTTAAGAAAATCTACTTAAAGTTAATCATCCCAATAGCTATTACAAGATACTTAAATCTCTGTTTATCAAAAGCTTTTATGAACAGATCATCATATTGTTCATTTGTATTAACATTGATTAGTTTTATCAATCATTTTTCAAAATTATCTCGAATCAAATGATACATGATGCTGATGTGCTTTGTCTTTGAGTGCTGCATAGGATTTTTAGTAGTAGAGATAGCACTGTTGTTGTCTATGTGGATGGGAGTCTCCTTGAAGTTAAATCCATAGTCCAACATTTGATTCTGAATCCAAAGGACTTAAGCACAGCAGCTTGCAGAGCAATATATTCAGCTTCAGCAGTTGATGCAACCATACAAAATTGTTTCTTGCATTGCCATGAGACTATCCTTCCCCAAGGAATTGACATCCCCCAGATGTAGACTTTGTAGTCATGTTATAGCCATCATAGTCACTATCTGTATAGGCATACAGATTGAAGTTAGTAGTCTTTGGATACCAAAGGCCAGTTTGGGAGCACCTTTAAGATATCTAAGAATCCTTTTGACAACAACCATGTGTGATATCTTGGGGTTGGCTTGATATCTTGCACAAATATATGTAGCAAACATGATATCAGGCCTACTAGATATGAGGTACATAAAAGACCCAATCATAGCCTGTAGAGATGTTCATCAACATACTCCCCCTTAAGATCAGGTCCTAGAGAATGGTTTTAGCTATGGGTGTCTTAGCAACCTTACACTTAGTCGGATGAAATTTGGTAAGTATGTCTTGCACATACTTTGACTGGTTTATAAAGATTCAATTGTCAACTTGCTTCACTTGAATTCCTAGAAAGAAATTTAGTTCCCCCATGGCACTCATTTCAAATCTATTCTTCATTAGCTTCTCAAAGTCTTTGTAGAGCTTTGGATTAGCTGACCAAAAATGATGTCATCTACATATACTTGAACCAGCATCAAGTCATTTCCTATTCCTTTAATGAAGAGTGTTCCGTCAATAGTACCTCTTTTATATCTATGGTGACAGAGGTACTATGATGGTGTCTCATACCACTTCCTTGAGCCTGATACAGCCCATATAGAGCTTTGTCAAACTTGCAGACATAATCAAGATGATTTGAGTCTGCAAAGCCAGGTGGTTGTTTGACATACACCATCTCATCAATCACCCCATATAAGAATGCACACTTGACATCAAGTTGGTAGACCTTGAAATCCTTAGATGTAGCAAAAGCAAGGAATATCCTAACAGCTTCAAGTCTTGCTACAGGAGCAAAAACATCTATGTAGTTAATCCCTTCTTCTTGTGTGTACCCTTGAATAACTAGCCTTGTCTTGTTCTTGATGATAAGTCCTCCATCATCTTTCTTATTCCTGAATACCCATTTGGTACCTATAGTAGTCTTCCCTTGAGGAAGAGGACATAGGTTCTAAACCTTTTGTCTTTTGAATTGAAGCAGCTCTTCCTGCTTTGCTTCAACCTAACTTCCATCCTTCAAAGACTCATCAATCTTCTTAGGCTCAATCTAAGACAAGAAACAAGAGTGAAGACAAACATTTTTGTCATGGATTTGTCCTCTTGTTCTCACCCCTGTCTTAACATTTCCAATGATGTTTGTGGTGGGATGCGACTTGTGGATTCTCAGTTGAGGAATCACAGCAAGTTGGTTGGACAGATCTAAATTGGTGAAATTCGGATCCGGTGATTGAGTATCATCCACCACATCAACATATTTATTAAGAGAAACTTGATCCAATAAGTGTGTCATATCATTGATGTTGTCTTCTATGGAGTGGTTATCAGCATCAAGAAATTCTTATATACCATCACCTCCTCTATCTCCTCCTACGTTGGAAATTCCTTCATTTGAGTTTTATGCCTCTATGTTGGAATTTATAGGCACCTCAGATGTATTAGCTAAAGAATTTGTCATGGTTGTGCTGACAAGATTTCCAACAGCAGGGCTAGTTACCACTTGAGCTGAAGTAGTTTGAACACTTGGTCTTCTCAGCTCAAATATTGGATCAGAATATCCTGTTGATAAGCTACCTATAGATCCTGAAACATCTACACAAGATTTGTTAAAGCAGTTGGTAACTAAATCAAGATCAATCAACCAATCAAGACCAGAACCTTTCATACTGGGTGTGTGTTTGGGAAGAGTATCCAATAAAATTTTCATCATCTGATTTCACAGCAAATTTGGCTATTTGATTCTTGGTATTCAAGATGGTGAAAGGACATCCAAATGATCTGAGGAAACCAATAAAAGGTCTCCTTTTGTGCCAAATTTCATAAGGAGTCTTACCATATGTCTTGACTACTAAAACTCTGTTCTGCACATAGCAGGCAGTGTTGACTGCCTCTGCCCAGAAGGTGATGGACAGTTTAGAGTCAGATAACATGGTTCTTACAGCTTCAATAAGTGTCATGTTTCTCCTCTCAGCAACACTGTTTTGCTGAGGAGTCCTGGGAGCACTATATTATCTTGTAATACCCTTCTCATCACGAAATGCATCAAGGATTTGGTTCTTGAATTTAGTTCGTTGATCACATCTTATGATTTTGACCTTGTGATCACATTGATTCTCAATTTAAAGAATGAAGTTCTTTAAGATCTCAGGGGTCTCATCCTTAGTTCTAAGGAAAAAAGACCTAAGTGTATCTTGTGAAGTCATCTGTGTTCACCAAAAAATATGAGGTCCTTCCTAGACTCAATACAATGGTAGGGCCAAAGAGATCCATATGTAATAAGTGTAGGGGAGTAGTGATGGAGTTCATTTCCTTTGGCTTGTGAGACACTTTGTATTGCTTTCCTTTCAGGCATGCAACATAATGGTCATCACTTGTATACTCTTTCTTTATCATTCCAGTTACCAAATCATTCTTAATTAATTTATTCATGTTTTTAAAGTTTACATGGCACATTCTTTTATGCCAAGGAAAGACTCATCATTATTTGCTTTAGATAGAAAGGAAGAAACTTCTCCTAAAGAGGATGTTTCCTGCAAATCCATCTTGTACATGTTCCCTTTCCTGGAGGCTCTGAGCAGGATATGCTCTTGAGGACTGACCACCCTAGGCTTGAGAACAATGCACTCATGCTCAGTAAGGAGCATGTTATGTCTCTGATCACAAAATTGGGATACACTCAAGAGATTATACCCTAGCTCCTTAACAAAATTTACCTTCTTAATGCTGAGCTTTCCATTTATGACCCTGCCCTTCCAGTGATGTAACCATCTGATTCTCCTCCAAAGCAACTAGCCCTCTATCAATTTTCTCAAAGCTCTGAAGCAAAAAGCCATTGCCTGTCATGTGCCTGGAACAACCATTGTCAATGATCCATACATTTCCTTTGGTCTTTAGCTATTCCTGCACATAAAAAGATGGTTAGTTACATTTGGAAGCCCAAGCCTTATTGGTCTTAGGCTTGTCAAAGTGAACTAAAGATAATACAACAGTAATTGATCCTATATGCAAGCTCTGGGATCATTTACTGTTGTTGATGAAGAACTTTCAGTCACATGGCCTTCCTTCATCTTCCACACCATCTTTGGAAGACTAGACTTGGAATTCAATACTTCAAAAGTTTTGATGACTTTGGAAGTTTTGGAGACTGGACCTTCGAAAGCTTTTGCATCCACTACAGCAGACTTCAGTACTTCAGAAGCATTCCTTTCTTCCAAGACCAAATTTTCTTCCAAAGGTAACTTTTCACTTATCTTTTTCTTCACTTTGGAGCTTCTGGAAGGAAGAGATTTTCCTTTTGAAGCTATCTTCTTCTTCTTCTTCTTCTTAGAAGTTTTCTTCTTGGTCATGTGGATAGTTTTGGGATTGTAGATGCAATTCTTAGCAAAGTGAGAAGTACTGCACACATGATGCATTCAGTTGTCATGCTTCTAAGAGTCTTCTTCTGAGTAGGAGGCTAAGCTTGATCACTTTCCACTTCCTTTTTCATCTTCTCAGATGTTGTAGCAGGCTTCTTAGGGTAAGGCTTGCTCTTGGAACTGGATGGTTCAGGCTGTGCAGTGTGATGCATATTTGATCCGCCTTTTTCTCCTGATTAGGATGATTTGGACATGAACTAGGACTCCTGGTACTAGAGTCCATGGTTGAGTCCTAGTGTTCACCACTTCAAATCCAGTAGAAATGAAAACTTGCTTTTTCTAGGAGTTAAAAGTGGCCTTGATTTCTTGGGATTTCTTTGATTTTCTTTTGGATGCCCTTATCAAGTTCTTCCTTGCAGACTTGGTCATCCCTAGTTCCTTCTTCTCTTCAAGAGAATAGTGACCCTTCTTAGGATAAACCTTGTCACTCACCTCAAGTTCATCCTTCACAATCTCCTCTACATCTTCATCCTTCTCTTGGATAGGATCAATAGGAGGCAGCTCATCTTGACAAGTTCCACACCTTGGAGATCTAACAGATAGGAGTGTGTGTGGAGGAGCTATCTCACTTGACCCTAGTCCCTGCCTGTTTTGATAACAAATCTTTCTATGCAAGGATGAGGATACTATGTTCTTGAAGGTTTCCTCTTCAAGAACACATTTTTTTTGTCTTGGCTTTGCAGATCACAAGCTCAGCCTATCATTCAGTTAACTTGGTTATGAGATATTTGATTTCAGTCCTGTAGTTTGTATGCTCATGCTTAAGAGTAGAAATGGATTTCTCTAAATCTTCAATTTTAAGTTTATAATCAATTTTTGCTCTTTTAAAATCAGTTTTTAAAATGTTTAAGGATTCAAGATCGGATCTCACTTCCAAGTTGTATGACCTATACATATTAACTTTAGCAATGCATTCAGGAGTAGAAAGATGTTCTAATACCTTGGCTTATTCATGATCAGCCATTAGTGCTTGGTTTGGAGAAGCATCTTCTATTTGAAAGCTCCAGTTAAAGCCTACTTCTTTAATAGTAGCAACAACATGTTGTTTTGGTTGGCTTGGCTTCTCAGTTTTGGGAGCTGCATTAGTGTAGTTTGGTCTGGATTGTACTTGGCCACCATTTGTGCTTGGTGCCTTGCACTCCCTACCAAAGTGTCTCATTTTGTTATAGTTGTAACACTTCACCTTGCTTTTATCCAGAACAAACGTACTAATGGCCATATTGCTTGGGAACTTCCTTCCTGTTCTCTTATAGAACCTTTTGGCTCTATGAGTGAGAAGAGCCATCTGCTGGACTATCTCTATGTACTATAGG
This sequence comes from Flaveria sonorensis, assembly GCA_025506505.1. Taxonomy (NCBI): domain Eukaryota; kingdom Viridiplantae; phylum Streptophyta; class Magnoliopsida; order Asterales; family Asteraceae; genus Flaveria; species Flaveria sonorensis. The sequence goes on along the minus strand of CM046435.1, from coordinate 13,207,166 downwards.
TCATCTGGATGGATGCAATCCAAGTCTTCAAGAGTGAAGAGAAAGTTTCTATAGCTTTTATTAGCAGACACAAAGGCTTGAGCAGAGCTTGTCTCTTGGAATGGGCTTTCTTGGATGTAGCTTTGCCTTGGTGTCTCAAGGAAGGTGATGAAATAACCCTTTTGTGAGTTGTCAGGGTAGCAGATGAGATGATGTTGTGATTCTCTGCTATCCCTTTCAACCACATGAAGGGCTGAACTCTACTGATTGTTGGAAGAGCTGCTTGATGGATTTTGCATGTTCATCTCCATGTGGTAGCCACTAAGGATACCATACAGCTCTGTGAGAGTAAGAGTAGAAAGGTTTTCAGTTCTCTTAATGGCCACACAGTAGTGAGTCCATTGTCTGGGAAGTGAGAACATGAACTTGCTCATAATGTCCCTATTCTCAAGTTTTACTCCAACATCCATTAGAGTATCCATAATCTCAACATACCTGAAGTATTATTGAGTCATGGTTTCACCTGTCTTGTAGGTGAAGTTCTCAAACTACTGATTCATGAGGTCTTTCTTGTTTTCCTTGGCTTCCTTAGACCCCTCATACATAAGCTTAAGTGCATCCAAAATCTGCATAAAAGTTTTGCACTTCTTGAAGCCTCTGTAGATAGAGTTTGGAAGAGCAGTTTGGAGAGCAGTCATGGCTTTCTCATCTACATCAATTTTCTTCCAGCCTTTCTCAGAGTAGTCAGCCATTTCCTTTGGAATCATCCCACCTCCAGCAGTGGCTGAAGATGTGCTTGGGATATGAGGTTGTCAACAACATATCTCCACATCCTGCTGTCTCGAGACTTGATGAACCCTTCCATATATTGTCACCAAGTATCAAAGTCATCAGGAGCGATCAGTGGAGACTTTATCATGGTACTAGTTTCCATATCAGCCTTAGAGATAACTGCCATTTGAGCTGGTAAGTGTTTTGTGAAACTAAAGAGACCTAAGATGGTGAGATTTTACAATCAAGAGCCTAAAATGCTCTAATGCCAATTGCAGGACCAATGAAGGGTGGTCAATACAACAATTTCATAACGTTTGTAGAGCGTTAGAACACTTGACAGATCAAATAGGGAACCAGTTTTATGATGAAACTAAGAACACAAGTAAAGAACAAGAACAAGATTCAAAAATGTTGTATATTGCTTTAAAGTTCTTACTAAATGTTACAAAGCGTATCTTCTAAAGTTACAAGTACTCCAGATACTTTATACTACATCTTACAGTCTGCCATACTTTGAAGGCCAGCTGGAAACACTAATCTAGACAATAAGATCAATGTAGAGTCCAAAGGCAGATTGCCTTTTGACTAGTGACTATGACATGCCATATATCTCACATCCTAATATATTACAAAAATAATAAAAGTACAAGAGTAGAAAGTTACAATGAAAAGACCTTAATCTATAGTTTGACAAAAGTAAGGACTTTTCACCAACTCATATAAGTTGGTGAGTCATCAGAAGTGGCAGCGGAAAGTTGTTCAGCTTTTGTCAAAAGGTGATTCAGAACAAGCATGTCTTCTCTATCTTCGGAAGAAATTAGTGTTTGGCTTCGAAAGACTTTGTCTTTTAATCATCGGAAGACTTCATCTTTGGCTTCAGAAGATTTGGTCTTTTGGCTTCGGAAGATTTGATTGTAAGGCCCCGTTCCTGGAAACCCCACAGTTGAATTTGGACATCAGAAACACAAGTTCTCGAACATCAAATTTCATTAATATACGCAGCGGAAAATACAAAAATTTCTATCGTTAAACATTTACATCAAAAGATCACTTTAGCTATCTATCTAAAGCTCTATTCCTGGATGCCAATCTCGAACAGGAGCCAGGTAGCTCTCTCCCGTCCATGCCAAGCACACCCTTAAAAATGTATAGCATACCTGTCAATCTAATATACATAAAAAAGTCAGCAATGCTGAGTGAGCTCTAGGTTTACAAGAAAAAACTCCAACATAAATACACGCCTTATCATTTTCAATATTCATAAAAACATTAACTGTGCACATCATCTTACTGAACTTGTTCGATAATTATACTTTAAATTTTACTTTACCATCCACTTTACTATTACATTACCTATACATTACTTTACTTTACTTTACTCTGCACCATTACGTTACCCATACGTTACTTTACCATTCGCTTTACATTACGTTACCCATACTTTACTTTACTTTACCATACACTTTACATCATCATTTGAACATAGCATGAAGCTTAGTTCCCATCGGGTGAGAATGCACAAAGCATGTATCCTATCAGGTGAGCACACCGAAGTGTAACTCCTATCTGGTAAGAATGCATGAAGCATAACTCCTATCAGTTGAGCACACCGAAGTGTAGCTCCTTTCGGGTAAGAATGCACGAAGCATATCTCCTATCAGTTGAGCACACCGAAGTGTAACTCCTATCGAGTGAGAATGCATGAAGCATATCTCCTATCAGTTGAGCACACCGAAGTGTAACTCCTATCGGGTGAGAATACACGAAGCATATCTCCTATTAGTTGAGCACACCGAAGTGTAACTCCTATTGGGTGAGAATGCACGAAGCATATCTTCTATCAGTTGAGCACACCAAAGTGTAGCTCCTATCGGGTGAGAATGCACAAAGCATATCTCCTATCAGGTGCTTGCAAGACTTCTTTAGCGCTTTAAGGTTTTCATAGTTGTGCTATACAGGGTAACAGGGTAACTTATTCTTTCGCGTTTCACATGTGAATTAACATCATTCTTTAACCTTTAACTATCATGATATATATAATATATCTACATACGTACTTTAATTCTTTAGCATTAAGTTCATCATTAAGTCATTATTAACGCACGTTTACGGGTAACATAACACGTAACAGTCTAGAGTTTTCGCGGGAGAACCCGCATTCACTCGAGAACTTCTCTTTCGCGCAAGAACTTCATCATTCGTGCGAGAACTTTTAATAGATAACCATTAGCCGCCAAAATCACATTTCGCGCGAGAACTTACCTCTCGCGCAATAACTTTTCTGCTGTACACAACGTGCTCTCCAAGTTATCGCTCCCTTAGCCCCTTTTTCGCCCAAAACATGCTATAACAGTTATAACCATCATTCTTTCACAAAACATTCGTTTAGGTATGCATATTAGCCCCAAAACATGATAAAACACGTAAAAGAGGGGTCTAGAACTCACCTAATGATATCCTTGCACACGAACAGCACAAAACCGAGAGTGTGCAATATCATTACATACGGTTCATACACGCTTAAATACATCAAATATCGACGAATACATATCTTAGACACCACCTAGCACAAACTTCTCTTTTCATAAGCACAACAGCAGGACTTTTCGCATGGAATAGAGAAGATTTGGTGCATGGGCATATCTATAGTGTCTATCTCTCCTCACAGTTGTTCTTGCGCGAGAACTTTTGTTTGCGCGAGAACCACCTCCACGCGAGAACTTGCTGACTCGCGCGAGAACACCACCTCTCGCGCGAGAACTTTTCCCTTCATCAAAAAACTTTCGGGGCGTTACATTGATACTTAGTATAATTCACTGAGTTATATCAAATCTTCCAAAGTAAATTCCTTATACTTCACATGTGTATGCTGAGAGCTCTTTGGTTGCATCAGCCTCTAAGTGTGATCCTTACATCTATATATCTATATGATACATATAAAGCATTTTATATGGATATATTTTTAATTTTTCATAAAGTGTAAGACATCTAAAAATATTTTTAAGCATTGAGTACAAGTGTTTAATGCAATAATTTCTAATTTACCCCCATTTAATAAATTCTCTTTACTAATACATTATTTAATACACATTAGATTATTTAATTTAATTCATTGAGTATTATTTATATATTATATTTTAAATTAATATTTAAATCTACATTTACTTTTTATATGCTTTATAACTAAATACAATTTTAATCAAATATTATTTTATTTAAGTACTTAATTTTAAACCATTATACTCTATATAACTTATACTCTCAGATTAAGTCAAATTTACACTTAATCTCCTAATAAATTAACAAAAAAATCTTCTATTTTCTTTTAACCAATTTAAAATATAGCACATTAACTTTAATAAAATTACCATTACATATTCACTATTCTTTTCTTTTGTTTTGAGGGTTCATTTTGTAACAGTATTTCCTTTTGTTATACTTTTTTTATCAACGTTTTACGTGTGAATTTTTTACAGATGGTTAATACTAACATATAAATCATCACAATTAGTATTTTCAAATTTTATAGTCCCGTGCATAACACGGGTCACTCTACTAGTATAATAAATATGTGTGTATATATATCTATATATATATATATGGAAAATTTACAGGATTAGCCATTTGACCAAATGTGTTTTCATTTACAAAATTATTTGACCAATCAGATGGTGCCATTTGGCCAAATATCTCCAATGGCGATACCAATGTATGTGGTATCGCCCAAATATCTCTAAAAAGAAAAAACAGGCATATCACTTTTGGGCGACACAACATGGTTTTATATTGCTAAAAAAGTTAAATATCTCTTTTATATATCGCTAATCGGTGATACGTATCGCCGGCAAAATTATGGTTTTTGTATCGCCGACGACCGATTCACATCGCCCGAAATATTTTTAGAAAATAAAATAATATATTAAATTTATAGAAAATACATAAAAAGTTAATAATATATATAATTTATAGAAAATTAAAAATATATGTATAATTTATAGAAAATTTATTAATGTATGTGATTTATAAAGAAGTGAGTATATGTAAATTAGTGATTAAACTAGTTCTTATAACTTGTAAAAATGAGTTGAGATGTAAGTAATTTTCAATATTTTATTAATTGATTTTATAATTAGTAAATGACTAACTACCCTAATTAATGAATACTTTTTGTGTATAAATTTTAAAGAAATTTTTGTTTCTCTCAATTCACAAACTTTTCATGAATCTTATTCTTCCAATCCCATACCTTCAAATATGTCTGAGAACGTTGTGATATGTAGAGGTGAAAGATGGAAGTTTAATAACGAAGTCGAAGAGTATGTACCTCTAAATGTTTGATTTAATAGACAAGTTGTGTCTTTACTAGTGAATATTACATTTCAAGAATTGAAAAAATCTTATCTTTAATATATTTGGTTTTCAAAAAGGTCACGTTTATGTTATAAAATGTTTACGTATACTCATTCAATTGACATATTGAATGATAACAATTGTTTATTTTTTATAAACCTTGTTGTTAATATCCAAATCATATTTTTACATTATATGTTAGAGAGTAGGATGATATTGGTAGTAGCTCAGTAATTAAAGAAAATCTTGTTTTTGAAAACAAAAATTTGGATTTAAATGATGATTTTGAAAAGGTTGAATTTTCAACTTTTATGGATCAAGGTTATGAGTATAAAGTTTCAGTTGAAAATTTTCGTTCATTACTTGAGTCTTTGACAGATCCTATTGATAATGAGCTTAAAAGTTACAAGTAAACATTTTCAAATGTGAAAGAAGGTCAATATTTTAATAATAAAGATGATCTTCAATTAGAACTAGGTAAAATGTGTGTTATTAAGTGTTTTGAACTAAAAGTGGAGCGATCATCAAAGAAAAATTTGAAGTATCATGTCTTAAAAGAAAATGATTTTATAGGCTATCGTCGTTGAGAACGACATAACAATTTGATCAGTATTATATAGATAAATTATGAAAATCGAAGTGTTTATGGGAGGTTTAATAATAGGACGTTTTATAAATAACAACTCCATAGAAGAGTTTATTTGGTGTTGAAAAAAAAGAATTGAATGAGTATTTATAATTTCTAATCCGGTTGGTTCATGTTTTACTAAAAAAATTTAGTCAAAGATTGCCTGCATTGATACACCGGCGATACGATTAGACAGCTGTATCGCTGGACACGTGTTTGGTAATCTATGGAGCACACACTTATCTAGGCGATACATGGGCGATACAATTAGACAGGTATATTGCCCCACCTAACCCATGCTACTTGGTTGAATCTTAAACGAAACACGCTAAACGAGGCTATAACCTAGCGATACGATAAGACAGGAATATCGCCCCACCTCACCCCATGCCACTTGGCCAAATCTGATTCGAAACACTGAACGAGGCGATACTCTAGCGATATGATTTGACCTCTGTATCGCTAGGTACAAATTCCAAAGAATCTCTTAATTTTCTAGGATGATTACACGTATAACGAGGCGATACATCAGAGATATGATTTGATCGACGTATCTCTAGAGTTAATTTCGTATATATATATATATATTTATATGTGTGTGCATATATATATATATATATATATATATATATATATATATATATATATATATATATATATATATACTTGTTCATTCCTAAGCGATATTAGAGCGATACGAAGGATTAAAGCGTTAATATTGAAGATTGTCAAGAAATAAAAGAAGATTTTAAAAGTATGGATACACAAGTAAGTGGCATTACATTTTTTATACATTTTTAGAGTATTTATATGATATGTAATGATAAATAATATATTTGCGTAAGTATATTTCAAAGGTCACGTTTGCATTAGAATAAACCTTAGCGTGATTAAAAATATTTTGTTACACTTACGAAATCACCCAAATCAATTGGAAATATTTAATTCAACATGTTTTAAATACCGGTTATTATACAAGTGCATTGATAACGATCCAGAAGTGGTACATGTAATGTTACAAAATTAGAATCCTTGTGAAAACCTAGAAATGGGTTTAAAGTTTTTAGTTAAAGACAGTGAGTTAACATTTGGGCCAAAAGAATTCTATCTAATAAGTGGTTTAAGTTTGAAGACTCTACAAAAAAAAATTAATTTTTCAGATCCAACTTATTTCATAGAGAGAGTATTTGGTAAATATGGTGTTATTAAACCGTCATTGAAAAATTTAAAAACTATTTTTGAAACAAAAATTGAGTTTTCAGATGATATGGAGGTCGTTCTTGTTTGTTTGTTATTACTACTTGAGCAAGGATGTTGGGTGTTAGAAGGAAAGAACTTTTTAAATAATAATTTTTTAAATTTAGTTAAAGATTTTCAAGCTTGGAATGATTACCCATGGGGTTTTATTATATGACAACGCACGTATCCAGATATTCATGATGCGTTAGTAAAAAATCAAAGAGCTCGACGCAAGGGTGATTCGAAGTTAAACTACTTGTTGAAAGGATTTATATGGTCATTTAAGGTAACTATTATTTATTAAAAATATTATTTTAAATTATTTAATTTTATAATTTAATTTACTGTTTACTTTATCTTGTAGATGTGGATCTTTGAAATATTTCTTGAATTTCGTATATATAAAAAGTTTACGTGGATATCTACCAAGAAGCATTGCATGGCCTCGTTCTGAAAATGTAACATAACGAAATTTAGCTATTGTTAGCCCTTGTGGAACGGTAAGTATTTTACTATTAACCATTTTTAAATACAAGTTATTTAAATGAATTATTTTTTAATATTTAGACTGCATTATATCCGGTGAATATAATTCCAACTGAACTGGAATTACACGAGCCTTATTATAGGAGTAGTTGCTTCTTTTAAGGAGGAAATCCGGTAAACAAACAATTTCCTTCAGCTACAAATAACTTGGTTGAGAGTCCGCTTGAGTCTCGGTACGAGTACATTAAAATTCAAATATGGTATCTAAGGATTTTTTAAAACAACTGCACGACCGTATAATGGTAATATTTGAATATATTTATTTCATTTTATTGTTAATATTTATTTTAAATATAATTACTAATTATATTAATTTTTTTAGGCTTTGAAAAAAAATATAATCGTGTGGACATGGCGAATTTAGAAGAAATTATCTCTCGAGTTGTTGTAACTAATTTAATTATTCATAATTAAACTCGAGTTGTACGCAAGTATCGATTAACAATTATATTAATCGTAGGAAAATATTTTAAAACACAAAGGTCTAGAAGCTTCAAACGCGTATGATTATATGGAAACTGCTTGTCAACGATTTTCAAATGCTGATCCGCTAACACCATGTGTTAATCTTTCTACTATTCAGAAGGTGATAATTTTATAAAATATAGATTTAATAATTTTGTTTTATTCTAATAATTATTAAATAATGTTTAATAAATTTTAAAATATTATAACCGACCCTCCGAGTGGGCGGCAGGTCTGCCACTCAGGAGTCTGTTAGGCATGTACATACTCATGTACAACCTTATTAAATAATGTTTAATCTTTCAACTCATAGTCCATATATACACATTCTTCAACAAAAGAATACAAATAGTATAACCGACCCTCCGTGAGACAGCGGGGGTTCATGGGCGGCAGCCCCTGATGGCGGGGTTCTAGGGGTAGCAGCCCTAGTGGGATCCAAAGGGCAACGCCCCTGGCTGGGGCGGGGCTGGCCATAAAAAATTCTATTTTCTTAAAGACTTTATATAGCATAATTTGTTATAGAAAATTCTATTTTCTTGTTAAAACCTCTTGAAATCTTTGCCGTAAAAATCATATATATATAGTATGAATATCACCCCTAAAACATTGAAAACGTGTAAATAAGGGGGATCTAGAACTCACCTAGTCAGTAAGCAACTTCACATCTAAGTTTTCTAAGCTAGGATCGTGGGACAGGGTCTGCATATAAGTTACGCACGAATAGGTTATTTTCTACACAGTTTTAGCAGTTTCGCACGTAGTTTCGCTGCGAGTTTCGTATGGCAGTTTCGCTGCGAGTTTTGCATGGCAGTTTCACTGCCAAAATCGCCCAACTTTCGTTGGAATTTCCTAGATTCGCTAAATCTACTGGTCTGCCTATGCACTTGTGAAATTACCAGTGAAACTATAGTTTTGCTGTAAGGAGATTGTCTTAGTTTCGTAGCAAGAACTCACAGTTTCGCAGGAAGAACTGGCAGTTTCGCTGGACGTATAAAAATGACGAACCAGCTTGTTTTTAACCCAAAATCTCAACTTTTTATGTCCAAACCCTTAGTTTTTCATCCATGAAACTATATCTAAGCTTTTTTATATGATTTCATACGTAAAAAATGTGACCTTTATGTGATTTTTTGCAACTTTTCAAGATCCAAAACTCTAGAATGCGGATCTGTTCTAAAGAGGTGTTTGGACGGTGATTCTTACCTGGATTTCTTGCTCTTTCCTTGATGTTTGATGCACCAATACTCAGATCTTCAATCCTTGAGTCAATGAAACTTCAAATCTTTTATTTTTCTCCACTTTCTCTCTCTTTCTTTAGAATGTTGGTGGCTTGGGTTGCAAGTAGGGAAGAATGTGCCTGATTATGGGTGTTTAATCGGTGGTTATTGTAACACTCGAAAGTTTTTTTAAAATAAAGGAAAAGAAAGGTATCTTGAAAGAAAAGAATAATGACAAAAGAAGAAGTTGCAAAAGTGGAGGGGCTAAAGTGTACAAAAGGACAAACATTATTATTTTATGTTTAAAGTGGGCATGACCGCCCACTACAATGCTGCACCAACTGCTTCTACTGCTAGAAAGAAGAAAAGCAGAGTTTCCATCGGTTCTAGAGAGAAGAAGAAGAAGATTCGGCTTGAAGGTGTGTATTTTCTTGTGTTATTGGTTCGGTTTCAGCTGAATTTTCAGCTTGTGAACCGATTCTTATGTGTTCTTTGTGCTTGGTTTTGTGTTTTGGTGTGTTTAGGCATTTGAACTCCAGGTTGCTCTCTGGTTTGGTGGAGTTTTACTCAAAAGCAGTAGAGGTGAGTTTTAGGTCTCCTCTTTTAAATGTTTTCTGCTTATTTGGGGGCTAGTTTGCATATTTGACTGATGTTTTCGAAACAAGTTATGATTTTCATGTGTGGTGCGAACGATGTTGATGTTATGGTTATGATATGTGCTTCTCTTGTTGATCGTTTAAATTTTATCATGTTCTAAGTATTAGACTGATAGATCTAAGTTGTGTTCATGTTAAAATGATGATTGGGACTGGTAATGGCATAAGATGAATTTCAGGTTAGTTTTTATGTTCCTCCGCATTTAATAGAAAGTGTTTTGTTCATGCTCATTTGCTAAGTCTTCCTGCGCATTTACTAAGTGATCATCCGCATTTGTTTTGTTCATGCGCATTTGCTAAGTCTTCCTGCGTATTTACTAAGTGATCATTCACATTTGTTTTGTTCATGCGTATATGCTAAGTCTTCCTACGCATTTACTAAGGGATCATCCGCATTTGTTTTATTCATGCGCATTTACTAAGTCTTCATGCGCATTTGCTACAGTGTCCATGTGTATTTCCTTAGTCATCCTCATTCGGTTCATGCGCATTTCCTGACACTTAGCAAATTTCCTGAGAATGTTCATCTGCATTTGTTCATCCGCATTTGTTGTGCTCATCCGCATTTGTCTAAGTTCATCCGCATTTGTCTTTAGACTTGGGATTTTCTGGAAATTTTGGGAGTAGAATTTAAGTATGGAGCACTTCTGTGACAACTCATCCAAAACTCACACGATTTCGATTTCCTTGTGCCAATGCAGTAGACCAGTGATGGAACACTCACCATGTAACGCAATTTTCGGGACGAAAATTCTTTCAACATGGGGATAATGTGACATCCGGTAATTTTCCGTTACCAAACTCCGTTTGTTCCGTTAAGTCTTGCATACACGTGTCGGGAGCACACACTAGTTGTCGTTGAACGTTGGTGACTGAATAATAATTAATAATGTTAAACAATAATTTCTATGTTGATTATTGGTTGTGATTATGTGATTTAAATGTTTATTGTGAATTTTATCGCATAACGTGGAAACGTGTGTATTTAATTCGTATATTTTGTATCTAATAAAGATAAAATATATAATTGTCATTGTTAGTTTATATGCTTATTATTATAGTTAAAAACCTTTTTTTAAAAAAAAAGAGTTTAAAAGCTTAAGTTTAATAAAATGTAAAACAATAGGGGTTTAAAAGGTAAATGTGATTAATAAAAAAAAAACATAACCCTAGCCCCCACCCATACCCTTCGGCCGCGATCAAGCTTCCAAACACACACACTTCGAAATCGATCAAGAACAAGCAAGAAACCATCGGATTTGGTCGACTTCAAGTTATACAACGCGTTAGAATCATCAATTGCAAGCCATTACACGTTTAAAGGTTAGATTTTTGTATGTTTTTGATGAGTCTTCATGTTGGCCGAATGTTTCATGCGAAAACTGCAAATTGGTGGTTGATTGATGCTTGTTTGTTGTTGTTAATGTGTTTACTAGATGATTACATGTTAATTAACGTCAAGTATGCAATAAAGGTTGGATTTTTACAAGTTTTTATGGAAATTACATTAGGGCCGAAACCCTAATTCGAAACTTGCAATTGTGGATCGATTTGTTGATGTTGGTTAGTGTTATGATGTTAGTTGGATTGTATATATGCTAGTTAACGTCGATTATGCAAGAAAGCTACGATTTTGATACATTGTTCATAGGTTACTAATAATAGTAACTTTATTTTGCATGAATTGATGATTGGATGATGTATGAATGTTATGGATGTGTTTGTGATGATGATTAGATGCTAGGTTGATGATATGAACAATTGAAAATCAAGAAGATGTGTTATAGTTCATACATTGCTAAAAATAGTAACTTTTGGTGTTGAATGTTGATGAATCATGATGATTAAGTGTTGTTGATCATGTTTAGATGTTGTCATGGACTTGAATTGGTATATAATTGATGAATTCATGAATGTAGTGTGAGTTTGATGAATTTGGGATGAACTTTCCCAAAAGGGAAACTTTATTTGTGCAAATCCTTGAATTGGATGATTTGAGCATGTTTGGGATATTAGGATCATGCTAGTGTATTCATGGATGATTTCTAAGGTGATTAAATGTGTTGTTTGTGTTGTATGAATGTTTAGTTGGATAGTTATCTGATTTGGCCTGTTTGTGGGAATTCATGGTAATGGGTCATATGGGTATGTTAGGACTATTGTTGGGTTGTATGTTGATCATGTATGATATGCTGTTGTGTTAGTATTAACGAGTTATCACCTATAATGTCACCAACGGGTCAAACGGGTCAACTGGGTCAAATGTGTCTTGTATTAAAAAAAACCTTGAGTTCTTTGGTTTGTAGAGCACTTAGGGTTTCATATTGATTCTGTGTACACGTACTTATGTACTCTTGTGTTCTAGGTGACCTTTGAAGGTTGTCTTTCCCTCTTTCTTTCAAGTTAAGCTCTAAGTTAATTCTTGCGCGTACTAGGTGAGTTCTTGCCCCACTCATTTTACATCATCTCTTTTGGGGAGATAGCATACTGTTGATCACAAACGCTTTTATATATGAGTGTGTATAATATTGATATAGTGCTGTTTACCATGGAAAGTCCTCACACTTTCGGATTGTTAATATTGAATAGCGGGGAAATCTTGGGTAGTACTACTGGGTCTGACGAGCCCCACCTGTGCGACTCGAGGTCAAACGGGTGCAATTTTGTCCTAACACATATTCGTCACGACACGGTAAGTCGTGACGGGAGGCAACAAACGTAACACAGTCAGCTTCGATCGCGAAATCACTATGATTAATATTTTTATGTTAATAGACTAGCTATCTATTGCAATACACTACTTATGCTCTGGAAACTGTTGATTGGTTTATATTTTAACGCAAACTCTTGAACTCACCAACCATGTGTTGACTTGTTTAGTATGCTATTCTCAGGTTAAGGTTGCCAGTTGCCTAGGAGCACGCACACCAGCATCGTTGAGTTGTCTACATTGTTTGTTTACACATTTGGGTTTATTTTCCTATTAAGCATTTGTGTTTGGGGCGCGTATGTTTTGCGCATTCTCTTTACATACTACTTGTTTTGGGTTTTCTGTTTTAAAAACGCTTCCGCAGTATTTTAAACGTTAACTCTGGTTTTGTTTGTTAATCATATAAAGTCGTTCTTGGTAACTAATGACTGAGATCCTGGTATGTCACGCGCCTCGCGGTAAAACCCCGCTCGCGGATTTTGAGGGTGTGACAGATTGGTATCAGAGCCATTGGTTATAGGGAACTAGGTTGCATACACACACTAGACTATAACCGCACAGTTGTTAGTTACTTATCGCTTACTCTCCTTACTGTATACTCATTGGCATACGCAACACGTACTTCGCAGCATGGCATCGACGTCCAGGAATTTAGGCAAGAGACCTGCACGATCTGAGTCACCTCCTACTTCTCCCGTACCGGATAGGGGATTTAACTGGCCTTGACATCCTTATCCTCCTAGTGAGATAGACTGGGATCAGCCTTTCATACCTCCTGAGCTCGATCCTCCGCGTAACTGGGATTTTTACCCCACTTACATAAACCGTATGGCTTATAGAGAACGCGTACCACCTGTAGCACCTACACGACCTAGGACTAGGTGATCAACCGCCTCTACTTTGCCTACACTTCCTACTTTGAGCATCCCTCTGGAGCAGGCATTTGCAGCCCTAGTAGCCACACTAGACACAGAGCGACAGCGGATTAGAGGACTCACTGATGAGAACTCTGCATTACGATCTGAGATGCGTCAGCTGCGTTACCAGGTAGATACGCTTCAGGAGCGACTTTCGATGGCCATTGGTGGACATCATACGCTGGCAGGCAACGTGGTAACACTTAGTGAGCGCATGGACGCACAAGATCACCATAACATAGTGATCGATGATAGGTTTGCTGATTTAGAGGCACAGCTAGTAGCACTTCAGATTGCTGAAGCCCCTGCACCTTTGGTGGATCCTGATGAGGAAGACTCGGAAGAGGACCCCCACCATGTACCTACAAGTCTTTCATGGACTATAAACCTCATACCTACAGCGGGACGGAAGGAGCTGTAGGGCTTGTAAGGTGGTTTGAGAAGACAGAGTCTGTCTTTGCGAAATGCAACTGCCCGCCTGCTGATCAGGTGAAGTATGCCATCGGGACATTGGAAGGCGCAGCACTTTCCTGGTGGAATGCTCAGGTACAAATGCTGGGTCAAGCCGTGGCCAATGAACTACCTTGGGATGAATTCAAAGAAATCATGACTGAAGAATACTGCCCCCGAAATGAAGTGCAGAAACTGGAGATTGAGTTCTGGCAACTCAAAATGCAAGGCTCAGAAATTGAAGCCTACACGACTCGTACTCATGAGTTAGCCACTTTATGCCCAGGGATGGTGAATGAAATGCACAAGAGGGTGGAGCATTATATACGGGGATTGGTGCCTGAAATTCAAAGTATGGTAACTGCTTCTAACCCCACTACCATACAACAAGCTATCCGAACCGCCCACAGGCTGACTGACCAGGCAGTTGAGCAAGGTCGGTTACCTAAACGGGGTGCGGTGGCAAGCGTGCCCGACCAGAAACGCAAGTGGGATGGTTCAGGCAACAAGGGATCGTCATCCAGCAGCCAATCTCAACCCCAACAACAGCAGCAAAGTCAGCAACAGCAACGGAAGTTTGATAACAACCGAAGCTTCAACCAGACGACTCCCTCAAATCAAGGACCCGGCGGGTATGGTGGAAGACTGCCGAAGTGCAACCGGTGTAACTACCACCATGTGGGTCGATGTGATAACTACAAGTGTCAACGATGTGGGAAGATTGGTCATGCAGCCAAAGACTGTCGGGGTGAACTGATGAAGAAGCCACAACAATCACAAGAAACTTCGAAAGGTTGTTTTGAGTGTGGAAAAGAAGGCCATTACAGACGCACTTGTCCCCAGCTTAAGAGGAATGGTAATGGTAACAACAACAATAGGAACAACAACAATAATAACAATGGCAACAACAATAACAACAACAATGGTAATGGCAACAACAATGGTGGAAACAATAATGGAGCCAAAGGAAGAGCCTTCGTCATTGGCTCAGGTGAGGCTCTAAACGATCCTACAACAGTAACTGGTAAATTTTCGGTTAATGGTTGTTTTGCTACTGTATTATTCGATACCGGAGCCGATAGAAGTTTCGTGTCCACTAGGTTCTGTAGTCTTTTAAGTGATATGCCCTCAGCCTTAGAATCTAAATACACCGTGGAGTTAGCTAACGGCACACAGATTCACGTAACGCATATTCTTAGAGACTGCAAGATAGAGCTTGCTGGTCATACATTCACTATAGATCTCATGCCTGTTACGTTAGGAAGCTTTGATGTGGTAGTAGGCATGGATTGGCTTTCCGATAAACAAGCAGAAGTCATATGCCACGAGAAGATCATACGGATTCCCCTTGGTGAAGAAGTCCTTACGGTCAGAGGTGATAGGAGTGGTGCGGTGATAGGCATCATCTCGTTTATGAAGGCACAAAAGTTGTTACGAAAGGGTCGACTAGCCATATTAGCACTCGTCACAGATAAACAGACTGGGGAAAAGAAGATAAGGATATCCCCGTAGTTCGTGAGTTTCTCGAGGTGTTTCCGGAAGACCTTCCTGGATTACCGCCTCATCGTCAAGTTGAATTCAGATTGAGTTGACTCCAGGAGCCGCTCCAATTGCGAGAGCACCGTACCGATTAGCTCCGAACGAACTGCAGGAATTATCCGCTCAACTACAAGAGTTGTTGGATAAAGGGTTCATCCGACCGAGTTCGTCGCCCTGGGGAGCGCCAGTTCTATTTGTGAAGAAGAAGGATGGTACATTTCGAATGTGCATTGACTATAGGGAACTGAACAAGGTTACTATCAAGAATAGATATCCGTTACCTCGTATCGATGATTTGTTTGATCAACTACAAGGATCAAGCTATTACTCTAAGATTGATCTGAGGTCTGGGTATCATCAGCTGAGAGTTCGAGAAGAGGACATCTCGAAGACTGCTTTCCGTACACGATATGGTCACTATGAATTTTTGGTCATGCCATTTGGGTTGACGAATGCACCAGCAGTATTCATGGACCTCATGAATCGCGTGTGCAAACCCTATCTTGATCAGTTTGTTATCGTCTTTATTGATGACATACTGATATACTCAAGGACCGAGGAAGAACATGAGAAGCACTTACGTTTAATCTTAGAATTACTTAGAAAGGAAAACTGTACGCAAAGTTTTCTAAGTGTGATTTCTGGATACGTGAGGTACAATTCTTGGGTCATATTGTCAACGAGAAGGGAATACATGTTGATCCTGCTAAGATTGAAGCGATAAAGATTGGTCTGTTCCTAAGACCCCAAGTGAGATACGACAATTCCTTGGATTAGCGGGATATTATCGACGATTCATTGAAGGATTCTCTAAGATTGCACAACCTCTCACAGCCTTGACTCACAAGGGAACGACGTACAAATGGGGTGAGAGTCAGGAATCTGCTTTTCAGTTGCTGAAACATAAATTGTGTAGCGCACCAATATTAGCGTTACCGGATGGTAGTGATGACTTCGTAGTCTACTGCGATGCGTCTATTCAAGGACTTGGATGTGTCTTGATGCAGCGGGATAAAGTGATAGCTTACGCCTCTAGACAATTGAAGATTCATGAGAAGAACTATACCACCCATGACTTGGAACTGGGTGCGGTAGTTTTTGCCTTAAAAATCTGGAGACATTACTTGTACGGTACCAAATGCACCATCTACACCGATCACAAGAGTCTTCAGCACATCTTTGAGCAAAAGGAGTTGAACATGAGGCAAAGACGCTGGGTGGAATTGTTAAACGACTATGATTGTGCTATTAAGTACCATCCGGGGAAAGCAAATGTAGTTGCTGATGCGTTGAGTAGAAAAGAGACTGCTAAACCTCGACGTGTGCGAGCTCTGCAACTAACGATTAGTACGCAATTACCTGAAAAATCCGTGATGCTCAAACTGAAGCTCTGAAGGTAGAAAACATGAGTTTAGAAGGGTTACGAGGAATGGAAAAGCAATTAGAAGTAAAAGCGGATGGGATTCGTTACTTCATGGATAGACTATGGGTACCTCTACATGGAAATCTGAGAGATTTGGTCATGAGTGAGGCTCATAAGTCCAAGTATTCTATACATCCTGGATCTGACAAGATGTACCACGATTTGAAGGCGCACTATTGGTGGCCTAACATGAAAGCAGATGTAGCTACTTATGTGAGTAAGTGTCTGACCTGCTCGAAGGTTAAAGTGGAGTATCAGAAACCATCTGGTCTGCTACAACAACCCGAGATCCCTATGTGGAAGTGGGATCAAATATCAATGGATTTTATTACTAAGTTACCTCGCACTTCTACGGGTTGTGATACAATATGGGTTATCGTGGACCGATTAACAAAATCTGCTCATTTCCTAGCGATAAAGGAAACAGATAAGATGGAGAAGTTAACCCGACTTTATCTGAAGGAGATTGTTTCGAGGCATGGAGTACCATCTCAATTATTTCTGATCGCGATTCTCGTTTCACATCACACTTCTGGCAGTCGTTGCAGAAAGCTTTAGGTACGCGATTGGATATGAGTACTGCTTATCATCCACAGACTGATGGTCAAAGCGAGCGTACTATACAGACTTTGGAGGACATGTTACGTGCTTGTGTGATTGACTTCGGGAATAACTGGGAAGTTCACCTACCATTGGTGGAATTTTTTACAATAACAGTTATCACACTAGTATAAAGGCAGCACCTTTTGAAGCTTTATATGGGAGAAAGTGTAGATCGCCAGTTTGCTGGGCTGAAATTGGTGATAGTCAATTAACGGGTCCCGAGTTAGTACACGAGACAACTGAGAAGATTGTTCAGATAAGAAACCGCATGGCCGCAGCGCGAGACAGACAGAAAAGCTATGCTGACAAACGACGAAAACCTTTGGAATTTCAGACAGGTGACAAAGTTTTATTAAAAGTCTCACCGTGGAAAGGCGTAGTTCGGTTTGGTAAGCGAGGAAAGCTAAATCCGAGATACGTTGGACCATTTGAGATAGTGGAAAGAATTGGCCCAGTGGCTTATCGACTAGCCTTACCTGATTCATTGAGTGGAATCCATGATGTATTCCATGTTTCAAACCTAAAGAAATGTTTAACGGATGAAACGATGGTCGTACCACTGGAAGAAGTTCAAGTAGATGAACAACTACGCTTCATTGAGGAACCGGTCGAGGTGATGGATCGTGAGGTGAAAACGCTTAAGCAAAGCAAGATACCCATCGTCAAAGTTCGTTGGAACTCGAGATGTGGACCAGAATTCACGTGGGAACGTGAAGACCAAATGAAGCTTAAGTATCCTCAGCTATTCGAAAGGACGATGCCAGCCGGCGAAGGTATTGATTAAATTTCGGGACGAAATTTCTTTCAAAATGGGGATGATGTGACAACTCATCCAAAACTCACACGATTTCGATTTCCTTGTGCCAATGCAGTAGACCAGTGATGGAACACTCACCATGTAACGCAATTTTCGGGACGAAATTTCTTTCAACATGGGGATGATGTGACAACTCATCCAAAACTCACACGATTTCAATTTCCTTGTGCCAATACAGTAGACCCGTGATGGAACACTCACCATGTAACGCAATTTTCGGGACGAAAATTCTTTCAACATGGGGATAATGTGACATCCGGTAATTTTCCGTTACCAAACTCCGTTTGTTCCGTTAAGTCTTGCATACACGTGTCGGGAGCACACACTAGTTGTCGTTGAACGTTGGTGACTGAATAATAATTAATAATGTTAAACAATAATTTCTATGTTGATTATTGGTTGTGATTATGTGATTTAAATGTTTATTGTGAATTTTATCGCATAACGTGGAAACGTGTGTATTTAATTCGTATATTTTGTATCTAATAAAGATAAAATATATAATTGTCATTGTTAGTTTATATGCTTATTATTGTAGTTAAAAACCTTTTTTTTAAAAAAAAAAAAGTTTAAAAGCTTAAGTTTAATAAAATGTAAAACAATAGGGGTTTAAAAGGTAAATGTGATTAATAAAAAAAAAAAACATAACCCTAGCCCCCACCCATACCCTTCGGCCGCGATCAAGCTTCCAAACACACACACACTTCGAAATCGATCAAGAACAAGCAAGAAACCATCGGATTTGGTCGACTTCAAGTTATACAACGCGTTAGAATCATCAATTGCAAGCCATTACACGTTTAAAGGTTAGATTTTTGTATGTTTTTGATGAGTCTTCATGTTGGCCGAATGTTTCATGCGAAAACTGCAAATTGGTGGTTGATTGATGCTTGTTTGTTGTTGTTAATGTGTTTACTAGATAGATTACATGTTAATTAACGTCAAGTATGCAATAAAGGTTGGATTTTTACAAGTTTTTATGGAAATTACATTAGGGCCGAAACCCTAATTCGAAACTTGCAATTGTGGATCGATTTGTTGATGTTGGTTAGTGTTATGATGTTAGTTGGATTGTATATATGCTAGTTAACGTCGATTATGCAAGAAAGCTACGATTTTGATACATTGTTCATAGGTTACTAATAATAGTAACTTTATTTTGCATGAATTGATGATTGGATGATGTATGAATGTTATGGATGTGTTTGTGATGATGATTAGATGCTAGGTTGATGATATGAACAATTGAAAATCAAGAAGATGTGTTATAGTTCATACATTGCTAAAAATAGTAACTTTTGGTGTTGAATGTTGATGAATCATGATGATTAAGTGTTGTTGATCATGTTTAGATGTTGTCATGGACTTGAATTGGTATATAATTGATGAATTCATGAATGTAGTGTGAGTTTGATGAATTTGGGATGAACTTTCCCAAAAGGGAAACTTTATTTGTGCAAATCCTTGAATTGGATGATTTGAGCATGTTTGGGATATTAGGATCATGCTAGTGTATTCATGGATGATTTCTAAGGTGATTAAATGTGTTGTTTGTGTTGTATGAATGTTTAGTTGGATAGTTATCTGATTTGGCCTGTTTGTGGGAATTCATGGTAATGGGTCATATGGGTATGTTAGGACTATTGTTGGGTTGTTTGTTGATCATGTATGATATGCTGTTGTGTTAGTATTAACGAGTTATCACCTATAATGTCACCAACGGGTCAAACGGGTCAACTGGGTCAAATGTGTCTTGTATTCAAAAAAAACCTTGAGTTCTTTGGTTTGTAGAGCACTTAGGGTTTCATATTGATTCTGTGTACACGTACTTATGTACTCTTGTGTTCTAGGTGACCTTTGAAGGTTGTCTTTCCCTCTTTCTTTCAAGTTAAGCTCTAAGTTAATTCTTGCGCGTACTAGGTGAGTTCTTGCCCCACTCATTTTACATCATCTCTTTTGGGGGAGATAGCATACTGTTGATCACAAACGCTTTTATATATGAGTGTGTATAATATTGATATAGTGCTGTTTACCATGGAAAGTCCTCACACTTTCGGATTGTTAATATTGAATAGCGGGGAAATCTTGGGTAGTACTACTGGGTCTGACGAGCCCTACCTGTGCGACTCGAGGTCAAACGGGTGCAATTTTGTCCTAACACATATTCGTCACGACACGGTAAGTCGTGACGGGAGGCAACAAATGTAACACAGTCAGCTTCGATCGCGAAATCACTATGATTAATATTTTTATGTTAATAGACTAGCTATCTATTGCAATACACTACTTATGCTCTGGAAACTGTTGATTGGTTTATATTTTAACGCAAACTCTTGAACTCACCAACCATGTGTTGACTTGTTTAGTATGCTATTCTCAGGTTAAGGTTGCCAGTTGCCTAGGAGCACGCACACCAGCATCGTTGAGTTGTCTACATTGTTTGTTTACATATTTGGGTTTATTTTCCTATTAAGCATTTGTGTTTGGGCGCGTATGTTTTGCGCATTCTCTTTACATACTACTTGTTTTGGGTTTTCTGTTTTAAAAACGCTTCCGCAGTATTTTAAACGTTAACTCTGGTTTTGTTTGTTAATCATATAGAGTCGTTCTTGGTAACTAATGACTGAGATCCTGGTATGTCATGCGCCTCGCGGTAAAACCCCGCTCGCGGATTTTGAGGGTGTGACAACTTCTGTATAAGGAAAGATTATTCTTGTTTAAAGATTATTATACTTGGTTCTTTCTTATGTGCTGCTTTTTTATGTCTATAATATTTTCATGTTATGTGTTTATGTAATGTGAATCTTAATAAGTATTATCCTTAACAAGTGGACACGAAAGAATAAAAGAAGAACAGTGATACTTAATGAATGTTACCCCGGGCCCATACAATGAATGAAAAGCCTTGCAAGCACAATGAATGAAGGTGCACGACCTTGTTGTCGTTAGCTCAACTGATGTGCGGCTGTATAGCCCATGAGGATGCACATCTGGGGTCAATCCTAGGGATTGACCAATGAATGAATGGGATCCTAGTTTATAAGCGGGCTTCGTGCCTAGAAGTGTGGATCAACTGTCGATGGGTTAGCTACCATGATGAACGTTTGCCGACAAGGGTTTGGCATCTATTGCCAACCAACAATGTAGGCTCTTGCTTTGTGTAATCCTAGTTAATGAAAGAGAAAGATAATGAAAGAAAGAAAGATAATGAATCACTTTATGATGATTATATATATTGATGAATGATCACCAAATGAAGTTACAAAGTGTATTTTTCTATATTATTAAACTAGAACTCACTCAGCAACGCTGACTTTTTATATGCATATCAGTTAGCAGGTAAGGATGTTCCTGAGGATGGCATGCGGGTGAGGCTACTTGGCGGGCAAAGACTGGCATCCATTCGTACAGGATGATTTTTGTTGTTTTGTAATACCATTGAATGATTTTTTTTGATAACTTAATCTGCTGTGATGTTTTTATGAAATGTATTTATCTTATATGAAAAATGCTGTGATTGTCCAACTGTGAGGTCTCCGGGAATGGGGCCTTACAAGTTGGTATCAGAGCCAAAGTTTAAGAGAAATAGGTAAATATTTTCAAAACCTAAACTTAAACTGAGAATAGGACCGAATGGTAGGATGCCAGCCCAAGTAGCTACGTGCCATCAGGTAATCTTTCATAAGTAACCAGTATTACGTGTGTGCACTATTTGATTTATGTGCTTAGTAGATTTGGACACTGATGTAGTTTGGATAGAGAATGCTTGGGGGATGAAGAGTAAAGTAAGTGGCTAATCACAACTGGCCACTGTAATTAGGGACTTACTATACTTGACATAATCTGAGCTATTACCTTGAATGATCTTGTTAGTGCTTGAATCTTATAGGAGGTAGATCTTGTGGCGGGTAGGAAACCTGGGAAGGCAACCCGAGGCGGTACTCGTGGCGGGCGTACTACTGGGCCATGTGTCACCCAAAGCAAAGCTACGGCTCTCGAGACAGTTCATGAGGACACGAATACTTATAGCCACCAAGAGGGTGAAGGATCAGCCACCCTCAAGTCTACGGTAAAGGAAGCTATTGCTAACGAAGTCTACAACGTCATGCAGAACGTGTTACCTTCAGTGGTGACTGAGGTATTGAAGGCAATAAAGGATGGTGAAAAGACCAAAGGTATAAAGGAGAAGGAGAAAGCTGATGAAGGGCCATCTAGTCCCAAGGTGGTAATCCCTGATGATAATAGCGAGGGGGAGAAGGAGACCACTAAGGGGTGCACCTATGGGGAGTTTCAGAGGTGCAAACCCCCGACCTTTGATGGTAACGGCAATGCTACTGCTGCTCATCATTGGGTTCGAGAGATGGAGGCAGTCCTTGACATCAGTGAGTGTAGGGAGGATCAAAAGGTGAAGTTTGCCTCCTATCCTTTTATTGGCTCGGCATTATGTTGGTGGGACAACATTGTCCAAGCTGAGGGGAAACGGTCTGTTGCAAGGATGAGGTGGTCGGATTTGAAGGAACTGGTACTGGAGGAGTATTGTCCACATCGGGAGTTGGACAAAATTAAGAAGGAGTTCTTGCACTTAGAGGCTGGAAACATGACTCATCAAGAGTATACCTCCAAGTTCAATGAGCTTGCAAGACTCGTACCGGACCTAGTAACCCCAAAGTCCAAGAAAATCAAGAGATACATGCAGGGTCTACCCGTGGATATCAGGAGGAACATGATAGCTGATAGACTAAGTACTTTCAGGTCTGCAGTAGATTTGGCCGGAAGGTTGTATGATGATAGGTATCCGGTGCCAATTCAGAGGAAGATTGAAAAGAGTTGGAACAAGAACGGTAATGGGAAGCGATTCAGGGTTGACCATTATGGGATCGGGGAAAAGAAAATGAGGATTGATGATCGCCTCCCATGATCGAGTAAAGGGGGTAGCAGGAGGGAATGTAAGAAGTGTGGTAAGGTTTACTTGGGTAAATGTAGAGTGGGGACGAACCGGTGTTTTAAGTGTGGAGGCGAAGGCCACTATGCTAGAGAGTGCAGGGTACCACGATGTTATCGGTGTGGCTAGGTAGGCCACTCGGGCCGAGATTGCAAGAAGGGTGGAGCAGGGAGCTCAAGGACTCAGACTATGGGCGAGAAAGGGAGGAGTGAGAACACCAAAGCCAAGGCAAGGACATTCAACATGACCGGGGAAGAATCCAGAGTGGACCCTGAAGTAGTTTCAGGTATGTTTTTGGTAAACCAACTGTATGCTTCTGTGCTCTTTGATTCGGTGCTAGTAGAAGTTTTGTATCTTCTACCTTCTGTCATGAAATGCATGGTAAGAGTAAGAAGATAGACGTACCCGTCTATATAGAGACAACGATAGGAAAGTTTACCAAAGTGACTGATGTGATAGACGATTGTCTCGTAGAGTTGGACGGTCGTAAGTTTCCTGCTATATTGTACGTGATGGCCCTAGGAGGTTTTAATGTGGTGTTAGGGATGGATTGGTTGGCGACCTATGAAGCAAACATCATGTGCCGAAAGAAGACGATTTGTCTAATTGCGCCCGATGGCAGTTTGGTTACGATACATGGAGACAAGGAGTGCATTACACCACGAGTAATCTCGATGATCACGACCGAGAAGTTTATGAGATGCGGGTGTGGTGCTTACTTGGCCTATGTGAAGGATGTGGATGCTACCGTGCCTCATCTGTCAGGCGTGCAGGTAGTATGCGATTTCCCTGCTGTGTTTCCCGAAGGCCTACCAGGGGTATCACCTAACCTCGAAATTGAGTTCCAGATTGATTTGATACCTGGTGCCCAACCTATTGCAAAGGCGCCATATCATCTCGTTCCCTCTGAGATGAAGGAATTGATGAGCAAGTTGTAAGAGTTGTTAGACAAGGGGTTCATCCGACTGAGTATCTCTCCCTGGGGTCTTCCGGTCTTGTTTGTAAAGAAGAAGGACGGTAGCATGAGGATGTGCATCGACTACTGTGAGTTGAACAAGTTGACGGTGAAGAACAGGTATACACTACCGAGAATTGACGACTTGTTTGATCAGCTCCAAGGCGCCAGCTGGTTCTCAAGGATAGATCTCCGATCTGGTTACCATCAGCTAAAGGTCAAAGAATAGGATATCCCGAAGACCGCGTTTCGAACTCGATACGGGCATTACGAATTCCTTGTTATTTTTTTCGGTCTAATCAACGCGCCAGCTGCTTTTATGGATTTGATGAATCGGGTGTGTCAGCCGATGTTGGATAAATCAATGATTGTGTTTATTGATGATATCCTGATTAATTCGAAGAGTGAAGTAGAGCACGCCGGTCATATTCGCGAAGTGTTGGAGATGCTTAGAAGAGAGAAGCTGTATGTTTAGTTCTCTAAATGCGTGTTCTGGTTGCGGGAACTCCAGTTTTTAGGTTATGTGGTTAATTCTGAAGGGATTATGGTGGACCCGGCAAAGGTGGAGGCGGTTATGCAATGGAAGACCCCAAAGACGCCATCCAATATCCGTAGTTTCTTGGGTTTAGCGGGCTACTACAGACGGTTCATCCAAGTCTTCTCCAAGATAGATTCACCATTGACCAAATTGACCTGTAAGGATGTGAAGTTCGTGTGGGGTCAAGTGCAGGAGAATGCTTTCAAAGAGTTGAAGACAAGGTTGACTCAAGCTCCTGTCTTGATGTTACCTTAAGGGAATGAAGACTTGGTGGTCTATTCCGATGCTTCTTATTCGGGATTGGGTTGTGTGCTGATGCAATGCAACGGGGAAGGGTTATAGCCTATGCATCCCGACAATTGAAAACCCATGAGGCTAACTATCCCACTCATGACCTGGAGTTAGCGGCTGTGGTTTTTGCAGTAAAGATTTAGAGGCACTACCTGTACGGGACGAGGTGCACCATCTTCACTGATCACAAAAGTTTGAAGTACTTCTTCGAGCAGAAGGATCTTAACATGAGAGAAAGAAGATGGTTAGAGTTAATCAAGGATTACGACTGCAAAATCCACTATCATCCCGGTAAGGCGAATATGGTAGCTGATGCCTTCAGTCGAAAGGAGAGGCCGGAACCGATTCGAGTGAAGGCTTGCCAGCTGGTTGTGACGCCGGATGTTATGGGTCAAATCAGGGAATTCCAAGATGATGCACTAAAGGATGATAGGAGCGACTCCGAACGAATGAAGGGGCAGGCTACGGATTTAGGGGAAAACACCCTTGGCGTTAAAACCGGTTTCGGGCAGATGTGGATTCCTCGTTATGGGGAGCTGAGGGGAAGGATTATGGATGAGGCCCACAAAACACGATATTCTATCCATCCCGGTGCTAGAAAAATGTATCATGATCTGAAGAAGGATTATTGGTGGCCAGGGATGAAGCGTGACGTGGTAGAGTACGTGAGTAAGTGCCTAACTTGTTTGCAAGTGAAGGCGGAACATCAGAAACCATATGGGAAGATCCAACCTTTGGATATACCCGAATGGAAGTAGGAACACATCACCATGGATTTCATCACGAAGTTGCCTCGCACTGTGAGAGGATGTGATACCATTTGGATGTCTATTGTTTCTGATAGGGACACCCGGTTCACGTCCAAGTTCTGGAAGAGATTTCATGATGCCATGGGGACGAGGTTACACATTAGCACAGCTTATCACCCTCAAACAGATGGTCAATCAGAACGGACCATTCAGACTTTGGAGGATATGCTCTGGGCATGCATTATTGACTTTGGTGGAAGTTGGGATGAACACCTACCGTTGGAAGAGTTCTCCTACAACAACAGTTATCATGCCAGTATAGGCATGCCATCATTCGAAATGTTGTATGGGAGGAGATGTAGAACCCCGGTGTGTTGGGGTGACATCGGGCAGAAAGAGTTGGGAGGCACCGAGATCATTGAAGCAATGTCAGAAAAGCTATAAAAGATCAAGGCTTTTATGAAGGCAGCCAAAGATAGGCGAAAGTCGTATGCTGACAAGAGGCATAGGCCGATTGAATTCCAGGTGGGTGATAAAGTGATGCTGAAGGTTTCACCTTGGAAGGGGATCATTCGTTTAGAAAAAGGGTAATCTAAGCTCGAGATATATAGGACCTTTTGGAATCATTGCCCGAGAAGGAGAGGTGGCCTATAGGTTGGAGCTGCCCGATGAGTTAAGTGATATTCATCCAACATTCCATGTATCTCATCTGAGAAAATGCCTAGCTGATGAAGACATGATTGTACCACTAGAAGACATTGAAGTAGATGAACGGCTTAACTATGTAGAGCAACCGGTGGCAATCATTGACTGAAAGGAGAAGAGATTACGAAATAAGGTGGTTCCACTGGTGCGAGTGCAGTGGAGGCACAGGAAGGGATCTGAGTCTACGTGAGAGACTGAGGAGGAGATGAGACAACATTACCCATAACTGTTCGAAGAATGACAGGTTTCGGGGATGAAACCTCTATAAGGGGGGTGGACTTGTAACACCCGAAAGTTTGTTTAAAATAAAGGAAAAGAAAGGTATCTTGAAAGAAAAGAATAATGACAAAAGAAGAAGTTGCAAAAGTGGAAGGACTAAAGTGTAGAAAAGGACAAACATTATTATTTTATGTTTAAAGTGGGCATGGCCGCCCACTACAATGCTGCACTAACTGCTTCTACTGCTAGAAAGAAGAAAAGCAGAGTTTCCATCGGTTCTAGAGAGAAGAAGAAGAAGATTCGGCTTGAAGGTGTGTATTTTCTTGTGTTATTGGTTCGGTTTCAGCTGAATTTTCAGCTTGTGAACCGATTCTTATGTGTTCTTTGTGCTTGGTTTTATGTTTTGGTGTGTTTAGGCGTTTGAACTCCAGGTTGCTCTCGGGTTTGGTGGAGTTTTACTCGAAAGCAGTAGAGGTGAGTTCTAGGTCCCCTCTTTTAAATGTTTTCTGCTTATTTGGGGGCTGGTTTGCATATTTGACTGATGTTTTCGAAACAAGTTATGATTTTCATGTATGGTGCGAACGATGTTGATGTTATGGTTATGATATGTGCTTCTCTTGTTGATCGTTTAAAGTTTATGATGTTCTAAGTGTTAGACTGATAGATCTAAGCTGTGTTCATGTTAAAATGATGATTGGGACTGGTAATGGCATAAGATGAATTTCATGTTAGTTTTTATGTTCCTCCGCATTTAACAGAAAGTGTTTTGTTCATGCGCATTTGCTAAGTCTTCCTGCGTATTTACTAAGTGATCATCCGCATTTGTTTTGTTCATGCGCATTTGCTAAGTCTTCCTTCGCATTTAATAAGTGATCATCCGCATTTGTTTTGTTCATGCGCATTTGCTAAGTCTTCCTGCGCATTTACTAAGTGATCATCCGCATTTATTTTATTCATACGCATTTACTAAGTCTTCATGCGCATTTTCTACAGTGTCCATGTGTATTGCCTTAGTCATTCGCATTCGATTCATGTGCATTTCCTGACACTTAGCAAATTTCATGAGAATGTTCATCCTCATTTGTTCATCCACATTTGTTGTGCTCATCCGCATTTGTCTAAGTTCATCCGCATTTGTCTTTAGACTTGGGATTTTCTGGAAATTTGGGAGTACTTTATCGCTCAGAAGACATAGTACATGTTAACAGGGAAAAATGAAGAAATACTGTGCGCTCAGAAAAAAACAAAGACATGCTTTATCTTGATAGAATAAATGAAGAAATATTATGTGTTAAGAGGAAAAATGAAGACACACATGTATTGACAAGAAAAAATAAAGAATTATTATATGTTGAAAGGAAAAACGAAGAAATACTATGTGTTGACAGAAAAAATAAAATAATAATATTTTTATTGAGTTCTTTGTATTTTATAAAAAATATTTATATAAATTAAAATTAATTTTTATTAGTTGTACATTTTCCTAAGCTTATATGTGTTGATTACTTGTATTAATAAATTTAAAATAAATTGAATTTAAAATAAATACACAACTCCTATAAATACTACCAAATTCTATCATTCAAGTTCATGCAATTGTCAAATTATCTTTTTAATACAATGACAAACACACAAAATAAGGAAATCATTAAAAACCTTCAACAAACAATTGATCAGCTTCAAACATCAATTCGTGAGTTGGAAGATGATGATAATGATTATCAATCTGAACCAACTGTTCACTCGTCTACTAAGATTACCGTTCGTGGAAGACACCATTACAGAGTTTAAAATGAAATCAATGCATCATCGTCATACGTCACTAAAACACCAGAGGAAGAACTCAAAAAACCACCTCTATTTGGACAATCCAAAGTGAATAGTCAAAATGTTGGTCAAAATTTTTTATAAGAATGGAGATGATTCATTTTGTTATTTTGTTTTCCTTGGTGGTTCACGGTTAGATAAAGGATTTTGGGGCATCCTACTTAGTTATTTCTTTGATGATTATCTATCTCTATATGTAACGATTTATACTTTCTATTTTTAAATATTATATTAAATAAGACAATATAAAGCTTTATTATATTACAGCATATACGTGCACGTGGGTGGGTTAACAAACTATTGCAATACAGATAGTCACAAGTTAATGAACATTGCATGTCAACGGGAAAGTTTTGAATGAAGATCTATCCACTCACATATTTTGGTTTCGTATCTAACACTGAAGACGAAATAAAGACACCTATGATGAACAGGACCAAAGATTTTTTTCCTCCGATATGGGATGTAGATCTGGTATAAAAATTTTAAATTATTTAACTTTATAATTATAAATACTTAATTTCATTATTAATTTTTTTTACAGGTTTATTTTCCTATTTTCATCGAAAATAGAATTTGGATACTTACCAGTGTCGATATGAGATCTATGAAAGTACATATGTGCTTAAATAAAACATGTGGTCAGTTGATATGCGATACATATGATTGCATTCATCGAATTATTTATCCGGTGTTTCTTAAATTTGAGTTGATATATTTAACCTTATTAGATAAAATTTCTTATTGGGAAAAGTTAGGAAAAAATAAGGTAAATCAACTAATAATGGAGGAAACTGAAGTATGGCCTGTAAACGTCGGTGTAGCTGAATGTGACTCGGGGGTTAGTGTTTGCTTGCTAATGGAAAAAATTATTTGTAACGAGACGCTGTAAGTTGAAGACGACATTAAAAACATCTGTGTTAACAACCAACGTTACATGGCGAATGAGTTTTACAAATGGCGTCACATACCACAAAACCCAAACTTTTAAATTTTCAAAATTGTATTTTTGTTTGTTAATTAACGTAATCTATCAAACTATGTATGGTTTAAGGTTAATGTAATAAATGTTTGATCTTTAAATAAAAGATCATAATTTACTCTTAGAGATTGCGTTGAAATTTAATAACTAAAATAATAATATACATAAAAAATCATAGAAAAATATTATAATAAAATCATAAAAAGTATACAACAAGTTTCTAACAAGGACGGGGTAAGCTGCACCATAAATAAAATTGATCAGCCATGAAACGCCTACATGTCTCTTTAAAATTTCCACCACAATCTAACAGTTTGCCAATAACAAAATGTTCCTTCAACATGCAAACATAAACTCCTTCATTACCTCTTAAGTCTTGGGGTGATATAATATAATATTCACTTATTTCAACCTTAAATGGTTTTTCTGGTTGTCTAGTCTTTTTCCAATAACAAAGCTTTACTAATAAAGCGCCGAAATATACAGAGAGTTTCATCTAGGCCGGGTGAACCAACCGACCAAATTTATCACCACCTATTTTTTCACCTCAAAAAATCTCCAATTTTATTGTTTGCAAATTAACACGAACAAGTACCCATTCTTGACTCCGAATACAGATAGGGAAATATACATAATTAACATCAAAAAATGAAGGATATGGCTTGAACTTTCCATCAGCAAATGAAACAATATGCTTGCTACATGAATCGGTTAAGAAGTCAAAAAATTATGAAGGTAGAATACTCCAGCGAATATTTGATAGTCCGTCTTTGAATAGCTCTCTATGTCTCTAATTCATCATTCTTAACACCCAACTTTCAACGTGTTGTATAAAAATACATTTATTATTACAATACAAGTAAAGTATAAATAAATCTAATTAATAATGTGTATAAAAGTTTATCATTGAGGTTAAATAATCATTACGTTGGTAACCTAGTAAAATACCCCAAATATTCTTGTCAAGTTTTATGGGTGTCAAAAAGATAACAAAATAATAAAAATTGGCATCTCCCTTATCATAAAATTTTATAACATCTATTGACCATTTTTCTGCTTCATCATCTGGAATAGCCCATCTATGTATAGTAGCTCAATTGGGTTGGACGTTTTCTTCCGATGTTTGAATATCCGAAGTTGAAGATTCAAATTGATTCTTTGGAGGCGCCTCCATTTATTCGTAATCCAAGATGACGGTTTTGGAGCGGGTTGAGAATAGTATTGATGTTTATCTATGGATGTATGAAATGAGAAATGAAGACTGTGTGTGTTGGATAATGAATGAAGTCTAAGTACAGTTTTATCTATTTACACAACCATAACATATTAGTAATTTAAATTTATTTTTAAATTCATTTTTTATTTTTAAAGTTGAAAAAAGTAAAATCATAATTACTATTTGAAATATACACATACAAGCATTATCTAATTTAAACCGGGTCATTTAGCCGGTTACTAGCCCAATTAACGTTAATATTCAAAACATTAGAATTTTAACTTCTTTTTGTTAATAAACTAAATAATAAGTAGTTTTTGTTGATAATTATGGTTCTTATCACTAATACTATTATTTGACTAGTTTTTATATTTAAAATTAAAAAAAAAATTTATATTTGTTATTTAAATAATGAATTTTGAAAAAAATTGCAGGATCGGTGTTGGTCTCTCAATACAAGTTTTATCTCACAAACTCATTAAGTCTCACTCGGTTGATGAAACAGAATCTCTAACTAAGTTGACAATAATATAATAAGTTAATGTACACAAGAATGGTTTTCAATATACTTGTATATATTATTCTCAACTTAGTATCACAAGACTCTTACAAGCATTGTTAGTTAAGTTACAATAAGAAACTATATGTACTACTATCTACAGCCGGTTATACTTGGAAAACCAGCTGGGATTTATCGCTAGACAAATACTACATTGCTAGAAGTAAAGTATTTAAGATAAAATAATATCCTAGATTAGGTAGTCATGACAGGTCCATGACTTACCTTTTGTCACCAACTAAGTATGAAAACTATACTAACTGATAAAGGTGAATAGTGGATTAAAGTATGGTCAACTACATGGGCATGGGAAAGCGCCATGCAGTGTATCAGAGTTATCATCGGATGTCAGACAACCCATACTTATGTCCACTGGTTCATAGTTGATTCTTCTAAAGGCAAATGGCTTCAGAAGAATAAATTCTTCCGAGGCCTATTTATACTTCGAAACAATTAACTTCTTCCTAGTCTTCTGTAAGTCTTCATGACTTCATTCTTTGGAAGACTTCTTGGATCTTCTAAGTGTGAAAGCTTCAGAAGGAGAACTACTTGGTCTCGGAAGACTTGGTTCTTCCTTCGGAAGTTCTTCATATACTTCGGAAGGAAAACTACTTAGTCCTTCGGAAGTCCTTTATACTTAAGCTTCGGAAGATCTTCAATTTGTCTTCAGAAGAGCAGCTTTGTCTTCGGAAGACTTCTTCAATTTACTTCAAAATGCTCTAAGTGTTGTTTTGGTTGCACCAGCCTCATATGATCCAACAAACTTCCCCTAGGCCGATGCTACCAAAACTTCACTTCTTTCTGCTCCTTAAGGTCTTCGACACCAGGGAAAGAAGATAGTTGTCTGTCTCCTTTTTTTTCCCTAATATGGTGGTGAGGAGCTTGTACAAGTCATTCGTAGATAATAGATCAAGTCTATTGTTCTGAATGACATGCACCCTTTGCTGCATCCCTCTGAAAAGAGTTAGTTGATGGGAATTGCAGTCATATTCCCATCTAACTATAGGATAAGAAGTTGAGCCTTCAACCATCTGAAGGAATGTTTTTCCTTTTGTAGTTATGCCTTCTTCCTCATCCTTTGCTCTCTTTTTCAACTCTTCTTTAGTTTTGGCTTTCTTTGTAAGCTCAGCCAGATGAAGACTGCTCACATGATTTCTGATATGAGCAGCAACCTTAGAGTTGGTGGGATTGGAGAATGGTTTCTCTGCTAACTCAGTGATGTTAAATCTGCTAGAGTGTAACAGAGATGAAGTATCAACCTTGTTTACTTCACCATTCTTTCTTTCCACAGCAAAGCTGTGTGAAGGTTCATCGAACCTCCACTGGACTATTTGTTTTCTAGGATCGAGGGGTTTGGATGAAAGCTTGTCCCCCTTCCTAGTATCCAACATACTCACCAGTCCCCTTCTTAACCTCTTTCCTTTTTCTGTTAGAACATCTGAATTGGTTGCAAGAAGTTAGAGAGCTTGGTCCAGTGTTCCCCTAGGCAGACCAAGGAATGCATCTCTTTTGAGGGAACTGGAAGAGCCATTAATATATTTCAGCTTAATTGTCTCTTCCTCACAAGAGATGTCGCTCAATGTTATGCAGTTGATGAGCTTCTTCTTGATCTCCTTGACTCTTCTAAGGTCAGGGGCTTAGATGTTTCAGAAGATGGTTTGGTTAGAGATTGGGTTATGGGTTGTGTTTTGGGTTTGAGGATAGGTAGTGGAGGTGTTTGTTTAGAAGAAGTGGGTGAGGGTGTAGGTAAGGCTGATGGTGTGAGTTTAGGGGTGTGAGGCTCAGTGGTTGGTTTAGTTTTGATCGGGAAGGGAAAAGGTGTAGGTGTAGGTTGTGCTGGTATGGGTGTTGGTGTTGGTTTGGGTGACATCTTGTGAACACTTGATGTTTGGATTACCTCCTGCCTTCTTCCTAAGTGAATGTGAGCCTTGATGTCATTGACATGTCCCTGTACGGTCTTCAGTGACATGGGACCCACTTGCCTGCCGGCGAAGCCAAAGGCTTTAAGATACATTTTCATCCATTCCTTATCTCCCTCCTTCTTGGTAGCAGCAAGTTGTGCCTCTTCCTCCTTCTTCTCCTCCCTCAGATTCTCCCTAACATCCTTCTTCCTTTCTTTATTGATCTGATCTTGTTCTTTATGGAAAAGAAACAAGATCGTATCATACTTGTGAGGTGCTAGCTCCTCTTGAGAATAGCCTCTAGAGCAGAGAAAGGCTATCCTCTCCCTTTCCATAGCCTCCTCCTTCCTTTTCCTCTTCTCCTCCTCTTCGACCAACCTTGCTGCTTCTTTCTTTCCTTTTGCAGCAAGGTAGCTTCTTTATCTTCACAAGCTTATCAAGTGGGCATAAAAGGATTTCTTCATTGGCTACTCCCAGGTTGATGAGCCTGTCAATGACCTCCACTCTCTTTTTGTTGTTGATACTTTCTTGAGCGGCTGCTGCTGCTTTGCTTCTTGTAGCCAACAGCTTCCAAGTATCAACTCTTCCTTTCTTCTTGAGGTTTTCCAATCTTTCTTCCTCTAGACGCTCCTCAACAGTGAGCTTCCTCTTCCCCTTAGGATCAGAGAAAGATTCAGCCTTTGGAGACTCAGGTTTAGATGATTTAGGTTGGAGAGAAGGGGTTTGAAATTGTGGTATTTGGGAGAGAGGGGTTGTAAGGAAGTTCTCACTATTTACCTCAGAAGCTAGGTCAAGAATGACTTCTGTGATGAACAAATCATTGGACAAGGAAAAGAATTCAATTATTCCTTCATCAGGTTGGATTTCTGCTTTGAAAGTAACTAGAACTGCACTACCTGTCCCTTCCAAATTGGTTGCTGGGCCATGAGTCTATATATCCCCTTCAAAGTTAATCTCAGGTTCAATAGAGACCTTAAGTTGACCAACTTCCTTTTCAGAGGTAGCTGGTGCACTCAGCCTTTGAAGCTCCTAGCTCCAAAGTAGGCAACGACTACAATAGGGGAAGGTTGTTCAATGGATGAGCTTATAAAAAATGTGGTTAAAAACCTGTTGAGGTCTATAAGCATCTTTGGATCCACTTGAATAGTAACAGTAGCTGTTTGAGGGAAGATGGTTGCAGGGTGTTGTAGTGTAGGGTATAAAGAGGATATAACATCAAAGGAAGTTGTTATGATGGCAAGGCAGGGTTCCTTATGTCTTTGTTTCTGTACATTCTCCCCC
This sequence comes from Flaveria sonorensis, assembly GCA_025506505.1. Lineage (NCBI taxonomy): Eukaryota > Viridiplantae > Streptophyta > Magnoliopsida > Asterales > Asteraceae > Flaveria > Flaveria sonorensis. The sequence continues at coordinate 13,172,685 of CM046435.1, read as the reverse complement.
TTTTTGGTAGCATCATCTTGATAAGTAGATGAGCTAGAGGAAGAACTAAAAGAAACATGAGTATGTACATGCCTAACAGACTTCTCAATCTGTGTCTCAGCTAGTTGAGCCTTGATTCAAGGTTTAATTCAAGGTTTAAACCTTTAATTCAAGGTTTATGACTTTAGAAAGCAGGTCTCTGATAATGAGTTTCAGGCTACCCTCATCTTTTTTTGAAGAATCATTGGGAGATGAGATAACATACCTAGTATGTTCATCATCACCACCAGTAATGGTTTCTTGGTGCCCTGGATACCCTTGCGTGCTGATGTCTCTTTCAGAGTCATCAAGGGGCAAGGTTACCATAGACTCAGTCCCACTTATGTTACCACTATCTTGAGAGGTTAGTGAAACACTCACAGTGGTGGCAGCTGAGCCTACATGAGTCGCCTCCATACCAGATCGACTCACCTCAGTTAGGTTTAGCTGATGTGAGCTAGACATTAGAGGTTCCCTGGGGCCTGGATGAAACATAATGTCCTCATCAGGTCAGGTTAATAGGTCAATGATGGATAGGGAGGTTAAATCTAATGACCCGGGACCTTGGTCAGCACCTAAGGGTTCTTCTGCTAGAGCAGATGACCCGATGATGTTGGTGTCCCTTTTTGGCTACTCAAGGGAGTGTTGAGACTCACCCTGAGGGGCTGAAGGCTTGGGTTGTGGGCTCACCAGCTTGAGACTGAGCAGACTCAATGCTAACATTAAGGTCAATGGTGGAGGATGGTTGGACCTCTGGTTGAGTGGGAGCCGTGAGTTCCAATCGAGCCTTTTTGGTTTGAACAGAGTGGACCTGATCAATCAAAGTAGATTGATTAGGGGTTCGTTTGGGGCGTCTTGTGTAAGTAATCTTAATTGGATGGGAAGAAGTGATTGGCATTTGAGTGGTGGTGTCTGGTGTGGGTTCATCACCTGCTGGGCTTGCAGGGATGTCACCAAGAGCCGTTGGCTTGCACATACCTAGAAGAAGATCAGTGATCCCATCCCCCGGACTTGTTGGATAGGTAGTGCAGAACGATGTGCAACAAGAACTTCCAATTGTAGGAGAAGTTAAATTTATAGTCAGTGGACTTGCTCACATCACCGCCATATCCCATCTGAGTGTAAGTGTCTTCCAACTCAGATTTGGGCAATTTAGTAGGGGCGCCCTCATCATGAAGCTCCAGATAATCCCTGATGGTTGATTCAGCAATGGTGATCTCCTACCCATAGATCCTCGATCTGATGACCCTTTCATCATTTAGTGTTTTAATTTGACCATTGGCCCAGAATTTGGCCATATGGTTAGAGTAGATGATGGGGTTAAAAGTGAGGGCAGTGAAGTATGCCGATTGGGAAAGAAATTCGACAATAGGAGCAAAGTCAGCATCCTTTATAGGAATCAAGGATAGCGACCTGATTATGTTAGGGATTTAGGCCATTGTTAAGAGGTACAGTTGGATTGAAGGAATTTGAGAGTGAGTGAAGAAGATAGTGGTAATTTGGGGCTTTTGCGGTGGTAAAAAAAGTATAGAAAGAGAGTCAGAAATTTTAAATGGGGGTTAAAAAATCATACCGATAAGGTGAAAGGACTATTTGGGTTTCGATTTGACAGGGGCGGTAAGAGAAACAATTTATAATATTTCGACAATCATCAATAAAATCTTACTTTTTACAAAGTGGGGCCCAAAGATTTCCACTTCACAGTAAAGGTTTTCTTCCGAAGGTAAAATTGCTTCCGAGAGAAAACACTTGTGTTTCTCAATATTGCCTTCCGAAGCCATTTTTACTTCCGAAAGCAAACCATGTCTCAATGACAAGTTTGCTTCCGAGAGTACAGTCTTCTTCCGAGAACAGAAGTTAGTAAGCTTCAGAAGTAGATTTGATCTATGAGCAATTGTTCTTCCGAGGCTAAAAACTCTTCGGAAGATAATTTTTATGCAGAGGAATTTTCCTTCGGAAGATGGATAAAAATCTCTTTCGAGGATAAATTTCTCTTCGAAAGTATTTACACTTAGATTTTTGAAGAAAGCCTTTTTGTAACGGGGCTTAGATTGTATTTAGACAACATAGACAAGACATATTTAAAAAGATTTTTCAAAAGAGAAGAACTAGTCAATGTTAATCATCCCAATAGCTGTAATTAAATATTTAAATCTTTCTTCATCAAAAGCTTTGGTAAACAAGTCAGCATATTGTTCATTTGAATTCACTTTGACTAGCTTTATTAGATTTTTCTCATGAATATCTTTAATGAAATGATACTTGATGTCGATATGCTTTGTCTTGGAGTGCTTGATCGGAATTTCTATGATAAAAATGGCACTCTTGTTGTTTATGTGCATAGGAGTCTTTATGAAGTTGAAACCATAGTCCAGCATCTGATTCTGAATCCATAGTAGTTGTGCATAGCAAGAAATTGACATCCTCCGGATGTGGACTTCTTGTTGATGTTGCGGCCACCATAATCACTGTTAGTGTACCTATAGAGATTAAAGTCCTTATTCTTAGGATACCAGAGACCCATTTTGGGAGCTCTTTTAAGGTATCTAAGGATTCTATTGGCAGCAATTAGGTGAGACACCTTGGGAGCAGCCTGATATCTTGCCCAGATGCAGGTTGCAAACATGATATTAGGTCTACTTGCAGTGAGATACATCAGAGATCTAATAATCACCCTGTACTGATGCTGATCAGTATCCTCCCCCTAGGAATCAGGATAAAGATTGTGATTTTTGGGTATAGGTGTCTTGGTTAGCTTACAATCATTCATCTCAAATCTTTTTAAGGTGTTCTTGACATACTTAGATTGACTGGTAAAGAACCCTTCTTCCCTTTGCTTTATTTGAACTCCAAGAAAGAAATCCATCTTTCCTATTGATCTCATCTCAAACTTCTTCCTCATGATGCTTTAAAAGTCTTTGCACATTTAGTCATTTGAGGAACCAAATATGATGTCATCAACATAGACTTGAACAAGCAGCATGTCCTTCCCAGACTTCTTTATGAACAATGTCTTGTCTATGGTGCCTCTGGTGTAGCCATTCCTAAGAAGAAATTAAGACATGGTCTCATACCACAACCTAGGTGCTTGATGCAACCCATAAAGAGCTTTATCTAGTTTGCACACATAGTTGGGGTGTTGTGGGTCTTCAAATCCAGGTGGCTGACACATAGACTTCTCTATCGATATCCTTATATAAAAATGCACATTTGACATCAAGTTGATAGATAGTGAAGTTCTTGGATGCTGTAAAAGTAAGGAAGATTCTCATAGCCTCAAGTCTTGTAACAGGTGCAAAGACATCAGTGTAATCTATGCCTTCCTCCTATGTGTATCCTTGAACAACAAGTCTTGCCTTGTTCTTAATGATCAAACCTTTATCATCTCTGTTATTTCTGAACACCCACTTGGTGCCAATGAGGACTTGGCTAGGTGGCAATGGACACAAGTTCCATACCTTTTGCCTCTAAATTGAAGCAACTCCTCTTGCATAGCTTCAATCCAATTGTTGTCCTTGAGGGCTTCTTCCACCTTCTTTGGTTCCATTTGAGAGAAAAAACATGAGTATAAGCACACATTCCTATTATGGGTCTGACTTCTTGTTCTCACACCTTTTGAGACATCCCCAATGATGTTCTTAACTAGGTGAGTGTTGTGTATCCTGAGCCTAGGAATCACATCTAGTTGCATAGATAGATCCAGGTTTGAGAAGTTTTGCTCAGGATTTTGAACACCATGACCAGCTGATGTCTCACACTCATTCAATGAGGACTGATTGAATGAATATGTGACAGCATCAATGATATTCTATTGAGAAGCAGTATCAACAGTTGCCTATTCCTCCAGATTACTATCTTCATCAGCTTGGTGTTGAATGCTGGAGTTGTCAGCTGATGAGTTTTGAGGCTCAGTAGGTTGACAACTTGTTGAAGCTCCATTATTTCCTGAAATGTTCAAGCTTTTAGGACTTCCAATAGTGGGAGCTTATTCTTCAATTCCTCTTGGAGAACTGGGAATAGGTCTGGGTAACTCAAACATTTGATCTTCATAGAGGTCACTTTAAGTTCCTATTCCAGCTAAAACATTCTCACAAGATGGTTTAGAATAGTTTGGAAACAATTCAAGATTGAAGATATGATCAGGGCCATTCCCTCTAACACAAGAAGTGTGCTCATTAACAACAATGTTGGATGATTCCTCAAATTGTTGATTTTTAATATTATACACTATATAAGCAATAGAGGTTGAGGAATATCCAACAAAGATAGCATCATCCTACTTTTCAGCAAATTTTGCTAAATTGTCTTTTGTGTTAAGTATGGTACACTTGCTGCCAAAGGACCTAAGAAACCCAATGAACGGTGGCCTCTTGTTCCATAACTCATAACGGGTCTTTCCATGGGGCTTAACAATGAGAACACTATTCTGCATATAGCATGCAGTGCTGACTGCCTCTGCCCAGAAAGTTAGAGGTAGCTTTGAATCAGCTAACATAGTTCTTGCAGCCTCAATAAGTGTCCTATTCCTCCTCTCAGCAACGCCATTCTGATAAGGAGTTCTAGGAGCACTGTATTGTCTGGTAATCCCTTTTGAGTTACAAAATGAGTCAAGAACTTAATTCTTAAACTCAGTCCCTTGATCACTTCTAATGATTTTTACCTTGTGATCCTTTTGATTTTCAATTTTAAGAATAAAAGATTTTAAAGTTTCAGCTGTTTCATCTTTAGTTCTTAAAAATAATACCCATGTAAATCTTGTAAAATCATCAACAATAACAAGACAATATGGTTTCCTTCGAATGCTCATTATACTTTTAGGACCAACAAGATCCATGTGCAATAAGTGTAATGAAGTGGTGATGGAGTTAACCTCTTTGGATTTGTGAGAAACCTTGTGTTGTTTTCGTTTTAGGCAAGCAACACAGTTATCTTTGTAGAAAAACTCCTTTTTAGGCACACCATGTACCAAATTATTTTTATCCAGCTTATTCATGGTTTTAAAATTAACATGGCACATTCTTTTATGCCAAAGAGTTGACTCATCACCATTAGCTTTAGAAAGAAAGCATGATCCTTTACCCAGTGGAGAAGCATTATTCATATCTAGCTTGTACATATCCCCTTTCCTGGGAGATTTAAGAAGCACCAATTCCTGAGGAATTGTCATCCCGGGTTTGAGGATAATGCACTTATGTTCTGTGAAAAGCATTTGGTGCTTTTGATCACAGAATTGAGAAACACTCAAGAGATTGTGTTCAAGCTGTTTGATAAAGTTTACTCTGTCAATGTTTAACTTACCATTGGATACAATACCTCTACCAGAAATGTATCCTCCAGCTTCACCTCCAAACTAAACAGGACCTCCATCAAAATGTTCAAATTGTTGTAGGAGAGATCTGTTCCCTGTCATGTGCCTAGAGCATCCACTGTCCACAATCCAGACATTTCCATTCTTGTCATGTGAATGTCCCTGCACATAAGGTGAAATGATTAGTTATTATTGGAAACCCAAGCCTTGTTGGTCTTGGGTTCTTCCAATGTAGATGATATAACTGAACCAAATTGTAATTATGTGGGCTCAATTATAGTTTGTGAAGAAGAGGTTTAGGCTGCATCATCTTTTCTGGTTTTCCATTCCATCTTATGGTTGACCAGTGTTGATGAGCCTGAGGAGGCTTGTGCAGCATGACTTGCTTCTGAGGCTTCTTTCTTTTTGGAAGAAGTTTTCACCACATTTTCTTCCGAAGCAGTCTTCTTCTTGGAAGGTTTCAAGGAAATCTTTTTGTTTCTTTGTTTGTTCTTTAGCTTGTCTTCCGAATCTATTGAATGAGTTTCTTCTTAAAGCAACTTGGCTTTGAAAACAAGCTTTCCTTTCATTAACACTTGGACCATATGGTAAGGTCCAAATGTGAAACCATCCTTGACTCCTTCTCTCTTAACATTGGTTGCATAATGTGTGCTTGTTGGATTGTAGTAACAATCTTTAGCCATGTGGTTATGCAGACCATAGATTATGCACTCAATGTTATTCTTGGTGGGACATGTGGGCTGTTGTTTCATGCACTTCTTTTCTTCTTCAATAGCCTTTCCCTTTAATTTTTGATCCTTCAGTTGGATAGGAGTGCTGGTACTACACTCCTTTCCTGAATCAGAACTTCCAACCACTTGGAGTCCAGCTGAGATGAATACACCCTTTTGCCTTGGGTCTGTCTTCATTTTAGTCTTAGCCACCTTTTTGGCAGTTTTCTTGCTGCCCTGATCTTGTTCTTTCTGGCTTTTGTGGTCAAGGATTTATCAATTGTGGGGATGAGGTTTTCTACCTTATCCTTCTCTGTGGTGGTTTCCATTATTGCTTCATTCTTTAGCTCACTAGGTAGTGGGTCAGTAATTGGAACCTCTTGCTCATTAGTACCATATCTAGGCTATCTAATAGATATAAGAGAGTATGGTGGAGCAATTTCAATAGATCCCAACCCACTTTTGTTTTGATAGCATACCTTGGAGTGGGAGGATGATGCTATAATGGTGTTGAAGTTATGCTCTTGAATAGCATACTTCTCTGCTTTAGCCTCAGCTATGACTAGCTGGGCTTGAGCTTCAGTCAACTTGGATATTAGATCTTTTATCTGAGTCCTATAGTTGGTATGTTCATGTTTTAAAAAGGACACAGTTTTCTCTAACTCTTCTATTTTGAGTTTATAGTCAGATTCTACTCTCTTAAAATCAGATTTTAGGATATTTAAGGACTCAATATCAAATCTAATTTCCATGTTGTAGTCATGATATAATTTAACCTTAGCAATACAGGTTGGGGTACAGAGATGTTCATATACCTTGTTGTCTTCAGTTCCAGCCATGAGAGCTTGAGCAGGGGTGACATCTTGCACCATAAAGCTCCAGTCAACCTCTTGAGCAACAATTGCAGTTTGTGCCTTAGTGGGTTTGGTTGCAGCCTTTGAGGTAGAAGGATGTTGGGAGGCTTGAGCGGCTCCAGGATTAGATCTTGGAGCTTTATATTCCCTAAGTGACCAAGCTGGTTACAGTTGTAGCATTTGGCCTTGCTCTTATCAAACCCAAATTTGCTGTTAGTTGGGTTCTGAGGAAACTGCCTTCAGGTTCTTTTAAAGAACTGTTGGTCCTTCTGATCGATATAACAGTGCACTTGATTGATAAACACAAACAAATCCCATTGATAACAGGGATATCAATGATATTTGTGTAAAATATAGATCAAACACTATAAAATATGGATGAACAATGATGAACACCTTAAAAACATTCAATAAACCCTTGATTGATATGAATTGATTGCTAAATGATATTACAAAGTGAAATCCCCTCAATCAATGGCTCATTCAAGCTTTTTCAAAACCTAATTGTCACTAATCTATATATAGTGATAATATTCACTAATGACATATTAAGCCCCTAGACTTAGACAATTAAAGAAATTACATATAAAACATAAAAATGACTTAACATAAATAAATATACTTTGTTGACACAAAATATATTTATTAACAATAAACTTCTAGTCATTTATATCTTCAACATCTTGTCTCGGTTCTTCATTTCGAACGCGTCTGTTTGCCTTTTCCGATTACTTTGACAGTGACGTTGACCTTTGTTGACTTTGACTGTGTTGATAATATAGACTATCCTTATCAGACCCAACAATACTCTCCCTTAGTCTATCATTATCAACGTCTTGTATCATGATCAGCACTGATAAGTCAACTATATAATGATCTTCAATCTTCCCCAAGATTGATGATCTGGTATTAAAGATTTTTCATCTTTCAGGCTCCCCCTTTTTGTATGCTCCCCCTCTTCATGTGCATTCTTTGTGAATGATCAGGAACAACTTTTCCAAACTCTCTATTCTTGAGTGCTTCAGAAGATGTAGGAGGAGGAATCCTAGCTCGGTATCTTCTGTAAACTTGAGGAACAAGTTCTCTGGTCAGGTACTTTGCTCAGCTGATGATCAGCCATCATTTGAAGCAAAAATCTGTAACACAATCACAACCACAATCTCGCAACTTCCTGTCAGATCATTTCAGTTAACAAATAAACCCGTGTTTATCTGTGTGTGCAATTTCCCGTGAAATGCATGTGAAAATAATAATATTTTAATAGCATAATATGGAAGACTAGAAAAATAATTTGAAATGAATATTTTATTTTATTTTGTTTTATCATATTACACCAAGAACCAATTTGATCATGAGATCACATCCTCAAGATATACGAAAGCACAAAGATGTATTTAAACATCGACAAGTTAGTGAGATCACACTGATAAAGAGTCTGGTCACAATTTTAAGTTTTTAAAAGCCAAAACAGTTCAAAAATGATTGTTGGTATATTTGTCCAATTTAAACCCATGCTTTATCCTTTTCAACAAGTGATCTGCAACTGATTTTATTATGTTTTAGATTCAATTAGAGAAGCTCAGGTGATTTGGTTCCCATAGACATCCGGCAAAAAATTTATCCCATCATCAGGGCTTATTGAGTAATATGATTAACTCTGTTTGATTTTCTTTTAAGTTTTCAATAATGATCTTAATTTAAGAATCACTGTGCCTTTATTTGGGGAACAGATGATGAGAGCTCCAGGTCTATACTTACGTATAACAGAGGAGATAATCATCTGAGCATGCTGATGAGAGCTTCAGGTCTATACTCACGTATAACAGAGAAGATCATCACTCCAGGTCAATGCTTTCGCATAGCAGAGGAGATAAGCACGAAAAGGATTTTGAAGAGCTTACAAGAAGCGTCAATTCAGAAACAAGGATGAGGGCATTTGGGAATAGAAGTAATCAAGGTAGAAGTCAGATACTCTCAACCCATTTTTGACGAGACTCGTAACTTTGTGCAGGCCTAAATGTCAGGAGAATAATCCTTTTCACCGAGTTCTAAAGCTTTAGTTAGGCTATAGAATCACTGTTTATTTTGTTTTCAGGCTGAGCCTACCAAGCTTATCATATAATCAAACTGTCTTTTTCAGATTTTAGAATTTTAAGTGATACAGACATCTACATCAGTTAATATCATTTCTCACAAAGTACAAGTCATGCAAATAAGCATACAAAAAGACATACTATCATTTCTTAGTCATCCCAAATCAAGTTCTTAGTTCCCATAAAATCTTTATTCTCCCTCGAAATTTCTTTTTAACAGCCATGCAACAGAATTTTATTTTAAGTATATACTAAACGGAAATGAAAATAGAATTTTACTAAAGAAAGTCTTCCAAATTATACTAGCAAAAATATGAGAAATGAAGTACCAAGAAAAATGCAGTGATTGTGAATGGTAGATAAGAATCCAAAATATGAATGAGATACCATAACGATAACCAGTTTGTTCTACCTCAAATTAGAATTAGGAACAATCTCAGTCAGTAAACCAGATTACTGATAGGCCTCCTGAATTGTTCCTGCACTCATAAACAAATTAATTAGAGAGGGGGACCCAGGCCATCGTGGTCCTGGGAGTTCCTTTTTCATCGATGTATGCAACCTGTTTAAGCACACACTCTTTTGAAAAATCATTTATTTCTTTATCTTTTTCATTTTGTTTTACTTTCCAAATTTGTTTCTGTTCAATTAATTTTGATTTGAAAGAATTGAATTTAGAAATAATTTTCTTTTTAAGACTCGAAGGAAGAGATTTTAATTTTGAAACATTGGTATTTTTCATCTTTGAATCATGTGAAACCGGCTTCACATGAGAAGGTTTGGATAGATTGTTCTTTATCCAACCATTCAAAGATATGTGTTTTTTACCTTTTGAACTAGAGAAGCAACCTGTGTTATCTTTACCTCCCGAAGCTTGCCTTTGAACCTGAGGGCACTTCTTTAGCACATGACCTTCTTTCCACATCTAAAGCAAGCCTTGAAAGGCTTTTGGTTCTTTGTAGTCCCATGGATTGCTGGAGAGGGTGGAGCCTGCTTTGAGGTTGTTGCAGCTTGTTGACAACCTTGAAGCTTCTTCTTTGGATATCAGGAAACTGAACGTTTTGAGGCTTTGTCAATGTGGATTTCGAACTGGGTTGTGATTTGATTTGTGATATTCCGGGAGCTTAGATCTGAACATTCTTTTGAGAACCCTTTTGTATGACTGGTGACTTGGTAGACTTGGAGGCAGATTTATGGCGAGATTGATGGATAGCAGATGAAGATGGTGAGTGCTTCTGCTGAGTTTTAGAGGGACTGCTGATTTGCTTAGCAGTTGGAGATGAGATTCGTAAAGGTCTTGATTCGACTTTTGGAAGCATTTGACACTTGATAACTTTAGGTGACTTGATGATCTCTGATTCATCATCAGAGCTGGTCCAGTCTTGTATACACAAGTCAGCTTCCAATGGATCTTGATTGATGACTCTTGTTGTGTCGGTTTGTGTTGTTGAGTTCTGATTGCTTGACAATTCCACAGCTGTTCCTTCTTTGACAAACTTGACAGTAACAAAAGAAGGTATATTACCTGTTTTGAATTTGTTAAAGAAGTTACATGAAACAACTGATACTGGTTTTGAAGCATCAGAGTTGGAATTATCATTTTGCAGATCAGATCCTTGCTTGATGAGCCCCAAACCTGCAGGAAAATCATATTCATCTCGAACCTCTTTGTGATTAACGCTACTTAAACCTGCAAGTAAACTTTTAGTATCTGCAGCTTTAATTAAATCATTAGATGCATGAGGTTGAGGCATAGGAGATAACAATGAGTGCTAGGAGGAGGATAAACATATGAAGTATCACCACATCCCACACCTGTTTTGATCCTAGCTCCCCTTTGCTTACAGAATAGTTCTTCCTATTTCATCCCTGATATCATCCATTTATCAAGTTTAGTTTTAAGCTTACTAGTCTCAAATTCTGCTAATATGACACGTTCGCTCAAAACATTAATCTCGACATTCTTTTCTAAAATATTTCTTTTTAAAAGATCATTTTCTTTTAAAGCTTCTTTTAGTTTGATAAAATATTTGGACTCATTGATTTAAGTTCTTTGTTTATTTGTTTTAATTCTTTTTCATTTTCTAACAATAATCTGTTAGCTTTATAAACTCCAAATAAACGAATTTTGTAGGGAGGAGAACACATGTCTTGAACAACCTCATAAGGAAGCCCCATAACTATCTTTCAGCAGCTAGGGCTTTTTCACATTGACAGACAGGAGTGTTCTTTTTGTATTCTTCCTTCTCAGTAGCTCTCTTCTTAGCTTCTACAGCTTCAACTTCCTCTTGCTTTCCTTCATCCTGAACTTTACACCAACTTGCACAAGCACCAACATCACCAACACTCTCACCTTGAGTGTCACACCTGAATTCTTTGAAAGGATCAAAACCCTCTATAGAATCCTCATCACTGTTTACTACCTCAGCCATCAATGCATGGTTCACTTCTTCTTCAGACTCTATATTGATCTTAGTACTTGAAGATACACCTCCATACATGCATTGATTGGACTCTCTTCTTTTCATATCCAATTCAAATAACTTCAACTTGTTGATAACTTCCAAGAGTTTGTAGTTAGCAAAATTTCTTTTTGTTTTAACAACCTAACTTGTGGACTCCACTGTGGAGGAAGAGAGTCCAAAAGTTTTATGACTTGCTCATGGTTCCCCAGCTGGTCATCATACTTCTTAAGATTGCATGCCACCATCAGAAATCAATCAACAAAATTAGATATCTTTTCATCTTTCATGGCTGCAAAAGAATCAAACCGACTTTGTGCTGATATTAGATTATTTATTGTTAATAAATATATTTTGTGTCAACAAAATATATTTATTTATGTTTAAGTCATTTTTATGTTTTATATGTAATTTCTTTAATTGTCTAAGTCTAGGGGCTTAATATGTCATTAGTGAATATTATCACTATATATAGATTAGTGATAATTAGGTTTTGAAAAAGCTTGAATGAGCCATTGATTGAGGGGATTTCACTTTGTAATATCATTTAGCAATCAATTCAGATCAATCAAGGGTTTTATTGAATGTTTTTAAGGTGTTCATCATTGTTCATCCATATTTTATAGTGTTTGATCTATATTTTACACAAATATCATTGATATCCCTGTTATCAATGGGATTTGTTTGTGTTTATCAATCAAGTGCACTGTTATATGGATCAGAAGGACCAACAAGAACTTCTTTGCTCTATTGGTTAAAAGAGCCATTTGCTGGACAATGTCCATATATTCAACATCATCAGGGCTGAAACACTCTAGATCATCAAAACAGTATTGAAAATCTCCTGAGTGCTCACTCCCTAAAACAAAAGCACAACTATCTTGGAAGGGAGTGTATTAAGTCTGTTAAGACCTGGGTGTCTCAGGGAAAGTGATGTATGGCCCAGAAGAGGATGATGGCTGTTGGGGGTAGTTTAGGTACAACTGAGGCTGGGGAGTTCTTGATCCTTCAGCAACATGTAGAGCATTGTTGACTATAGGATTTGAGGGTCTGTTCATCTGGTGGCTCTTCTGAGTCTCCATTTCCATACGGCATCCATCAAGGATTCCATACAGTTCAGCCATAGTGAGAGTGTTGAGATTTTCAATTCTCTTGATTGAGACACAGTAAAAAGTCCATTCATGAGGAAGTACGCTCATGAATTTTCTGATTATGTCTCTTTTCTCAAGAAAAACTCCCATAGTCTGAAGAGAGATGATCAAGTCCATATACCTAAAGTATTGTTGGCACAAGGTCTTACTAACAACATAAGTGAAGTTATCAAACTTCTACTTCAGCATATCTTTCTTGTTCTCCTTTGGTTCAGTAGAACCAGAGTACATCAGTTTCAAAGCATTAAATAGTTCTTTGGTAGTCTTGCATTGCTTAAAGCCTACCATGAGTTTGGTATAGCAGTAAGCAACACGGTCATGGCATTGTAGTCGATGTCCATCTTCTTGAAGTCTTCATCAGAGTAGTATTCAACAGCTTTCTTAATCATGGCCCCATTACCAGCCAGGTCCGCCACCTTTGGCTTGTAAGGACCATGAGTGAAAAATCTCCACATGCGGCTGTCTTGATACTTGATGAAACCTTCAATACGTTTGCAGCAGGTTACAAAATCATTAGGGGTGATGATAGGAGCCTTGGTCATGGTTCCCATATCAGACTCAAAAATTTTTTGGTTAAGAGCCATTTGAGTTAAGTGAGTAAGTGTTAAGAAATAGGGGTGATTTGGAATGGTCAGATCTCACAATCAAGAGCCTAAAAAGCTCTGATACCAATTGCAAGATCGGTGTTGGTCTCTCAACACAAGTTTTATCTCACAAACTCACTAAGTCTCACTCGGTTGATGAAGCAGAATATCTAACTAAGTTGACAATAATATAATAAGTTAATGAACACAAGAATGGTTTTCAAGATACTTGTATATATTACTTCTCAACTTAGTATCACAAGACTCTTACAAGTATTGTTACTTAAGTTACAATGAGAAACTGTATATACTACTATCTACATCCAGTTATACTTGGAAAACCAGCTGGAATTTACCGTTAGTCAAATACTACATTGCTAGATGTAAAGTATCTAAGATAAAATATCCTAGATTGGGTAGTCATGACAGGTCCATGACTTACCTTTTGTCACCAACTAAGTATGGTAACTGTACTAACTTAAAAAGGAGAACAGTGGATTAAAGTATGGTCAACTACATGGGTGTGGGAAAGCACCTTGCAGTGTATCAGAGTTGTCAGCAGATGTCAGACAACTCATACTTATGTCCACTGGTTCATAGTTGATGGCTTCAGAAGAATAAATTCTTCTGAGGCCTATTTATACTTTGGAAGAATTAACTTCTTCTGAGTCTTCTACAAGTCTTCATGACTTCATTCCTTGGAAAACTTTGTCTTGGATCTTCTAAGTGTGAATGCTTCGGAAGGAGAACTACTTGGTCTCGGAAGACTTGGTTCTACCTTTGGAAGTTCTTCATATACTTCGGAAGGAAAACTACTTAGTCTCGGAAGACTTAGTTTTTCCTTCGGAAGTTCTTAATACTTAAGCTTTGGAAGATCTTCAATTTGTCTTCGAAAGAGCAGCTTTGTCTTCGGAAAACTTATTTAATTGTACTTCAAAATCTGCTAAGTGTTGTTTTGGTTGCACCAGCCTCATATGATCCAACAAAAATCATAATTATTATAATTTATATATTAATATGATAATTATAAATTAAATTAAAAAAATTGACTTCGCGTGATACGAAATGACGTGTGTATCGCCAGGGTATCGCCGGTATCGGGCGACGCGAAGTGACAGATGTATCACTAGCTCAATTTTTTTATTTCCACGTAGGCTATGGGTTGGTATCGTCACATGGCGATACAAGGGTTAAAATGACAATTTCACTGGTCAATGGCTATTATTGTAAATTACATTGGTCAAATGGCTAATTTAGAAATTTTCCCTATATATACTGTCGGATCGGTTTGGTTTAGATTAACAAGAACTTCTTCTTTGATCAGTAGTTAACGAATGCAGAATCTAAGTTAACTACTTACTATCACACAACACAAATACTTTGAGCAAAGGTAAATATACAAGTAATTCTTTCAAAGTATTCACTTGATTAATCGTTTAAGTACAAATGATACAATCTGTAGATAAAACCAAGTGGCTTGAAAAGCTTGCCTCTCTTATAAAAGTATGAGGACTTTTATACTATGAAATCTAAACAATAAGTATAAACTATTCTATGTTCAAAGTTTATAGCAAAACAAATAATCTGTGTATCAGAGTTGGCAGGTTCAGTGCTATGTTATCTCTAAAAGGTGAAATACAATAGTCCTCGGCACATACATTCTTGTTTTGGGTAGCAATTGATCAACAGTTCATGGAGTTCATTGCTGAACAACAACAACTGGTCGGTAGCTCATCGGTAGAATGCTGATCGGAAGTTGCTCAACATATGCTGATTGGCAGTCATTTAGCACTTGCATTTTGGTAGTGGATTCAATACTTGGCTTAATTCAGATGTTGGCAGCCAGTGCAAAAATCCTAAGTTTTCGGTAGCTTCATCCTCTTCATAGATTAACAAATTCCCCCTAGGATGATATTACCAAAAATCGGTCTTCATCCTTCAAGCATTCTGATCAGTAGTAGTTCATACATGTATCCTCTTCTATCTCTTGAGGGGTTGTCAAGAGGTAGATTCACCAAATCCTTACTATTGTGCCGAGATAGTCTAAAAAGATCAAACTCTTTGACTTCAACTTTGACAATAATAGATACAAGATATTTAAATCTAGTTTCATCAAAAGCCTTTGTGAATAAATCTGCATATTGTTCATTTGTATGGACTTTAATTAATTTAATGATTTTTTGTACACAATCTCTAATGAAATGATACCTGATGTCAATGTGCTTTGTCTTTGAATGCTGAACAGGATTGTTTGTGATTGATATGGCACTATTGTTGTTAATATGGATTGGAGTGTTCATGAAAGTTACTTCATAATCTTTAAGTTGAGTTTGGATCCCTAGCAATTGAGCATAACAACTTAATGCAACAATGTATTCTGCTTCAGCAATTGATATGGAGACACAGGTTTGCTTCTTGCATTGCCTTGAAACTAGTCTTCCTCTTAGAAATTTACATCCTCCTGAGGTGGATTTCTTGTTGATGTTGCATCCTCTAGTCACTATCTGCCTATCCATAGAGATTGAAGTCAGCACTCTAAGGATACCATAATCCCAACCTAGGTTCTCCTTTGCGATACTTCGGAATTATCTTGGCAACCATTAGATGTGACACCTTTAGAGCAGATTGGAATCTTGAACACATGCATGTCGCAAACATGATCTGGTCTGCTGGCTGTTAGGTACATGAACATGTCTTCAAAATTGGGGTTTTAGCAGCCTTAGCATCAGTAGCTTGAAATCTTACTAAGATGTCCTGAACATACTTAGATTGATTTATAAAGATGCCATCAGAGGTTTGTTTTACTTGTAGCCCATGAAAAAAAGTGAGCTCTCCCATTAAACTCATCTCAAACTTTGACTTCATGAGACTTTCAAAGACTTTGCACAAGCTCTCATTTGTAGACCCAAAGATGATATCATCCACATACACTTGTACCAAAATGATATCCAAATCAACCTTTTTGATGAATAGAGTTTTATCTATGGATCCTCTAATGTATCCAATCTTCAGGAGAAAGGTAGAGAGTGTCTTGTACCATTTCTTTGGAACTTGATGAAGACCATAAAAGGCTTTATCAAGTTTGGATACATGATTCGGATACTTGGGATCTTTAAAGCCTAGAGGTTTGCAGACATAAACTTTTTCATTAATCTCACCATAGAGGAATACACTATTGACATCCATCTGAAACACCTTGAAGTCTTTGGAGGCAGCATCCTTCTCCCAGCTCATCTAGCACCTAAAAGAGCTCAACCCTTCATGTGGTTGAAAAGGACAGAAGCGAACCACGACATCATCTCATCTACAACACTAACAACACACCAAAGGGTCCTTTCATCATCTTCCCAGAGACACCTAGGGAGAGCTATGCTCAAGGAAGTCCATTCTAATAGCCCAGGTCTTGCCATGCCTTTGTGTCTTCAGATGAAAGTTTTGGTATCTTTCTCTTCACCCTTAAAGACTTGGACTGCATCCATCCAGATGATTTGAAGTACATGGAAATAGTCCAGCAAATGGCTCTTCTCACTCACAGAGCCAAGAAGTTCTACAAAAGGATAGGGAGGAAGTTTCTAAGCAATGTGTCCAGTGAAAGTTTTGGCTGGATAAGAGCAAAGTGTTACAACTATAACCAAATGGGCCACTTTGCTTAGGAGTGTAAGGCACCAAGAACAAATAATGGCCATACATAGTCCAGGCCAAACTACACTAAGGCAGCTCCAAGAGCTGAGAAGCCCAACCAACCAAAGCAGTAAGTTGCAGTTACTTTGGAAGAAGGAGGCTTTGATTGGAGCTTTTAGGTGGAAGAAGTCTCCCCAAACAAAGACCTGATGGCAAATCATGATGAATCAAAGGAACAGCTGAAGACCAAAAGAAATGTATGGATCATTGATAGTGGTTGTTCCAGGCACATGAATGGGTCTTTGCTTTAAAACTTTGAAAAACTTGATGAATGGCCAGTTGGTTTTGGAGGTGAATCAGAAGGTTATAACACTGGAAGGGGCAGAGTCAAAAATGGTAAGCTCAGAATTGAAAAGGTAAACTTTGTCAAGGAGATTGAGTACAATCTTTTGAGTGTGTCTCCATTTTGTGATCATAGAAATAACATGCTCTTTACTAAGCATGAGGGCATTATTCTCAAACCCATGGTGATCATTCCTCAAGAGCATATTTTGCTTAGAGCCCCCAGGAAAAGGAAACATGTACAAGATGGATTTGCAAGAAACCTCCCTTCTGGTGAAATTTCTTGCTTTCTATCCAAAGCAAATAGTGATAAGTCTTTCCTTTAGTATAAAAAATGTGTCATGAAAACTTTAAGAACATGAATAAAGTAATTATGAATGATTTGCTAACTGGAATGTCAAAGAAAGAGTTTACAAGTAATGATCATTGTGTTGCCTGCCTGAAAGGAAAGCAACACAAAGTGTCACCCGGGCCAAAGGAAATGAACTCCATCACTACTCCCGTTCACTTATTACACATGGATCTCTTTGGCCCCACAAGTGTAATAAGTTTAGGAAGAACTTCATACTGTCTTGTGATCATAAATGATTTCACAAGATATACTTGAGTCTTCTTTCTTAGAAGTAAGGATGAGACCCCTGAAATCTTGAAATCCTTCATTCTAAAAATTGAGAATCAATTTGATCATAAGGTTAAGATCATAAGATGTGATCAAGGAACTGAATTCAAAAACCAAATCCTTGATTCATTTTGTGATGAGAAGGGTATTTCAAAACAATATAGTGCTCCTAGAACTCCTCAACAAAATTATGTTGCTGAAAGAAGATATAGAACACTTATTGAGGCTGCAGGAACCATGCTCTCTAACTCTAAACTACCTATCACCTTCTGGGTATAGGTAGTCAATACTACCTGCTATAAGCAGAACAAAGTTTTAGTAGTCAAAACTAATGGTAAGACACCTTATGAATAGTGGCACAAAAGGAGACGTTTCATTGGTTTCCTCAGGTTATTTGGATGTGCATGCACCATCTTGTATACCAAAGATCACATAGCCAAGTTTGCTAAGAAGGTAGATGGAGGACATTTCATTAGATACTCTTCTCAAGCTAAGGTTTATAGAGTATAAAATTTTAGAACTAAAGTAGTTAAAGAGTCAGCCAATGTGACCTTTAATGAACACAATCCAAGTGTGAAAGGTTTAGCACGTGATTGGCTATTTGATCTTGATTTAGTTACCAATTGTTTTAACAAATCTTGTGAAGATGTTTCAGGAACAACATGTAATATTTCTATAGAAGATCCTGATCCTAGATTTGAGCTAAGAAGACCAAATGATAAAATCTCTTCAGCACTAGTGGTAGCAAACACTACAAGTGGAAATCCTGTCAGCATAAATATAACAAATTCTTCAGCTGATATATCTGAAGTGCCAACCAATTCCAGCAATAAGGCACAAAACTCAAATGAAGGGATCACCAATGCAGGAGAAGATGGAGATGGTGAAAGTGATCAAGAATATCTTGATGCTGACAACCATTCCACTGAAGACAACATCAATGATGTTACACACTCTCTAGATCCAGTCACACTTGATGGGTGTGATGATGTGGTAGGTGATAATCAATCACCAATCTAAATTTCTGAAATTTGGATCTATCAAATCAACTTGTTGTGATTCCTCATCTAAGAATCCACAAGTCACATCCTACCACAAATATCATTGGTGATGTTGAAACTGGGGCGAGAATAATAGGACAAACCCATGATCAAAATGTTTGTCTGCACTCTTCCTTCTTATCCCAGATTGAGCTAAAGAAAGTAGATGAAACTTTAAAAGATGGAAGCTAGTTTAAAGCAATGCAAGAGGAACTGCTTCAATTCAAAATACAGGGTGTTTGGAACCTATGTCCTCTTCCCCCTGGGAAGATGCCAATAGGAACCAAAAGGGTATTCTGAAACAAGAAGGATGATAGAGGACTTTCCATCAAGAACAAGGCAAGACTGGTACTCCAAGGGTACACTCAAGAGGAAGGGATTGACTACACAGATGTCTTTGCTCCTGTAGCAAGACTTGAAGCTAAAAGAATATTCCTTGCTTTGCTGCATGAAAGGATTTCAAGGTCTACCAACTTGATGTTGTAACGCCCGAAATTCTATCACATAAAATAAAAGAAAAGAAAGTATCTTGAAGAAAATTTAAAAGAAGCCAAGTTAAGGGGTGCTTTGTGTAAATAGTACAAAAAGTCAAAAAGGTGAACTTTATATGGGCATGGCCGCCCATATCTTCCATGCTACTGCTGAGTTCGACTGAAACAAAGAAGAAAGGAAGCTGAATTTGGGTTTCTCTCGGTTGTGAAGAAGAATAGAGCTGAAAATCTTCGGAGGTGAGTGTTTTATGATAATTGGTTCGGTTTTGTTAAGGTTTCCATCCTTATAACCGATTTTTATGTGCTCCGTGTGTTTGGGTGCTTGTTTTTGCTTGTTCTAGGTGTTTGAACTCGTGTGCAAGCAGGTTCGGTAGAATTTTACTTGTTTGCTGCATTAGGTGAGTTCTAGACCCCGGTTTCTATGTGTTTTAAACTGTTTTGGGGCTGAAAATGCATGATTAAAATGTTTCTCAACTGGGTTATGTTTACCCGTATGTTGTGTATGCTTATGCTTATGTTTATGCTTGTTTATGTGTTGTGGGTGCTTAGAATGTTAAGTTTATGCTTAGAACAGGTGCAAATGCAGATCTGGGATAGTTGTGATTCTGAAAAATGGATAACAGGTGGTCATGCGCCCAAACAGGGCCCATGCGCCTGAGATTTTGACTTAGAAACGCCTAAGTACAGGCCATGCGCCCAAACAGGGTCCATGCTCCTGGAAATTGCCTTAGAAAATTTTAAGTGGGGATCCATGCGCCCCAATAGTACCCATGCGCCCAAAGTTTTGCCTGAAATTACTAAGTGTAGACTTATGCGCCTAAATAGTGTCAAGCGCCCAACCCTTAGCTCAGGCGCCTAAGTGCTAGTCCATACGCCTGAACAGTTCATGTGCCCAGAATGTAAGCTAAAATGCCTAAGTGTAGAGTTTATGCGCCTGAATAGTGTTAATGCGCCTAAGCAGGGCTTATGCGCCTGCATAGTGCTCATGCGCCTAAACACTTAGAAAATTTTCTGGGATTTTGGGAAATCAGAATTTTAGGGTTTGACCCTGGTTTGACTTGATGCTATTATCTGATTATTTTATTTATATTTTGGTCTGTTCTTGTGTTCCTATTTATTATATTATTATGTGACTTTACATGATGTGATTTATCCGTATACATAAAGTATTATCATTAAAGAAAGTGGTAAGATTAATGATAATGAAAAGTGGAACATAAAGAACGGAAGAAAGTCTTGCAAGCAAATTCACATGAGGTTCACAACCACTAGGTTGTTAGCTCAACTGTGTGCGGTTTAGCTAACCCGTTGGATGCACACAGGGTCAATCTTGAGATTGAGGGGACCTTTGTTGCTGCCCCGGTACTGGAGTCGACTTCGTGCATCAGTATGGGGTCTATGTGTAGACCTCGACTCAGTACCAGTTTAGTGCGCAATATCGGGGGCATAGCACATTGGTCCGGATTAAGTGAAAGATTAAAATAAAGGTTCGGATGAACGATGATAAAAATGGTAAAAAGAAGATAATGGATGTTATCTTAACTGTACGTATGATGTGTGATCACGTACGAATGAAAAGTATATTATTTTTTAAAGGGTATTTTCGTATGCAAACCTTTTAAGGTATTTTAATGTTTTTAAACTAGAGCTCACTCAGGAATGCTGACTTTTATGCATTTTCAGTTGGCAGGTAGTTTTTGTTGAGGATGGCACTTGGGGAGGCTACTCGTCGGGGCTAGACTGGCATCCGTTCACGCACACTAATATTGTTGTTTTGTAATACAATTAACATGATCTTTTGTAACTATTAATAATTAACAATGTATTACTTACCAACAGTATTTGTTAATGAAGTGAATGGCTTTTGATATTAATTCCGCTGCATTGGTTTATTAAATATGAAATGTTTTATGCTATGATTGACCAACTGTGAGGTCTCCGGGAACGGGGCCTTACAAGTTGGTATCCGAGCCAAAGTTTAAGAGAAATAGGTAAATAATTTCAAAACCTATACTTAAACTGAGAATGGGATGAATGGAGGGATGCCAGCCCGAGTAGCTACGTGCCATCAGGTATTTTATTTCTTAATGTAACCGGTATTATGTGCGTGTGCTATCTGATTTATGTGCCTTTAGTAGATTTGAATACTAATGTAGTCAGGATAGGAAATGCTCGAGGGATGAAGAGTAAAGTAAGTGGCTAATCACAACTGGCCACTGTAATTAGGGACTTACTATACTTGACATAAACTGAGCTATTACCTTAAATGACCGTGTTGGTCTTTGAATCTTATAGTGTTTAGAGGATGGTCGGAGGTAGATCATCTAAGGCTTATCGAGGTGGAACACAGGGTGGTCGTGCTAGTAGGCCACGGGCCGTGAAGAACAAGACGAGGACTGCAGAGACGGCTCTGGTGAGCCTGGGCTTCATCACCCAGAGGGTGGTGATGAGAGTGCAAATCTGAGAGCTCGATGAAGGAGGCAGTGGTGGAGGAGGTTCACCAAGTCATGCAGACGATCCTACCGTCTGTAGTGATTGAAGTTATCCGGGCTGTTAGAGAAGACGAAAGGAAAGAGAAGGAGGAAAGGAGGATGACTGCTGGCAGGAGGGAGAATGTAAGAGGTCAAAATGATAAGGAGGAGATGAGTGCTGGAAGGGAGCCTCTAGTGATGAAGAAGAGGTGGTGGGGCGGGAAACCGCGAGAGGATGCAGCTACAGGGCATTCCAACGGTGTAAACCCCCTACCTTTGATGGCAATGCTGCAGCTGCCCAGCGCTAGATAAGGGAGATGGAGGTAGTATTGAAGATCAGTGAGTTTCGAGAAGACCAAAAAGTGATGTTCGCCACTCACTCATTTGTCGACTCGGCACTATGTTGGTGGGACAATCTTGTCCAAGCCGAGGGTGACAGGGCCATCGAGAGAATAAGATGGGGAGAGCTGAAGGAGCTGGTGATTGAGGAATTCTGTCCTCACCGAGAACTCAACAAGATCGAAAGGGAGTTCTTACAGCTAGAGGCGGGAACTATGACCCACCAGTAATACACCGCCAAGTTTAACGAAATGGCAAGGTTGGTGCCGGATCAGGTTACGCCGGTATCAAGGAAGATCAATCTGTACGTTCAGGGACTACCGTCCGACATCCGCAGACATTTAATCGCTGTCCAACCGTGCACTTTTGGGTCAGCAGCGGATTTGGCAGGAATGTTGTACGATGAAAGGGAAGTAGCGGTGGTTGAGGTGAAGAAGGAGGACGGCGGTGATAAGAACTGGAGAGGTAAGCGGTTTGGGCGTGGCGGTTACACCCCAAACAACAAGAGGAGGAGGATGGGTGGCGTCATCAGGCTCAGGGTTGAGGAAGTGCGACCGATGTGGTAAGGAGCACACTGGTGATTGTTTGAGGGGAGTGACTGTGTGTTTCAAGTGTGGGAAGCCTGGTCACATAGCAAGGGATTGTGGAGTGCCAAAGTGCTTCAACTGTGGTGGGACTGGCCACAGGAACTATGAGTGCAAGAAGCTGAGAGCTGAGAGCTCTGGGGCCAAGAAGGGGGCCGAAAAGGAGGACAGAGGGCGAGTGCTAGAGCCTTCACAATGACCCGAGAAGAGGTCCGGGTTGACCCAGACGTCGTGTCAGGTATGTTTCTAGTAAAGCAAACTTGTGCCTCTGTATTATTTGATTCTGGTGCTAGTAGGGGTTTCATATATGCTGCTTTCTATGCTAAGTTGGCTGTTAGTAGTAGAAGTATGGATGAGCCTTTTGACGTAGAAACTGCTATTGGTAAGTCAACCAGAATTTCTAGTATGATTGAAGATTATGGCATAGAATTAGAAGGCCATAGGTTTGCTGCTATACTATATGTGATGCCCCTAGGAGATTCGATGTAGTACTAGGGATGGACTGGTTAGCAACCTATGAGGCAAACATCGTGTGTCGCAAGAAGATGATTCGACTAATTGCGCCCGATGGAAGTTCGGTGACGGTCTACGGTGACCGCGTCGCTACGGTTCCGAGGGTGATTTCGATGGTGGTGGCAGAGAAGTGCATGAAGCGAGGATGTAGTGCCTACCTGGCTTATGTAAAGGATGTGGACGCGTCGATACCACAATTGTCTGAGGTGCTAGTGGTGTGTGACTTCCCGAACGTGTTCCCAGAAGATTTACCAGGTGTGCCACCTGACCGCGAGATCGAGTTTCAGATTGACCTGATACCCGGTGCTTGGCCCGTTGCCAAAGTACCATATCGGTTAGCTCCGTCTGAGATGAAGGAACTTATGGTTCAGCTGCAGGAGTTGATGGATAAGGGGTTCATTCGACCAAGCATCTCTCCTTGGGGTGCTCCGGTCTTGTTTGTTAAGAAGAAAGACGGTAGTATGAGGATGTGTATAGACTACTATGAGTTGAACAAGTTGATGGTGAAGAATCGATATCCCTTGCCAAGGATAGATGACTTGTTTGACCAACTTCAAGGTGCCAGTTGGTTCTCCAGGATAGATCTTCGATCTGGCTACCATCAGCTGAAGGTAAAAGAACAAGATATACCTAAGACAACGTTTCGCACGCGTTATGGACATTACGAGTTCCTCGTTATGTCTTTCGGTTTAACTAATGCGCCAGCTGCCTTTATGGATTTGATGAATCGAGTGTGCCGGTCGATGCTAGATAAATCAGTGATTGTGTTCATTGATGATATCCTGATTTATTCAAAGAGCGAAGAAGAACATGCTGGTCACATACGCGAAGTGCTGGAGACACTTAGAAGGGAGAAGCTATACGCTAAATTCTCTAAGTGTGCTTTTTGGTTGCGTGAAATTCAATTTTTGGGTCACGTGGTGAATCCTGAAGGAATCATGGTGGACCCGGCAAAGGTTGAGGCGGTGATGCAATGGAAGTCTCCAAAGATGCCATCCGAGATTCGTAGTTTCTTGGGTTTGGCGGGCTACTATAGAAGGTTTATCCAAGACTTTTCCAAGATAGCCTCACCTTTGACCAAATTGACGTGCAAGGAGGTGAAGTTTGTGTAGGGTCGAGAACAGGAAGATGCTTTTGAAGAGTTAAAGGCAAGATTGACTCAAGCTCCTGTCTTGACATTGCCCGAGGGGAGCGAGGATTTGGTGGTCTATTCGGATGCCTCCTATTCGGGACTGGGTTGTGTGTTAATGCAACATGGGAGAGTAATAGCCTACGCATCCCGACAACTAAAAACCCACGAGGCCAATTATCCCACGCATGATTTGGAGGTCGCAGCTATGGTCTTCGCCTTAAAGATTTGGAGGCATTACCTGTACGGGGTGAAATGCACAATCTTCACAGACCACAAGAGCCTAAAGTATTTCTTTGAGAAGAAGGATCTCAACATGAGGCAGAGGAGGTGGTTGGAATTAATCAAGGACTATGACTGTGAGATCCATTACCACCCGGGCAAGGCCAACGTAGTGGCCGACGCCCTTAGCCGAAAAGAGAGACCCGAGCCGATTCGGGTGAAGGCTTATCAATTGGTAATGACCTCGGACGTGATGACACAGGTCAAAGAATTTCAAAATGAGGCATTGAAAGAAGATCGCCTAACTCTGAAAGGACGAGAGGTCTGGTCACAGAGTTGAGAGAGAATACCCATGGAGTTAGAACCCACTTCTGGCGGATGTGGATTCCCCGATATGGAGATCTACGGGGGTGAATTATGGACGAAGCTCATAAGACTCGATACTCTATTCACCCCGGTGCTACCAAGATGTATCAAGACATGAAGAAAGATTACTGGTGGCTGGGTATGAAGCATGATATAGTGGAGTATGTGAGTAAGTGCCTTACTTGCTTGCAAGTGAAGGAAGAACATAAGAAACCATACGAGAAGATCCAACTGTTGGATATACCCAAGTGGAAGTGGGAGCACATCACTATGGACTTCGTCACGAAGCTACCCCATACTGTAAGGGGGTACGATACCATATGGGTGATAGTCGACCGTTTGACCAAGAGTGCTCACTTCCTACCAATTCGCGAGACGTATTCATCTGAGAGACCAGCGGATCTGTTCATTAAAGGGATTGTAGGTTGTCATGGTGTGCCGGTGTCTATCGTGTCGGACCGTGACACCCGGTTCACATTGAAGTTTTGGAAAAGATTCCATGATGCAATGGGGACGAGGCTACACATTAGCACGGCTTACCATCCTCAGACAGATGATCAGTCGGAGAGGACGATTCAGACACTCGAGGATATGCACCAAGCTTGCGTGATCGACTTTGGAGGAAGTTGGGATGATCACCTACCGTTAGCAGAGTTCTCGTACAACAACAGTTATCATGCCAGCATAGGCATGCCACCATATGATATGTTATACGGTAGAAGATGTAGGACGCCCGTATGTTGGGGAGACATTGGGCAGAAAGATTTAGGAAGCGTGGAGGTGATCGAGGCTACGACAGAGAAGTTAGAAAAGATCAAAGCCTTTATAAGGCGGCGAAGGATAGACAAAAGTCGTATGCCGACAAAAGGCGTAGACCGATTGAATTCAACGTGGGTGATAGAGTCATGTTGAAGGTCTCACCTTGGAAAGGAATCATCCGGTTCCGGAAGAGGGGCAAGCTGAGCCCGAGATACATAGGGCCTTTCGAATCATTGCACGAGTAGGGGAGGTGGCCTATCGATTAGAATTGCCTGGCTAGTTAAGTGGAATTCATCCGACATTTCATGTATCTCATCTGAGAAAGTGCCTAGCCGACGAAGATATGATTGTACCACTGGAAGATATCGAAGTGGATGAACGACTTAATTATGTAGAACAACCAGTGGCAATCGTCGATCGGAAGGAGAAAAGATTGAGAAATAAAGTGGTTCCACTTGTGCGGGTGCAGCGGAAACACCGGAAGGGTTCTGAGTCTACGTGGGAGACTGAAGAAGAGATGAGACAGCATTACCCACAGTTATTTAAAGAGTGACAGGTTTCGGAGACGAAACCTCTTTAAGGGGGTAGACTTGTAACGCTCGAAATTCTGTCACATAAAATAAAAGAAAAGAAAGTATCTTAAAGAAAATTTAAAAGAAGCCAAGTTGAGGGGTGCTTTGTGTAAATAGTACAAAAAGTCAAAAAGGTGAACTTTATATGGGCATGGCCGCCCATATCTTCCCTGCTACTGTTGAGTTCGACTAAAACAAAGAAGAAAAGAAGTTGAATTTGGGTTTCTCTCGGTTGTGAAGAAGAATAGAGCTGAAAATCTTCGGAGGTGAGTGTTTTATGATAATTGGTTCGGTTTTGTTAAGGTTTCCATCCTTATAACCGATTTTTATGTGCTCCGTGTGTTTGGGTGCTTGTTTTTGCTTGTTCTAGGTGTTTGAACTCGTGTGCAAGCAGGTACGGTGGAGTTTTACTTGTTTGCTGCATTAGGTGAGTTCTAGACCCCGGTTTCTATGTGTTTTAAACTGTTTTGGGGCTGAAAATGCATGATTAAAATGTTTCTCAACTGGGTTATGTTTACCCGTATGTTGTGTATGCTTATGCTTATGTTTATGCTTGTTTATGTGTTGTGGGTGCTTAGAATGTTAAGTTTATGCTTAGAAAAGGTGCAAATGCAGATCTGGGATAGTTGTGATTCTGAAAAATGGATAACAGGTGGTCATGCGCCTGAGATTTTGACTTAGAAACGCCTAAGTACAGGCCATGCACCCAAACAGGGTCCATGCTCCTGGAAATTGCCTTAGAAAATTTTAAGTGGGGATCCATGCGCCCCAATAGTACCCATGCGCCCAAAGTTTTGCCTGAAATTACTAAGTGTAGACTTATGCGCCTAAATAGTGTCAAGCGCCCAACCCTTAGCTCAGGCGCCTAAGTGCTAGTCCATACGCCTGAACAGTTCATGCGCCCAGAATGTAAGCTAAAATGCCTAAGTGTAGAGTTTATGCGCCTGAATAGTGTTAATGCACCTAAGCAGGGCTCATGCGCCTGCATAGTGCTCATGCGCCTAAACACTTAGAAAATTTTCTAGGATTTTGGGAAATCAGAATTTTAGGGTTTGACCCTGGTTTGACTTGATGCTATTATCTGATTATTTTATTTATGTTTTGGGCTGTTCTTGTGTTACTATTTATTATATTTTTATGTGACTTTACGTGGTGTGATTTATCCGTATACGTAAAGTATTATCATTAAAGAAAGTGGTAAGATTAATGATAATGAGAAGTGGAACATAAAGAAAGAAAGTCTTGCAAGCAAATTCACATGAGGTTCACAACCACTAGGTTGTTAGCTCAACTGTGTGCGGTTTAGCTAACCTATTGGATTAACACAGGGTCAATCTTTGAGATTGAGGGGACCCTTATTGCTGCCCCGGTACTGGAGTCGGCTTCGTGCATCAGCATGGGGTCTATGTGTAGACCTCGACTCAGTACGAGTTTAGTGCGCAATATCGGGGGCATAGCACATTGGTCCGGATTATGTGAAAGATTAAAATAAAGGTTCGGATGAACGATGATGAAAATGGTAAAAAGAAGATAATGGATGTTATCTTAACTGTACGTATGATGTGTGATCACGTACGAATGAAAAGTATATTATTTTTTAAAGGGTATTTTCGTATGCAAAGCTTTTAAGGTACTTTAATGTTTTTAAACTAGAGCTTACTAAGCAACGCTGACTTTTATGCATTTTCAATTGGCAGGTAGTTTTTGCTGAGGATGGCACTCGGGGAGGCTACTCGTCGGGGCTAGACTGGCATCCGTTCACGCACACTAATATTGTTGTTTTGTAATGCAATTAACATGATCTTTTGTAACTATTAACAATTAACAATGTATTACTTAGCAACACTATTTATTAATGAAGTGAATGGCTTTTGATATTAATTCCACTGCATTGGTTTATTAACTATGAAATGTTTTATGCTATGATTGACCAACTGTGAGGTCTCCGGGAACGGAGCCTTACAGATGTCAAGTGTGCTTTTCTATATGGGGTGATAAATGAAGAAGTGTATGTTTGTCAACCACCAGACCACCCTCGGCCACCGGCTATCGCTATCGGCCGCCTCTTACTTCGCAGGAATTTATTTTAGTTCAACCTTATGAAGATCCATGTAGATCTGGTCACTAGGAGCACATGCATGGCTAGATCGGACAAAAAGAAGGTCGTCAGAGGTTTACTGGAATTTGGCTATAGCTCGGTCATCTCCCCCACCATTGCTGGGATTGCTAAACCACCACCACCATCAGGATCGGCTCGTTGAGGTCTGCAAGGTGACGTGTAACACCCACCGAAACCCCCAGCCATGCGCCACCACTGTCGCCGGCCCGTGCCGCAGCTGCCGCCGCATAACAGCCGTGTCGCCACCCATCACGGCCTTCTGCTGCCCAGCTCCGCCACCGAAGGGCGGCTGCCATTAGCCCATCTCCACACCTCTCTTTAAATTTGAGAGGTTTCTTATGTGTGTGTTTTAGTGAGAGAGATAAGAGGTAGAGAGAGAAAGTGAATAGGGAAATAAAAAGAAAAATAGTTTATATACTTGAAGAATTTACCACTTGAGGGTGATGTCTAAGTCAGTGTTTGCCGGAAATCATGTATTCAATTTGCTTGAAGAATTTTATTATAGTTAACGATTCGAATGTTCTTATTATTCGTAACTTATAAATGTTAAATGTAATATAATCATTTTGAAATGCCTACTATATTCGGTCTATGCTTTAACTTATATATACTTGTCGTCAGTCACAATTGCGTTAAGGTTGCTATAGATTGTCGGTGCTTGCTCGGTTCGTTTACTATCCTTCGAATGGCTTAATGTATAAAAAAATATTTTCATTCATAGTTATTTTATCTCATATAAAGTTATAATATAGGGTTATGATTATTTGC
Organism: Flaveria sonorensis; assembly: GCA_025506505.1. Classification (NCBI taxonomy): domain Eukaryota; kingdom Viridiplantae; phylum Streptophyta; class Magnoliopsida; order Asterales; family Asteraceae; genus Flaveria; species Flaveria sonorensis. The sequence continues at coordinate 13,143,550 of CM046435.1, read as the reverse complement.
TAAATGTTATTTCGTATTTATCCCGTTTGACGGTTATGTAGATTTTTTATGTGATTGCCTTGACTACAAACGAGTCCTTTGAGTTGTAAAGTGCTTTATTAATCATCTTAAAAAAATATTTTTTTGGATTTAGTTATGTATTGGGTCAGAGTTGGTCCAAGTTTTTCATACTGGGCCATAGCTGGGCCGGTGATTTATTGGTCTTAGATCGCGTTCGACACAATATTTTGGGCCGAATGCAAGTAAAATTAGGCCCACGTTTTAGGGTTGTCACAAAATAAATTAATGGTTTTGCTACAATCAAATTTATCTTACTATTAATACATGATTACAAGTAATAGCATAACATTATTTGAATTGAATTTTGAATAAAATGAATGATGAATAACAATTGATTGAATATTGTCACGTGATTTCCTTAAAATATGAAACACATAAAATTGGGTTATGACTATTCACTTGATAATTGTAAGTGGGTTGAATACTAAAATGTTACAATAGGCATCAAGATTCCTCACGGTTTGACATAAGAAACGATGTCTTAAGTTAAAATAATAATATGTTTAAAGACTAAATAATGTTTACAGAAACTAGGGGTTCAATTTGGTATTTGAGTTATAACAAATAGTTTTGAAGATAATATAATTAATTTTATTATATAACTTGGTTTAAATAAAATAAAATGAATTATTAAATAAAAATAATGATTAATAATAAATAAAATAATTAAATTTTATTTGAATAATATAATTAAATGTTTAATTTATAATAATTTAATAATAGAGTTTGATATTAAAGTTAGAAAAAAGTAATTAATTTAATAATTAATTATTGATATAAATTTGGTCAAAATAATTAATTTGATAATTAATTATTTAAATAAATTCGTATTTGTAATAAGTTTTGATTCATAGTAACTTGAAATGATATATTTTTGTTTTTAGAATAATTTTAATAAATTTTAAAACTTATAAATGAATTTGTAACATTTTTATCATATTTAGAACTTTTGTAAATAAGGAAATTATGAAATTATAATTTTTTGAATTTTTAGAAATTAGTAAAGAAATTCTAAATTAATTAACAAAATAATTTTTTACTTAATTTAATAATATAATAATATTTTTTTTTTTGAAATCAACAATAATAAGTAAAAAATGATTTAAAACAAGGGGTGTCTGGGGTCAAATCCAGGTCCCTTCTATTTGAGGAGTACGCTTTAACCGTTCAGGCTGTAGCCCAGATTTGTTTATATCCGCATTACAAAATATAAAATCACAATTTAATAAAATCCTAAATTTCACATAAACCCTAGAATAGATTTGATCCGAATCGAACCCCAATCTATTAATGTTAATGAATGAAATCATAGGGCCTTTGTTTAACATGAATATACGACTATGTGTGTGTGTATTTGATTACATGTTTAGAAGGTGAATTGAGGAAAAAAAAGAAGAAGATGGTTGCTATAGAAAATGTAATTAGTTCTTGATAATGATGATGATGATGATATTAACCCAATTGATGGGTTGCGAAGCTTTCAAAGATGATGATGAATACTTTTCCTCGGTCAATTGCTAATTTTAATGATCCTAAGGTGAACTTTGATGAAATTACAATTTCAATAATACCACAAGGTCGAATGAAATGAGTGTGTATGTGTGTGTGTTTGAAACAATCTTGCGAAATGAATAAAGCGGTTGGATAGAATTATTTTGGTTGGATTTTAAGGGATTTAGTTCGTCGAAGTCAGCCGAAAGATTGGCTAGAGTTGTGTGTCGATGTGGGAACATATGTGTTTTAAAAAAAATTACTCTTTAGTCCTTGTAGTTTGTAAAGTTATCATTTTATGTTAAAACCTTTTAAATTAAATTTTAAAAATTTCATTTCAAACCTAAACTTACTAAAACCCTAATTTGATTACTAAAACACATTATTAGTTTATAAACCTTTATAATTTAATTATTTATTTTAATTTAGTAATTAAAATCTCATAATTAATAATACAACCCTATAAATTTATAAATATTTATTATATAAATTATAAAATTGTTATAAATTTAACACATGATACAACTAAGGTACTTAAGAACACCATAATAATTAAAATGATCAAATAATAAACTTTTAATTACATAAATGACCCAAATGGGTTTGGGCTTACATTACAAAATGGGTCAAGTGTTACAATATGCATTATCACACCTTCGTCGATGGTGGAATCACAAGCGGGCAATGAATGAAACGTTATAAACACATAGTATATAAAAGAGAACACTAAATTAATTTAAGTTATTCATAACATTTGTTAGGCACATGAAGTATTAGGGTATAAATTTCTAAAAGATTATAATACATGTCTAGTCATTCCTATGCTCATGCTGCATAATCTTCCTATGTGCTATAGTGGTGTCATTCCTAAAGAGTGATTTAAACATACTTCCCTTGCTTTCCAAAAAATCATATTAGAAAGTCGGTCAATATATTGTTGATGAACTCATAGGTTTTAAGACTCAATAAAGCAAATGGTCGTAATAGTTTCCAAACAATCAGTAAACATTAAGTGATGAATCATTGGTATAACATGTTTAATACCAGATAGTCAGTTTGTTATGTATCTACACAAAGCCCACAATCCGTAGTTTAAAGACAGTTGTATAATTCCCCACACAAGTACCTAACACATGTACTTGTAAGCAATAGTTGTAGGAAATAACTATTCAATAATGTTGACTATGGATTTACGTATTACAATCAATCACGAGGATAAGGGTTGTCAAACCCTGATTGTACTATAAAAGTTAATCCATAAGCTACATCTATTTAAATGGTTAGTTCGAGTTGAATAGGGTCTTAAGAGTTATTTAGTTAACTCAGGTAATATCATCAGGTTAACTAGTGTCTACACATAGATAACATTATAATTTGAAAGTTTAGTGTAAGGTTATATTAGAAGATTAAAAGGCTGATGCAACCAAAGAAGCCAAAACAACCAAGGAGCTTCATGCATGCATGCACTAATGTATAAGGTAGAAGTTGCTTCGGAAGTTTTACACTTATCACAGAAATTATTCTAAGTGTAAAATCTTCCAAAGCCAAAGTCCAAATCTTCCAAAGCCAAAGATAAAGTCTTTCGAAGCTTCAAAGACAAAGTCTTCCAAAGCCAAATGAAGTGAAGACTAATTTCTTCCAAAGATAGAGAAGACATCCTTTCTCTGATCTACTTTTTCATAAAGCTAACATACTTTCCACTGCAACTCTGAAGACTCACCAACTTATACAAGTTGGTGAAAAGTCCATGCTTTTGTAAATGCAGATTATGCTCTTGGGTCTGTAACTTCCTACTTTGTACCTATTATCCTTATTATAATAGAAAAGGATGTGAGCTATGGCGTGTCTAGTCTCTATTCAAAAGGCAATCTGCCTTTTGACTCTACATTGATCTTGTTGTCTAGATTAATGTTTCTAGCTGGCTTTCATAGTATGGACTGTTGTAGGATGTAGTATAAAATATCTCAGGTCTTTGTATTTCATTTTATGCTTTGTAACACTTGTAATAGAACTTGAGAGAAATATATAGCATCCTTGAAAACTATATTACTCTATTCTTATTCTTAGTTCTGTCTCATTGTTTACTTGTCTTCTTAAATCATTTACATAAATCTAGTTCCCCATTTGATCTGTTAAGTGTTCTAAAACTCTCCTCATTGTGAGACTAATTGTATTGACCACCCCTTTAACCGGTCCTGCAATTGGTATCAAGCTTTTTAGGTTCTTGATTATAAGATCTCACCATCTTAAATCCCTCCAGTTTCACAAAACACTTAACATCTCAAATGGCAGCTATCATAAAGGCTAATATAGAAACTGGTACTATGACAAAGTCTCTACTGCTCACTCCTGATGACTTTGATACTTGGTACCAAAGAATGGAAGGCTTTATCAAGTCTTAGGACTCCAGGATGTGGGAATCTATTGTCTATGGACTTCATGTACCATCCACCTCTTCAACTGCTGCTGGTGGTGGTATGATACCAAAGGAAGAGGCTGATTATTCTGATGAAGACCGGAAGAAGATTGACATAGATCAGAATGCCATGATGCCCTCCAAAATGCTCTTCCAAACTCTATCTATAGAGGCTTCAAGAAGTGCAAGACTACCAAGAAACTATGGGATACACTGAAGCTGATGTATGAGGGGTCAAATGAAGCAAAAGAGAACAAGAAGGACCTCTTGAAGCAACAGTTTGAGAACTTCACCTTCAAGACAGTTGAAACCATGACTCAACAGTATTTTAGGTATGTTGAGATTGTGGATACTCTAATGGATGTCGGAGTAACTCTTGAGAATAGGGACATTACGAGGAAGTTCATGTCCTCTCTTCCCATACAACGGACACACTATTGGGTGGTCATTAAGAGGACTGAGAACCTCAAGACCCTTACTCTCACTGAGTTGTATGGTATCCTTAGTGGCTACAAGATGGAGATGAACATGTAAAATTCATCTGGTAACTCCAACAATCAACATAGTTTAGCCCTTCATGTGGTTGAAAGGGATTGCAGAGAACCATAACATCATCTCATCTGCAACCCTGACAACTCACAAAAGGGTCCTTTCATCACCTTCCCAAAGACACCAAGAGAGAGCTACATCCAAGGAAGCCTATTCCAAGAGACAAGCTCTTCACAAGCCTTTGAGTGTATTGATGAAAGCACAGGCAACTTTCTCTTTACCCTTGAAGACCTGGACTGTATACATCCAGATGATCTGGAGTATATGAAAATAGTCTAGCAGATGGCTCTTCTCACTCACAGAGCCAAGAAGTTTTACAAGAGGACAGGGAGGAAGTTTCCTAGCAATATAACCAGTGGAAAGTTTGGGCTGGACAAAAGCAAAGTGAAGTGTTACAACTATAACCAAATGGGACACTTTCCTAGAGAGTGCAAGGCACCAAAAACAAATAGTGGCCAAGCACAAACTAGACCAAACTACACTGATGGAGCTCCCCAAAATGAGAAGCCTAAGTAGCAAGCTACAGTTGCTGTTGAAGAAGGAGGCTTTGACTGGAGCTTTCAGGTTGAGGATGTATCTCCAAACCAAGCACTGATGGCAGATCATGAAGAAACCAAGGTATTGGAACATCTTTGTACACCTAAATGTATTGCTAAAGTAAATAAATATAGGTCCTATAACTTAGAGATGAGATCTGATCTTGAGTCCTTAAACATCTTAAAAGCTAATTTTAAAAGAGCTGAAAATGATTACAAACTAAAAATAGAGGATTTAGAGAAAACCATTTTAACTCTTAAGAATGAACATACCAACTACAGGACTCAGATAAAAGATCCCATCACTAAGTTAACTGAATGCTAGGCTGAGCTTGTGATCAGCAAAGCCAGGGTAGAAAAACATGTTCTGGAAAAAGAGACCTTCAAGAACATGATTTCCTCATCCTTGCATGCAAAAGTTTGTTATCAGAATAAGTAGGGACTGGGATCTACTGAGATAGCTCCTCTACACACTCTATTTTCTGTAAGATCTCCAAGGCGTGAAACTTGTGAAGATGAGCATCCCATCATAGATCCCATTGATGAAGAGGATGAAGAGGAGTAGTGAAGGATGATTCTGAGAAGTGTGAAGAAGCTCATCCTAAGAAGGGTCACTATTCTCCTGAGGAGAGAAAAGAATCTGAGATGACCAAGTCTAAAAGGAAGAACTTGATTAGGAAAGCAAAGATAAAATAAAAGAAGGCTCAAGAGATCAAGGCCACTTTCAACTCTAAGCAGAAACAAGTGTTTATCTCTGCAGGATTTGAAGTGGTGAAGGCTGAAGACTCAACTATGAACTGTAATACCAGGAGTTCTAGCTTATGTCCAAATCATTCTAGCAAAGAGAAGAAAGCTGATCAACTGTGTACCACTGCTACATAGCCTGAACCATCCAGTTCTAAGAGCAAGCTTCACCCTAAGAAGCTTGTTGCATCATCTGTGAAGATGAAGATGGAGGTGGAAAGTGATCAAGTTTAGTCTTTCTTTGAAAAGAAGACTCTCATATGGAAGCAAATGAATTGCATCATGTGTGGTAGTACTTCTCATCTTGCTAAGAATTGCATCTATAATCCTAAAAGTACTATTCTCATGATCAAAGAGAAAACTTTTAAGAAGAAGAAGGAAAAGCTAGCTTCGGAAGGAAAATCTTTCCCCTTCGAAGCTCCAAGGTGAAAAAGAAGACAAGTGAAAACTTGCCTTTGGAAGAAAATTTTGTTCTTGGAAGAAAGGAATGCTTCCGAAGTACTGAAGCCTGCTGCAGTGAGAGCAAGATCTTCCGAAGGTCCAGTCTCCAAAACTTCAGAAGTTGTTAAAACTTTCGAGGTGTTGAAGGTCAAGTCCAATCTTTCAAAGATGGTGTGGAAGATGAAGAAAGGCCAAGTGACAGAAAGTTCTTCATCGACAACAGCTAATGATCCTCAAAGCTTGAACATAGGATCAGTTACTATTACATTGTCTTCAGATCACTTTGAAAAGCCCAAGACCAATAAGACTTAGGTTTCCAAATGTAACTAACTGCTTCTTTCTTATGCAAGAACAATTAAAGACTAAGGGAAATGTATGGATCATTGATAGTCGCTATTCCAGGCACATGACTGGTAATGGTTCTCTACTTCAAAATTTTGAGAAAATTGATGGAGGGCCAGTTTCTTTAGAAGGAGATGCTAGAAGTTACATTAAAAGAAGAGGTATGGTCATAAATTGTAAGCTCAGCATTGAAAGGTAAATTTTGTCAAATATCTTGGGTACAATCTATTGAGTGTATCCAAATTTTGTGATTAGAGACACAACATGCTCTTTACTGAGCATGAGTGCATTGTTCTCAAGCTCGGGGTGGTCATTCCTCAAGAGCATATCCTGCTTAGAGCCTCCAGGAAAGGGAACATGTACATGATGGACTTGCAAGAAACATCTCCCTCAGGAGAAGTTTCTTGCTTTCTATCTAAAGAAAATAATGACGAGTCTTTCCTCTGGCATAAAAGAATGTGCCATTTAAACTTTAAAAACATGAATAAATTAATTAAGAATGATTTGGTAACTGGAATGCCAAAGAAAGTGTTTACAAGTGATGACCACTGTGTTGCATACCTGAAAGGGAAGCAACACAAGTGTCTCACAAGCCAAAGGAAAGGAAATCTATCACTACTCCCCTACACTTATTACATATGGATCTCTTTGGCCCTACCAGTGTAATGAGTTTAGGAAGGACCTCATATTGTTTGGTGATCACAGATGACTTTACAAGATTCACTTGGGTCTTTTTCCTTAGAACTAAGGATGAGACTCCTAAGATCTTGAAGAACTTCATTCTGAAAATTAAGAATCAATCTAATTACAAGGTCAAGACCATAAGATGTGATCAAGGAACTGAATTGAAGAACCAAATCCTTGATTCATTTTGTGATGAAAAGGGTATTACAAGACAATATAGTGCTCCCAGGACTCCTCAGCAAAATGGTGTTGCTGAGAAGAGAAACAGGACACTTATTGAGGCCGTAAGAACCATGCTATCTGACTCTAAACTGTCCATCACCTTTTGGGCAGAGGCAGTCAACACAGCCTGCTATGTGTAGAATAGAAATTTAGTGGTTAAGACTCATGGTAAGACTCCTTATGAGTTATGGCACAAAAGGAGACCATTCATTGGTTTCCTCAGGTCATTTGGATGTCCTTTCACCATCTTGAATACCAAAGATCAAGTAGCCAAATTTGATGAGAAATCAGATGATGGACACTTTATTGGATACTCTTCCCAAGCTAAGGCTTATAGAGTATACAATCTCAGAACTAGAGTAGTTGAGGAATCAGCCAATGTAAGCTTCAATGAGCACACTCCTAGTGTGAAAGGTTCTTGTCTGATTGGCTATTTGATCTTGATTTAGTTACCAACTATTTTAACAAATCTTGTGAGAATGTTTCAGGATCTACAGGTAACTTATCAATAAGAGATCCTGACCTAAGATTTGAGCTGAGAAGACCAAGCAAGAATACTACTTCAGCTCCAGTGGTAACTAACCCTGCAAGTGAAGATCCTATCAGCACAAACATAATAAATTCAAGTGATACATCTGAGATGCCTACAAATTCTAGCTCAGAGGTTCAAAACTCAGGTGAAGGAGCTTCAAATGTAGGAGGAAATGGAGGTGGTGATAGTGATTAAGAATTTCTTGATGCTGATAACCACTCCATAGAAGACAACATAAATGATGTCACACACTCATTAAATCAAGCCTCTCTTAATAAGTGTGCTGATGTGGTGGGTGATACTCCATTGCTAGATCTGAATTTCCCTAGTTTAGATCTTTCTAATCAACTTGTTGTGATCTCTCAACTCAGGATCCACAAGTCACACCCCACCACAAACATCATTGGAAATGTTGATACAGGGGTGAGAACAAGAGGACAAACCCATGACAAAAATGTTTGTCTATACTCTAGCTTCTTGTCCCAGATGGAGCCAAAGAAAGTTGATGAGGCTTTGAAGCATGGAAGTTGGGTTGAAGCAATACAAGAGGAGTTGCTATAATGAAAAGACAAAAGGTTTGGAACCTATGTCCTCTTCCCCAAGGGAAGACTACCATAGGAACCAAATGGGTTCTTGAAACAAGAAGGATGATAGAGGAATCGTCATCAAGAACAAAGCCAAACTAGTTGCTCAAGGATACACACAAGAAGAGGGAATTGACTACACATATGTTTTTGCTCCTGTGGCAAGACTTGAAGCTGTAAGAATATTCCTGGCTTTTGTTGCATCCAAGGATTTCACGGTCTACCAACTTTATGTCAAGTGTGCTTTTCTATATGGGGTGATTGATGAAGAGGTGTATGTTAAACAACCACCTGGCTTTACAGACCCAGATCATCCTGATTATGTCTGCAAGCTTGATAAAGCTCTTTATGGGCTGCACCAAGCTCCAAGAAAGTGTTATGAGACACTATCTCAGTATCTTTGTTAACATGGCTACAAGAGGGGTACTATAGATGGAACTCTCTTCATCAAAGGAATAGGGAATGACTTAATGCTGGTTCAAGTATATGCGGATGACATTATCTTCGGGTCAACTAATCCAAAGCTCTGCAAAGACTTTGAGAGGCTGATGAAGAATAGATTTTGAAATGAGTGCCATGGGAGAACTCAATTTCTTTCTAGGAATTCAAGTGAAGCAAGTTGACAATGGCATCTTCATAAGTCAGTCAAAGTATATACAAGACATACTTACAAGATTCAACATGTTTGATTGTAAGGTTACTAAGACACCTATAACCAGAAACCACTCCCTTGGACCTGATCTTGAGGGGGAGTGTATGGATGAACATCTCTATAGGGATATGATTGGGTCTCTTATGTATCTCACAACCAACAGGCCTAATATCATGTTTGCCATATGCATATGTGCAAGATATCAAGCCAACCCTAAGATGTCACACCTGGTTGCTGTCAAAAGGATTTTTAGATATCTCAAAGGTGCTCCTGTAAGGCCCCGTTCCCGGAAACCTCACAGTTGGTCAACCATCACATTAATTACATAAAATTTTGTACATTTAATTAAAACATCACAGCGGATTAGATTACCAAAATCCATTCATTGCATTAATATTTAATGTTGCCAAATAATACATCAATGTATAATAGGAGTTACAAAAGAAACATTTAGTTGCATTACAAAACAACATAATTGTCATGCACGAATGGATGCCAGTCTTGCCCGCTAAGTAGCTTTACCCGCATGCCATCCCCAGCAATAAATTACCTGCCAATTGAAAAAATGCATAAAAGTCAGCGTTGCTGAGTGAGTTCTAGCTTAAAATATTAAAATACCTTGTTTAAATATATAAAATATCTTTTTCTTAAAATACTTCCTTTAACATAAAAACCCTTCTTCCGTACGTGATCACACATCATATGTACAACAAGATAATATTCATTATTGCCTTCATCATTCATTTCGTACTTTCTTTATTATCTTTCACTTTCATCCAGACCAATGTGCAATACCCCGAACATAGTGCACGAAGCTGGTACTGGGCCTGAGGTCTATAAATAGACCCCGAACATTGTGAACGAAGCTGACCCAGTTACCTAGGGCAAGCATAAGGGTCCCGTCAATCTCAAATATTGACCCCGCATGCATCCTCATGGGGTAGCTAACCCGCACGCAGTTGAGCTGACAACCCGTGGCTGTGAACCTCCTTTCATTTTGCTTGCAAGACTTTTCGTTCGTTCTTTATGTTCCACTTTTCATTGTCATTAATCTTTCGCTTCATTTATGATAATACTTTACGCATATGAGTATAAACACACCATGTAAGCCACACAATAATACGTAATATGGAACACAAGAACAGGCCATAGACATGCATGGAATAAACAAATACAACCATCAAATCAATCCAGGGTCAAACCCTAAAATTTCTATTTTCCCAAAATTTCAGAAATTTTTCTAAGTGTTCTAGGCACATGAGCACTATATGGGCGCATGAACACTATGCAGGCGTATGAGCTTGGCACTTAGAATATTTGGCAAAAACGTCTTAGGCGCATGGATACTATTTGGGCACATGAACTACCCTTGGGTTTTCTAAGTCAAATTTTCAGGCGTATGGGTACTATTTGGGCGTATGGCCAACGGTTATGCATATTTCTAAATCATTTTTAGACCCAATCTGCATTCTAACATGTTTACAACTTAAATCTAGCATTCTAAACATCAACAACAACATTACAACCATAAAACATAAACATTCAATCATACGTACATATGGGTTCATACATAAACCATTAAAAACATTTTAACATGCATTTTTCAGCCCCAAAAAGTTTAAAAACACAAAACCGGGGATCTAGAACTCACCAATTGTAGCCTTCAAGTAAAACTCTCCGAACTTGAGGGCTCAAAGAGTTCAAACACCTAAAACACAACAAAACACACACAACCGAGCACCGAGAACACATAAATATCGGTTCTAAGGTCGAAAACCCAACAAAACCGAACCAAAAACACAAAGAAACACTTACCAAGAGCAAAACACAGCTTCAACTTCCTGCAACCGAGAGAAAACTCTACTCTTCTTTCTTCTTCTTGTCCAGCCGAAAGCAAATGGTGAAAAAGGCAGATGCATGGGCGACCATACCCATTTAAACATAAAATAATAGTCTTTTGTACTTTTTACACTTTGGCCCCCTCCACTTGTGCTCCTTTTCCTTTCTTTCAAGATACTTTTCTTTTTCCTTTATTTTTATTTAAATTTTTGGGTGTACAAGTCCACCCCCCTTATAAAGGTTTCGTCCCCAAAACCTGTTATTCTTTGAACAGTTATGGGTAATGTTGTCTCATCTCTTCTTCAGTCTCCCACTTAGACTCAGATCCCTTCTCGTGCTTCCACTGCACTCGCACCAGTGGAACCACTTTATTTCGTAACCTCTTCTCTTTTCGATCAATGATTGCCACTGGTTGCTCTACATAGTTGAGACGTTCATCCACTTCAATGTCTTCCAGTGGTACAATCATGTCTTCATCAGCTAGGCATTTTCTCAGATGAGATACATGGAATGTTGGATGAATTCCACTTAACTCATCAAGTAACTCCAATTGATAGGCCACCTTTCCTACTCGTGCAATAATTCGAAAGGGTCCTATGTACCTCAGACTGAGCTTACCCCACTTTCTAAACTGGATGATCCCTTTCCAAGGCGAGACCTTCAACATGACTCTATTGCCCACATTGAATTCAATCGGTCTACGCCTTTTGTCGGCATACGAATTTTGTCTATCTCTCGCCGCCTTCATGAAGACTTTGATCTTCTCCAACTTCTCTGTTGTAGCCTCGATCACCTTAATACTTCCCAACTCCTTCTGCCCGATATCACCCCAACACACGGGCGTCCTAAACCTTCTACTATATAGCATCTCATATGGTGACATGCCAATGCTGGCATGATAACTGTTGTTGTATGAGAATTCCACTAACGGTAGGTGATCATCCCAACTTCCTCCAAAGTCAATCACACATGCTTAGAGCATATCTTCGAGTGTTTGAATCATCCACTCAGACTGACCATCTGTCTGAGGATGATAAGCCGTGCTAATGTGTAGCCTCGTCCCCATCATATCGTGGAATCTCTTCCAAAATTTCGATGTGAACCGGGTGTCAAGGTCCAAGTCGATAGACACCGGCACACCATGACGAGCTACAATCTCTTTAATGAATAGATCCGCCAGCCTCTTGGATGAATATGTCTCGCGGAACGGCAAGAAGTGGGCACTCTTTGACAGACGATTAACTATTACCCATATCGCATCGCATCCTCCTACCGTACGAGGTAACTTCGTGATGAAGTCCATGGTAATGTGCTCTCATTTCCACTAGGGTATATCCAAAGGTTGGATATTCCCATATGGCTTCTGATGCTCTACCTTCACTTGCAAGCAAGTAAGGCACTTACTCACATACTCCGCCACATCACGCTTCATACCCAGCCACCAGTAGTCTTTCTTCATATCCTGATACATCTTGGTAGCACCGGGATGAATGGAGTATCAAGTCTTATGAGCTTTGTCCATGATCCGCCCCCGTAAGTGTCCTTAACGAGGGATCCACATAAGCCCGAAGCGGGTTCTAACTTCGAGAGTATTTTCACCCAACTCCGTGACTAGGCCTCTCATCCTTTCAAAGTTAAGGCGATCTTCTTTCAATGCCTCATCTTGGAACTCTTTGATCTGTATCATCACATTGGAGGTCATAATCAGCTGGTAAGCTTTCACCCGGATTGGCTCGGGTCTCTCTTTTCGGCTGAGGGCATCTGCCACTACGTTGGCTTTGCCCGGATGATAATGGATCTCACAATCATAGTCCTTGATCAATTCCAGCCACCTCCTTTGCCTTATATTGAGGTCTTTCTACTCAAAGAAGTATTTCAAACTTTTATGGTCCGTGAAGATAGTGCACTTCGTCCCGTACAAGTAGTGCCTCCAAATCTTTAACGCGAAGACCACGGCCGCTAGCTCCAAGTCATGAGTAGGGTAATTAGCCTTGTGGATTTTCAACTGTTGGGATGCGTAGGCTATCACTCTTCCCCTCTGCATTAGCACGCAACCCAATGCCGAATATGAAGCATCTGAAGAGACCACTAAGTCTTCGTTCCCTTCGGGCAACGTCAAGACAGGAGCTTGAGTCAATCTCGTCTTTAATCCCTCAAAAGCATTCTCCTATTCCAAACCCCATACAAACTTCACGTCCTTGAGGGTCAACTTGGTCAACGGTGAGGCTATCTTGGAAATGTCTTGGATGAACCTCCTGTAGTAGCCAGCCAAACCCAAGAAACTGCGGATCTCAAATGGCATCTTTGGAGACTTCCATTGCATCACCGCCTCAATCTTTACCAGATCTACCATGATCCCTTAGGATTTACCACATGACCTAAAAATTGAACTTTACGCAACCAAAAAGCACACTTAGAGAACTTGGCATACAACTTCTCTCTTCTAAGTGTCTCTAATACTTCGCGTATGTGGCCGGCATGTTCTTCTTCACTCCTTAAATAAATTAGGATATCATCAATAAACACAATCACTAATTTATCCAACATTGGCTGACACACTCAGTTCATCAAATCCATAAAGGCAGTTGGCGCGTTAGTTAGACCGAAAGACATAACGAGAAACTCGTAATGTCCATAATGCGTGCAAAAAGCTGTCTTAGGGATATCCTTCTCCTTAACCTTCAACTGATGGTAACCAGATCGAAGATCTATTCGTGAGAACCAACTGGCACCTTGGAGCTGATCAAACAGGTCATCTATTCTGGGCAGGGGATATCGTTTCTTTAACCTTAACTTGTTCAACTCTCGGTAGTCGATACACATCCTCATACTACTATCCTTCTTCTTGACAAACAAGACCGGAGCACCCCAGGGAGAGATGCTTGATCGAATGAACCCCTTATCCATCAACTCTTGCAGTTGAACCATCAGTTCCTTCATCTTCGTTGGAGCCAATCGATACGGTTCTTTGGCAACGGGTTGAGCACCGGGTATCAAATCAATCTGAAACTTGATCTCGTGGTCCGGTGGCACACCTGGTAAATCTTTTGGGAACACGTCCAGAAAGTCACACACAACTGGTACATCAGACCATTGTGGTATAGACGCGTCCACATCCTTCACATAATCCAGGTAGGCACTACATCCGCGTTTCATGCATTTCTCTGCCACCGCCATCGAGATCACCTTAGGAACCGTTGTCACTCGATCACCGTAGACAGTCACCGAACTTCCATAGGGCGCAATTAATCGAATCATCTTCTTGCGACATAAAATATTTGCCTCATAGGCTGCTAACCAATCCATACCTAGAACTACATCAAATCTGCCTAGGGGCATCACAAATAGTTTAGCAGAGAACCTATGGCCTTCTAATTCTATGTCATAATCTTCTATCATATCAGAAATTCTGGAAGACTTACCAATAGTAGTTTTTACATCAAAAGGCTCATCAATATATCTACTACTAACAGACAACTTAGCACAGAAAGCAGCAGAAATAAAACTCCTACGAGAACCAGAATCAAATAATACAGAGGCACAAATTTGGTTTACTAGAAACATACCTGACACGACGTCGGGGTCCACTCTGGCCTCCTCCCGGGTCATCGTGATGGCTCTAGCACTTGCCCTCTATCCTCCATCCTCCGTCCACTTCTTCGCCCAATAACTCTCTGCTCTTGGCTTCTTGCAATCCATGCTTAAATGGCCATCTTCGCCACAGTTATAACATCTTACAGACCCACATACTTTTGCCACGTGGCCGGGCTTGCCACATTTGTAGCAGACGTTCAATCCCAACCTGCATTCCCTAGTATGCTCCTTTCCACACTTACCACACCTCTTCATCCCAGCCACCCGTCGGTCATCCACCCTTGACTTCTTATTATTTGGGGTGAAACCACCATGCCCAAACCGCTTCCCGCTCCAGTTCTTATCACCACCACCCTTCTTGTTTGCTTCCACCACAGTCTCCTCCCTCTCATCATACAACCTACCCGCCAGGTCTACCACCGATCGAAAGGTACCCGGCCGGGCAGCAATTAAATGCCTTTGGATATCCGCTGGCAACCCCTAAATGTACCTTTTGATTTTCCTTGATGCTGGCGTCACCTGATCCGGCACCAGTCTTGCCATTTCATTGAACTTGGTGGTGTATTGCTGGTGGGTCATGGTTCCCGCCTCCAGCTGTAGGAACTCCCTCTCAATCTTATCAAGATCTCTGTGTGGACAGAACTCCTCAATTACCATCTTCTTCAACTCTCTCCATCTCATCTTCCCAATGGCTCTACTGCCTTCGGCTTGGACAATGTTTTCCTAACAACACGAAGCCGAGTCTACAAACGAGTGAGTGGCGAACTTCACCTTCTGGTCATCCCTGCACTCGCTGATCTCTAAGATAACCTCCATCTCTCTCACCCATCGGTGAGCAGCAGCAGCATTACCATTACCGTCGAAAGTTGGGGGTTTGTATCACTAGAATGCCCCATAGCTGCACCCCTTCGCGGTCTCCCGCACTACCACCTCTTCCTCATCACTGGAGGCCGCCATCTTAGCGTTCAGTTCCTCCTCCTCACCATGATCTCCCTTTCTCCCTTCTCCCAGTCGTCTTCCTTCTCTCCTCCTCCTTTTCTTTATTCTCATCCTCTCTCACAGCACGGATGACTTCAGTCACTACAGATGGTAGGATCGTCTGCATGACTTGATGCACCTGCTCCACAACCGCCTCCTTTATTGAGGCTCTTAAGTTAGCACTTTCATCCATACCCTCTGGATGGTGAAGCCCAGGCTAACAGGAGCCGTCTCTACAGTCCTTGTCTTGTTCCTTATGGCACGTGGCCCAGCACCACGACCACCTTGTACTCCTCCTCGGGAAGCTTTCGACAATCTACCACCAGCCATCCTCTAAAACTATAAGATTCAAACATCAACACGGTCATTCAAGGTAATAGCTCAGTTTATGTCAAGTATAGTAAGTCCCTAATTACAGTGGCCAGTTGTGATTAGCCACTTATTAGCCACTTACTTTACTCTTCATCCCCCAAGCATTTCCTATCCTGACTACATCAGTACTCAAATCTACTAAGAGCACATAAATCAGATAACACACGCATATAATACCGGTTATTATTTAAGAAAAGAAATACCTGATGGCACGTAGCTACTTGGGCTGGCATCCCTCCATTCGGTTCCATTCTCAGTTTAAGTTTAGGTTTTTAAAATATTTTACCCATTTCTCTTAAACTTTGGCTCTGATACCAACTTGTAAAGCCCCATTCCCGGAAACCTCACAGTTGATCAACCACAACATTAATTACATAAAATTTCGTACATTTAATTAATACATCGCAGCGGATTAGATTACCAAAAACCATTCATTGTTTTAATATTTAATGTTTCCAAATAATACATCAATGTATAATAGGAGTTACAAAAGAAACGTTTAGTTGCAGTACAAAACAAAAAATTATCATGCACGAATGGATGCCAATCTTGCCCGCCAAGTATCTTTACCCGCGTGCCATCCCCCGCAACAAATTACCTGCCAACTGAAAACATGCATAAAAGTCAGTGTTGCTAAGTGAGTTCTAGCTTAAAATATTAAAATACCTTGTTTAAATATATAAAATATCTTTTTCTTAAAATACTCCCTTTAACATAAAAACCCTTCTTCCGTACGTGATCACACATCATACGTACAACAAGATAATATTCATTATTGCCTTCATCATTCATTTCGTACTTTCTTTATTATCTTTCACTTTCATCCAGACCAATGTGCAATACCCCAAACATTGTGCACGAAGCTGGTACTGGGCCTGAGGTCTATAAATAGACCCCGAACATTGTGCACGAAGCTGACCAGTTACCTGGGCAAGCACAGGGTCCCGTTAATCTCAAAGATTGACCCCACATGCATCCTCATGGGGTAGCTAACCCGCACGTAGTTGAGAGACAACCCGTGGCTGTGAACCTCCTTTCATTTGCTTGCAAGACTTTTCGTTCGTTCTTTATGTTCCACTTTTCATTATCATTAATCTTTCGCTTCATTTATGATAATACTTACGCATACGAGTATAAACACACCACGTAAAGCCATACAATAATACGTAATATGGTACACAAGAACATGCCATAAACATGCATGGAATAAACGAATACAACCATCAAATCAATCCAGGGTCAAACCCTAAAATTTCTATTTTCCCAAAATTTCAGAAATTTTTCTAAGTGCTCTAGGCGCATGAGCACTATATGGGTGCATGAACACTATGCAGGCGCATGAGCTTGGCACTTAGAATATTGGCAAAAACATTTTAGGCGCATGGATACTATTTGGGCACATGAACTACCCTTGGGTTTTCTAAGTCAAATTTCAGGCGTATGGGTACTATTTGGGCGCATGGCCAACGGTTATGCATATTCTAAATCATTTTAGACCCAATCTGCATTCTAACATGTTACAACTTAAATCTAGCATTCTAAACATAACAACAACATTACAACCATATAAAACATAAACATTCAATCATACGTACATATTGGGATGATTAACTTTGAGTAGATTTTCTTAAAAATTAAATCAACTTTATTCTAAAACCTTTGTGTCCTAAGTTGTATATTTCTATCTTCATTAAGCCCAGTTTTATTTTGGAAGAAAATCTTGAAAATGATATTTCTTAGATTTTTGCAAAAAATTTCAAACATATTTCTTTTGGAAGATTTCAAGTTGTCTTCGGAAGAAAATTATTTCTTCAAGTCAAAAACTACTTATAAGAAATTTACCTTTGGAAGAAATTCTAAAAATATCTTCCAAAGCTTAAATATGCTTCTAAGTACTTACATGTATTTGAAGAACAAGTTTCTTCTGAAAGCAATTAAGTTACGAAAGATTTATTCTCTTTAGAATAAAACTCCCAAGTCTTAATCTCTTTCGAAACCAAACATGTCTCGGAAAGAAAATCTCTAAGTATTTTCTTCCAAAGCAAAATTTTCAAAATCTTAAGAAGATCTTCTGAAGCAAATTGGCTTCGAAGCTTTTTCTTAAACTTCCGAAGCAAAATTACCTTCAGAAGTTTTTCAACTTCCACAGAAAACTAGCTTTTTGGGCACTTTTCAGAGGTTGGACCGACATTTGGATTTCAAAGTTTATTCTTTTTCTTTACTTTGTCTCAAATCCATTTAATATATACTCTCTCAACGGTTCCCCCTCCTTCTACTATCCTCTCATCTGCATTTTTCCCTAACCTAATTTCACCCACAAATCGCCTTTGTTCTATCTTCCTTCTTTGAAAAGCTACCTCAAATTGCCAACCCTGACTGCAGAAACCAACCCGATTTCTCCATGCATCTTCATAGTGTAACATAATCAAGTTGCTCTATTAGAATCTAAGAATGATCCTGGTTTCTCAAAGGTTTGTCGTTACCTTTCTTTGTCGAACTACTTCACCTCCCTCACCATTGATCCTCCTCTCTATGAGGATGAGTTGTTGGAATTCTAGAGGACCTGCCAAAAGGTCACCATGGATAGGGAGAAGGCACTGTCTGCCACAGTGTTGGGGAGGACAATCTTCATCACCCCAGCCTCCATAAACACTCATCTTAAGCTGGATGATGTAGAAGGTGATTTGACCTTTCTAAAATCTGCTGTTAACCACTCCTTTGAGCAGATGGGCTATGAAGGTGACTTCTCAGTCAGGACCTTTAGAAAGGGGATGGTTTCCTCTCAATGGAAATACCTCCTCCATGTTATCATTCACAGCTTATCCAACAAGCATGGAGGTTGGGACCAAATTCCAAAGACCTTTCCTTATTGTCTATGGGATGGTTCAAGGGGTCAAGTTTAGGTATTCAAAATTTGTCTATACCAATTTACTTGAAAACATAGACTCCTTAGAGTATTACATGTTTCCTAGATATGTCCAGCTATCTCACCTGTGAACTGGGCTCACAGTTAAGGGGAAAATGTGATATTCTAAAATAGGGACAGATGAAGCCTGGCATCTTCAAGACCACAAGGAAGCCAACTGTTGGCTTTTCAGGGGTAGAAACTGCCCTTATCCAAAAAATGTTAGTGCTCATTGCTCAAGCTAACAACCTAGTAGCACCAGTTAGCGTTGAACCCACACCTTTTACTTCTCAACCACTAATACAGCAAAAAATAACCATCACCTACCAAAGAAAATTCAAACGAACCCCTGCACATGCTACTCAGTTTATGCAGGCCCCTATATCATCACCCATATAAGAGGAAGTGGACACTGAAGCTCCCACTTCTCCTGAGGAGCAAACCACTCCCATCTCACCAATGATCAGTGCTGAGGTTCCTCATGCTCAGCCTGATGAGTTCATAACCCCTACAGCCTTAAACCTTCACTCAGAGTCTCAAAACTCTATTAAAAATCTTAGGGGACAGTTACCAACCCAGCCTCTTGATTCTAAACCAACCAATCCCAAGCCTTGAAATTCTATGATGATGAAGACATGGGTTCAGTGAGTATGAGTCTCTTTTCTCCACCCCCTACTCAAAGAGAGATGAGTACTCCTGTTTCCCCATATGTCTAGCCCACATCATCCACCTACTACTGAGAGGATCTCCCTGAACTGTTCAGGAGTGTCCATATGGAAGAGGCTCTCACTTCAGCAAGTGATTGCATCATTCGGACCTCAACCATGGCAACCCAGCCTCTTGACACTTCACTTGAAGTTGTCATGATGCAGGGAAATCCAACAGCCAAAACAAAGTGCTGGTGATGAGGAAGAAGACCTTGGTCTATTCTCTCATCCCTCTATGATTTTTCTGATAAAGATGAGGAGAGTTTGAAACTAAAGGTGCAAAAACTGACAAAAACATGCACATATTTAGTCTCAAAGATAAGTCACCTGGAATCTCAGGTGACTGTCTTACAAAGGAGGGTCAATGACCAGCAACTTGAGATCACCAGTCTCAAGGGCAAGTTAGCTGAGAGACCACTCTGGAGAACTCAACCAGGTCCACAAGAACCTATGGATGTGACAAACCCAACCACTAGCTCACTTACGCAAAAAGGTGATGCTACCAAAAAGGAGGAGAAAGTCCAAACAATCACAGAACCTGGGAGTTCTTCATAGAGTATGGACTTTGAGGATTCACCACCCTTACTTGCAATGGTCCATACTCAGAAACCTCCTCAAGTCTATATGAATATGGACTCACTTTGCCCAAGTCTACATAGATATGGACTCACAATACAAAGTTTGTTAAGGAGGGTATCCCCAGAGCTATGCCTACCACATCTCATCACTTGAGAATCCAATCATGGGATGGAGGTATGACACCTGCAGAGAGAGCTCTTATCATCTCTAGATCTCAGGGTCAACAGGAAATTTTCAACTTGTCAACCTGAGTTTTCTATGGAGCCATCCATCTATTGATCTTCCACTTGTCAACCCAAGTCAAAACAGACAAGCTGCAAGATTAGCAGGTAGGATTCAAGAAGGGTGCTAGAGGAATTCAAGCTGAGGTCAAAAACTATATAGACAGGGCTAGCAGGTGAGATTTTTGGTCAACTGGATGTTGAGGTGGACCCTAAGATTAGCTTTGAAGGGAAGGCCCAAAGTTGAACCCTGTGATCCTTGAGATAGGAACTCTTCAGCACCCTTACCCTTAGTGAGGCACCAGCAGGTGGAAGATACTTCACAGCCTATCTTTGGTCGGAACTTGATTGCTGAACTAAGCAATGAAGGCAAATCTCTCTCCATCCTTAATCACCAAGGCCTGTGACGTGACAAAGGGAAGAGGAAGATGACCTCTAAGGAGATCGAGGAGGAGGAGAGAGAAAGGAAGAGGAAGCTAAGGGGAAAGAGTTCAAAAGGGTCTCCAGGCTTCATGGAAGCTGCCATCAGGGCTGCCCCTAGGCCAAATACTCAGAATAATAAGTTGAGGGTAGCCAGGCTAAACTACCTGGGGACCAGGAATTACAACATTGATGAACTCATATCTCTTTCCTTAGATGAACTGAATGAACTGGCTGATAAGGAATTGTCCAAAGAGAGGAAGGAGGCAGAGGATGCAGCATTGCTCCTTAAAATCAAGAAGAGAAGGAGACAGAAAAGGCTTTACAAGCATGCTCCTATCCTCTCCCCAGTTCAGAAAAGTCCTAAGAAAGAGGTTGTGACAACTGCACAACCTCAGGTAGACAAGGAAGCTGATAGACTAAACATGATCAACTACTTGAGTGCCACAAGACTCTATCAGGCATCGGCACTTCTTCCCTTATCATATGAGTATGTTGAATTTTAGTATCTCAAGTAGCTGGAGCAACAAGTTACCAAAGAACAAAAGGCTGCTAAGAGAAAACTAAGGGAAGAAGCTGCAAAGTCAAGAGCCATCATCCAAAAGAGCCAAAAGACATATGCTGACAGACAAAGGATGATGAGCTTCTTGAAGCTTTATGGATTCTCGAAAGGAGGCTTGGTCCAATGTCTCTATCCACTATGGATGAGCACATTAGAGTGATCAAGCAAAAGATTAAAAAGGGAGAGCTTGTTGACTTGCATTCTCCACCAAGTCCAGCTCAACTTTAGGTTGTAAAGGATGAACCCCCTGAGACAACACAACCTAGACCTATGGCTGAATCTCAGCTAACTTCATCTTTTGATCCATAACAGGGTCCTCTTCACTTTCTTTCTGAACCTGTGAGAGAAGAGAACCCAACTGAGAGAGGAATAGTAGAACAAAACTGTGCTGAAGACCAGTCCTCTCAGTTAAAGACTTCAAAGAGGAGGAAAGGATGGCCATAAAGAGTGTTTCCAAGATGAAGACCAAGGCATCCACCTCTACACCTCAGGTTGAGTCAGAGCATCCTCAGGTAGTGCAAACAGAGGCTGCTCAACCAACTCCAATTCAAGTAGAGCCTCTTGCAACCGGAAGACCCATCTTGTCCTGGACTTTTGCTGCTAATCCAGACAGGTGGTATGTCATCAGAGATCAAGGAGGTCAAGATGCCTATTTCTGGCAAGACATGCTTGATCTTCCTCTACATGATCTCCATGACATGAGAAGATATTATGAGAGTCTAAGGGATCCTGACCAGATGATGAAGAAAGGTATGGTCTTGATCCTAATAAGGGTTGTCAACATCTGAATAACTTCTCTGTTTTGGTAGCATCAGCCTAAGGGGAGTTTGTAAGGTTATATTAGAAGATTAGAAGGCTGATGCAACCAAAGAAGCTAAAACAACCAAGGAGCTTCCTACATGCATGCACTGATGTACAAGGTAGAAGTTGCTTCGGAAGTTTTACACTCATCACAGAAATTATTCTAAGTGTAAAATCTTCCAAAGCCAAAGTGAAAATCTTCCAAAGCGAAAAGATGAAGTCTTCCGAAGATTCAAAGACAAAGTCTTTCGAAGCCAAATGAAGTGAAGACTGATTTCTTCTAAAGACAGAGAAGACATGCTTTCTCTGATTACTTTTTCATAAAGCTGACATACTTTCCACTGCAACTCTGAAGACTCACTAACTTATACAAGTTGGTGAAAAGTCTATGCTTTTGTAAACTGTAGATTATGGTCTTGGCTCTGTAACTTTCTACTTTGTACCTGTTTTCCTTTTTATAATAGAAAAGGATGTGAGCTATGGCATGTCATAGTCACTAGTCAAAAGGCAATCTGCCTTTTGACTCCACGTTGGTCTTGTTGCCTAGATTAATGTTTCCAGCTGGCTTTCATAGTATAGACGGTTGTACGATGTAGTATAAAGTATCTCAGGTCTTGTATTTCTTTTTATGCTTTGTAACACTGTTAGGTCTAGATCTTTTGTATAGGGTTAGATGATTTGTAATCACTTGTAATGAACATCTGTAATTCTTTATCATTATGTAATGCAAGATAATATGTTAACCCAAATATTACTTGTGTTGATTTATGTAACTGCAGGAAACATCATACTTGGCAATTGGAAAATTGGACCAAGTGCAAGAACATATCTGCGGATGAACAAGTTTGTTCTTCCATAGATGTTCTACGGAGCTTAAATGAACAAGTCAATGTGCATCAGTGGATCTCCTGCGGAAGCACAAGCACATCTATTGAAGAACAAGTTCAGAGTTCAAGTTGATGCTGCTGCGGAAGAAGGAAGTTTGCTCCTAAGGATGATGTTCAGAAAAAAGAACCAACTCCTATGGAAGTTCAACTCCTACGGAAGTTCAACTCCAACGGAAGAACAAAATACTTGTATGATCTCATATCATCAATTACTCAACACAAAGTCAACAAGTCAATCTGTCAGGAGCGAATATTCCACGTCACATTAGAATATCTTTGTAATTTTTAAAGTGAATCCCTATGCCTATAAATATAAGGCATGGGTGCACTCATTTAGGAAGAGATTGAGATATATCGATACACAAATAGAGAATCATATATTCATAGAAACGATATCAATCGATCAATATTGAAACATAGCAATCACAAGACTCCAAGAACATCATAGGAGATTATCATATCATCCAAGCATCAATATCATTGTAATCGATTCATTTTCAATGAAAATCAATTTAAAACAATCTTTTTATTGCATTATTTTATTTTGTTTTCAATTTGCTTCATTTGTTCTTCGTAGATTTCAATTTCATAAACAATTAATTAAAAAAAAGTATTGATAATTCCGCGATCTTTATTTGCTAAATCAAACTGATAATTCCTGTTTCGATCCTTGGATTCACAGGTGGTATCAGAGCCTCGTGCTCATTGATCTAGATCAATTGATCTATCAGTTTAATTATTTTAATTGGTTGTTTGTTTTATTGAATCATTAAAACCTTGTTATATCAATTATTAATCACTGTTCCATTGCTCGATTAATTTTGATTTGCATCAGATCGCTTTCGATTCAAGGATTTGTGTTTTTGTGCCATATCCCAAGGTTGTTCTAAGCATCAATATCATTGTAATCGATTCATTTTCAATGAAAATCAATTGAAAACAATTTTTTATGCATTTTATTTGTTTCAATTTGTTTCATTGTCTTCGTCGATTTCAATTTCATAAACAATTAATAAACAAAAGTATTGATAATTCCGCGATCTTTATTTGCTAAATCAAACTGATAATTCCTATTTCGATCCTTGGAATCACAGGTGGTATCAGAGCCTCGTGCTCATTGATCTAGATCAATGATCTATCAGTTGATTATTTTAATTGTTGTTGTTCATTGAATCATTAAAACCTTGTTATATCAATATTAATCATGTTCCATTGCTCGATTAATTTTGATTTGCATCAGAATCGCTTTCGATTCGTGGATTGGTTTTTGTGCGATATCCCAAGGTTGTTCTAACAAGTTTGAAACAAAACCCATAATCAATAACATCTTAATTTCAAATTAACTCAGAACATATTGAGCGATTTGACTAATTTTGACCACAACTCTTATTTAATTAAGAGTGGTTATTAATTTGTCCATTCACAACAGAAGTCATTAATTCAAAAGATTTTTGACATAGTTGATTTGAATATCAATATTATCATTATTTGTTATATGCTGTGTTAGTGTTTTTGTTATGTCTATTCACATTCATAGGATATTAGATCATGATAATTTTGATAATAACAAATTAATGAAAATGAGCAATTCAGTGGTTGGAGCTTATCAACCTCCAAAGTTGGACAACAAATCTTATTTTAAAACATGAAATCAGATTCAGGAACCACGAAACTATACAGATTCTAACTTAGGGGTGTCCATTATTGAAGGTCCTTACATTCCACCTGCTTTAGGACCTGATTATAATGACAACAATAAGCCCATAAGTTTGAAAAATTTGTCTCCTGATGATACCAAGTGAGTCAAAATCGACATTAAGTCCTATAGTATGCTTACTATGGCTTTACCTGAAGACCTCTTGATCAGGTGTGAAGCATACAAAACAACAAACTCATTATGGAAAATTAGTGTGAAGAAAGTGATAAGATCAGAAGCATCAGGAAGGATACTTTTCATTCACAGTATGAGACTTTTATCATATTGTGGGTGAATTGTTCCTCAATAACTCCACAGATTTGTGCAACTTGTTACTGAGATGAACATTCTTGAGTTTGAAGTACAGTAATTAGGAACTGAACAAAAAGATGCTTCATACTTTGCCAGAGAGTTGGACTCAACTGTGTCTATGTTTAAGAATACTTGATCTAAAGGCGAATTGGGTTAGACACTTTGGTTGCAAAGGTGGAAGCATTGGAGTAGACGAGAAAACCAAAAACAAGAGTGTAAAAGCACAATAGCACCATATCAATTCAAAGAAACAAAAGTGCTGGAAGTGCATTCATCTCTAATGATGATGATGAAAGCTCTTATGTTGAGAGTGATAATGAAGAGGAAACTGGTTTCTATGCTGCAAAGTCCTCTAATTAAACTCTCAAAACACTTCAAACAGGAAGGAAAAGGGAAATCTGATGATTCGAAAAGTCCAGCAGCAAAGGGATCATCAACCAACAAAAGCAATACCCAATCTGAACCGATACTATGGTTCGGAAATAGAAGAAAAGAAGCAGGAACCTTTACAGCCTTCAGTTCAAGCTTTCAAGCTTACTTGGGTAGTACCTTAACTCCTGCCCACATCTATCAACAAGACTTGAAAACTTCATCCTGATGAAGTAGAGGAAAATCGTCTGCAATGGCAAATGGCTATGATTGCTTATAGAGCCAAGATGTATATGAGAAGGAACAAGGGATTATCTATTGCAGGAAGAACAACTAAAATTGGTGTTGACAAATCAAAAGTGATGTGTTACAAATGCAATTTGTATGGTCACTTTTCAAGGGAGTGCAACATCAATCAACAATCAACAACAGACACAAGACAAGCAAATCCGAGAAGCTTCAAGCAACCTCAAGTAACAATCTCATCCCCACCAACCACAAGCTCTTCAGCAGGTACTAGTAACACTAAATAAATTGGTTTGATTATTTTGCAGGATGGTACTTGTGACTGGAGCATGTATGAGAAGAGTGTAGGAGAAAATCAAGCACGATGGCAAACATGGAGAACAAAATTCCACCCATGGCCACAAAGGTAAGGGATAGATGTGTTCACTGTTTGTGTTGAAGAGGTTGAAAGATACAGAGTCAATGTTCAACAATTGGCTGATAAAGTCAAAGAAACAATGATTTAAATGAATCTCATTTGAGTGAACATAAATTATATCAGGTCAAAATCACCTCCTTACAAAAGGATTTGGATAAACTTGTATCTGAAAATCATAATTTAAAAGCACAAGTTGAGCATCTGACAACCTTATTAACAAAATCAATGTCTGATCATACATCTATTGAAGTGAAACTTTAAAAGTTTCAAATATCATCTCAGCAATATGAAAAACTCTTGAACTCTCATATTAAACCAAAGAAAAGGTATGTGTTGGGTTTGAATGCTATTGCACCTCCTATAAATGATAACTACACCACTTTACCTAAGTCAATGACCAACAGTCAGTCAAACCATTTTGTATCAAGTACCAAAATTGAACCAGAAATTGAAACTAATAATTTGGTAAATGGTGATGATACTGAGATGAGTGAAACTGAGATTGGGTCATCTGAATCAGATTGTTTAAAACAAATTGACTCCGAATTTGACTTTGATGAGTGTGATGATTTGAATGAATTTGATAAGCCTAATGCTGGGTTGGGTAAGGGAAAGAATGTGGTAATTGAACCTTTAATTACCAAAGTTCTTGATGAGATCAAGCTGCCTTATCCCCCAAAACAAAGAAATTTGTTGAAGACCATCTATACCAGAATTGGTCAGTTAAATGAAGGGATTCAGGAGCTTAACAAAAGTCAAAAATATCAATCATCAAAAAGAACTACGGAAGAAAAGAAAATCACTTCCGCAGAACACCTGCGGAAGAAAAAGGTTGATTTAGAACCATCCGTAGAAAAGCAAAGGAAGAAAACTGTTCCAAAACATTCAACTTCCGTAGAAAAACTACAGAAGCAACAATCATCTACTTCCGTAGAAGATCTACAGAAGAAGAAATCTTCTGCGAAATCACCAAGTGACAACAAAGTCAAGAAACAACAGAGAATGGTGAATCCTCAGAAACAAGAACCATTTGACATCATGTCAAGAAAAGGTAAAGACTCATCAGCTATAAAGTTTGATAGAGAATTGAGGCAGCAGAAGGCGGCAATTATGAAGAAGCAGAAAAAGACAGTAATGGAGTCTGACAGTGAAGCTGAAAAAAAGTACTGCAAGTGGTGTGATATGCACAAACCACAATACAGAAGATTGTATTTTAGCAGCTATTGCTCCATATGCAATATGAACAATCATATGACTTCTGACTGTTACTTCAACAAACACTATGCCATCTACAACAAATACAATCATTCTCCTCAAGAATGCTTCTTCAACAAAAAGAACAAATCAAAGGTTCCAAAGAAGCAAAAAGCTGACAATGTTAAATTAGATTCACAATCTTCTAAGAATGATGAATCAAAGGCCTCAAATCAAAAGCAGCAGCAACTAAAGTAGATGATCTCAAAAACAAAGAAACCAACATCTGCTGATGATAAATCAAAGAAGAAGAAGGAGAAGCAACAATCTCAAAGCAAGACTCCTCACAAGAAGGTAGTGTTACAGGAAATAAAGCCTTCTTCGATCACTTTGAAAAGGGTAATCATGTACTTCAATCAAAGACAAAAGATGCAGAAACCTTTTCAAGTCAAGCATCAGGATCAAGTTTAAAGAAAAAGACACTAAAAGAAGAGGTGACAGAGGAATTGATCAAGAATCAAGATCAAAGTGCTTCAAGTTCATCTTCAACAGATCATCCTCACCCCAAACAGAACATAATGAATCATTGAGTGTAAAAAACAATCTTGAGACATCTAGGCTCATTCAAGATAGAGTAACAATCCTAGATAAAATGCAAGCCTAAGACCATCAAGGCTTGGGCTCCATTTCTAATTGGTTCATTATTTGTGCAGAAACATCCATGGAGGACTGATAACAAGTGGTATGTTGACAGTGATTGTTCCAGGCATATGACAGGAAAATGTTCTTCCTCTATGATTTTAAACATAAAATGCTTCATATATGGCATTTGATGGAGATAAGAAGGGAGGTAAAATTATTGGTGAAGGAATGGTAACAAATGGTGTACTCAATTTGAGAAGTAAAACTTCTATGAAAATTTGCAATTCAACTTGTTGAGTGTATCTCAAATTTGTGATCAAAATTATACCACTTTATTTGATAACACTTATTGTTACATTCTTAAGCCAGGTTTTCAATTCAGTAGACTGGATCCTTCTTAAAGCACCAAGAAAAGCAACACATATGTTTTGGACATGAACAACACCTCTCTAATAAGCAATGAAACTTCCTGATTCTAAGTCATCAGAAGATGAAGCTCAACTGTGGCATAGAAGAATGGTTCATTCAAACATGAAGAACATGAACAAGTTGGTCAAAAATGACTTAGTCATTGGCCTTCCAAGAAAGAATTTTACTATTCTAATCATTATTCATCATGTTATAAAGGAAAACAACATAGGGTGTCACATAAGTCCAAAACAATCAACACAAAACACAACACCACTTAAACGGCTGCACATGGATCTTTTTGGTCCAACCAATGTGTTGAGCATTGGTAAAAGGCAATATTGTTTGGTGATTATTGATGATTTCACTAGATTCACATGGGTCTTCTCTTAAAACATATAAGTGAAACTCATAAACAGTAATGGAGTTTATCACTAAGATTGGAAAATCAACTTGATTTAAAGATCAAATCTTAAGAAGTGATAATGGATTTGAATTTGTTAATCATGTTTTAGATTCCTTTTTAGGAACAAAAGCATAGCCATACAATTAAGTGCACCAAGAACTCCACAACAAAATGAAGTTGTTGAAAGAAGAAATAAGACTCTAATTGAAGCAGCAAGAACAATGCTATCTGATTCACAGTTGCCTATCACATTTTGGGCAGAAGCAGTGAACCAGCATGCAATGTTCAAAATAGAACTTAATTGTCAAAGAACATAATAAACACCTTATGAACTTTTGTTTAAAAGAAAACCTTTATAGGTTATCTTAGAGCTTTTGGGTCTCATGGGTCTATTTTAAACACCAAAGATCAATTAGGAAATTTGATGAAAAAGCCTATGATGGTTTCTTTGTTGGTTATCATCAACATCTAAATCATATAGAGTCTACATTCCACATCACATATTATGGAGGAAACACCTAATGTATCATTTGATGAATCCAATTAGGAAAGTTTGATGAAAAAAGCCTATGATGGTTTCTTTGTTGGTTACTTATCAACATCTAAATCATATAGAGTCTACATTCCACATCACAATATTATGGAGGAAACACCATAATGTATCATTTGATGAATCCTTATTTCCAAAATCAGTAAAAGGATCATCTTGGTTGTTTGATATAGATGTATAAACAAATTCATTTAACTCTGGTTATTTGAATGTTGCAGGTCCTATGGATACATGTTATCCTTATGTACCTCCAAGTTTGAGTGAAGTGCCACTAACTGCTGATCCTCCAAGTTTATTTCATTCACACACTTCAAGTGTTGCTGATCTAGGCCCTTCATCTCAATCAAGCAATGACAATTTTGGTGGAAATGGAAATTCAACTTCAAAAGTTAACAATGCATCCGCAGAAGTTCCTTCTACATCCGTAGATGTTCCTACTTCTAGAGATGATTCTTTTCCTTTATCTGAAGTTCCCAATTCATCAGAAAACATTCCAACAACATTTACATCTGCAGATCAACAAACTACAACATCTGTAGTTGTTCCTGTAACTGCTGCGGAAGTTATACCTACATCGAAGATGGAATTCATTCAGCATCAGAAAACCAAAATGATGAGAATTTTGACCACTTTGTTGATTCCCCATCTTAGTTGGATCCATCTCCATCAACCAACATCACTAACTTGGAATCATCAATTCCAGTTGAATCAATTCCAACAACAAGAATTCATAAGTATCATCCAATAGAAAACATTATTGGTGATCTTAATGAAAGAACCACAAGAAGTCAAGGGGGAACTACCAATATTTGTTTGTTCTCCTGTTTTCTTTCATAAATCGTTCCACCCAACATAACTGCAGCATTGAAAGACAACAGCTGGATTGAATCAATGCAGGAAGAGCTTCAGCAATTCAGAAAGCAGAAGTTTGGAATCTAGTTGATCTTCCTGAAGGGCAATATCCTATTGGTACAAGGTGGCTTTTCAAGAACAAACTAGATGACAGAGGTATCATCATCAGAAACAAAGCAAGGCTGATAGCACAAGGATATACTCAAGAAGAAGGGATAGACTATGATGAAGTCTTTGTCCCAGTTGCCAGGATTGAAGCCATTAGAGTCTTTCAAGCCTATGCTCCATATAAGAAGTTCACAGTTTACCAAATGGATGTAAAAAGTGCCTTCTTATATGGTAAAATTGATGAAGAAGTCTATATTACCCAACCTTCAGGCTTTGAAGATCCTGATTACCCACACAGGGTATACAAGCTTGATAAAGCCTTGTATGGTCTTCATCAGGCACCAAGAAAGTGGTATAAAATATTGTCATGTTTCTTGCTTAAGCATGGTTACAAAAGGGGAACAATTGATTAGACTCTCTTCCTCAAACATGAACATCAAGACCTCTTGGTTGTCCAAATCTATATGGATGATATCGTATTTGTATCAACAAACAAGAGATTGTGTGATGACTTTGAATCTTTGATGAAATCTAAGTTCCAAATGAGTTCCATGGGAGTATTAAAATTCTTCCTTGGTTTGCAAGTTCATCAAAAATTAGATGGAATTTTCATCAATCAAGAAAAGTTTGTGAATCAAATCTTGAAAAAGTACAACCTTATTGATTCTTCTTCATGCAAAACACCAGCATCAACAATAGATAAGATTGTACCTGATCCTAAAGGGAAGTCAGTTGATCAAAGATTATATAGATCTATGATAGGATCATTAATGTACTTAACTGCCAGCAGACCTGACATAATGTTTGTTGTATGTGTTTGTGCTAGGTGCCAATTAGACCCAAGGAGTCACATATGAATGCAGTAAAGAGGATTTTTAGATACCTCAAAGGGAAGCCAGCTCTTAGGCTTTGGTATCCCAAAGAAGGATACTTCAACCTCTACTCATATTTTGATAGTGACTTTGGAGACTACAACAATAACAGAAAATCAGTAACTGGTGGTTGTCAATTTATAGGACCAAGACTAGTTTCTTGGCAGTGCAAAAAGCAAACAAATGTTTTAGTATCCACAACTGAGGCTGAGTACATAGCTCCTTCAGTTGGTTGCTCTCAAGTTTTATGGTCGCAAAACCAACTGCTTGATTATGGTTATAATTTTCTTCAAACACCAATTCACATAGATAACTCAACTGCTATGTTCATCACTACTAATCCAGTACAATATAGTAAAACAAAACATATTGAAATCAAATACCATTTTCTGAGAGACTGCTTAGAAAAAGGTTTAATCAAGTTGATCAAAGTGGATACAACAAATCAGCTTGCTGATTTATTCACCAAAGCCTTTGATTCAGTTAGATTTAATTTCTTGATTGAGTCTTTAGGCATGATCAACTGAGATTAGTCTTCATCACAAAGAAAAGCATGTTTTGTCTGTCAAATTCATTATATGAAAAAGCCAAAAACATCTATTAAACATATAAAAATCCAAAAATATTGTCTTTCTTGAAAAAGCATATCATATTATGGGAAATAATAGTACACTATACCTTTGTTTACTTTCCTGAATTTTATCACCCAATAAAGGCTGATCAGATGTGATTTGATATGTGAGTAGGTTCAGTTTGAGTGGAAAATATACAAGTTCATGTATAATATAATGCCAAGGTGACTAATTGTGGACAATTCCATTTTGAGGAACAAGCAAGTAAGTCTTATCCTGCTGTGATCAACTTACTCACCTAAGCACACTATGTTATGAAACTTTATAACCTCTATCTTTGCGCATCATGAACCCTTTGTTTTGTGTAAACAAAGACCTGGGTTCATAGGCACCTCTGTTTTACATAAATAAAGACCTGGTGTCCTGATGCTGATCATCAAAATGTTCCAAAAAACGAACAGCTCTAAAAGAATCCAATGTGATCAACTGTATATTATTTCAGAGCATCAAAAACCATATCAGTATTAATAAGATTTCAAAGAAATATTAAGATAGAGCTTATAACTTAAGGAACATAGTTTTAAGTGTGAAAAGTGATAAATTGACTCATAAATGAAGGACAAACTCTAATGAGTTGAAAGTGGAGTCCATATTTTTCTATCTTTAATCAATACAAAACATGATAAACTGCATGACAAGTTGAAACCATACTCTTGCTTGAATTTATGTGGATCATAATTGTAGGACCGTTAAAGGGTTCTTAACACTTAGTTAACACACTTAGGAGGATATTAATATCACTTGACAGTTCAAATAGGGAACTGAGAACTTTAACAGATGATGCAATGCACAACACAAGTAAGTAAAGAACAAGAACAGAAGATATAAGTTTTCAAGGAAGTAGTATATTGCTTCTCAAGTTCTATTACAAGTGTTTGCACTCATCTTTAAATACAAGAACCTTAGACTCTTTATACTAATCCTACAACCATCAATTTACAAAAGACAGTTAGAAAGTAACTAATCTAGACAACAAGATCAGCCTAAAGTCTAAAGACAGATTGCCTTTTAACTAGTGACTATGACAAGCCATAGCTCACTTGACTTTTCTACTACAAAAGTCCAAAAAGAAACAAATAAAAAAATTTGCAGACAAAGACCCTATCTACTTTATCATAAAGCATGGGAGTTTCACCAACTGATGATAGTTGGTGAAACACCAGAGTAGGCAGCGGACAGATGGTTGCTTTATGATAAAGTTGATGGAAAAGGTGACTTTTCTCTCTCTTCTAAAGGTAAATCAGTCATGTATTTATTCAGCTTCGGAAGACTTTGTCTTGAGAGCTTCGGAAGACTTCATTTTTATACTTTGGAAGAGTTGAATCTTTGGCTTCGGAAGACTTGACACTTAGTGTAAAGCTTCCTTATCATTTTCTTCAGAACTTATCCTTCAGAAGATTTCATACTTGGCATTCTTCTTTGTATGTGTAAAGCTTCCGAAGTTAGTTTTTCTTTGTTTCTTAGTGCATGTTAGAAGACCTGGTTATTTTGGCATCTTTTGATTGATCCTTTGGTTGTATCAGCCTGTTAACCTCAGAGGTTCCTACAAACTCCCCCTAGGCTGATGCTACTAAAACAGAGAGGTCTTCAGATTGGGATAGTCCATATGAGAATCTTCATAACTCCTTTCTTCATCAGTAGATTAGGATTCTTTAGACTCATGAAGTACCTTCTCATGTCATAGAGATCTTGCAGAGGGAGTTCAAGCATGTCACTAGTGAAGCAGATATGTTGTTCTCCCTGATCTCTAGTGACATACCATCTATCTGGGTTTTCATTGAATGCCCAGGATAGAATTGGTCTTCCAACAGAGAGAGGCTCTACTATGATGGGAGTTGGTTGAGAGCCCTCTACATGCACTTCCTCAGGATGTTCTGACTCATCCTGAGGTTGGGAGGAGGATGCCTTTCTTGTTTTCTTCTTTGAAGATCTTCTTCTGGCCATCCTCTTTCTTCTCCCAGATGATTTTGACTGAGAGGGTTAGTTTTCTCTACCAGGTTCTTTAGTGGATTCCCTCTCAGTTGGGATCTCCTCTCTCCCAGGTTCAGAAGGAGAGGGAGGAGAACCCTGCTATGGGTCAGAAGATGAAGTTGGCAGTTGTGTAGTTTAGGTGCAGGTGGTGTTGTCTCTGTAGGTTCTACCTTTACCTTAACTTTAGGTTGAGCTTGACTTGATGATGAATGAAGATCCATAAGCTCTCCCCTTTAATCTTCTGCTTGATCATCCTTATGTGTTCATCCATTGTAGATAGAGACATGGGACCAAGCCTCCTTCTGGAGAACCCATAAAGCTTCAAGAAGCTCATCATCTTCTCCCTATTTGCAGACTTTTTCAGACTTTTCTGGATGATGGCTCTTGATTTAGCAGTCTCTTCCCTTTGCCTCTTTCTAGCAGCTTGTTTTTCTCTTTTAGCTCTCTCTTCTAGCTGCTTGTTATATTCAAATAAGATGTAGTCATATGGCAAGGGAAGAACTGCTGGTGCTTGATAGAGACCTGTGGCACTCAAGTAGTTGATCATCATTAATCTTTCTTCTTCATCAACTACTTGAGGTTGTTCAGCAGCCACAGTCTCTTCCTCAGGACTTTCCTGAACTGGGGAGAGAATAGGAATGTCCTTATAAAGCCTTTTCCTCCTTAATTCTTCTTTGAGTTTGAGGTTTAAGGCTGCATCCTCAGCTTCCTTCTCTCCTTTGATAGCTCTGTGTCTGCCAGTTCATTTAACTCATCCAAGGGGAGAGAGATGAGTTCATCAACATTATAGTTCCTAATCCCCAGATAATTGAGTCTGGCTGCCCTTAGTTCATCTTCTTGAGTGTTTAGAATAGGGGCAGCCCTGATTGCAGCTTGCATAAATCCTGGGGAACCACTAGAACTCTCTCCCTTTAGCTTCCTCTTCCTCTCTCTTTTTCCTTCTTTAATCTCCTCAGCAGTGAGTTTTCTTTTGCCTTTGTCTGGCACAGGCTGAGGAGAGCTTTGGCCTTCATTGCTTGGTTCAGCAGACAAGCTCTGGCCAGAGAGAGGTTGTGATGCACCATCACCAGTTGGTGCCCACTGAGGGTATGGGGTGCTGGAGGAGATGTTGTCTCAAGGTTCATAGTTTCAGCCTCTGGGCCTTCAGTCAAGGCTTTCCCTTTGAAGCTAATCTTAGGGTCCACCTCAACATCCAGTTGACCAAAGGCTTCCACTGCTAGCCTCTTTCTATATAGTGCTGATCTCCTTTTGAATTCTTCCAGCACCCAATCTTGAATTTTACTGGCTAGTCTGGCAGCTTGTCACTTATTGCTTGGATTGACAAGTGCCAGATCTACCAGATTTATACCCTCATAGAAACTCAGGTTTGAAATGTTTAAGATTTCTAGTTGACCCTGAGCTCTAGAGAGTACAAGAGCTTTCCTTTCACTATCATACCCCCAACCCCAGATTGGGTTCTCAGAAGGGGCAGACATTGCTCTTGGTATTCCCTCCTCAAACAGTTGTAGTATTAACAAATGTAGATCACTGTCTAGAGGAAGTTGCTGAGTATGGACAACTACAAGAGAGGATGGTGAGTCTTCTATGTCTATACTCTGAGAGGAACTCTCAAGTTCTATGATTGTTAGGATTTTCTCCCCTTTTTGGTAGCATCACCCTCTTGCATAGGTGAGCTAGGAGTTTGATCCATGACATCCACAAGTTCTTGTGGACCTGGATGAGTTGATCTCATTGGTCTCTCAGCGAGCTTACCCTTGAGATCGGTGATCTCAAGTTGCTTGTCATTGACCCTTTTCTGTAAGATAGTCACCTAAGATTCCAGGTGAGCTATATTTGACACAAAGTAGGTGCACATGTTTGAAAGTTTGTGCATATTTTGTTGCAGACTCCCCTCATCTTAAGATTAAGAATCATAGGGGGATGAGAGGATTGGACCCGAGTCTTTCCCTTATCACCAGCATAGGTTTCTTGGCTGCTAGATTTCCCCTGCCCAATGACATCTTCAAGAGAAGTGTCAAGGGGCTGGGTTGCCATGGTAGAGGTCCTAGTGATGTTATCACTGGAAACAGTGATAGCCTCTGCCACACGGATCTCCTGGAAATCTGATGGATCTCCTGGACAATCTAAAGAATCACCTCAGTTTGGGGCGTCTGATGTGTGCTAGAGATGGGTGAGGTAGGAGCACTCATCGCTCCTTGAGTGTGGGAAGAGAGGAGAGACTCATGGTACTCACTGAAACCCAAATCTTCATCAAAGTAGAAGTCAAGGCTAGGAAGTGTTTGATTTAAATCAAGATGCTGGGGATGGTAACTTTCCCTTGAAGGTTGATCACTAGAGTCTTGAGACTCAGAGTGATGGCTTAAGGCTGTTTGAGAGGGTGTGAGCTCATCAGGCTGAGCATGAGGAACCTCAGCACTGAAAGTTGCAAAGATAGGAGTGGTTTGCTCCTCAGGGGAAGTAGGAGCACTAGTGTCCACTTCCTCCTTTGTAGGTTATGATATGGGGCCTGCACATGCTCAATAGCAGGTGCAGGGGTTCGTTTGGATTTTCTGGTGTAAGTGATGGTAATGTTTGGCCTTGATGGTGGTTGAGAAGTGGAGGGTGTTGGTTCATCACTAGCTGGTGCTGCTAGGATGTCACCCTGAGCAATGAGCTCAAACATTTTCGGAACTAGGGCTGTTTCTACCCCTAAGAACCCAACAGATGGCTTTTTCATTGTTTTGAAAATGTCGGGCCTCATATGTGTAAGTTAAAGAACATGGCCTGTTCCCCTCAACTGTGGTCCCAATTCACAGTTGAGAATGTGTTAAACATACCTGGGGAACATGTAATATTCTAAGGAGTCCAAATTTGCAAGTAAATTTGTAAAAACAAACTGAGAGTACCTAAATTTGACCCTTGAACCATCCCATGGACAATGAAGGAAAGGTCTTCTGGAATCTGGTCCCATCCTCCATGTTTGTTGGATAGGCTATCGATAATGACATGGAGGAGGTATTTCCATTGGTATGAGACCCTCCCCTTCTTGAAGGTCTTGACTGTGAAGTCTCCTTCATATCCATCTGCTCAAAGGAATGGTTACAGTAGTCTTTGGGAAGGACATTTCACCTTCCTCATCATCCAGCTGAAGATGGGTGTTTATGATGGCTGGAGTGATGAACAGTGTTCCCCTGCACTGTGGCAGACAGTGCCTTCTCCCCATCCATGGTAACCTCTTGACAGGTCCGCTAGAACTCAAGCAATTGATCCTCATAGAGTGGATAATCGATTGTAAGGGAGGTGTAGTAAAGACACAAAGAAAGAAACCTACAAACGTCTGAGAAGCTTGGATCCTTCTCAGGGTCTAACAAAGCAAATTGGTTGTGTTGCCTATGTAGGTGCATGGAGAAATCCGGGTCGTTACGACGATCAGGGTTGGCCATTTGGAAGCTTTGTAGTGAAGGAAGGTAGAAGAAGATGAAATTTGGGGGTAAGTTAGGTTAAAGATCAATAAGAGAGGTGAGATGAAAGAGAACTGTTTGGAAAGATATACACTGGATTTGAGACAAAGTTAATTGAAAAGATAAACTTTGAAATCCGGATGTGGGTCCTACTTTTAAAACAGTGCCCAAAAAGTTAGTTTTCTTGGAAGTAGAAAATAACTTCTGAAGACAATTGTGGCTTCGGAAGATTTGAAACAAAGCTTCCGAAGGTAAATTATGCTTTGGAAGATATCCCCAAGAATTTTGAAAAATTTTGACTTCGGAAGAAATAAGTAAGTCTTCCGAGAATAAATTGCTTTCGGAAGAAATGTGTTCTTAAAATACATTAAATTGCTTATAAGAGACTTAAGCTTCGGAAGATACTTCAAGAATTTCTTCCAAAGGTAAATCCTAGATAAACAAGTTGAAGGATTTTTAAGACATAAATTTCTTCCGAAGACAATTTCGCTTCTTCCGAAAGTAAAATTTTTATCATTCTAAAGAATATCAGTTTAAAATTTTATTTTCTTCCAAAGAGAACTGGGCTTATGAGGTGAGCTAATAGACAACTTAGGACACGTAATTTTTAGGAGAAAAATTTGATTAAGTTATTTTAGAAAATCTGTTCAAAGTTAATCATCCCAATAGCTGATACAAGATATTTAAATCTCTGTTCATCAAAAGCCTTTGTGAACAGATCAGCATATTGTTCATTTGTGTTAACTTTGATTAGTTTTATCAAACCCTTTTCAAAGTTATCCCTAATCAAATGATACCAGATGTTGATGTGTTTGGTCCTTGAGTACTGCACAGGATTCTCTGTAATAGAGATAATACTGTTGTTGTCTATGTGGATGGGAGTCTCCTTGAAGTTGAATCCATAGTCAAGCATCTGATTCTGAATCCAAAGCACTTGAGCACAGCAGCTTGCAGCAGCAATATATTCAGCTTCAGCAGTTGATGCAGACACACAAGATTGTTTCTTGCATTGCCAGGAGACTATCCTTCCACCAAGAAATTGACATCCCCCAAAGGTTGACTTTGCAGTCATATTGCAACTACCATAATCACCATCTGTATATGCATACAAACTAAAGTCAGAATTCTTTGGATACCAAAGGCCTAAGTTTGGAGCCCCTTTGAGATACCTAAGAATCCTTTTTACAGTGATAAGGTGTGACATCTTGGGGTTGGCTTGATATCTGGCACATATGCATGTAGCAAACATAATATCAGGACTGCTAGCAGTAAGGTACATGAGTGACCCAATCATGGCCCTATAGAGATGTTCATCAACAGACTCTCCCTCAAGATCAGGACCAAGGGAGTGATTTCTGGCTATGGGTGTCTTTGCAACCTTACAGTCAGTCATCTTGAATCTTGTGAGTATGTCCTGAACATAATTTGACTGACTTATGAAGATGCCATCTTCAACTTGCTTCACTTGAATACCCAGAAAGAAATTGAGTTCCCCCATGGCACTCATTTCAAATCTGTTCTTCATCAGCATCTCAAAGTCTGTGCAGAGCTTTGGATTAGTTGAACCAAAGATGATGTCATCCACATATATTTGAACTAGCAATTTGTCATTTCCTGTTTCTTTGATGAAGAGAGTCCATCAATAGTACCTCTTTTGTATCCATGCTGACAGAGGTATGTTGATAGTGTCTCATACCACTTTCTTGGAGCCTGATGTAGCCCATATAGAGCTTTATCAAGCTTGCAGACATAATCAGGATGATCCGGGTCTGCAAAGCCAGGTGGTTGTCTAATATAGAACTTCTTCATCAATCACCCATAGAGAAAGGTACACTTCACATCAAGCTGGTAGATCTTGAAGTCCTTAGATGCAGCATAAGCCAGAAATATTCTTACAGCTTTCTAGTCTAGCTACTGGAGCAAAGACATCAGTGTAGTCAATTCCTTCCTCTTGAGTGTATCCTTGGACAACTAGTCTTGCCTTGTTCTTGATGATAATCCCTTTATCATCTTTCTTATTCCTAAAAACTCACTTGGTACCTATAACAGTCTTCCCTTGAGGAAGAGGGCATAAGTTCCAAACCTTCTGTCTTTTGATTTGAAGCAATTCTTCTTGCATTGCTTCAATCCAGCTTCCATCCTTTAGAGCCTCATCAACTTTCTTTGGCTCAATTTGGGATAAGAAACAGAATGTAGACAAACATGACTGTTATGAGTTTGTGCTCTTGTTCTCACCCCTGAGTCAACATTTCCAATGATATTTGTGATAGGATGTGACTTGTGGATCCTGAGTTGAGGGATCAAAGCAAGTTGGTTGGACAGATCAAGATTAGAGAAATTTTGATCTGGCAAAGAAGAGTCCCCCACCACATCAGCACACTTATCAAGAGAAACTTGATCCAATGAGTGTGTGACATCATTGATGTTGTCTTCAATGGAGTGATTATCAGCATCAAGAAATTCTTGATCACTATCACCACCACCAGTTCTTCCTGCATTGGAGGTTCCTTCTCCTAAATTTTGAGCCTCTGAACTGGACTTTGAGGGTAATTCAGTTGAATCTGCAGTATTTGTCATGCTTGTGCTGATTGGAGCCTCTATGAAAGGGTTAGTCACCATTGGAGCTGAAGTAGTCTTCTTGTTTGGTCTTCTCAGCTCAAATCTTGGGTCAGGATCTTCTGTTGACCTGTTATCCATAGATCCTGAAACATTCTCACAAGATTTGTTAAAATAGTTGGTAACTAAATCAAGATCAAATAGCCAATCCGGACCAGAACCTTTCACACAAGGTGTGTGTTCATTGAAAGTTACATTTGCTGACTCCTCAATGATTCTAGTTCTGAGATTGTATACTCTGTAAGCCTTAGCTTGAGAAGAGTATCCAACAAAGTGTCCATCATCTGATTTCTCAGCAAACTTAGTTATTTGACCTTTGGTATTCAAGATGGTGCAAGGACATCCAAATGTTCTTAGAAAACCAATAAATGGTCTCCTTTTGTACCATAGTTCATAAGGAGTCTTACTATATGTCTTAACTACCAAAACTCTATTCTGCACATAACAGGCTGTGTTAACAGCCTCTGCCCAGAAGGTGATGGGTAGTTTAGAGTCAGACAACATGGTTTTTGCAGCTTCAATAAGTGTCCTGTTTCTTCTCTCAGCAACACCATTTTGCTAAGGAGTCCTGGGGGCACTATATTGTCTTGATATACCCTTTTCATCACATAATGCATCAAGGATTTGGTTTTTAAATTTTGTTCCTTGATCACATCTTATGATCTTGACCTTGTGATCAGATTGATTCTCAAATCTCAGAATAAACTTTTCAAGATTTCAGGGGTCTCATCCTTAGTTCTAAGGAAGAATACCCAAGTAAATCTTGTGAAGTCATCTATGATCACCAAACAGTATGAGGTCCTTCCTAGACTCATTACACTAGTGGGGCCAAACAGATCCATATGTAACAAGTGTAGGGGAGTAGTGATAGAGTTCATTTCCTTTGGCTTGTGAGACACTTTGTGTTGTTTACCTTTCAGGCATGCAACACAGTGGTCATCACTTGTAAACTCTTTCTTTGGCATTCCAGTTACCAAATCATTCTTAATTAGTTTATTCATGTTTTTAAAGTTTACATGGCACATTCTTTTATGCCAAAGGAAATACTCATCACTATTTGCTTTAGACATAAAGCAAGACACTTCTCCAAA
The DNA here is from genome assembly GCA_025506505.1 of Flaveria sonorensis. Classification (NCBI taxonomy): domain Eukaryota; kingdom Viridiplantae; phylum Streptophyta; class Magnoliopsida; order Asterales; family Asteraceae; genus Flaveria; species Flaveria sonorensis. The sequence goes on along the minus strand of CM046435.1, from coordinate 13,102,609 downwards.
GGGAATGGTTTCATGCAAATCCATCTTGTACATGTTCCCTCTCGTGGGAGCTCTGAGCAAAATATGCTCCTAAGGAATGTCAACCTCGAGCTTGAGAACAATGCACTCATCCTTAGTAAAGAGCATGTGATGTTTTTGGTCACAAAATTAGGACACACTCAGAAGATTGTATCCCAGCTCCTTGACAAAGTTTACCTTCTCAATGCTAAGCTTACCATTTGTAACCTTGCCCCGGCCAGTAATGTAACCTCCTGCATCTCCACCAAAAGCAACTGGTCCTCCATCAAATCTTTCAAAGTGTTGAAGCAAGGACCCATTGCCAGTCATGTGCCTGGAGCAGCCGCTATCAATAATCCAGACATTTCTGCTGGTCTTTAGCTGTCCTTGCACAAAAAGAGATGATTTAGTTACATTTGGAAACCCAAGCCTCTTTGGTCTTGGGCTTATTAAGTTCAGATGAAGGCAATAGAACAGTAAATGATCCAATGTTCAAGCTTAAAGGATCGTTTGCTGTTGCTGCAGAAGAACTTCCAATCTCAAGATCTTCCTTCATCTTCCACACCACCTTTGGAAGATTGGGCTTGACCTTAACTGCTTCGGAAGCTTTTGTGGCTTCGGAAGCTTTTGAGACAGATCCTTTAGAAGATTTTTCTTTCACTGCAGCAAGCTTTAGTGCTTCGGAAGCATTCCTTTCTTTCGAGACCAACTTTTCTTCGAAGGCAATTTCTTCTTTGCCTTCTTCTTTATTTTGGAGCTTCCGAAAGAAACAGATTTTCCTTTCGAAGCTTGTTGTTCTTTCTTCTTCCCAGAAGTCTTCTCTTTTATCAAGTGGACAGTACCTTTGGGATTGTAGATACAATCTTTAGCCAAATGAGAGATACTACCACACAAGACACAGATCATTTGCTTCTTTCTGGGAATCTTCTTGTCTAAAGAGGACTGATATTGAATACTTCCCTTCCCCTTTTTCATCTTTTCAGATGATACATCAAGCTTTTTAGGGATAGGCTTGCTATTGGAGATGGGTGATTCAGGCTGTGCAGCAGTGACACACAGTTTATCAGTCTTCTTCTTGTTGTTGCTGGAGTGAGTTGAAGCTGAAGTAGAACTCTTGGTACTTGAATTCTTAACAAGATCTTAAACTTTTATCACCTTGAACCCTGCAGAGACAAATACTTGTTTTTGTTTGGGATCAAAGGTGGTCTTGACCTCTTGAGCTTTTCTTGATCTTCTTTTTGCTCTTCTAATCAAGTTCTTTCTCTTGGTCTTGCTCAAACCAGCTTCTTTTTCCTCCTTAGGATCATGGTGAACCTTTTTGGATTGACTCTCTTCACTCACCTCAGAGTCATCCCTCACCTTCTCCTCTTCATCCTCTTCATCACTGGGGTCTATGGATGGAATCTCATCTTGACCAGTTCCACACCGTGGAGATCTAACTAATAGTAGAGAGTGTGGAGGAGCTATCTCACTAGATCCCAGTCCGTGCTTGTTCTGATAACACACTTTTGCATGTAGAGATGAGGATATCATGTTCTTGAAGATGTCCTCTTCAAGAACACATTTTTCTGCCCTGGCTTTGCTGATCACAAGCTCAGCCTGGCATTCAGTCAACTTGGTAATGAGATCCTTAATTTGAGTCCTATAATTTGTTTGCTCATGTTTAAGAGTTGAAACTGTTTTCTCTAGATCTTTTATTTTAAGTTTATAGTCATTTTTAGCTCTTTTAAAATCAGCTTTTAAAATATTCAAAGACTCAATGTCAGATCTCATTTCCAAGTTGTAGGACCTGTATCTATTAACTTTAGCAATACATTCAGGAGAGCAAAGATGTTCAAGTACCTTAGCTTCATCATGATCAGCCATGAGTGCTTGGTTTGGAGATGCATCTTCAGCTTGAAAGCTCCAGTCAAAGCCTCCTTCTTCAACAGCAACTGCAGCTTGCTGTCTTGGCTTCTTATTTTGGTGCCCTCCTTCAGTGTAGTTTGGCTTGGAAGAAGCTTGGCCACCATTAGACTTGGGTTCCTTGCATTCTCTAGCAAAGTGTCCCATCTGGTTACAGTTGTAACACTTTACTTTGCTCTTGTCCATCCCGAACTTGCTACTGGCAACATTGCTAGGAAACCTTCTCCCAGTCCTCTTGTAGAACTTCTAGGCTCTGTGAGTAAGAAGAGTCATCTGCTGAACTATCTCCATATATTCCAAATCATCTAGATGGATACAGTCTAGGTCTTCAAGAGTAAAGAGAAAATTCCCTGAACTTTCATTAGTGGAAACAAAAGCTTGAGAAGAGCTTGTCTCTTGGAAGGGACTTCCTTGGATGTAGATCTCTCTGGGTGTCTCTAGGAAGGTGATGAAAGGTCCCTTTTGTGAAGTCTCAGGGTAGCAGATGAGATGATGTTGTGGTTCTCTGCTATCCCTTTCAACCACATAAAGGGCAGAACTCTGGTGAGTGTTGGAGTTACCAGATGAATTTTTCATGTTCATCTCCATCTGGTATCCACTGAGTATCCCATATAGCTCAGTGAGAGTAAGGGTCTTGAGATTTTCAGTCCTTTTAATGACCACACAATAGTGTGTCCATTGTCTAGGAAGAGAGGACATGAACTTTCTTACAATATCCCTATTTCCAATGGTCACTCCAACATCAGCCAGAGTATCCACAATCTCAACATACCTGAAAAATTGTTGAGTCATGGTCTCACCTGTTTTGAAGGTGAAATTTTCAAACAGCTGCTTCAGGAGATCTTTCTTGTTCTCCTTGGGTTCATTTGAACCCTCATACATGAGTTTCAATGCATCCCATAGCTGTTTGGCGGTCTTCCACTTCTTGAAACCTCTGTAGATGGAGTTTGGAATAGCAGTTTGGAGGGCTGTCATAGCTTTCTGATCAATATCAATTATTTTCCAGTCTTCATCAGAAAAATCAGCCTTCTCCTTTGGTATCATGCCACCCCCAGCAGCAGTTGAAGAGGTGCATGGTACATAAGGTCTGTTGATAACAGACTCCCACATCCTGGAATCTTGAGACTTGATAAAGCCTTCCATTCTTTGACACCAAGTGTTAAAATCCTTAGGAGTGATTAGTGGGGATTTTGTCATGGTTTCGGTTTCCATATCAGCTTTTGAGATAGCTGCCATTTGAAGAGTTAAGTGATGTGTGTTACTAAGAGGTTTTGAAGATGGTGAGATCTTGCAAACAAGAGCCTGAATGCTCTGATACCAAATGTAGGACCGTTAAAGGGTTCTTAACACTTAGTTAACACACTTAGGAGGATATTAATATCACTTAACAGTTCAAATAGGGAACTGAGAACTTTAACAGATGATGCAATGCACAACACAAGTAAGTAAAGAACAAGAACACAAGATATAAGTTTTCAAGGAAGTAGTATATTGCTTCTCAAGTTCTATTACAAGTGTTTGCACTCATCTTTAAATACAAGAACCTTAGACTCTTTATACTAATCCTACAACCATCAATTTACAAAAGACAGTTGGAAAGTGACTAATCTAGACAACAAGATCAGCCTAAAGTCAAAATACAGATTGCCTTTTGACTAGTGACTATGACAAGCCATAGCTCACTTGACTTTTCTACTACAAAAGTCCAAAAAGAAACAAATACAGAAACTTGCAGACAAAGACCTTATCTACTTTATCATAAAGCATTAGAGTTTCACCAACTAATGATAGTTGGTGAACCACCAGAGTGGGCAGCGGACAGATGGTTGCTTTATGATAATGTTGATGGAAAAGGTGACTTTTCTCTCTCTTCTAAAGGTAAATCAGTCTTGTATTTATTCAGCTTCGGAAGATTTTGTCTTGAGAGCTTCGGAAGACTTCATCTTTATACTTCGGAAGAGCTGAGTCTTTGGCTTCGGAAGACTTGACACTTAGTGTAAAGCTTCCTTATCATTTTCTTCAGAACTTATCCTTCGGAAGATTTCATACTTGGCGTTCTTCTTTGTATGTGTAAAGCTTCCAAAGTTAGTTCTTCTTTGTTCCTTAGTGCATGTTGGAAGACCTGGTTGTTTTGGCATCTTTTGATTGATCCTTTGGTTGCATCAGCCTCTTAACCTCAGAGGTTCCTACAATAATACTTACAATTAGCACTTGATCTATGTCTTCTATCATCAAACAAGAGTATTTCAGAAAGTTGCTTAGTGTGAAGAGATTTTTCTGTTCTGATTGCAAAACTGAGAAACAAGTTTAAGGGAGATATGCTGAAAGAAGCCAAAAGAGAGGATGCATGTCATAAAAGAAGAAAACAAAGTCAGAAAAGATCTCATTCCAGTTCTTTAAAACTTGTTGATGATGAATTTATGAGAAGAATTGGATATGCAGACAAGGATGATGCATCAATTAAAACAATTGAAGGAAATCAGTTCTCATATCCTCCTATCACTGAATGGGGATATGAAGAAAGAACAAAAGAACTGGCGCTGCAAAGGAATGACCCTCACAAGAAAGCACCAAGTATAAGATTATTTGATCCATTGGAGATTAAATTGCTACATCCAAGCTACACATCTTATCTACATGATAAGTATCTCCCAAAGGTAATTGACAAAGATTCTCAAAGTGACATATGCTTATATGTGCACATCATTCAAGTCATAGACAAGCTGCATGCCAAAGCACACAAGAGAAGAAGATTTGAGGCAAGTCAGCTCATAGGATCTGAAATCCCATCAATTACTGAGCTTAGAATGTCAGAGCAAGATGAGTTGGAAGTGGTGTTTCAAAACAGTGTAGTGGCAACACTGACCATAGAAGAAGACATTCTTGGGCTGAATTTTAAAACATTGAAGAAAATGGGAAAAATGAAGATAAAGTATCCATACCAAGACCAAAAGGATGTTGTTGGATATTTCAACACAAAGATTTTGGCCAGAGTTCAAGAATTGAAAGATCTGAACAGATAATTACAAGAATCTAAACCTAAGGGGGAGTATTGTTAGGTCTAGATCTTTTGTATAGGTTTAGATGATTTGTAATCTCTTGTAATGAACATCTGTAGTTCTTTATCATTATGTAATGCAAGATATATATGTTAACCAAAATATGATTTGTGTTGATTTTATGTAATTACCGAAAACATCATACTTGGTCAATTTGGAAAATTGACCAAGTGCAAGAACTATCAGCGATGAACAAGTTTGTTCTTCTATAGATGTTCAATGGAGCTTAAATGAACAAGTCAATATGCATCAGTGGATCTCCTGCAGAAGCACAAGCACATCTACTGAAGAACAAGTTCAGATATCAAGTTGATGCTGCTGCGGAAGAAGGAAGTTTGCTCCTAAGGATGATGTTCAAGAACAAAGAACCAACTCCTATGGAAGTTCAACTCCTATGGAAGAACAAAATACTTGTATGATATCATATCATCAAGTACTCAACACAAAGTCAACAAGTCAATCTATCAAAAGCGAATATTCCACGTCATCTCAGAATATCTTTGTAATTTTTAAAGTGAATCCCTATGCCTGTAAATATAAGGCATGGGTGCACTCATTTAGGAAGAGATTAAGAGATATCTATACACAAATAGAGAATCATATATTCATAGAAACGATATCATTTGATAAATCGATCAATATAGCAACATAGCAATCACAAGAACACCAAGAACATCATAGGAGATTATCATATCATCCAAGCATCAATATCATTGTAATTGATTCATTATCAATGAAAATCAATTGAAAACAATCTTTTTGTTGCATTATTTTATTATGTTTTCAATTTGTTTCATCTGTTCTTCGTCGATTTCAATTTCATAAACAATTAATTAAAACAACAAGTATTGATAATTCTGCGATCTTTATTTGCTAAATCAAACTGATAATTCCTGCTTCAATCCTTGGATTCACAAACACTTGTAATAGAACTTGAGAGCAATATACAGCATCCTTGAAAACCATATTACTCTGTTCTTGTTCTTAGTTATGTCTCATTGTTTACTTGTGTTCTTAGTATCATTTACACAAACCTGGTTCCTCATTTGATCTGTTAAGTGTTCTAAAACTCTCCTCATTGTGAGATTGATTGTATTGACCATCCCTTTAACTAGTCCTGCATTTAGTTACATCTTTCTCCTAAGAAAGTATGTAAAAATAGTAAAAGATAAGCTATGAGAAACTCATAATAAAGTAGTTGTGGTACAGAACAATTCTCACAGTTTAGCGTGATGAACACCAAGTAGTACTGATGACATTGAAGGTTGATATTATGGTCCAAGTACACATAAATGTTTGGAGTTGGACTAAGCCTCAAACTATCTATCAAGTTGATATTCTGTTTGGTTAAAACCGTTTGTTGTAACAAATCACTTAGTTGTAAATTTAGGTAAGTTCACGAGTTTGGGGATTTCTAAATCACTGGTTGCTTTAGGTGTTCTTATGTGCTTTAGTGATAAAGACCGTAAGTCAACATGTACATGTCGAAGTTTTGTGTATTTATAAGTCCGTGTATGATTTTTGTAGTTATCGTTCATATTTTTTTTGCAACCCAAGCTTGACGGTCATAGACTCAGGCTTTAACTAATTGAGCTGAGCCCTCTAGGTTTCTCAAAGCTTTTGGTAATTTAAGTATGCATAATATTGTAAAAAACATTGAGTTAAATGTAATACTTTGTATAAAACCAAAAAGTTTCATGGTTGTTAATCGGGCCTTAAATGGGCCAATTATTTAAAGGTTTTGGGTGGTAAACTTGGGCTGAAACTTTGGGCCTATTTTTAGGTCTTAGATATGGTTTTCTACTTTATAAAGCACTTATTATTTGTATGTAAATTCCAATTACTAAGGTGCAGATTAAATGGTTCGAAATTTAGTTTTAGCTCGTAAATGGGCCTTATTGTTGTTTTGGGCTTCAAAACATGTTATTGGTATCTTAACATTCATGGTTTAAGTATGTAATAATGGTCTAAAGTGAGTGTATGTTTAATGATTGAAAAACGGATTTTACGAGGCTTTTTGGGCCTCAAACTGGGTCAATCAACTGTCAAATGGGCTTATTTGGTCAACGATCTAGCTTGTATTCAAACTCAAATCCATGTTTTTTCAATGTATTAAATGTAACGTAAGCATTCATGTTCAAAATAATAGTGTAAATGTGCGTCTCTTAAGGCTTTCGCATGTGTACCCATTGAAATAGTCATGGATACCTTCTAGACAATCCTTGCTGTGAGCATATAAGGCTTTCTATGAGTCCATAAGGTAGATCACAAGGTGGTTTGGTGTTATAAGATGGAAACAAATTAATTTTCCTGTGTTACATTGATGTAAATTAAACCACTTTTTAGTTTTTACATAGTTTTCTTAGATTTGTTACATTAGGAACCAACTTCAGGGGTCTTAAAGCATAGAAATGGTTAAAGTATGTAATAGTGGTGTAAAGTGAATGTATGTTTAATGATTGAAAAACGGATTTTACGAGGCTTTTTGGGCCTCGAATCGGGCCAATCAGTAGCCACCAAATAGGCCTATTTGGTCATCTATCTATCTTGTATTCAGGCTCAATTCCATGGTTTTTCAATGTATTAAATGTAACGTAAGCATTCATGTTCAAAATGACAGTGCACATGTTCATCTTTTAAGGCTTTCGCATGTGTACCCATTGAAATGGTCATGTATAGCTTCTAGGAAACCATTGCTTCGAGCATGTAAGGCTTTCTATGAGTCCATAAGGTAGGTCACAAGATGGTTTAGTGCTATAAGATGGAAAAAAATTGAGCTTTCCTTAGTTACATTGATGTGAATTAAACCACATTTTTTTGTTTACATAGTTTTGTTAGATTTTTACATTAGGAACCAACTTTAGGGGTCTTAAAGCATAGCAAGTGTTAAAGTAAGAAGATAAAAAAAGGACTAGAGAGTGTTACCGCATGCAAATATGTTTCCAAATGCTCGAGAGGTCAGATGTTACAAGCTTACAACATCTTGTTATTTTATTTTTTGTTGCAATGGCCGAAAACCAAGAGGACAAGAGAGATAGATTTTTGAGTGGAGTGTTGTGTGAGTTCTGGTGTATCAAATAGGTCAATCAAGGGCTGTTTATATAAGCGGGTTACATTATCAAACCATTGTGTTAACTTGCTATGGGAGACATTATTCATTTATTATAATATATTGTAAGAGAATGCTTAGACAAAAATGTTGGTGATTTTGTGATAAATTAAAAGGGGGTAGTCGATTGGTTAGGGGGCACTAGGTCTAGGTTATATCATGGTCAATGTGACTTTAGTTGATTATTATGCTTGTTAGTTCTTGTGTCAAGCAATACGTTTTGTATTTTTATAGAGTTGGCCGACTTTTGTAAACAAAAGAGTAACTATTTCTTTGTTAATGATTATGGAACGTATTACTTATTGGTTAAAGGTTGTATAAAAGTTAAATTAAGTAGGTTTAGTTTTTTAAGGTTAACGCTTATTATTCTTAATGAATCATAATTTTGATAAAATAGATGAAACGGAGGGTCAATATGTAATTAGTTTTAGAGCTCCTTGTATTTTATTTGGACATGTGTAGGATTTTTAGTCTAGAAATTTGCACTATGCAAATGTAAGCTTTAAGTCAACAATGTCCAGTTTAGCTAACAATTTAACTATATAGTCTAGATGCACTTTATGGACTATATTAAGTTAGATTCACAATTTCAAATAGTGAAGCTAGTTAGTGATGTAGAGATCCAGATATGTTATTCATAAATTTCAATGTCTTTTAGTTCCTAGGCTGAGTTTTACAACACTAATGGGCATACTTCTTTAATATAAAACATAATATATGCGGGACCGGTATAGGAGGGTAAAGCAATTGTTTCAGAAGGTTGAAGAGACTCTAACACTTAACAGATCAAATAGGGAACCAACTAAAATGAAACAATGAACACGAGTAAAGAACACAGGCAGAACACAAGTAATTGCTTTTCAAGAATGATGTATATTGCTCTCAACTGTTTTACAATTGTTTCAAGGCTTAGTCCTAAGGACCGGTACCTAAGATACTTTATACTACATCCTACAGTGGGCCGTACTTTAAAGGCTAGCTGGAACACTAATCTAGACAACAAGATCAATGTAAAGTCAAAAGGCAGATTGCCTTTTGACTAGTGATTATGACATGCAATAGCTCATATCTCTATCTATTACAAAAAGGATAAAAGTACAAAGTAGAAAGTTACAGACTCTAAGACCTTAATCTATAGTTGATAAACATATGGACATATCACCAACTTGTATAAGTTAGTGAGTCTTTAGAGATAGTAGCAGAAAGTGGTTCAGCTTTTGTCAAAAACATGTCAGAGAAAGCATGTCTTCTCTGTCTTCAAAAGAAATTAGTCTCTTGGCTTCGAAAGACTTTATCTTGAAGCTTTAGAAGACTTAATCTTTGGCTTCGGAAGAAATGGTTTTTTGGCTTCGAAAGATTTAACACTTAGTGAATTTCCTTGAGTCCTATCAAATTTTCCTAAGTAACTTTCCTTGTACTTCAGTATGCATGCTGAGAGAACTTTGGTTGCATTAGCCTTTAAGTATAAATCTTACAAACTCCCCCTAGGCTGATGCTACTAAAACAAGAGGATGACTTTGAGTCTTGATCTTCATCTGTTAACAGTCCTCATGAGAATCAGGACCATTCCCTTCTTCATAAGTTGGTTCGGATTCCTTAGACTCTTAAAGTATCTTATCATGTCAAAGAGATCATGCAGAGGAAGGTCAAGCATGTTTTGCCAGAAGTATACATATTGACCCCCTTGATCTCTTATGACATACCATCTGTTTGGGTTTGTAGCAAAAGCCCAAGACAACATGGGTCTATCAGCAGCAAGAGGCTCTACTTGAAGTGGAGGTGGTTGAACAGCCTCTTCTTGTTCATACTCAAGATGTTCTGACCCATCCTGAGGTGCAGAGGTTGTAGATGCTTCTTGAAGATTAACATTTAGTCTTTATTAGTCTTTGTATAGTTTTGTCATAGTGTAGGGACTTATTGTGTAAATATATGTTCCTTTTTGTTTTCTTTGATAGTATAAATAGCATAGATAAGGTATTATGTAGAAGACTTTAGAGAATAGAGAGAGACCTTGAAAATAGAGAACCTGAGAATCAGTTAGAATGACTTGTAACTATTTTTCTTACACTTGTACTTTCTATGCTTACTATCAATGAAAAACTATGAATTTTTCTGATTTGTTTGCATTGAATTGATTACTTGTGTTTGTTTTGATTGAATTGTATCACAATATCATCACAGACTGATCCATTTTGATCCTATCAAATGGTATCAGAGCTGTTGGTTCAGTGATTTGAGTTCTTCAAACTGTTGAACTTTTGAATCACTTGAATCTGTGATTGATAAGCAATTCAATCTAACAATTAATTATTTCATTTGTGTTTCATCATCAGAAACATGAACTGAATCACAATTTGCAGTTCAATTCGTTCAAAATCAGTGAATTTGTTCAAATTAGTGTTCGAACCTGTTATTCATTTTCAAACTGAAATTCAATCAGAAAACTGAATTGTTGTTGTTGTTTGGTGAAATTGAAGATGAAGGACTGTTAATCGATTAAATTATAGTCTAACTGGAAGTTTTCATAGTAATTCAACAAGTTTTGAAGAATTTCAGCAGATCTGAGTTCGTTTGAATCTGTTGAATTTGGCGCATTAGGTCAAAACACTACTGAAAATTGCCTGTTTGGGCGCTTGACAACTGTTCAGGCGTTTCACAACTGTTAAGGCATTTTTGGTCTAGGCGTTTTACCACTCTGGGGGCACATTACAACTGTGTGGACACTTTGAAACTTCCCAGCAACTAAGTATTTTCAGGCACATTACCACTATTGAGGCACATTTGAACTGTTTGGGCGTTTTTGACACCCAGGCATCTGATAACTGTTTTGGGCGTTTCAGAACTGTTCAGGCACATTACAAGTTGGGCGTTTGAGAATTCTTCTAAGGCAATCCCTTAGACGTTTCAGTCAAAGTCAAAGGAGTTTCACCACTGTTTGGGCGCTTCATCACTGTTTAGGCGCATCAACTCAACACTTAGAAATTTTTTAAAAAACTTAAAAAAAATCCAAAAACATTTTCAATTCATTTTTTAATTCAAAAATTAAAAACAACAAAAAAAATTCTTTTCTTAAAAACAAAAATTAAAAATGGTAAAATCAAAAGATTCTGAGAACAGAGTTCCCAAGTTGAAGAACAGAGCAGACTTTAAGAACTGGTCCCTTAGATTGAAGCATCATCTTAATTCTATTAACACTGACTTGTGGAAGTCAATAGAAAAAGGACCTCATATTCCAATTACTTCAGATGGTCCTGATGGAGGAATTGTGTATACAAGTGATTCTCCAGAACCATATCCGGAAGATGGGTTACAAGGTGATGATCTAAGGAAAGTCAAGAATGATATTAAAGCCTATTCTTTGATGTGTAAAGGATTACCACTTGAAGTCTTAACTAGACTTGATGGATATCAAACAGGATATAGTATGTATAAAGCTTTGAAGATAATATGTGAAGGTGGTAAGGAGATTCAAGATCTCAAGAAACAGAAACTGAAGAGGCAGTTAGAGCTGTTTGAGCATTTATCTAGTGAAACCATAAATCAAATGATGAATATATTTGTGCAGCTTACAACTGAGATGTAAAATGCGGGCATCAAAAATGATATCAAAGATCTAAACTTCAGGCTTCTCAATGCTCTTCTATCTTCATGGAAACAAACAGTAACACTATTGAAGCATACTGAGAAATTTCCTATGGATCTTGATCTGTTGATTGCAAAAATTGAGTCAGTTGAGATAGATGAAAGCTCAAGAAACAATGATAGAGCAGCATCAATGTCTCAATACAAGTATGTTGCATCACCAGCTAGCATTGTGGAAAATGCATTTATGTAAAGAATGAAAGTGCACCAGAAGAAGAGGGTGATCTGTTTGTTGGAGCAGGGTTCTTCACAGGTTCTTCATATACAAGTGCTCCAGCTTATGCAACACAGCATCAACCTCAGTCTCCTTCTAAAGCTCAAACTTCTAACACTCATACTGAGACTCCATCTTCTAACTCAGCTAAACCTAGCAAAGTTAAAGATGTTATTAACATCCTTTTACAAGATGATGAGTCCAAATCAGCTTTTACTGCTTTCATGGCTAGTTTTCAAGCATATCAAGGTAGTCATCTAACTCAAATAGATCTTGTTTTGCAGGACTTATTCGAGATGGACCCAGATGACGTGGAAGAAATGGATCTGAACTGGCAAATGGTGATGATTGCTTATAGAACTCAGAAACACTCCTACGTCAATAGGAACTACAAGCCTAGTGCTAACAAGACTGTAGGATTTGACAAATCTAAGTCAAGGTGTTTTAATTGCAACAGCTATGGTCACTTCACATGGGAATGCAAAGCTCCCAGGAACAAAGATGGAAATGGTCAAGCTAGTTAAAGCAATCAAAGAGTTCCACAACAGTATCAAAAGACATTTCAAAAGTCATATCAAAGCTTACCATTTCCTGAACTTAAAGATGACTCAAAAGCTTCTGAAGAACCCAAGAAAGCTTTAGTAGTGAACATCAAGGATGGATACGACTGGAGTGCATATGCAGAGCAGTTTACAGCTAACTTAACCTCTAGTTTATCTCTTATTGCAGAAGTTCAAGGAGAAGATTAGTCAGAAGATAGTGATCCAAAGGCTAAATATGATTCTGAGAATGAAGAAGAAGAATACGATTGGAGTGATAAATCTGATCCTAAAGAGGATTCAGAAGAAGTTGCATTGATGGCAAAGTCAGATCAACCAAAGGTTGAAAATTCATCTTCCAACTCTAAGACTTCTTCACCTAAATTTTCTGAAATACCAGCTGAAGTAAGGGAAAAACTATGCACCAAATCTTGCTTTGAACAAGTAGAGTATTATCAAACTTACTCGTACAAAATTTGTGACAAGCTCAAGCAAGAAGAATTAATGCATAATAAACTCAAAAATGACCATAAAATATCTGATGAAAAGATCATTTCTTTACAAACTTCTTGGACCAAACTTTGAAAGAATTAGAAATTGTTTCCAAACAACTTGAAGAAATGACTAAGAATTTGTAACAGGAGAAAATAGCACAAGCTGCTACACAAGTTGATCTAGCAAAAGACAAAAGCTCCAAAACAATTGTAGAACAACTGGTGAGTGAACGAAAGGATAAAAAAAAACCAGAATTAGGTTTTACTCACGAACCAATGCCTGAATCTATAACAAACACTCTACCAGAGGTTTTTAACACACATGATCACTCTCCTGAGAATAAAGCAAAACTTAAAGCTTACCAAAACAAAAACAACAAGATTTCTGATAATAAAGAAGAGAAAATCAATGTTGAAATCTTTGAAGAAAAGGATACAGAAAAGATCAAAAACGATCATCCAATAAAAGTTAAATCATATGAACCACGACCGAAAAGCAAGAAAATTTTTGTTTCAAAAGAATCTGTGTTGGAGGAAGTAATCATTAAAAACAAAGATAAGGCAAAACAAAAAAAGAAACATCTGAAGATTCAAGCTCTTATGACCAAAAAGATCAAAAAGAGAAAGAAACTGAAAAAGAATCTTCAACTGAAGATGTTAAATCTAAAATGAAACCAAGTTCCACAAAATCAAGGAACTAAAGGACAAGAAGAAAATTGACTAAAGCTAAAACTGATCAAAATAAGAGTCAAGATAATGAAACAAAAAAAGCAAATCAAACAAATAAATTTAAACCAATTAAATTTATGTCTGCTGGTATGTTGAACATGAACTCAATTCAAGATGTTAAACAAACTCCTAAAAACAAATTGAACTCTGATCTGAAAACAGGTTCAAATTCAAAGACTTCCGCTGTCGTTAAACGGTTTGTGTCTAAGGAATCAAAGAATGAAGTTCATATACAAAAGCCAAAACCAAATATGCAAAAGAACAAACTATCAAATCAAAAGCAACGGATTAATTTTTTGACGCCTAAACCTAAACAAGGATCAAACGTTACGTCAACATCGAAAGTTAATAAACAGTTGTTCAAAACTCCATAGAGTTACTGGGAAATCTGTGACATGTACAATCACAACACTGCTGAATGTTTTTTTAATAAGTACCGTCACATATGCGATATGAGAAATCACTCAACATCAGAGTGTTATTTTAATAAGTACTGTACCTTCTATGATGAACGGACTGACAACATAGAAAATTGTTACTTTAGAAAGAATTCTCTAAGGAAAGGATTTGCTAATGCACAATTTAGCAAAGGTTATGTTAATCTTCAGTTTAAAAGAAAACAAACTATTGATTTTCAAAGATTAACTAACCAACCATCATTAGGCTTGAGATCTTTCAAAAGAAATGACTCTGTAAGACCAAAACAATTCATTCACAATCAATTCATTCCAAGGTCAGTGAGAATGAACAATAAAAATTTTGGAAATAAAAATTTTTCAAAAATTGATCAATTTAATGGTATGAATTTTCTTAAAAATAATCAAAAATTTGTGAATCATAGAATTGGCAATTTCATTAAAAACAAGCCAGATGTGAACAAACTTCATTTTAAACAATTTACTATTGTTGACAAGTTTGGCAAGCCCAAGACCATCTCGGCTTGGGTTGATAATTCAACTTAATTGTTCTTGAAATGTAGGTGTGCCCGAGAAGACCAATCAACACATGGTATGTGGATAGCGGGTGCAGCCGGTACATGACGGGCTATCATGCCTTACTTCAAGATTTTAAGTTAAAAGATGGTACACATGTCGCCTTCGGTGGTGATGCAGGAGGAAAAATCACAGCCTAGGGAATATATCCAACGAGATAATAAGCTTCGATAAAGTCAACTTCTGCTCACAGTTGAACTATAATCTGTTAAGCGTTTCCCAAATTTGTGATAAATCATATTCTGTACTTTTTGATGATTCTTTTTGCTACATTTTGAAGCCAGGTTTTTAGATTAACAAAGACTGGGTGGTTTTTAAAGTTGTTAGGGATCGAGATGTGTACAAGCTAGATATGTCTCAAGTTGATCCATCTACAGAAACAACTTGCCTTATTGCTCAAGCATCAAATGACGAAAGTCAGCTTTGGCATAGACGTCTCGAACATTCCAACTTCAAGAATATGAACAAGCTTGTAGCGGGAAATCATGTTATCGACCTTCCAACAAAGAAGTTTGCCACTACTAATCTCTGCTCAACGTGTTTAAAGGGGAAGTAACACAGAGCGCCTTATAAGCCCAAGCAAATAAACACGAATTCCAAACCTCTCCAGATGTTGCATATGGACCTTTTCGGACCAACAAATGTGAATAGTATTGGAAGAAAATCTTATTGTTTAGTTATCATTGATGACTTCACAAGATTTTCATAGGTTTATTTTTTGTATGCAAAATCTGAAACGGCTGAATTATTAAAAGAATTTATCACAAAAGTGGAAAATCAATTAGATCAAAAAGTAAAAATAATAAGAAGTGATAATGGTACGGAATTTAAAAATGCTAATATTAACATGTCATGTGCAGAAAAAGGAATTGCTCATCAGTTTAATGCTCCCAGAACTTCACAACAAAATGGAGTTGCTGAAAGGAAGAACAGAACTTTGATTGAGGCTGCACGATCCATGTTAGCAGATGCAAAAATTCATATCACTTTCTGGGATGAAGCCATATCTACTGCGTGTTTCGTACAGAATCGTACTTTAATTGTGAAAGACAAACTGAAAACTCCTTATGAGTGGATGTTTGGCGGGAAACCAAACATAGATTTTCTTAAATCTTTTGGTTGTCTAGTTATGATTTTAAATTCAAGTGATAAGCTAGGAAAATTTGATGCAAAATCTGATGATGGATTTTTCGTTGGATATTCATCTGTTTCAAAAGCCTATCGAGTTTATAACTCTAGGAAAATGTTATAATTGAAACATTCAACGTTAAATTCCTTGAAAATTCTTTTCCATCAGTTTCAAATGGTCTAGCTTGGTTATTTGATTTAGATTCATTGTCAAACTCTTTTCAATCTAACTTGTTTGATCAATCTAACTTGCGTGATTCTACAGGTAAGAAGAAACCTCAAGGAGATTTTGGTTCTTTCAGTGATGATTCAAGCCCAGATAATCCATTTTTCTCTTTTGTCAAAGATTCAATAATTCAATTTGATGAAAATGATGATCTCTCTCAACAAGATGAAGATCATTCCGTTTTAGAAAATCAAGATGTTTCACAACCTATTCCTAATGATGGTATAGAAATTGTACAATCTGAGTCTGGAACTTCATCCATTTCTGGTGATGTAGTTGACACCGATAATCTTGATTACTTCATCAACTCACCGACTCAAGTTCCCAATTTCAATCCATATTTTTTGAACCTATTGTAACTTTAGCAAAACATTCAGGAGAGCAAAGATGTTCAAGTACCTTTGCTTCATCATGATCAGCCATGAGTGCTTGGTTTGGAGATGCATCTTCAGCTTGAAACTTGATAAAGCCTTCCATTCTTTGACACCAAGTGTCAAAATCCTCAGGAGTGATCAGTGGGAATTTTGTCATGGTTCCAGTTTCCATATCAGCTTTTGAGATAGCTGCCATTTGAAGAGTTAAATGATGTGTGTTACTAAGAGGTTTTGAAGATGGTGAGATCTCGCAAACAAGAGCCTGAATGCTCTGATACCAAATGCAGGACCGTTAAAGGGTTCTTAACACTTAGTTAACACACTTAGGAGGATATTAATATCATTTAATAGTTCAACTAGGGAACTGAGAACTTTAACAGATGATGCAATGCACAACACAAGTAAGTAAAGAACAAGAACACAAGATATAAGTTTTCAAGGAAGTAGTATATTGCTTCTCAAGTTTTATTACAAGTGTTTGCACTACTTTTAAATACAAGAACCTTAGACTCTTTATACTAATCCTACAACCGTCAATTTACAAAAGACAGTTGGAAAGTGACTAATCTAGACAACAAGATCAGCCTAAAGTCAAAATACAGATTGCTTTTTGACTAGTGACTATGACAGGCCATAGCTCACTTGACTTTTCTACTACAAAAGTCCAAAAAAGAAACAAATACAGAAACTTGCATATAAAGACCTTATCTACTTTATCATAAAGCATGGGAGTTTCACTAACTGATGATAGTTGGTGAACCACCAGAGTAGGCAGCGGACAGATGGTTGCTTTATGATAAAGTTGATGGAAAAGGTGACTTTTCTCTCTCTTCTAAAGGTAAATCAGTCTTGTATTTATTCAGCTTCGGAAGACTTTGTCTTGAGAGCTTCGGAAGACTTCATCTTTATACTTCGGAAGAGTTGAGTCTTTGGTTTTGGAAGACTTGACACTTAGTGTAAAGCTTCCTTATCATTTTCTTCAGAACTTATCCTTCGAAAGATTTCACACTTGGCATTCTTCTTTGTATGTGTAAAGCTTTCGAAGTTAGTTCTTCTTTGTTCCTTAATGCATGTTGGAAGACCTGGTTGTTTTGGCATCTTTTGATTGATCCTTTGGTTGCATCAGCCTCTTAACCTCAGAGGTTCCTACAGAAGTTCCTTAGAAAAGTGAGAGGTACCACCACACATGATTCATTCAAAAAGCATAATTCTGAGAGTCTTCTTTTGAGGAGAAGGCTGATCTTGATCTCTTTCCACTTCCTTCTTCATCTTCATAGATAATGCAGTAGGCTTCTGCGGGTGAAGCTTGCTCTTGGAATTGGATGGTTCAGGCTGTGCTGCAGGGGTGCATATTTGTTCAGCCTTCTTCTCTTGACTAGGGTTCTTTGAACTTGAACCCAGTCTCTGCCTGTTTTAATAACAAATCTTAGCATGCAAAGATAGGGATATGATGTTTTTGAAGGTATTCTTTTCAAGAACACAGTTTTATGCCCTGGCTTTGCTGATCACAAGCTTAGCCTGGCATTCAGTTAACTTGGTAATGAGATCTTTGATTTGAGTTCTGTAGTTTGTGTGCTCATGCTTAAGAGTTGAATTGTTTTCTATAAATCTTCTATTTTAAGTTTATAGTCATTTTCAGCTCTTTTGAAATCAACTTTTAAAATATTCAAAGACTTAAGTTCAGATCTCACATCTAAGTTATAAGACCTATATATACTTTAGTAATGCATTCAGGTTTACAAAGATGTTCTAATACCCTGGCTTTTTCATAGTTAGCCACCAGTGCTTGATTTGAAGAAACATCCTCTACCTGAAAGCTCCAGTCAAAGCCTCCCTTTTCAACATGTTTACTTTAGTAATGCATCTGGTTACAGTTGTAACACTTCACTTTACTTTTATCCAGTTCAAACTTTTCACTAGATACATTGCTGGGAAACTTTCTTCTAGTTATGTTGTAGAACTTTTTGGCACTATGAATGAGAAGAGCCATTTATCGGACTATCTCCATATACTCCAGGTCATCTGGATGGTTACAACCCAAGTCTTCAAGAATGAAGAGAAATTTGCCACAACTTTCATCAGCAAACAAAAAGGCTTGAGATGAGCTTGTCTTTTGGAATGGGCTTCCATGGATGTAACTCTCCTTTGTCTCTGAGCTTACCATTTATGACCCTACCCCTTTCTGTGATGTAACCAGCTGATTCTCTTTCAAAAGCAACTGGCCTCCATCAATTTTCTCAAAGTTCTGAAGCAAAGAGCCATTGCTTGTCATGTGCCTGGAACAGCCACTATTAATGATCCATACAATTCCCTTGGTCTTCAGTTGTTCCTGAAAAGAAAGAGATGGTTAGTTATATTTGAAAACCCAAGCCTTGTTGTTCTTGGGCTTATCAAGATGAGCTGACGATAGTTCAACAGTTATTGATCCTATATTTAAGCTTTGAGGATCTTTGATTGTTGTTGATGAAGAAACTTCAATCGCACGGTCTTCCTTCATCTTCCAGGCCATCTTTGGAAGACTAGAATTGAGCATTAAGACTTTGGAAGTTTTGACAACTTCAAAAGTTTTGAATACTGAAACTTCGGAAGCTTTTACATCTATTGCAGCAGACTTCAGTGCTTCGGAAGCATTCATTTCTTCCGAGATCAAATTTGCTTCCGAAGGCAATTTTCCACCTATCTTCTTCTTAATCACCTTGGAGCTTTCGAAGAAAAGTAACTTTCCTTCTGAAGTTGTTTTCTTTTACTTCCTCTTAAAAGTCTTCTTCTTCTTCATGTGGATGGTACTCTTGGGATTGTAGATTCAATCCTTAGCAAAACGAGGTTCTTCTTTTGAGGAGAAGGTTAAGCTTGATCTCTTTCCACTTCTTTCTTCATCTTTATAGATGATGCAGCATGCCTCTGAGGGTGAAGCTTGCTCTTGGAGCTGGATGGTTCAGTTGTGCAACAGTGGTGCACATTTGATCATCGTTTTTCACTTGACCAGGATGGTTTGAACTTGAACTAGAACCCCTGGTACTAGAGTCCATAGTTGAGTCTTCAGTCTTCACCACTTCAAGTCCAGCAGGAATAAAGACTTGTTTTTTCTTGGAGTTGAAAGTGGCCTTGATCTCTTAGGTTTCTTTGATTTTTTTGGCTACCTTGATCAAGTTCTTCCTAGCTGACTTAGTCATCATTAGTTCTTTCTTCTCTTTAGGAGGATAGTGACCCTTCTTAGATGATTCTTCTTACTCACTACAGGTTCATCCTTTACTATTTCCTCTTTATCTTCATCCTCTTCTTGGAAAAGGTCAGTGAGGGGCGGCTCATCTTGACTAGTTTCACACCTTGGAGATCTTACAGATAGCAGAATGTGTGGAGGAGCTTTTCTCACTTGAACCGAAACCCTACCTGTTTTGATAAAAAATCTTTGCATGCATGGATGAGGATATGATGTTCTTGAAGGTTTCCTCTTTAAGAATACACTTTTCTACCCTGGCTTTGCTGATCACAAGCTCAGCCTGGCATTCAGTTAACTTGGTAATGAGATTTTGATTTGAGTCCTGTAATTTGTGTGCTCATGCTTAAGAGTTGAAATTGTTTTCTCTAAATCTTCTATTGTAAGTTTATAGTCATTTTCAGCTCTTTTGAAATCAGCTTTTAAAAAATTCAAAGACTCAAGTGAGGAAAAAGAACAGGGAATAAAGGATAAAAGGAGGATTGAAGGGGACGGCAGATCCTACTTCCAGGTTATAGGACCTATACATGTTTACTTAGCAATGCATTTAGGTGTACAAAGATGTTCTAATACCTTGGCTTCTTCATGGTCAGCCATCAGTGCTTGGTTTAGAGAAGCATCTTCTACCTGAAAGCTCTAGTCAAAGCCTCCCTTTTCAATAAAATAGGAGCTTGTTGTTTTGGTTGGCTTGGCTTCTCAGATCTAGGAGCTGCATCAGTGTAGCTTAGTCTGGATTGTGCTTGGCCACCATTAGTCCTTGGTGCCTTGCACTCCTTAGCAAAGTTTCCCATCTGGTTATAGTTGTAACACTTCACTTTGCTTTTATCCAGTCCAAACTTTCCATTGGATACATTGCTGTGCAACTTTATTCTGGTTCTCTTGTAGAACTTCTTGGCTCTATGAGTGAGAGGAGCCATTTGCTAGACTAACTTCATATATTCCAGGTCATCTTGATGGATACAATCCAAGTCTTCAAGAGTGAAGAGAAAGTTACCATAACTTTCATCAGCAGACGCAAAGGCTTGATATGACCTTGTCTCTTGGAATGGGCTTCCTTGGATGTAGCTCTCCCTTGGTGTCTCAGGGAAGGTGATAAAAGGGCCCTTTATGAGTTGTCAGGATAGCAGATAAGATGATTCTATGGTTCTCTACTATCCCTTTCAACCACATGGAGGGTTGAACTCTATTGATTGTTGGAAGAGCTACTGGATTGATTCTGCATGTTCATCTCCATTTGGTAACCACTAAGGATACCATACAGTTCTGTGAGAGTAAGGGTGGAGAGGTCTTTAGTTCTCTTAATGGCCATATAGTAGTGAGTCTATTTTCAGGGAAGAGAGAACATGAACTTGCTCGCAATGTCCCTATTCTGAAGCTTAACTCCAACATCCATAAGAGTATCTATAATCTCAACATACCTAAAGTATTGTTGAGTCATAGTTTCACCAGATCTGTAGGTGAAGTTCTCAAACTGCTGCTTCATGAGGTCCTTCTTGTTTTCCTTAGCTTCATCAGACCCCTCATACATAAGCTTCAGTGCATCCTAGAGTTGCTTGGCAGTTTTGCACTTCTTGAAGCCTCTGTATATATAGTTGGGAAGAGAAGTTTGAAGAGCGGTCATGGCCTTCTAATCTATATCAATCTTCTTCCAATCTTCCTTAGAATAGTCAGCCACTTCATTTGGAATCACCCCACCTCCAGTAGTAACTGAAGAGGTGCTTGGGATGTGAGGTTCTGAGACAACAGGTCTCCACATCCTACTGTCTTGAGACTTGATGAACCCTTCCATTCGTTGGTACCAAGTATCAAAGTCATCAGGAGTGATAAATGGAGATTTTGTCATGGTACCAATTTCCATATCAGCCTTTGTGAGAACTGCCATTTGAGCTGATAAGTGTTTTGTGAAACTGAAGGGATTTAAGGTGGTGAGATCTTACAATCAAGAGCCTAAAATGCTCTGATGTCAATTGTAGGACTGGTATAGGAGGGTAATGCAACAGTTTCATAAGGTTGGAGAGACTTGAACACTTAACAGATCAAATATGGAACCGGCTAAAATGAAACAATAAACACGAGTAAAGAACACAAGTAATTGGTATTCAAGAATGATGTATATTGCTCTTAAGTGTTTTATTATTGTTTCAAGGCTTAGTCCTAAGGACTGGTACCTGAGATACTTTATACTACATCCTAGCGCTGGCTATACTTTGAAGGACAACTGGAACACTAATCTAGACAACAAAATCAATGTAAAGTCGAAAGGCAGATTTCCTTTTGACTAGTGACTATGACATGCCATAGATCACATACTTATCTATTACAAAAAGAATAAAATTACAAAGTAGAAAGTTACAGACTCTAAGACCTTAATCTACAGTTGACAAAAGTATGGACATATCAACAACTTGTATAAGTTGCTGAGTCTTTAGAGATGGCAGCAAAAAGTGGTTTAGCTTTTTTCTAAAGCATGTCAGAGAAAACATGTCTTCTCTGTCTTCGGAAGAAATCAGTCTCTTAGCTTCGGAAGACTGTCTTGAAGCTTCGGAACACTTTTTCTTTGGCTTCTAAAGAAATGGTCTTCTGGATTCAGAAAATTTGACACTTAGTGAATTTCCTTGAGTTGTATCGAATCTGATGTTTGTTTTGATATATATATATATTAATAATAGGTTTTACACAATTAAGCTTTAAATTTATAAAAATGATTTTCATCTTATGACTAACGGCACACACAATACGCTAGTGTACCTATCGGATATTAGTATAGCTTTTGGTAATAACCAAGTATCGATCCATGGACACAAGAGCTCCTGATACTAAGCTTTTGTCATTATCTAGCCGATGAAAGATGATTTGTGAATAATAAGATTAACTAATTTAGCTAATAATTAAACTAATAAAGGAAGTGGACGAAGATGAAGATAATCAATCAGAGGAAGATATCACTTAGACTTTGAATCCGCTTAGCAAAAATATGAAAAAATTCATGAACCTATGGTGAGATCATCCTCTACGCATGAAACATGGACGTAAACTAGACTTTGTCAAGGTTATCTAATTATATAACTTGTTGGAAATCTAAAATGATAAACACATAATAGCCACCTAAAGTTATGCCATAAAGACCTATTGATGTTATTAAGCCAAAGTTGAAGATGGTTAGGACTCCTGTCAAGGATACTAAACCCACAAATATTTGGAAAGTTAACACGATAAACACATGGTAACCACTTAAATTCACGTAATGTAACAATAGCTATGTAAATCCTTCAATTTATGAATGTCCTAACACGAATACACGAATCATACGTATGCGCATTATATATGGTTACACATACACAATGTTAGAAGATATTCATAACAAACACAATGTTTTTCACAAACGTAAGTATTTGGATGCACACTTGTTCAACTTGACTAAATAATCAACCATCAATTACTATTCCTAGTCAAATGCCATAAACCACACACTAATGTATGCATTTCATGAATAAATGTTCTAAAATACAAGGTTTTCCAACAATATGTGATTATAACACCCACAAAATTCATAATTTCATCAAGTTCAACAAGCATACACAATCGTTAAAGAACATTCATAACCTTGTAATAAGCATTAACTTAATCATCACCAAAAGTTACATGTAAAATTTTAAAGAAAGCTAAGCTTCATCTAATCTAAGTGATAAAGAGTGTTTAGCCCATGAGGCTTACAAAACCACAACCAAGCTTATAACAATGGAAGAAAACATGATAGATCTAGAGATTTTCAAACCAAAGATGAGTAGAGGTGGGTTGTGTGGAGTTGAATCTTCCTTTGAAATGCTTGATCTTCAACCTAGCTTGAACTCTTGAAAGAACTCCTTCAAAGTTACCACGAAAATGGAGAAAAACTAAGGTTTCTACTCCAAAATTCGTCCCCTAAAATGAAAAAGAAGAAGGGCTTAAAAGCGGGCCTGATGCATGTTATGACCATGACAGAATCAGTCATGATCATAATACGCAGGAAAAAGGGACCTGATTCATGTTATGGTCATGACAGAATCAGTCATTATGGTCATGACAGAATCAGTCATGATCATAATAGCCTCTAAACTTCCAAAATCTTCATGCATTTCTTGTCTTTTTCTTTTGAAATCATCAAGCAACCACCCAAAACTACAAAATCAAAATTGATCATAATTAAGTATAGATAAAGATGAATTTGTAACAAAAAAACACTTAAGATAGGTAAAGATACGCATTATTAACATGTATATTTATTCATATATCATCTTTCGAACTTTGTAATTCAGTATGCATGCTGAGAGAACTTGGTTGCATCAACCTCTAAGTATAACTCTTACAATATATATTCAAAAAATAAAATAACATAATAACTATACATAGACCCCTACTCAACCTCAATTTTCTCTTCAGTACACCAACACCATTCTTGTGTTATTGCTTCTGATAACCAACCTTCATGATGATAAAGATGAACTTTAGACTAGATGTCTTTGATGGTAATGATAGTATTAGTTGGGAGAAGAAATGATGATAGGGATCTTTGCTGGTGGTGATAGACTTCTTTTCGAAGATGGTTCTGGCCTGTTGGGCACCAACAAGACACGTGAGGGGGGATACATACCATGTTAAAGTTGCATTTTGACCCAACTCTAACTGAATCATCCACTTTATATTTTTATTGAGGCTAATATGCTAGTTTATTTTAGGGACGAGAATGGAAAAAGAGGGAGACAGTTGCAGGCGGTGGCCATCGTGTAAGGCCCCATTCCCGGAAACCTCACAATTGGTCGATCACAGCATTAATTATATAAAAATACATACTTATCATCGAACATAGCAGCGGATTAATTTTAACAAAAGCCATTCATGCATTAATATTTACTGTTGTCAAATAATACATCATTGTATTTTAGGAGTTACAAAAGAATCTTTCAGTTGCATTATAAAACAACAATATCATTCTGCACAAATGGATGTCAGTCTTGCCCGCCAAGTAGCTTCACCCGCGTGCCATCCCCAACAACAAGTTACATGCCAACTGAAAATGCATAAAAGTCAGCGTTGTTGAGTGAATTCTAGTTTTTAGAATTAAAATACCTTATTTAGATATATAAAAATATCATTTTCTCAAAATACTTCCTTTTCATAAATCTGTTACTTCCGTACGTGATCACACATCACACGTATAACAAGATAATATTCATTATTATCCTTTATCATTCTTCTCAATCATTTCATACTTTTATCATTATCTTTCACTTTCTACCAGACCAATGTGCAATACCCCGAACATTGTGCACGAAGCTGGTACTAGGCCTGAGCCCGAACATTGTGCACAAAGCTAACTCCAGTACTTGGGGCAAGCAACAAGGGTCCCGTCAATCTCAAAGATTGACCCTGCATGCATCCTCATGGGGTAGCTAACCCGCACACAGTTGAGCTGACAACCCATGGCTGTGAACCTCCTTTCCTTTTGCTTGCAAGACTTTCATTCATTCGTTAAGTTTCACTTTTCATTAACATTGATCTTTCACTTCA
This sequence comes from Flaveria sonorensis, assembly GCA_025506505.1. Taxonomy (NCBI): domain Eukaryota; kingdom Viridiplantae; phylum Streptophyta; class Magnoliopsida; order Asterales; family Asteraceae; genus Flaveria; species Flaveria sonorensis. The sequence continues at coordinate 13,077,437 of CM046435.1, read as the reverse complement.
TTTATGATAATACTTTACGTATACGAGCAAAACACACCACGTAAACTCATATAGTAATACATAATATGGAACATAAGAACAGGCCACAAACAAGCATAACATAAACATACATAACAACCAAAACACCCCAGGGTTAAGTCTTAAAATTTAAAATTTCTAAAATTCCAGAAATTTTCTAAGGCAATTAGGCGCATTAACACTATGTAGGCGTATGAGTACTATGCAGGCGCACCAACACTTAGGCGCATGAGGAAACCTAGGCGCATGAGCACTGCTTGGGCGCATGAGCACTACTTGGGCACATGAGCCTTACTTAGGCGCATGAGCACTTAGGCGTATGAGGTACTGTTTGGGCGCATGAACCAACAATTAGGCTCATGAACCATTTTCTGGGCGCATGGGTACTACTGGGGTGCATGGGCTGGTACTTAGGCTTTTTGGCAAAATTCTCAGGCGCATGAGCCCTATTTGGGTGCACAGGAAGGGACTTAGGCGTCTGAGCCAATTTCAGGCGCATGGGCAGCAGTTATGTTAAAACTTATAACTTTTCAGTCCCAAATCATCATCCTAACATGTCCTTAACTTAAATCTAGCATTTAGGCACCTAGAACAAGCATAACCCCACAACATACAAGAATCCATACATACATACACACGGTTAATATACATATAAGTTGTAAAACGTTTTTACATGCATTTTCAGCCCCAAAAGAAGTTTAAAACACAAAACCGGGGTTCTAGAACTCACCAATTGCAGCCTTCGAGTAAAACTCCACCAAACTTGAGTGCACAAAGAGTTCAAACAACCTAAACACACCAAAAACACATAACCAAGCACAAAAACACATAAGAATCGGTCCACAAGCTGAAAATTCAGCTAAAACCGAACCAAAAACACAAGAAAATACCTACCTTCGAAAATTTCAGCTTCTTCTTCTTTAAAAACCTGGGAGAACTCTGTCCTTCTTTCTTCTTTCATGTTTCCAGTCGAAAAGCAGAAAGTAGAGAGGAATGCATGGGCGGCCATACCCTTTTTAAACATAAAATAGTAGTGTTTTGCTCCTTGTACACTTTACCCCCCTCCACTTGTGCCCATTATCTTTTCTTTCTAGATACCTTTTTTCCCCTTATTTTAAACAAATTTTTTGGGTGTTACAAGTCCACCCCCCTTATAGAGGTTTCATCCCCTAAACCTGTCATTCTTCAAACAGTTGTAGGTAAAGTCGTCTCATCTCTTCCTCGGTCTCCCACGTAAACTCAGATCCCTTCATGTGCCTCCACTGCACTCGCACCAGTGGAACCACTTTATTCCGTAATCTCCTCTCCTTCCGGTCAATTATTCCCACTTGTTGCTCTACATAGTTGAGTCGTTCATCCACTTCAATATCCTCCAATGGTACAATCATGTCTTCATCAGCTAGGTATTTTTCAGATGAGATACATCGAACGTTGGATGAATCCCACTTAACTCATCGGGTAGCTTCAACCTATAGGCCACCTCTCCTACTCGAGCAATGATTCGGAAAGGTCCTATGTACCTCGGGCTGAGCTTACCCCTCCTTCTAAACTGGATGATTCTTTTCCAAGGCAAGACCTTCAACATGACTCTATCGCCCACATTGAATTCAATCAGTCTACGTCTCTTGTCGGCATACAACTTTTGTCTATCCTTCGCTGCCTTCGTAAGGGCTTTGATCTTTTCTAACTTCTCGGTCGTTGCCTCGATCACCTCAATACTTCCCAACTCTTTCTACCCGATGTCCCCCCAACACACGGGCGTTCTACACTTCCTACCGTGTAGCATCTCATAAGGAGGCATGCCAATACTGGCGTGATAACTGTTGTTGTATGAGAATTCAGCTAACGGTAAGTGTTCATCCCAACTCCCTTTGAAATCAATCACGCATGCCCAAAGCATGTCCTCGAGTTTCTGAATCGTCCTCTCAGACTGACCATCTGTCTGAGGATGATACGCCATGCTAATGTGTAGCCTCATCCCCATCGCATCATGGAATCTCTTCCAAAACTTTGATGTAAACCGAGTGTCACGGTCCAACACAATAGACACCCGTACAACATGACGAGCTACAATCTCCTTAATGAATAGATCTGCCAACCTCTCGGATGAATACGTCTCGCGGATCGGCAAAAAGTGAGCACGCTTCGTCAGATGGTCAACTATCACCCATATGGCATCGTACCCCCTTGTCATACATGGTAACTTCATGATGAAGTCCATGTTGATGTGCTCCCATTTCCACTCGGGTATATCCAAAGGTTGGATCATCCCATATGGCTTCTGATGCTCTGCCTTCACTTGCAAGCAAGTAAGGCACTTACTCACATACTCCGCCACATACCGCTTTATACCCGGCCACCAGTAATCTTTCTTCATGTCATGATACATCTTGGTAGCACCAGGATGAATGGAGTACCAAGTTTTATGAGTTTCATCCATGATTCGCCCCCGTAGGTCTCCATAACGAGGGATCCACATCCGCCCAAAGGGGGTTCTAACTCCGAGGGTATTCTCACCCAACTTCGCGACTAGACCTCTCATCCTTTCAGAGTTAAGGCGATCTTCTTTCAACGCCTCATCTTAGAACCCCTTGACCTGTGTCATCACATCGGAGGTCATCACCAACTGGTAAGCTTTCACCCGGATTGGCTAGGGTCTCTCTTTTCAGCTAAGGGCGTCTACCACTATGTTGGCCTTGCCCGGATGATAGTGGATCTCACAATCATAATCTTTGATTAGCTCCAGCCACCTCCTTTGCCTCATATTAAGGTCCTTCTGTTCAAAGAAGTATTTCAAACTCTTATGATTCGTGAAGATAGTGCACTTCGTCCCGTACAAGTAGTGCCTCCAAATCTTCAATGCGAAGACCACGGTCGCTAGCTCCAAGTCATGAGTGGGGTAATTAGCCTCGTGTATTTTCAACTTTCGGGAAGCATAGGCTATTACTCTTCCTCGTTGCATCAACACGCAACCCAATCCCGAATAAGAAGCATCTGAATAGACCACTAAGTCTTCGTTCCCATCAGGTAACGTCAAGACAGGAGCTTGAGTCAACCTTGTCTTTAACTCCCCAAAAGCATTCTCCTATTACAGACCCCATACAAACTTCACATCCTTGTAGGTCAACTTGGTCAATGGTGAGGCTATCTTGGAAAAGTCTTAGATGAACCTCCTGTAGTAGCCCACCAAACCCAAGAAACTACGAATCTCGGATGGCGTCTTTGGAGACTTCCATTGCATCACCGCCTCAACCTTTGCCGAGTCTACCATGATCCCTTCGGAATTTACCACATGACCCAAAAACTAAACCTCGCACAACCAGAATGCGCACTTGGAAAACTTAGCGTACAGCTTCTCTCTTCTGAGTGTCTCCAATACTTCACGAATTTGACCGGCAAGTTCTTTTTCACTCTTTGAATAAATCAGAATATCATCAATAAACACAATCATTGATTTATCCAACATCGGCCTACACACCCGATTCATCAAATCCATGAAAGCAGCTGGCACGTTAGTTAGACCAAAGACATAACGAGAAATTCGTAGTGTCCATAACGTGTGTGAAAAGCCATTTTAGGGATATCCTGCTCCTTCACCTTCAATTGATGGTAGCCAGATCGGAGATCTATTCTCGAGAACCAACTGGCACCTTGGAGCTGGTCGAACAAGTCATCTATTCTGGGTAGCAGATATCGGTTCTTCACCGTCAACTTGTTCAACTCATGGTAGTCAATGCACATTCTCATACTACCTTCCTTCTTCTTTACAAACAAGACCGGAGCACCCCAGGGAGAGATACTCGATCGGATGAACCCTTTGTCCAGCAACTCTTGCAACTGAACCATCAGTTCCTTCATTTCAGATGGAGCCAATCGATACGGTGCCTTGGCAACAGGTTGAGCACCAGGTATCAAATCGATCTGAAACTCGATCTCGTGGTCCGGTGGCACACCTGGTAAATCTTCTGGGAACACGTCTGGAGAGTCACACACAACTGGTACGTCAGACAATTGTGGTACTGACACATCCACATCTTTCATGTAAGCCAGGTAGGCACTACATCCCCGTTTCATGCACTTCTCAGCCACCACCATCGAAATTACCTTCGGAACCGTAGTAACTCGGTCACTGTAGTCCGTTACCAAACTTCCATCGGGCGCTGTCAAACGGATCATCTTCTTGCGACACACGATATTTGCCTCATAGGTTGCTAACCAATCCATCCCTAGAACTACATCAAATCCGCCTAGGGGCATCACGAACAATTTAGCAGAGAACCTATGGCCTTCAAATTCTATGTCATAATCTTCTATTATCTCAGAAATTCTGGTAGACTTATCAATAACAGTTTCTACTTCGAATGGCTCATCAATATTTCTACTACTAACAGGTAACTTAGCACAGAAAGCAGCAGAAATAAAACTCCTACTAGCACCAGAATCAAATAATACAGAGGCATAAGTTTGGTTTACTAGAAACGTACCTAACACGACGTCAGGGTCCACTCTGGCCTCCTCCCGGGTCATTGTGAACGCTCTAGCGCTTGCCCTCTGCCCTTCATTCTTGGTCCTCTTCTTCGCCCCAAAACTATCGGCCCTCGGCTTCTTGCAATCCCTACTCACATAACCCTCTTCACCATAGCTATAGCACTTCAACATCCTATAATCCCTTGTAATATGACCAGTCTTCCCATACTTGAAGCATACATTTGATCCCCACTTACAGTCTCCAGTGTGCTCCTTCCTACATTTGCCACACTTCTTCATCCCCGTGCTTGATGACACCACCCTTTGGTCATCCACCCTCGTCCTCTTGTTGTTTGGAGTGAAACCACCACGTCCAAACCGCTTTCCATTCCAGTTCCTGTCACCACCACCCTTTTTACTCACCTCCGTTACCGCCACCTCTTCCCTTTCATCATACAGCCTCCCTGCCAGATCGACCACCGACTTAAAAGTACTCGTACGGGCGGCGATCATGTGCCTACGGATATCCGCCGGCAATCCCTGAATATACCTCTTGATCTTCCTTAACACCGGCGTCACCTGATCTGGCACCAATCTTGCCATCTCATTAAACTTCGTGGTGTACTGATGGTGTGTCATGGTTCCCGCCTCTAACTGCAGGAACTCCCTCTCTATCTTGTCCAGCTCCCGGTGAGGCTCCTCGATCACCATTTTCTTCAGTTCTCCCCACCTTATTTTCCAATAGCCCTACTGCCCTCGGCTTGGACAATATTGTCCCACCAGCATAAACCCGAGTCCATGAATGAGTGAGTAGCAAACTTCACCCTTTGGTCCTCCCTACATTCACCGATCTCCAACACAACCTCCATCTCTCTCACCTATCGGTGAGCAGTAGCAGTGTTACCATTGCCATCAAAAGTTGGGGGTTTGCATCGTTGGAATGCCCCATAGTGGCACCCCCTCGCGTTTTCCCGCACTACTACCTCCTCCTCATCATTGGAGGCCGCCATCTCAGTGTTTAGTTGCACCCCTTCATCCTGATCTTTAATCCCTCCTTCTTCTAGCAGTTTTCTTTCTCTCCTCCTCCTTCTCCTTTTTCTCATCCTCTCTCACCGCACGGATGACCTTGGTCACCACAGATGGTAGGATTGTCTGCATGACCTGATGCACTTTCTCTACAACTGCCTCCTTTACTGAGGCTCTCAAGTTAGCACTTTCATCACCGCCCTCCTGGTGATCAAGCTCGGGCTCAGCAGGAGCCGTCTCAATAGTCTTGGTCTTGTTCCTCGTGGCACATGGCCCGGAACCACGGCCACCCCGTACTCCTCCTTAAGAAGCTTTCGACGATCTACCACCAGCCATCTTCAAAACACTATAAGATTCAAACACCAACACGGTCAATCAAGGTAACAGCTCGGTTTATGTCAAGTATAGTAAGTCCCTAATTACAGTGGCCAATTGTGATTAGCCACTTACTTTACTCTTCATCTCCCAAGCATTTCCTATCCTGACTACCTCAGTATCCAAATCTACTAAGGGAACATAAAATCAAATAACACTGCACATAATACCGGTTAACAATTAAGAAAACGAATTACCTGATGGCACGTAGCTACTTGGGCTGGCATCCCTCCATTCGGTCCCATTCTCAGTTTAAGCTTAGGTTTTGAAAATATTTTACCCATTTCTCTTAAACTTTGGCTCTGATACCAACTTGTAAGTCCTCGTTCCAGGAAACCTTGCAGTTGGTCGATCACAGCATTAATTATATAAAAATACATACATATCATTGAACATAGCAGCGGATTAATTTTAACAAAAGCCATTCATGCATTAATATTTAATGTTGCCAAATAATACATTATTGTATTTTAGGAGTTACAAAAGAATCGTTCAGTTGCATTATAAAACAACAATATCATTATGCACAAATGGATGCCAGTCTTGCCCGCCAAGTAGCTTCACCCGCATGCCATCCCCAGCAACAAGTTACCTGCTAACTGAAAATGCATAAAAGTCAGCGTTGCTGAGTGAATTCTAGTTTTTAGAATTAAAATCCCTTATTTAGATATATAAAAATATCATTTTCTCAAAATACTTCCTTTCATAAATCCGTTACTTCCGTACGTGATCACACATCATACGTATAACAGGATAATATTCATTATTATCCTTCATCATTCTTCTCATTCATTTCATACTTTTATCATTATCTTTCACTTTCTACTGGACCAATGTGCAATACCCCGAACATTGTGCACGAAGCTAGTACTGGGCCTGAGGTCTATAAATAGACCCCAAACATTATGCACGAAGCTGACTCCAGTACCTGGGGCAAGCAACAAGGGTCCCGTCAATCTCAAAGATTGACCCTGCATGCATCCTCATGGGGTAGCTAACCCGCACACAGTTGAGCTGACAACCCGTGGCTGTGAACCTCCTTTCATATTGCTTGCAAGACTTTCATTCATTCGTTAAGTTCCACTTTTCATTAACATTAATCTTTCACTTCATTTATGATAATACTTTACGTATACGAGCATAAACACACCATGTAAAGTCACATAGTAATACATAATATGGAACATAAGAACAGGCCACAAACAAGCATAACGTCAACAAACATAACAACCAAAACATCCCAGGGTTAAGTCTTAAAATTTCAAATTTCCAAAATTCCAGAAATTTTCTAAGGCAACTAGGCGCAATAACACTATGTAGGCGCATGAGTACTATGCAGGCGCACCAACACTTAGGCGCATGAGAAAACTTAGGCGCATGAGGAAACCTAGGTGCATGAGCACTGCTTGGGCGCTTGAGCCTTACTTAGGCGCATGAGCACTTAGGCGTATGAGGTACTGTTTGGGCGCATGAACCAACACTTAGGCGCATGAACCATTTTCTGGGCGCATGGGTACTACTGGGGCGCATGGGCTGGTACTTAGGATTTTTGGCAAAATTCTTAGGCGCATGAGCCCTATTTGGGCGCATGGGAAGGGACTTAGGCGTCTGAGCCAATTTCAGGAGCTTGGACAGCGGTTATGTTAAAACTTATAACTTTTCAGTCCCAAATCATCATCCTAACATATCCTTAACTTAAATCTAGCATTTAGGCACCTAGAACAAGCATAACCCCACAACCTACAAGAATCCATACATACATACACACGGTTAACATACATATAAGTTGTAAAACGTTTTTACATGCATTTTCAGCCCTAAAAGAAGTTTAAAACACAAAACCGGGGATCTAGAACTCACCAATTGCAGCCTTCAAGTAAAAATCCACCAAACTTGAGTGCACAAAGAGTTCAAACAACCTAAACACACCAAAAACACATAACCAAGTACAAAAACACATAAGAATCGGTCCACAAGCTGAAAATTCAGCTGAAACTGAACCAAAAACACAAGAAAATACCTACCTTCGAAAATTTCAGCTTCTTCTTCTTGAAAAACCCGAGAGAACTCTTTCCTTCTTTCTTCTTTCTTGTTTCCAGTAGAAAAGCAGAAAGTAGAGGAATGCATGAGCGGCCATACCCCTTTTAAACATAAAATAATAGTGTTTTGCACCTTGTACCCTTTACCCTCCTCCACTTGTGTCCATTATCTTTTCTTTCTAGATACTTTCTTCCCCTTTATCTTAAACAAATTTTTCGGGTGTTACACATCGCCTAATAGATGGAGAAGGTCTTCGCTAAATTTTTGAGTGAATCAGTGGTCAACTATGATTGTTGTAGGGTGTCGAATCCAGCAAAAAAAAATATGAAAATGTGAACCTACCGTGCACACACTAATAATAGTATGAGCGAAAGTAGGGTTCGTGTATTTAAGGATACATGTTAACTACTTTGATAACAAAAACTATTTTTATAATACAATTACTTTGATTGGTTATGATTAAAGAAGATGGGGGAGGGGGTTAGTTAGAAACTAAAACTATAAGTAAATTGTAAAAAGTAAAAATTTTCAAGCAAGCTAACACGATCGTGTTAAAACTGCAAATGAAATTCCACGCAACCATGTTAAGATTTTGCAAAAAAATGAAGTTTGGTATCTTTTGTTTTTTTTATAAAAAATATTTATGAAATTATGAAGTAAATTCAAATATGAAAACTAATTCCAACATTAAGGTAATTTCTTCATTCGATTTGGCTTATGATCATTAACAATTACGATGCAATGATCCCTTTTTATTCATGATTTGTATTGATAGTAGACATCAAGGCGTTCGGACATCTACTCTATCTAATTTCTAATCAACGCAGTTTGTTGATTAGAGCCAACCCACTACTCTAAGCTTAAGTCATTCGGATCTTAGTGTGCGGGTTGCGATGATAGAAGTATTAATTGTAATTAAACACAAACATCATTCGGTATGTATAACTAGAATGTATGATTCTATAACAAGAATGAATTCATAGACAAACTCAAACCATTAATTGTTCCTTTTATCAAAAATCAAAAGTTAATTAGGGTTTTAAAACTTGAAAACTTTATTAGAAAAATTAATAAAGTTGTCAATTTTATTAGCAATCTAATATATACCAGAGTAGATCTGGGTTTAAGATCAAGAATTAAACAACAAAACCATCAAAATAATAAGATCTCATAAACGATTCACATAAGTTCAAATCAAACCAAATAAATTAATCCCTAATGTTGAAAATAAAATTGTCCAATTGCTTGCTTCCCCTAATTTCTGTAGTGGACTTTAATTGCAAAAGGCTAGATGCCTTTTCGCTTTCAAGCTGCTTTCTTTTTATATGCAACACTTTGATTCCTCAGATCTTATTTTTTTTATCTTTTATTTAAAAGATTCTAATGATAAGCATCCCTCAAACTAAAATTCCTAAACTTTTAGGAATTTCTACACTCTTTTGAATTCAAGATTTTCTTCAATGACCTTTTCAATGCTTCCACGAGCCTTTTGTCTTCTCTCCTGATCGAACCAAACCTACAAAACCAACAGAAACAAACCAAAGTAGATTCCATCCCACCAAAACAAGTGTTTTATAAAATAAACAAAAATTGTATGCAATGAATGCAAAATATGTTTCAAAATATACTCTAAAATTATGATAATTTTAATTGTTGTCTGTCGGCGATGGTATAGAAGTGTGGGTTTAGCGGTGGGTGGTTGTCGTCCTGGTGTTAGGAGCATTAGGCAACCATGGTCGGTGGTGGGTGGTATGCCCCAATCATGGTGTGGTGAAGGTCAACAGTGCTAGTTTTGTAATTTTACATCAATTTTAAGGTGACATATGAATAGTTGCAAGCTTTAATGTGTAATGTTATAAGATTTATTCCTATTATACCCCTTTTAAGCTTTAAGTACTTGTACCCCACCATTTTCTAATTAAATTTTAAGTATGACTATTACATTTAAGGTTATCTTAATCTATCTATAGTAAGACATTACCATTAGCATCCATTACCAGTTGCTCCTCCATGAAGCCATTGAGCGCATCAGTTACTGTTGATAGCATTCATTACCATCGGTTCCTCATCGTAATCATTACCATGAAGGAATCCATTACAATCGATCTGAATCCCAAGGCCCTTCAACTTAAATGCTGGTTTCAACCACCTTCCCCTTCAATGGCCAGCCGATTATTACTCTCCTCTGCCATCTCCCCTTCAATCTCCATCAATGGGCAATCAATGAAAATCCTATGAAATCATCACAATCATCACCATGAAGGCATCGGTTACAATCGATCTGAATCCCAAGGCCCTTCAACTTAATTGCCGGTTGCAACCACCTTCCCCTTCAATTTATTATCACTCTCCTCTCCTATCTCCCCTTCAATCTCCATCAATGGACAATCAATGAAAACCCTATGAAATCATTGGTTACCCCTTCATTAATGAGCAATCAAGGAAATTTGTTTGACATCGTCGGTTAAAGGCATGGCCATCATTAAGGCAGACGATTCAATCATCCCCATGTATTACACACCTTTCATCTATTTCATCTAATTCTAAATCAATTTAAACCCTCGATTGAATGTCATATGAATCGACGGATTTAAGACGACGATGAGAAACTTTCATTTAATCCTATATTTGAATGATGGTGGACCATGAAGGAGGCTGCGATGATGCCGAAGATGATTTAAGAACATCATTTTATTTGCAATCAACCTTCACTTTAAATCCCCTATTATACATTAACAGGGTTTCATCAATTTTATGGTGTGCCAATCTTGCATCTTTAAGTGAATCCCATGTTTGATACGGTTGTGCTTTTTGTGATGCAGTTGTGGTGGCGTATAAGGCTAATAAGCCATTCGTGATCGGAGATGTGGAAGTTGCGCTGCCCCAATCTTGTGAAGTTCGAGTTCACATACTCTTCACTGTGTTCTATCATACCATGGTTACACTTGGAGTAGAAAGGTACAGTCATTATTGTTATAATCTTCCATTTAGTTTACCGATTGTACTCTTGAAACCCTACATGAACTTATTTTATTTTGTGGAGCACAACATCTCATTAGTTACATCATTTTTGAAATGAAATGTGCAAAATTATTATTGTTGTTTAAAATCCATTGATTGTTCTATTATCAATTCATCTGGTCAGACCAGATCAAATCTGATTTCCTATCTCATAAGTTGTATTGTCGAATAGTTCTATTTGCTAGAGGTAATTTTAAGTAGATCTGTTATGAAAATTGAAATGCCATCAATGCACAACTCATGATGATTTGAATTATTGCCAAGATTTAGAACTTTCTAATTCTACTGTTGTGTTTATGTTTATGATTATGCTTTGAAATCAGTCTTGAATTGCAATAGATTAAAGTTATCATCATGAAATTATGTCATTCTTTGACTATTGGCTTAAATCTCTCCCTTGCAGACCCTGAGGGTCTTTTTTCTTATATTTCTGGTCATGAGGCTGTTATGTATCTGCTTTAATCCAACCAAAACTTCATACTTAATTTTTCTTAACTTCTTTAAATGATTGAACTTTATACTTAATTTTTTAACATCTTTAAATGATTGAACTTTGATCAATATAATCTAATGTTAAAATGGCATGATTGTAGAGAGTGTCGGTGAAGGGGTGACAGAAGTTCAACTAGGGGACCATGTCATATTGTGTTATCAAGCCGAATGTAAAGAATGCCTGTTTTGCAAGTCAGAGCAGACCAACTTGTGTAGAAAAATTAAAAGAGCCTCTGGAGTTGGTGTCATGATGGGTGATTGTAAGAGGCGTTTTTCAACCAAGGAAACTCTAATATATCATTTATGAATACCTCTACTTTTAGTCATTGCACTATTGTTCATGATATAAGTGTTGCAAAGGTTGATCCTAAAGTCCCTTTGGGGAAAATGTGTCTTCTTGATTGTGGTGTTTCTACCGGTAAGTTCTTTCTTTAATTCTATGAATTCTTGTTTTAGTCAACTATTTAATTTATTGGTTATATAGTTTTAAATTTATAATATTCTTTTGGCTTCAGGCCTTGATGCAATATGATGATGCCTTTAGTAGTAGTTGTCATTTTTTATTGTTGTTTTTGTTACTTTGTTCAGTGTCACTTTTTTCCTTTCCTCTTAGATACCTCAGTGTGTGTATGTTGGTTGGATTGTTCCCCCTCTTCTGCAATTGTCGTTTACATTTTGTTGGGTCTAAAAGAAAGTCTAATATTACCAACACAGTCAAAGTCAACAAAAGTCAACGGTCAAAGTCAACGCAACAATCAAGACGACACGTTCGGAACGAAGATTTGTAGTGAGACATTAAAGATACAATGAACACGGATCTTAGAGTTAATGTATATATTTTGTGTCAACAAAATATACATTTAATCTTTATTAGTCTAGTTTGTGTTTTAATTGTAATTTCATAATTGTCATGTTTTTTTCATAGTTTAAAGTGCTAAATGTCATTAAATCTAATTGTTATTAGATTATAAATAACTAGAGTCATTAGAGTGTTGTTAAACTTATGAACTAGATTTGAGAGGTTTTTATGTAACAAACATGTAAATCAATATGAATCAAATGAGGTTTTTTATTGATGTTCTTGAGTGTTCATCAAATTCTTCATATTTTATCATTTTGATCCAAGTCTTCATGAAATTTGATGATTCAAGTGCTCTTGGGACTAACAATTTGATATCAGAGCCAACTTGAATCAATTTCTATTGCTGGTTTGAAGATTTTGTTACTGATTTTGAAGTATTTTAGAGAGAGAAAATGGGTTCTTAGAGAGAGAAACTAGATCTGAGTTTTGTGTTAATCAATTATACTGATTTGATCGGATCTACATTTTTTCAGAGCTGAATTGCATGATTTAATATCACATTTTACATCTACAAATAATTTTCTACAAGAATCTGGAAAGAAATTTGAATTTTAAGGGTGTTTCTCTCACACACACACTGTGTGTGTTCTTGGTGTTCTTGGCAGCCTTTGAAGAACCTTCAAATCTTCATTCGATGTGTTTGCTCCATATTTGAGCGATTTTGGTATGTTTTGAACGAAAGTTCTTGGTTCCCGGTGAACATATTGGTTTTCCGGCAAACTTGCCAGCGAACTTGAGTTTTCTGGCGAAGTTTCCAGCGAACCTATTGGTACTCCGGCGAATTTGCATTTTCCGGCGAAGTTTCCGGTGAATCTATCTTTATACCCAGTGAAACTAAGTGTTTTCCATACACCTTCACCCATCACAACCACCTCCACAAAACCCTAGCCCTGCTACCACCGTGACCACCTCCTCTTGCAGCCACAACCACCATCGCGAACACCTCCTCCTGTAGTCACCACCACCCGCAGCCACTCACCCACTCACCCATCCCTCGATCGACCCCCTTCACCCCGTCGCCGCCCCGACCACTCAACCTCACCATCCGCCACAGCACCCTACCACCGCAACTCTAACCACAACCACCCACTACTCACACTTACAGCGGTCTTCCATGGAGCCCTTGAAGGGGAAAAAACGTTCCCCTTCTTAACGACGGTTCGTTTTTGTAATTTGGTAGTGGGTAAGGGATTCTTGGTTTGAACAACATCTGTAGATCTTTCAAAATAGTTTCGGCTCCTGCTCACCGGAGAAGCCTCAGTTCCGGCCAAATCGAAGGCGGACTTTTTGTCGCCGGTGAGTGCAGGTCTACGCAACGATGCACCAGAACGGTTGGCGGTGATTGAGACGGTGGATGATGACATCGCGAACTTGAAGTGGGACTGCAATGGGGTTACGGAATGTAAGGGATAACCTGAATTGTTGAGAGGGAATTGGGAACTGCTTCAATTTTTCGATAAAGATGAGAGAGAGCTGAGCAGCAAATAAAGTGTTTGTGTGTGTGTAAGTTTGGTAAGAAGAGAGGGCCATCTACACACCTGCTAAAAAGTGTGCTAACGTGGAAGCTTAGGGGACGTTGGATTGGATTCGCTGTTGGTTGTTGATGGTTTAGGAAGCCTTTTAATTCAAAGAAAACTAGTAGCAGTAAATTAAATGGATAGGATTATCAATGGTTATGCTTACTTGGTGTTTAGTGGTGTGAGACATTGCCTCTGCTCTTTTTAACAAATGACAATCTTATCTTTTTCTTAAAATAAATAAATAAATAAATATATTTTCCAGGGAGTATATTATTTAACAATTTTGGAAAAAAATTTTTAGCTTTGGATGTTAAAGTGAATTTAATATTTTAAATGAAAATGTCATTTTCCGACGATCTCGAATCAGACAACGCCACAATGGCACAAAGTCGGTTTGATTGTTTTGCAGGTATGAAAAATGAAAAGTTGTCAAATTTCATTGATCGATTTATATCTGTGGCAGATAATCTAAAGAAGCATGACCCACAACTCACCAACTATGAACAATTTCAACAGCTTCTTAAATCTCCTCCACCCGAGTAGAATTCTCAGGTTAAAATGCTTAAGAAAGAAAGAAAATTTCTGGATTACAAGTTGATAGATGTGATTAACAAGCTGAAATCTGCTGAGCTGGATATCAAGAAAAGAGAATTTCATCAAGCCGTGTTTCCATCTCAAACTAACAGACTGAATGTAGCTCTTATCTCTTCTGTGACAAGCATACTTGATTACAAAACCGAGATGATTGAGAGGTTGAAGTCGATGGAAACTAATTCTGATTCAACTGCTGAAATCAGGGAGATTGTAAAAGAGAATTGTGAAGCTTTGAGAGTCGGTAATGGAATTGGACTTGATTGTGAGAGAACTAATGCTAATGAAGCTGAGAAAAATGATGAAGGAAAGAAGGAAGCTGAGGATGAAGAGACGCTAAAGGCCAAGGAAGAGGAACACAAAAGAAACACAAGGGTCTGCAACTGCAAGAAAGCCTTGGCAGCTGAAAGAATTGTCATGGGTCTTCCATATGAGACAGTTCAAGACATGTGCTCATCTGCTTGCAAAATTCGTTTGTTTGGTATCTATAAAGCAAATAGGTTATTGCTAGATAACGAAAAAGAATTAAAAACCATAAACAAAGAACTCAAACAGAATGAAATAGCTTTTTCAAAGAAACTTAATGAAGCATTGGCTGAAATTGATCTTTTGAAAAGAAATCTATTGGAAAAAAATTTAGAAATTAATATTTTAAGAGAAAGAGCAGTTCTAGCTCAATTTGAAATGACCCAGCTTCAAACAAAGCTCGATAAATGGACCCTTTCACAAATGAAAAAGGATGAGCTTATTGCTAAACAGGGGGCGGGTAAAAACTGGGGTTGGATATCACTCAGACGGTAAAACTGTATTTAATTCAGTTCCCCCTCCATCTACTCTATGCTATTCTCCTATTCATAAAGCTCACCAGAAAAATTATATGTTCGAGCAACTTGCTAACAGTTTACATGAGGGTTTAGAAGGAGTAGATCATAAAGAGTTGCAAGATGATTATGATTCTTCTACTGGTATGGGATACAGTAAACAGGGTGTTGACAATCAAGCAAATGACTGTTTAGCTTTTGTTATTTGTAAACCTGTACCTACTGTTTCTTATAACTTCTTTGATAAGTTTAAAGCAGGTGAAATTCCTACCTTTGAGCCTGTCAGAATTGTGAAGGAAGAGATAAATCATGAATCACCTAATCATCAAGCTACAACTACATCAACACATCCAATTCCTATCAATCAAGATCCAGTGGAAGCAGAGGTGTCTATTGAAGACCAGACAAGCTCGGATGATGAATCAAACACAAAGGAAAGCGTCGGGTCCTCAAAGATCAAGATATCACCTGAAATTGTCAAGTCCCTAAAGCTTTAAAAACCTTAATCAAGATCAATACGGATCTCACTCCCAGTTGCAAAACAAGCCAGTTGTTCATCCAAAACTGCAAACAAGAAATCTCAATCTCAGTCCGTCATACCTCAAGCTCATAAAAGATTTGAGAAGAAACCACAGATTCAACAAGCAATAGAATGTAACAAACAACAAGCTGCATCAAGCTCAAAGAAAGCTCAATCCCCACTTGCACCACATGGGACAGTCAAGAATCAAAAGCCATTCAAGGCTTGCTTTAGGTGTGGAAAGGAAGATCACGTGCTCAAGAAATGCCCAAAGAAACATGCTTCGGATGGTAAAGGCAAAATGAATGCTTCTTCGGATCAGAGTCTAGAAGGAATGTGCAAGATGGTAAAGGCAACACGGGTTGCTTCTTTGGATTCCAAGGTAAAAATAACATATATTTGAATGGTTGGATGATGAACATTCCATCCAAACCTTTGCATGTGGAGCCGGTTTCACATGATTCAAAGATGAAAGTGACAAACGCATCCAAACCAAAATCTTTTTCTTTGAATTTTAAACAGAAAATGATTTCCAAATTTAATTCATTCAAATAAAAAATGTTTAAACTGAAACAAATTTGTCAAATTAAAAGGAAAGAAGAAAAGATAAAAGGTTGTGCCTTTAGACAGGTTTATTACACTGATGCAAATGGAACACCCAGGACTATGATGGCCTGGGTCCCCCTTTCTAACTAATCTGTTAATGAGTGCAGGAACAGTTCAGGAGGACTGTTAGTAATCCGATTTACCGACAGAGAATGTTCCTCATTCAAATTTTAGGCGGAACAAACAGGTTATGGTTTGGGTATCTTATCCATATTTTGGATTCTTATCTGCACTATTGCAGTTCACCATTCATAATAACTGCAATTTTCTTGGTACTTCATTTCTTATCTTTTTGCTAGTATAATTTAGAAGACTTTCTTTAGTAAAGTTCTATTTTTGTTTCCGTTTATTAAATAATAAAAAAATAATAATAATAAAAAAATTAAAAAAATTGATTGAAATGGGAACTAAGAACTTGATTTGGGATGACTAAGAAATGATAGTATGTTTTCTTGGAATGCTTGTTTGCATGACTTGTACTTTGTGAGAAATGATAGTAACTGAGGTAGATGTTTGTATCACTTCAAATTCTAAAATCTAAAAAAGACAGTTTTCATTATATGATACGCTTGGTAGGCTCAGCCCGAAAATAAAGTAAACAATGATCTGTAGCCTAACTAAAGCTTTAGAACTCGGTGATAAGGATCATCTCATGACATCTCGGCTTGCACAAAGTTACAAGTCTCATCAAAAATGGGTTGAGAGTATCTGACTTCTGCCTTGATTCCTTCTATTCCCAAATCACCCTCTCCCTAGTTTTTGAATTGATGCTTCTTGTAAGCTCTTCAGAATCTTTTTCATGCTTATCTCCTCTGCTATGCGAAAGCATTGACTTGGAGTGATGATCTTCTTTGTTATACGTAAGTATAGACCTGAAGCTCTCATCAGCACGCTCAGATGATCATCTCCTCTGTTATACATAAGTATAGACCTGGAGCTCTCATCATCGGTTCCCCAAATAAAAGCACAGTGATTCTTAAATTAAGATCATTGTTGAACCTCAAAAGGAAGTCAAGCAGAGTTAATCATATTACTCAATAAGCCCTAATGATGGGATAAGTTCTTCGCCAGATGTCTATAGGAACCAAGTTACCTGAGCTTCTCTAATCAAACCTAAAACATGATAAAATCAGTTGCAGGTCACTCGTTGAAAAGAATAAGGCATGGGTTTAAATTGGATAAATATACCAACAATCATTCTTGAATTGTTTTGGCTATCAAAAATTTAAAATTTATGATTAGACTCTGTATCAGTGTGATCTCACTAACTTGTCGATGTTTAAATACATCTTTATGCTTAAGTATATCTTGAGGATGTGATCTCATGATCAAATTATTTCTTGGTGTAAAATAATTATAATATATATATATATATATATATATATATATATATATATATATATATATATAATTTTCAAGACTTCCATATTATGCTATTAAATCTCAAATTTTCATGCATTTCACGGGAAATTGCATACACAAACGAACTTGGTTTCGCTTGTTTATATTCACAAATAAACACGGGTTTATTTGTATTGTTGAAATGATCTAACGAGAAATTTGTAGAATATGTTTGTGATTGTGTTGCAGATTTTGCTGCAAGTGATGGTCGATCATTACCTGAGTAATGAACCAAACCAGAGAACCTGTTCCTCAAATTTACAGAAGATACCGAGTTAGGAATCTTCCTCCTACATCTTCTGAAGCACTCAGAAATTCAAGAAAGCGGTCTCCATTATAATCAAGAGGATGCAGACAACAAGGGGGAGCATACAAAAAAGGGGGAGCTTATGAGATAAAGATCTTCAGCAACAAAATTTGGAAAGCATCAGTCTAGGGTTTCGAAACTGTTATACCTTAAAATTGAGACTGAAGCTTACCAAATTAAAGATCAAGTACAGTTGACTTATCGGTGCCGATCACTATGAAAGACGTTGATAATAATAGACTAAGGGGGAGTATTGTTGGGTCTGAAAGATAGTCTAATATTATCAACACAGTCAAAGTCAACAAAAGTCAACATCAACGGTCAAAGTCAACGTAACAGTCAAGACGATGCGTTCGGGACGAAGATTTGTAGTGAGACGTTGACGATACAAAGAACACAGGTCTTAGAGTTAATGTATATATTTTGTTGTCAACAAAATATACATTTAATCTTTATTAGTCTAGTTTGTGTTTTAATTGTAATTTCATAATTGTCATATTTTTATTCATAGTATAGGGTGCTAAATGTCATTAAGTCTAATTGTCATTAGACTATAAATAGCTAGAGTCCTTAGAGTGTTGTTAAGCTTGTATGAGCTAGATTTGAGGGTTTACATGTAACAAACGTCTTATGCAAATCAATATGGATCAAATGGGGGGTTTTTTATTGATTTTTTTGAGTGTTCATCCAAATTCTTCATATTTTATCATTTTGATCTAAATCTTCATTGCAATCTACATATTGGTTCATTAATTAGCAATTTTGGTTTTTCATTCTTTTATTTATGGCTTTTTTGTGGCTATTCTTGATTTATGTAGTTGCTTTAATGTAGTTGTGTTAAAATTCAGTTGGGTCTAAGTTATGTTCTGGATGCATAAACATAGACATACCAATAGTAGTATCTTAGTTCTAAAGTCTGCTATCATTGTCTTTCTGTATTTGTTTGGCAACCAAATGCCCATGGTACTGCAAATCATGCCCAGAATGTCATCGCAAAATACAGATGAAAAAAAGGAAATTGTCCTGTAGTGCACACAATGACATCTCTGAACCAAATTACCCAAACTCAAAGTTGTTTATATCAAAAAGCTAAAATATCATTTTACTTCTTCTATAATTATAATACTTAGTAAATTAGACAAGGAATAAGGCATAACAACATATCAGACTACTCACTAGTACCTTTATAGCAACATGATTTTTGTATGTAAAATTCCCTACGCAACGGTCAAGACCACGGGTCTTAGAGTTAATGTATATATTTTGTTGTCAACAAAATATGCATTTAATCTTTATTAGTCTAGTTTGTGTTTTAATTGTAATTTCATAATTGTCATATTTTATTCATAGTTTCGGGTGCTAAATGTCATTAAGTTTAATTGTCATTAGACTATAAATAGCTAGAGTCATGAGAGTGTTGTTAAGCTTGTATGAGCTAGATTTGAGGGTTTACATGTAACAAACGTCTTATGCAAATCAATATGGATCAAATGGGGGGGTTTTTATTGATGTTTTTGAGTGTTTATCCAAATTCTTCATATTTTATCATTTTGATCCAAATCTTCATTGCAATCTACATATTGGTTCATTAGTTAGCAGTTTTGGTTTTTCATTCTTTTATTTTATGGCTTTTTTGTGGCTATTCTTGATTTATGTAGTTGCTTTAATGTAATTGTGTTAAAATTCAGTTGGGTCTAAGTTATGTTCTCGATGCATAAACATAGACATACCAATAGTAGTATCTTAGTTCTAAAGTCTGCTATCATTGTCTTTCTGTATTTGTTTGGCAACCAAATGCCCATGGTACTGCAAATCATGCCCAGAATGTCATCAAAATACAGATGAAAAAAAGGAAATGGTCCTGTAGTGCACACAATGACATCTTGAACCAAATCACCCAAACTCAAAGTTGTTTATATCAAAAAACTAAAATTTCATTTTACTTCTTCTATAATTACAGTACTTAGTAAATTAGACAAGGAATAAGGCACAATAACATATCAGACTACTCACTAGTACCTTGATAGCAACATGTTTTTTGTATGTAAAATTCCCTACGCAACACGCGTGAGGAAAAAAATAACAACCTGCTAACTTCGTTGTTGCTTTCTATTTACTTCATGTCACCATAGTAAATAACCCCAAAACACCATACACACCACAAACCCTAGTTACTACGAGGCCATAAAAAAACCGCATTCGCCACAAACGTGTGGGCATTACCACTATTATATAATATATATAATCTCTAAACTAATAGAATGCAGCCCCTGTGTAGTAAAATATCATCTTTTTATTATTTAACTTTTAAGGTATATTGATCATTTTACACTTACTTAACCATCAATGTTAACATGTATACAACTCAAGAATAAAAAATATCATGTCCGGAGAAACCATTGGGGAACAAATTCATCCTTCCCTAAAGTTTAAAACGAAAACCGTAACCTAATCAAACCACGAGGGCCACTCGTGTACTAAATTCAAAAAAATATGTGATGTGGGTTTGGAGACATTTGGTGTTGATCGAGTTTAAATTATTATTATCTCTCTTTATATGTATGGGTTTGGAGACATTTGGTGTTGATTGAGTTTAACGTAATTCATTCCCAACCCTACCTGATGGAGAATCCCAAAGATGAAGGCAGCAAGATCGCCAACAACGACGAAAACCCAAACCCTACTAGTACTACTGCTGTCGATTCTTTTGCTGATGCTCCACTGAATCACAACAATCCAAATCGCCCTTCAAGAACTCCTTTCACCAATCTCAGTCAGGTCGATGCTGATCTCGCTCTCGCCCGTACACTTCAAGATCAGGTACTTCATCATCATCATTTGATGATGTTTACTTTTGATTCAAAGTAGTTTTTCAGTTTGAAATTCTGTGTTGAATCGTGTGAATATGTGTTAGTTTGAGGTTTTAGGAAACTAGGTTTTGATTGGTGATGGTTTTTGTGGTATCTGTTAGGAAAGGGCGTATATGATGTTGAGGATGAATGGCGGTGGGAGTGACCATGAGAGTTGGGAGACTGGAAGTTATGTGGAGGATGATGAGTTTGATGAGGAGAATAGTGCGTATGGTGGTTCGGATGCGGAGGAAGTAGGGGAGGAAGAAGAGGACGCGTTTGATGTTCATGCTCAAGCTCATCTTGATGTTGGATCTGGGGAGGAGGATGGGAGCAACCAAGATGTTGAATTGGATCCGGCTTCTTTTCCGAATGATGAAGCGTATGCGAGAGCACTGCAAGATGCTGAAGATCGAGAAATGGCTGCGCGGTTGCTGGCTCTTACTGGCATTAATGGAAGTGAGTTTTTATCATGAGTTTCTATTCTTTTTTTCGTAATTTTCACTTTTGTTGGATGCTCTTTTATCTCTTGGTTTAAAACCTGGGTTTCTAACAAATCTTTGCTGATTGTCAGTGGTTACAGAGGAGGAGGACGATATTGATGATCACGGTGGCAATTCTCAGGTGATATATTGATTTTTGTTGGCTTCATAATATTCTTTGGATGTGTTTCCACACACTTTAACAATCTAACCATGAACATGTCAGATATTAAACTAGTAATCATTTGTTTAGATTCTTTAATATGAATGTAGTTTACACATAAAAAGGTGATGTTAACAGTGGGAAAGTAGTGAGAATGCCTGGCTTGCGATTGTCGGAAATGATGGAACAAAAGTTTAAAAAACACACACACACAATATAATCATTCTATATATTTTGATAAGTCCCAAAAACATGAACATACTATTATCTTATTTGGAGATTTCAACAATTTTTGCAATATGTGTTAGTACATGTAAAATCATTACCACTTAGGCATATTGATTATTTCAAAGATCTGTAGCGGCATTCTGAACACAGTTTAATTGTTTTTTAGTGCAAGTTTCAGTTTCCATTAGTTCTTACTTTCTTCGTCCTGGTTTATTAGCTCGGCCACTTCCATCTCCTGTTTTCTCTATTTTTTTGTGAAGAAGAAATTGGGAGAAATAAGCTAGAAAGTATTTTTTTTTTTGTGAAGAAGAAATTGGGAGAAATAAGCTAGAAAGGCTAATCTTTTGAACTCTTAGTAGTTTGCTTTGTTAGTTACCATTAGATCCAGAGGCCAATTTCTCTATCTTTTTTAGTTTTCATTTATACATGGGCATTTTCTTTTATCTCTTGGGATAGAGGTGAGGGTAAGGTTTGCCCCTAGTGGGATATTTGCTAGGTATGTTTGTTTGTAAAACGGATCCTTTTCCTTGTTTATTTCATGCAAACCTCTCTAATTTTGCTAGATAGAAGACTTTATGTGTCATCTATGTAATCAAAAGTGAGCGACGCAAGGCTTGGCCTAGGCACCAACATAGATGCAAGCAGTATCAGCGATCACGCACAATTCTGGTGCCTTGATTTTTTTAAACTCAACATTTTTTTATTAGTGTTTCTTTTTTCTACTTTCTTTTGTCTTCTATCCTCTATCCTCTTTCTTTGCTCTTCTTTTCATTTGAGCGGTAAGAGAGTTTGGGCTTTCTCTTCTTTTATTCTTGTGTTTTTTTTTTAGTTCTAAACTTTTGTAATTTCTATGTTGGGCTTTTGTTACCCTCTTTTTAGTTTTTTGAGCTTCGTTTGTTATATTGTATATAGTTTTTTTTATTTTATTTTATATGGTAGTTGGATAATTTTTGTTAAATGTAAATGCTATTATTTTATTATTAAGATTTGCCCAACTTAGGTTTCTAGTTTGTCTTCTATAAGTTGAGGGTTTCCTTCTATTGAAATTCTTCCGCCGTCACTTGATAAGAATCCTGCCACCACTGCCTTGTCCTCATCTTTGTTTCTTAAAATAACCAGTTCATAATTTCTAATGCGTTATATTTATGTTCAAAATTTGTTTCCTTCGTTATCCAGAACCACCCCTGTTTCTTGCCCTGGTGTTACTGTTCAATCAATGGTTCAACGCTATTCACCAAGTACCCAGAAGTACTGATCACGTACTGTTCACAACTCAGTACTGCTCGCAAGAACTCAAGAAATACTGTTCACGTTACCGTTCAGCCGGAAGTTGAAGCTCCCCCGAGCTCCAACTCAGTCGTGCCAAATTCCACCAACGACCCATCGTCTGTCTCAACTGATTTACACAATCCACCAGCTTCAGAGATACACCGAGAACCACTAACACTCTCTAAATTCAGCAAACAATCACTAGGAGAGAATTTTTTAGTCGTAGTCTTCAAAACCAAACGATTCTACTTGACTGTACTCGAAACATGCCCCATGCTCCCACTGTCACAAAATCCTCTGACTGGTTTAGACTTATGACCCCATTCAGCTACAATCTCGGCTCTAGACTTCATGTTTGCAAAATGAACTCTCTTAGTAGCACTTTGACTTGCTTAACCGGGTTGATCAATGCAGGTACCTCCACTTGTATAATGACCCATGCTTATCACCACGAGCAATCACCGGGTTCCCATTGAGTACCCTCCATTTACCACCACCAAACCTGACTTCCAGTTCTTGTTCATCCAGTTTACTAACGGAAATTAATTTCTTCTTCAAACCCCAAATCATCTTGACATTCTTCAGGTTCCATGTAGTTCTTAATGCAGTCACCAAATCAATATCACTCATGCCCATTACATCAAGCATTCTGCCATTAGCAATATGTACTTTCCCAAATCGCCTATTTCCAGATTCACCATCATTTCACTGCTGTGTACGGCAACGGCTGCAACGACGGTAACCCTAGGCGGCAGCGGCAGAATCCCTAGGCGGCGATGGCGGCGGTAGAAAACCCTAGGCGTACGAACCCCGAAAATAGGGGGGGAGATTTAAAAAGTAATCAAGAGCTTGATGCTCTGATACCAATTGTTAGTTATCTCACGTAGCGAATACACACACCCACGAAAAGCAATAAGAACATGAGAATTATAGTGGTTCGGTCAAGATGACCTACGTCCACTCTCTGCAACTAGGTATTTTTATTAAGCTCAAGGGACATGATTACAATACAATGATATGCTTTATATATAGAGATAATTAGGGTTTCAAGGAGCTTCAATGGGCCAGGCCCATAACTCCATTCAAAAGCCCAAAGGCCTTCACACCTCAACATTGAATACTAACATTATATCAACCTAATTAAACACTTGTAATGCATATATTCTCATTGTTGATGTACAGTTATATATCAGTTGATGTTTAGTGTCCCTAAGGGGACATTTTGGTGGTTAAGTGGTGTGTCCCACAACCAAAAAGGTTGTAGGTTTAAATCTTGTAGGGTGTAGGTTGTGGTGTATTAATCCTATCTTGGTGGTTAAGTGGTGTCCCACAACCAAAAGGTTGTAGGTTCAAATCTTGTATGGTGCAGGTTGTGGTGTATTAATTCTAAAAAATCTAGGAGTTGCTTATTAAAAAAGTTGATGTTTAGTGTTTTTGTGTTTCAGGATGATACATGGGATGATGTTGACCCTGATGAACTATCATATGAGGTAACAAAGTTATGTTGGTCATATAATTTGGTTTTAGTATTGTATGGGTTGCTGCCGCTGCTCACATGTAAGATTCTTTAGGAATTGGTTGCACTTGGTGAAGTAGTTGGGACTGAAAGTAGAGGTCTTTCTGCTGATTCAATATCTTCCTTACACTCGATCACATACAAGACACAAAATACTCAAAATGGAATCGGTGAAACGTAAGGACATGTCTTTTTTGCTTTTTCTTTCTTTTATTATTGTTATTGTTATTATTGTTATATATTTGATAATTTGTCTTCATATCTCAGATGTGTTATTTGTCGCTTAGACTATGAGGATGATGACAACTTGATCTTGCTTTCATGTAAACACTCGTACCATTCTGAGTGCTTAACCAACTGGTTGCAAATAAACAAGGTACACAAAGTTAAATATTTTTCCCTACTCACCATCATGAATCTTTTTGTTTCTTAGATGTAGGTAGCAAAATGGGTTGGCAAGCATTTTATGTTTCAAGATGTTTGGGTCTGAATGGGTAGACTTTTTATAAGCTCGAAACAAGTCTGAGGTTAAATTTACCCACAAACCACTATGGTGTTCATCAGATTGGTTTAAGTTTCTTTCTAGTCGGGTTTTTTTAAAAGCAAACTTAAAGTCAAACTGAATTCAGAAAACTGAAAAATAATTGATTATTAAATAGGATTTTGTATACACCATATGGATACAAAATAAACAATATAATTCTAATATATGTTTTGTTGTTTCGAAATGAATGATAGGTTTGCCCTGTTTGCAGCACTGAGGTGTCGACATCTGGTTCTCATTGATGATGATTTATATGTTTCAGTGCGTGTGTGTGTGAAAAGAAAAACTAGAAAACATCATTGTTAGTTATGTTGTAGTTGTGTACCAAACTTGTCTCATCAAACTTCTTTTGGTTCTCATTTTGAATGTTAATGTTTGGTACGGTCAATTATCACCACTTGAAAAGCACCAGCTAATATTTGTACCATATTCTTAACCAAAAATTATACATTGAACACTTTGTATGATATGGAGTTATCAATCAATGAAAACGGGTTCATCTTTCATATAGAATCTAATCTAGCAAACAGAGTTAACCACATAAAAAGTACTTGCAGAACCCTTGTCAAAAAGCTTGAGGTGTGCCCCTAGTATCTTAATGTAAGTTCTCAAGTTATTAATTAGCAAAAGCTACAAATTTCCCTTGTAGTAGGAATCCTATATATTATTAAACTAGATTATAAACCTGTGACACTGATCGGATAAGCATAACTTTAAGTATAGAAAGAAGTAATCTTGATACATATAAATTCCATATTGTTGGATATAATATTACACAAATGAGATTGCACTAAAAAAGATTACAAATTGCTAAAAACTTCTGTGTATATCATATTATTTGTTTAACTGTAAGATTTTTTTCTTTGTTTAGAAGTAATAGTGTTAATTCTTCTCTTTTTATAACCATTAACAATGCAACGTGTAACTAACTATGATTAAACACCGGATTTTTCAAATATAAATAAACCCTAGAAAATGATTGTTCTTGTTTTTTGTTAATTGTCAAATGAAACATAGAATCAATGAAAATTGTATTCTTTTAAACTTGAAATGAATCTTCTTATCAGAAGGTGTTAAACTAAATCTTGGAATAAAAGTACGTATGCCAATGTAGCTGCTTGAAATAATTTTGTTTCTATAACACGATTGCCTAAAGGAATAGATTGTAGATTTGTGCCATTATATAAGCCGTTTTTGTTCAATGTTCCTTAATAACATTATAGGAACACTAACCTTTGAAATAAATTATGATTTGGCAAACTTGATAATTTAAGCCTATTCAGAACATCAGGTGAGTATATGTTTTTGTCAAAATTAACATGAACATAATTTGACTGACATATACTATCACTGCTAAGGTACGTTTTTTTATCGTGCGAGAATAATGCAAGTGACCATTAATATCTTGGGTGTGTTCATTTGTCAGTAATAGTATTCCTCCTCTTGAAAGAAGGTTTTTTGTTTTTGGAGTTGTCAGTGTTGTAAAAATCGGGTTAGACGGCTGATTAATCGGGGATTAATCGGTAGTCGGCCCCTAGCCTTGTAGATTTCATCTAATCGGCGCCATTAATCGCTAGTCGGTCCTAGGCGGAAGAAATCGGGATTAATCGGAGTTAATCGGTGTAATCGGAGATGTTTTTTCTAGGCGGTCAAAGTCGGTCAACGGGATATTTTTGCTTATTAAGTTAGATCTGACCCTCTGCGCCAGCGACCTGCTCTGCTCCGGCAACCAGCTCTGCTCCGGCGACCTGCTTCTGCGCCGCGACCCACCTCTGCGCCGCGACTCCTCTCTGCGCCGAGTCTCCAGCAGTCCTTCCAAGTTCCAACCATCGGTTTTTGGTTAGTCTCTTAGACTCTTGGTGCTTGATAATTAGTAAATGGTTTACTAATTTTACAACAAAAATCTGAAACTTACTCAACAACAAGTGAACAAGCTATTGTATATTGTCAAAGTATATTGTCAACTATATATATAATATATAAAAAACTACATATAAAATCTCCTAACCGATTAATCCCGATTAATCCCGATTACTCCCTAGTCCCTAACTCGCCGCCCGACTAGTGCCTAGCGATTTTTACAACACTGGGAGTTGTGAATGATTATTGAATATGCAAAGTTAAATAAAGCACATATATAATCGTTTGAATCAATCATTAGAAGATCTTTAGGTATATTGAAAACTAATTCCAAGTCATTGCAATCACCACTCTATCTTTCATTCTATTCCAAATGCCAATTTGAAAACACTTTTGTTTGTCAATGTTGCATGCATCCCTTCCTATAGTTAACCTTATGTTTTTTTGTTAACATCAAAACCTTGCATTTGACCAAATGTAGGAGGATTTAATGATGCATTTACAATGTCGTGCCTTGTTTCATTTGATATTATTGGCAGAATTTGACGGAAGTATCCTCCAAAGACCTTCCTTCCAAAAAGCATTTCAGAATTGTTAGTAGACTGAGAGTTAAGTATGTCATTTATAGTTCTGTCTAAGACCTCAAATGCATGTTTATGTATCATCGGGATTATATCCCAAATAATCAAATTTGACTGACGCAACAATTGGGCATCGTTACCACCTGTCTTGATATAACAACAAAAGTCCACATTTAAATTTAATGGTATTCGAACTCTAGATTGTGTTGTGCGTCCTCATGTCAATAGCAATGATGCAATATCGCCTGAAGCAACATTTAAAACAATCTTACCTTTACATAATATTGCTGCATATAAGGTCTTCCAAAGGAAAGTTTTCTCTAGTTGCATCGTAACCATAGATGAAAATTTTACCTCCTTTCTCTTGATGGACAACTTTCATGATATCGTCAAAAACACCTCGCAGTTCATTAGTTAGTGAAAGCAATAGGTAATTGTAAGAGTTATACTTAGAGGCTCATGCAACCAAAGTTCTCTCAGCATGCACTCTGAATTACAGAGAAAGTTACTTCGGAAGATTTGGTACAACTCAATGAAATTCACTAAGTGTAAAATCTTCCGAAGCCAAAAAACCATTTCTTCCGAAGCCAAAGATGAAGTCTTCGAAAGCTTCAAGACAAATTCTTTCAAAGCCAAGAGATTGATTTCTTCCGAAGACAAATAAGACATGCTTTCTTTGACATGCTTTTGACAAAAGCTGCATCACTTTTCGCTACCATCTCCGAAGACTCACCATCTTATATAAGTTGGTGATAAGTCCATACTTTGTCAACTGTAGATTAAGGTCTTAGAGTCTGTAACTTTCTACTTTTGTACTTTTATCCTTTTTGTAATAGATAAGGATATGAGCTATGGCATGTCATAGTCACTAGTCTTTACAATCTTGTTTCTAGATTAGAGTTCTAGCTGGCCTTCAAAGTATTATGTTTTGACTTTACATTGATCTTGTTATCTAGATTAGAGTTCTAGCTGGCCTTCAAAGTATGGCTGGCTATAGGATGTAGTATAAAGTATCTTACGTACTAGTCTTTAGGACTAAACTTTGTAACAGTTGTAAAACAATTGAGAGCAATATACATCATTCTTGAAAACCATCTACTTATGTACTTATTGTGCTCTTTACTGGTGTTCATTGTTTCATTAGCCGGTTCCCTATTTGATCTGTTAAGTGATCTAGTCTCTCCATCCATTGTGAAAACTGTTGCATTGCTTCCCTTTAACTGTCCTTCAGTTGGTATCAGAGCATTTTAGGCTATTGATTGTAAGATCTCACCATATTAAATCCCTTCAGTTTCACAAAACACTTACCAGCTCAAATGGAAACTCTTACTAAGGCTGACATGGAAGCCGGTACCATGATAAAATCTCCACTGATCACTCCCGATAACTTTGATACTTGATGCCAACGAAAGGAAGGGTTCATCAAGTCTCGAGACAACAGGATGTGGAGATCTGTTGTCTCAAGACCTCACATCCTAAGCACCTCTTTAGCCACTACTGGAGGTGGGATGATTTCATAGAAAGTGGCTGACCATTCTGAGGAAGATTGACATAGATCAGAAGGCCATGATCGCTCTCCAAACTGTTATTCCCAACTTATATACAGAGGCTTCTAAAAGTGTAAAATTGCTAAGCAGCTCTGGGATGCACTAAAGCTTATGTATGAGGGGTCTGATGAAGCTAAAGAAAATAAGAAGGACCTCATGAAGCAGTAGTTTGAGAACTTCACCTAGAAATCAGGTGAAATTATGACTCAAAAATACTTTAGGTATGTTTAGATTGTAGATACTTTCATGAATGTTGGAGTTATGCTTGAGAATAGGGACACTGTGAGTAAGTTCATGTTCTCTCTTCCCAAACAATGGACTCACAACTATGTGGTCATTAAGAGAACTAAAAACCTCTCTACCCTTACTCTCACAGAGCTGCATGGTATCCTTAGTGGCTACCAGATGGAGATGAACATGCAGAATCCATCAAGCAGCTCTTCCAGCGATCAACAGAGTTCAGCCATCCATATGGTTGAAAGGATAGTAGAGAACCACAGAATCATCTTATCTGCTATCCTAAGAACTCACAAAAGGGCCTTTTTATCACCTTCCCTGAGACACCAAGGGAGAGCTCCATCCAAGGAAGCCCATTCCAAGAGACAAGCTCATATCAAGCCTTTGTGTATGCTGATGAAAGTTATGGTAACTTTTTCTTCACTCTTGAAGACTTGGATTGTATCTATCTAAATGACCTAGAGTATATGGAGTTAGTCCAACAAATGGCTCTTCTCACTCATAGAGCCAAAAAGTTCTACAAGA
Source organism: Flaveria sonorensis (assembly GCA_025506505.1). NCBI lineage: Eukaryota > Viridiplantae > Streptophyta > Magnoliopsida > Asterales > Asteraceae > Flaveria > Flaveria sonorensis. The sequence continues at coordinate 13,047,569 of CM046435.1, read as the reverse complement.
GAACCGGAAGAAAGTTTCATAGCAATGCATCCAGTGGAAAGTTGGACTGGATAAAAGCAAGGTGAAGTGTTACAACTGTAACCAGATAGGATACTTTGCTAGGGAGTGCAAGGCACCAAGGACTAATGGTGGGCAAACACAATCCGGACCAAGCTACATTAATGCAGCTCCCAGATCTGAGAAGCCAAGCAAACCAAAGCAAGCTCCTGTTTTTGTTGAAAAGGGAGGCTTTGACTGGAGCTTTCAGGTAGAAGATGCTTCTCCAAACCAGGCACTAATGACTGACCATGAATAAGCCAAGGTATTAGAACATCTTTGTACACCTGAATGCATTGCTAAAGTAAACATGTATAGGTCCTATAACCTGGAAGTGGGATCTGACCTTGAGTCTTTGAATATTTTAAAAGCTTATTTCAAAAGAGCTGAAAATGACTATAAACTTCAAATAGAAGATTTAAAGAAAACAATTTCAACTCTTAAGCATGAGCACACAAATTACACGACTCAAATCAAAGATCTCATTACCAAGTTAACTGAATGCCAGGCTGAGCTTGTGATCGGCAAAGCTAGGGCATAAAAGTGTGTTCTTCAAGAAGAAACCTTCAAGAACATCATATCCTCATCCATGCATGCAAAGATTTTTTATCAGAACAGGCAGGGTTTGGGTTCAAATAAGATAGCTCCTCCATACACTCTACTATCTGTAAGATCTCCAAGGTGTGCAACTAGTCAAGATGAGTTGTCCCTTATTAACCTTTTCCAAGAAGAGGATGAAGATAAAAAGGAAATAGTGAAGGATAATCTGTAGTGAGTGAGAAGGATCATCTAAGAAGGGTCACTATCCTCCTAAAGAGAAGAAAGCACCAATGATGATAAGTCAGCTAGAAAGAACTTGATCAAGGTAGGCAAAATAAAGTCAAAGAAAGCCCAAGAGATCAAGCCCACTTTTAATTACAATAAAAAACAAGTCTTTATTTCTGCTGGACTTGAAGTGGTGAAGACTGAAGACTCAACTATGGACTCTAGTAGTTCTAGTTCAAGTTCAAACCATCCTGGTCAAGAGAAAAAGGATGATCAAATGTGCACCACTGCTGCACAACTGAACCATCCAGTTCCAAGAGCAAGCTTCACCCTCAGAGGCATGCTGCATCATCTATGAAGATGAAGAAGGAAGTGCAAAGAGATCAAGCTCAACCTTCACCTCAAAAGAAGACCCTCATTTTGCTAAGGATTGCATCTGCAATCCCAAGAGTACCATCCACATAAAGAAGAAGAAGAAGAAGACTTCTGAGAGGAAGAAGAAGAAAACAACTTTGGAATGAAAGTCACTTTACTTTGAAAGCTCCAAGGTGATCAAGAAGAAGATAGGTGAAAAATTTCATTCAGAAGAAAATTTGGGATCAAAATGAAGCACTGAAGTCTGCTGCAGTAGATGTAAAAGCTTCCAAAGGGTCAGTATCCAAAACTTCCTAAGTTGTCAAAACTTCCGAAGTCTTGATGGTCAAGTTAAGTCTTCCAAAGATGGTCTGGAAGATGAATGAAGACCATGCGATTGAAGTTTCTTCATCAACAATAACCAAAGATCCTCAAAGCTTAAATATAGGATCAATAACAATTGAACTATCTTCAATTCATCTTGATAAGCCCAAGAACAACAAGGCTTGGGTTTCCAAATGTAACTAACCATCTCTTTCTGTGCAGGAACAATTGAAGACCAAGTGAATTGTAAGGATCATTGATAATGGTTGTTCCAGGCATATGATAGGTAATGGCTCTTTGCTTCAGAACTTTGAGAAATTTGATGGAGGGCCAGTTGCTTTTGAAGGAGAATCAGGTGGTTACATCATAGAAAGGGGCAGGGTCAAAAATGGTAAGCTCAGTATTAAGTAGGTAAACTATGTTAAGGAGCTTGGGTACAATCTCTTAAGTGTATCCCAATTTTATGACCAGAGACATAACATGCTCTTCACTAAGCATGACTGCATTGTTCTCAAGCCTGGGGTGGTCATTACTCAAAAGCATATCCTGCTCAGAGCCCCAGGAAAGATAACATGTACAAGATGGATTTGTAGGAAACCTCCCCATCTAGAGAAGTTTCTTGCTTTCTATCGAAAGCCAATAGTGATAAGTCCTTCCTTTGGCATAAAAGAATGTGCCATGTAAAGTTTAAGAACACGAATAAACTGATTAAGAATTGTAAGGTTTACACTTAAAGGCTGATCCAACCAAAGTATCCAAAGAGCTCCCAGCATGCATGCATGAAGTACAAAGTAAAGTTACTTCAAAAGTTTTACACCACTCAAAAGAAATAAGCTAAGTGTAAAATCTTCCGAAGCCAAATGACAAAATCTTCTGAAGCCAAAGATGAAGTCTTCCGAAGCTTCAGAGACAAAGTCTTCCGAAGCCAAAGACTGAGTTCTTCTGAAGACAGAGAAGACATGCTTTCTCTGATCACCTTATGCAAAAGCTGAACAACTTTCCGCTGCTACTCTGAAGACTCACCAACTTATATAAGTTGGTGAAAAGGTCCATGCTTTGTCAACTGTAGATTATGGTCATTGGTCTGTAACTTTCTACTTTTGTACCTTTTATCATTTTTGTAATATATTAGGATGTGAGCTATGGCATGTCATAGTCACTAGTCAAAAGGCAATCTGTCTTTTGACTCTACATTGATCTTGTTGTCTAGATTAGTGTTTCTAGCTGGCCTTCAAAGTATGGCCGATTGTTGGATGTAGTATAAAGTGTCTCAAGTACTTGTATCTTAGTGTATGCATTATAACACTTGTAAGAACTTGAGAGCAATATACATCATTCTTGAAAACTATATTTGAGTGCTGTTGTTCATGTTCTTTTACTTATGTTCTTTGTATCATCTAACCGGTTCCCTATTTGATCTGCTAACTGTTTCATATCTCTCCACCTTGTGAAACTGTTGCATTGACCCCTTTCACCGGTCCTGTAATTGGTATCATAGCATATCAGGCTCTTGATTATAAGATCTCACCATCTTTGATCACTTTAGTTTCACAAAACACTTAACAACTCAAATGGCAGCTCTTGCTAAAGCTGATATGGAAACCTGTACTATGCCAAAGTCTTCACTAATCACTCCTGATGACTTGATACCTGGTGCCAATGCATGGAAGGGTTCATCAAGTCTCAAGACAGCAGGATGTGGAGATCTGTTGTCGAAGGACCTTACACTCCATGCACCTCTTCAGCCACTGCTGGAGGTGGCATGATACCAAAGGAAATGGTTGACTATTCTGATGAAGACTGTAAGAGAATAGATATAGATCAGAAGTTCATGACTGCTCTCAAACTGCTCTTCCTAACTCAATATACAGAGGCTTTAAGAAGTACAAGACTGCTATGTAGCTATAGGATGCACTGAGGTTGATGTATGATGGGTCTGATGAAGCCAAAGAAAACAAGAAGGATATCTTAAAGCAGCAGTTTGAAAATTTCACCTGGTGAAACCATGACTCAACAACACTTTAGGTATGTTGAGATTGTAGATACTCCGACTGATGTTGGTGTAAAACTTGAGAATAGGGATATAGTGAGGAAGGTCATGTGTTCTCTTCCCAGATAATGGACTCACTACTGTGTGGCCATTAAAAGAACTGAGAACCTCTCTACTCTTACTCTCATAGAGTTGTATGGTATCCTTAGTGGGTACCAGATGGAGATGAACTTGCAAAATCCATCCAACAGCTCTTCCAACAACCAGCAAAGTTCTGCCCTTCATGTGGTTGAAAGGGAAAGCATAGAACCACAACATCATCTCATATGCTTCCTTAAAAACTCATAAAAGGGTCCTTTAATCACCTTCCCCCAGACACCAAGAGAGAGATACATCCAAGGAATCCTATTCCAAGAGACAAGCTCTACACAAGCCTTTATGTCTACTAATGAAAGTTATGGCAACTTTCTTTTTACTCTTGAAGACTTGTCTATCCAGATGATCTGGAGTACATGGAGATAGTTCAGCAGATGGCTCTTCTCACTCACAAGGCCAAGAAGTTCTCCAAGAGGACAGGTAGAAAGTTTCCCAGCAATATGGCAGTGGAAAGTTTGGATTGGACAAAAGCAAGGTGAAGTGCTACAACTGTAACTAGATGGGCCACTTTGCTAGAGAGTGAAAGGCACCAAAAACAAATGGTGGCTAAGCATAGCCCATGTCAAACTACACTGATGCAGCTCCAAGAACTGAGAAACCAAGCCAGCCCAAACAACATGCTGCTGTTGTTATTGAAGAAGGAGGCTTTGACTGGAGCTTTCAGGTGGAAGATGCTTCTCCAAACCAAGCAATGAAGGTCAAAGCCCTCTCCACCTGAGTCACAATGGCCTATGAGTGACAAAGGTAAAAGGAAGATGACTCCTGAGGAGATTGAGGAGGAGGAAAGAGAGAGGAAGAGGAAGCTAAGGAGAGAGAGTTCAAGTGGGTCCCCAGGCTTTATGGAAGCTGCAATTAGGGCTTCCCCAGGCCAAACATTCAAGAAGATGAGTTAAGAGCAGCCAGGTTGAACTACTCAGGTACCAGAAATGGCAACATTGATGAACTCATCTCTCTTCCCTTTGAAGAGTTAAATGAACTGGTTGACACTGAGTTGTCAAAGGAAAAGAAGGAGGCAGAGGATGCAGAACTGCTCCTCAAGATCAAGGAATAAAGGAGGAAGAAAAGACTCTACAAGCATGCTCCTACCCTCTCCCTAGTTCAAGAAAGTCCTGAGATAGAGGCTGTGGCAACTGAGCAACAACCTCAGGTAGACAAAGAAGTAGACAGACAAAATATGATTAACTACCTGAGTGCCACATGTCTCTATTAGGCATCTGCAGTTCTTCCCTTGTCATATGAATATATAGAGTTTGAGTACCTCAAGTAGCTTGAGCAACAAGTAATGAAAAAACCAAAGGTGCTAAAGGAAGATGAGGGAAGAAGCTGCAAAGTCAAGAGCCATCATCTAAAAGAGTATAAAGAAGTTTGCTGATAGGCAGAGGATGATGAGCTTCTTGAAGCTGTATGGATTCTCCGAAAGGAGGCTTGGTCCAATGTCTCTATCCACCATGGATGAGCATATTAGGGTGATCAAGCAGAACATTAAAAAGGGTGAGCTCACTGACTTGCATTCTCTATCAAGTCAGGCTGCACCTGAAGTTGAGGTCAAGGTTGAACCATAAGTGACAACACAAGTTAGACCTAGTGCTAGACCAAAGCCAACTTCATCTTCTGATCCATAGCAGGGTCCTGATTCCTCTCCTTCTGAACCTATGAGGGAAGAGGACCCAACTGAGAAAGACACACAAGAACAACCTGGTGTTGAAGGCCAGTCTTCTCAGCTAAAGGCCAGTCTTCTCAGCTAAAATCTGAAAAGGGGAAGAAAAGGATGGTCATCAGAAGGGACAAGAAGAAGAAAAAGAAGAAGTCCAAGGCATCCACCTCTACACCTCAGGATGGGTCAGAACATCCTGAGGGTGATCAAGAAGAGGCTGCTAATCCAACTCCCATTCATGTAGAGCCTCTTGCTGCTGAATACCCATCTTGTCCTGGATCTTTGCTGCTAATCCGGACAGATTGTATGTCTTTAGAGATCAAGGAGGTCAAGTTGTCTACTTCTGGCAAGACATACTTGATCTTCCTCTACATGATCTCTATGATATAAGGAGATACTATGAGAGTTTGAGGGATCCTAATCAAATGATGAAGAAATGAATGGTCTTGATCCTGATGAGGACTGTCAATAGATAAACAATCTCTTCTGTTTTGGTAGCATCATCCTAGGGGGAGTTTGTAAGGTTTACACTTAATGGCTGATGCAACCAAAGCATCCAAAGAGCCTTCAGCATGCATGCATGAAGTATAGAGTAAAGTTACTTCGAAAGTTTTACACCACTCAAAGGAAATAAGCTAAGTGTAAAATCTTCCGAAGCCATATGGCAAATCTTCCGAATCCAAAGATGAAGTCTTCCGAAGCTTTAGAGACAAAGTCTTCCGAAGCTTCAGAGACAAAGTCTTTCGAAGCCAAGGAATGATTTCTTCCGAAGACAGAGAAGACTTACCAACTTATATAAGTTGGTGAAAAGGTCCATGCTTTGTCAACTATACATTATGGTCATTGGTCTGTAACTTTCTACTTTTGTACCTTTTATCATTTACATTTAGGATGCAAGCTATGGCAGGTCATAGTCACTAGTCAAAAGACAATCTGTCTTTTGACTCTACATTGATTTGTTGTCTAGATTAGTGTTTCCAGCTGGCCTTCAAAGTATGGTCAGCTGTAGGATGTAGTATAAAGTGTATCAAGTACTTGTATCTTAGTGTATGCTTTGTAACACTTGTAAGAACTTGAGAGCAATATATATCATTCTTGAAAACTGTATTTGAGTGCTATTGTTCGTGTTCTTTTACTTGTGTTCTTTGTATCATCTAACCAGTTCCCTATTTGATCTGCTAAGTGTTTCATATCGCTCCACCTTATGAAATTGTTGCATTGACGCCCTTCGCCGGTCCTGCAAAAATGATTTGGTAATTGGAATGCCAAAGAAAGAGTTTACAAGTGATGACCATTATGTTTGATTCCTGAAAGGGAAGCAACAAAAAGTGTCTCACAAGCTAAAGGAAATGAACTCCATCACTACTCCCTGTACTTATTACATATGGATCTCTTTAGCCCCACCAGTGTAACGAGTCTAGGAAGGACCTCATACTATTTGGTTATCACAGATGACTTCATAAGATACACTTGGGTCTTTTTCCTTAGAACTAAGGATGAGACCCCTAAGATCTTGAAGAGCTTCATTCTGAAAATTGAGAATCAATATGATCACGAGGTCAAAATCTTAAGATGTGATCAAGGAACTGAATTCAAGTACCAAATCCTTGATACATTTTGTAATGAGAAGGGTATTACAAGACAATACAGTACTTCTAGGACTCCTCAGCAAAATGTTGTTGCTAAGAGGAGAAACAAGACATTTATTAAAGCTGCAAGAACCATGTTATCTGACTCTAAACTACCCATCACCTTCTTGGTAGATGCAGTCAACACTGCCTGATATGTGCAGAAGAGAGTTTTAGTAGTCAAAACTCATGGTAAGACTTCTTATGAACTGTGGCACTGTAAGGCCCCGTTTCCGAAACACTTACAAACTGGACCGTCATCGCATAAAACATTTAAAACATACAATACCTTTGCAGCGGAATTTAAAACATTCATTAATAATCAAAAACATGTTAATTCATCTCATTACAACACTCGTTCATATTTCAAATTACGTTAACATGTCAAAACGTGGATGCCAGCCTTCAAAACACTCCCAGTAGCGTATGCATCCATGTCTGCAACTCCTCAGCATCAACAAAATACCTGCCAACTATTATGCATACAAAAAGTCAGTGAGCTGAGTGATTTCTAGTTTTATAATTAAAATACTTTACTTTCTTTGGAACCAAAACTTTACACTCGATCGTGGTCATACATCATACGTACACATTGATATTAATTATTCATTTATCTTTCTCAACGTATACCATCGTTCATTCTCATTCATTCATTTCGTACGTTACAAACTTCCATTATTATTATCTTTCACTTCTATCTAGATCCTGTCTCATGTAATACCCTCGACTCATGTTCGAAGACTGATACTGTGCCGGGGCCTGTAAACAACCCCCGACTCATGTCCGAAGACTGACATAGTACCGGAGTACGCGGCAAGGATCCCGTTTCCTTTTGCAACACCCCCAACTCATGTCCGTAGATTGATACTGTACTGGGGCCTGTAAACAAACCCCCGACTCATGTCCGAAGACTGACACAGTACCGGGATGAGCATCACGACATCATTCGAGTCAACCTCAAGGATTAGACCCCCATCGAGTTTATCTCAAGGATAGACTCCCCGTGTGCATCCTTCGGGTTAGCTAAACCGCACACAGTTGAGCTGACGACAACATGGTCGTGCACCTCCATTCATCGCTTGCAAGACTTTCATTCGTTCTTTACGTTCCACTTTCATTATCGTTATCTTTCACTTCATTACATAATACTTTACGTACATAATCATGCATCATACCACGTAAAGTCACAACATAAACATAGCATGGAACCACATCATCATGGCAGCACACAAAGCAAACACAATATAAATGAGCATAAACCTTCCCCGAAACATCATTTCTTAGCACTAAGTTCTACTTCCCAAAATTCTAGAAAAAGAAACCTAAGTCCCCAAAGAAATGCGGACGAGCAAGAACAAATGTGGACGAAAGTCTTCAGAAAATACTCTTCAGAAAATATTCTAAGTATCCAAAGAAATGCTGATGACACTGTAGCAAGTGCGGACACTATAGCAAATGCGGATGACACTGTAGCAAATGCTTATGAACAAAACACTTATGCAAATTTCACAGTTTAAATGCGGATGAACTATCTAACCTGCAACGTAACTTATGCTATAACCAGCTCCCAATCATCATCCTAACACATCCTTAGCATAGATCTATCATACTACATACTTAGAACAAACTAAACATCATACACATCTTAGGAAAACATCTAAAAACATACATCAATAGAACACAATCGAACATCATGCTGAAACTCACGGTTTGGTTTAGAAACCTTCTGCCCGGTATGCATAATAGCCCCAAACACTTAGAAAACCAGTAAAAAAGGGGATCTAGAAACTCACCTTGAAGCGGCTCTTCAAACCAAACACCTCCACTTGCGATTTCAGCCTCAAAAATCCCGAGAACAACCTTCTAAAACACCGAGAACTTCGGTTACAAGCTGCAAACTAAGCTAAAACCGAACACAAACCCAAGAAACTAACTTTTTGCAGCTTTTCCTTCCTTCTTCTTCTCCAAAACCGGCACCCCTTTCTTCTTCTTCTTCTTGACTGAGAACAGAAAGCAGATATGCTTTAAAGTGGGTGGCCATACCCATTTTATTAATATCATATTAAAGTTTTGTACTTTGTACACTTTACCCCCTTCAACTTGTATCCTTTATCTTTTCCTTCTAGATACTTTTCCTTGCGTTTACTTTTAAATAGAATTTCAGGGTGTTACAGGCACAAAAGGAGACCTTTCATCGGTTTCCTCATATCATTTGGATGTTCTTGCATCATATTGAATACCAAGGATCAAATAGCCAAATTTGTTGAGAAATCAGATGATGGACACTTTATTGGATACTCTTCTCAAAACTAGAGTAGTGAGGAGTCAACCAATGTGACCTTCAATGAGCACACACCCAGTGTGAAAGGTTCTAGTCTTGATTGGCTGTTTGATTTTGATTTAGTTACCAACTGTTTTAACAAATCTTATGAAGATGTTTCAGGATCTATAGGCAGCTTATCAACAAGAGATTTTGATCCAAGATTTAAGCTGAGAAGACCAAGTGTTCAAACTACTTCAGCTCCGGTGGTAACTAGCCCTGCAGTTGGAAATCCTGTCAGCACAACCATGACAAATTCTTCAGCTGATACATCTGAGGTGCCTATAAATTTTAGCACGATGGCATAAAACTCAAATGAAGGAATTTCTAATGGAGGTGGTGATAGTAATCAAGAATTTCTTGATGTTGATAACCACTCCATAGAAGACAACATAAATGATGTGACACACTCATTGGATCAAGTTTCTCTTGATAAGTGTATTGATGTGGTGGATGACACTTAATCACCAGATCTAAATTTCATAAATTTAGATCTATCCAACCAACTTGGTGTGACTCCTCAACTGAAATCCACAAGTCACATCCCACCACAAACATCATTGGAAATGTTGAGAAAGGGGTAGGAACTAGAGGACAAACCATGACAAAAATGTTTGTATATACTCTTATTTCTTGTCCCAGATTGAGCCAAGGAAAGTTAATAAAGCTTTGAAAGAAGGAACATGAGTTGCAGCAATACGGGAGGAGCTGCTTCAATTCAAGAGACAAAAGATTTGGAACCTATGCACTATTCATAATATGAAGACACCAATAGGTACCAAGTGGGTTTTTAGAAATACGAAGGATGATAGAGGATTTGTCATCAAGAACAAGGCAAGACTAGTTGTTCAAGGGTACTCTCAAGAAGAAAGGATTAACTATACAGATGTTTTTGCTCCTGTGGCAAGACTTTAAGCTGTTAGGATATTCCTTGCTTTTGTTTCATATAAGGATTTAAAGGTCTACCAACTTGATGTCAAGTGTGCATTTTTATATGGAGTGATAGGTGAGGAAGTGTATGTCATGCAACCAACTGGCTTTGCAGACCCAAATCATCCTGATTATGTCTGCAAGCTTGACAAAGCTCTCTATGGGCTGCATCAAGCTCCAAGGAAGTGGTGTGAGACGTTGTCACAGTATCTTGTCCAACATGGCTACAAGAGGGGTACTATTGATAGCACACTCTTCATCAAAGGAACAGGGAATGACTTGATACTGGTTCAAGTTTATGTAGATGACATCATCTTTGGGTCAACTAATCCAAATCTCTGCATTTTGAGAAGCTGATGAATAATAGATTTGAAATGAGTGCCTTGGGGGAATTTAATTTTTTTCTAGAAATTCAAGTGAAGCATGTTGACAATGGCATCTTCATAAACCAGTCAAAGTATGTTCAAGACATACTAACCAGATTTCATCTGACTGAGTGCAAGGTTGCTAAGACACCCATAGCCAGAAACCACTCCCTAGGACCTGATCTTGAGGGGGAGTGTGTTAATGAAAATCTCTACAGGGCAATGATTGGATCTCTTATGTACCTCACAGCCAGTAAGCCTGATATCATGTTTACCATATGCATATGTGCAAGATATCAATCCAACCCCAAGATGTCACACCTTTTTGCTGTCAAGAGGATTCTTAGATATCTCAAAGGTGCTCCCAAATTGGGCTATTGGTATCTAAAGAATTCTGACTTCAATCTATATGCTTATACAGATAGTGACTATAGTATCATGGGGATGTCAATTCCTTGGTGGAAGGATAGTCTCATGGCAATGCAAGAAACAATCCTGTGTGTATGTATCAACTGCTGAAGCTGAATACATTACTGCTGTAAGTTACTATGCTCAAGTGCTTTGGATTCAGAATCAGATGTTGGACTATGGATTCAACTTCAAATAGACTCCCATCCATATAGACAACTGTTAGGTATAGATCTCATGTATAGCTTTAGATGATAGATCAAATTCTTGTAATCATTCTTAGTAATTATAATTTTGATGATATAATATAATGCATTGATTACATTTTGAGTTTATGAATTACATGATATACTATACTGCATTAATTTATAATGTATCTCATAATATATGTGTTGATATGTGAATGATTGCAGTAAACATCTGACTTGGTTAATTTGGAAATTGACTAAGTGTTAGAACAAACTGCAGATGAATAAGTATTCTTCCGTGGATGTTCTCAGGAGTAGAACTGAAGTGTAGATCCGTAGATCTCATACAGAAGAACAACTTCAGCTGAACAAGATTAAAGAACTACTGAAGGAGGACTTGCTGCTGAAGAACAAGTACAAGAACTCCTGCAAAAGCACAATCACAGAAGAACAAGCCCCGAAGACTAAAGTGTTGCTGTGGAAGACTAAGTTCCTGCGGAAGAACAAATTCCTACGGAATACTATTTAACACTTCAAGTTGTCAACAGAAAGTCAATAAGTCAACATGGCAGAACAACAACATTAATGGCGGTGGAAGACATATAATTCAAGCGAAGATACCATGTCACATCAACAATATTATTTGTATTTATTTCATTGTAAATCACGAACTCCTATACCGATAAATCTGGTAAGGATTCGGATAGCTATAGGAAGTTAGCTTAATTATAGCACCAGGATAGCGAAAGATTAGCAATGTTTTAGGAACAGAATAAGATCTCTATATAACAAGAGATCAAGAACATGTAACAGAGGATGACTAACATATGATCAAGGAACATCAGATCATATAACAATCATAACAATAGAATCAAAAGCAGAAGAAGCTTTACAATCAATTGATTGTAATTATTGAGCGATCGTGGTTTGTTTATTATTATATTTTGATTATTCATTATACTGTTTGATTGATTCAAGTTCATTAAATAATTAAACAGCAAGTATTAGTAATTCCGCGATCAATACTTGTTAAAATCAAATTTGATAATTCCTATATCGATCCTTGGATTCACTCAGGTGGTATCAGAGCTTGTTGCTCATTGATCCAGATCAATTGATCTATCGGTTTGATTTGTTTAATCGATTTTTTCTAAAACAGAGTTGTTGCTTTTTCAAAATTAATTAATATGAGTAATTCAGTTGTTGGAGCTTATCAACCTCCTAAACTGGAAAACAAAGCTGATTTCAAAACTTGGAAAATTAGGTTTAGGAATCATGCTAATTATACAAATTCTGATTTATGGGTTTCGATTACTGAAGGACCTTATATTCCACCTGCGTTAGGAGCTGATTATAAGGATAATAATCAACCCATAAGTCTCAAAAATCTGTCACCTGATGATGCTAAGAAAGTCAAGATTGATATCAAAGCCTATAGTATGCTTACTATGACTTTGCCTGAAGATCTCTTGATTAGGTGTGAATCATAAAAAATAGCTCACTCGTTATGGAAAATACTGCACACCTTGTGTGAAGGAAGTGACGGGATTAGGAACATAAAGAAGGATATATGAAACCTTTCATCATATTGCGGGTGAGTCAGTTCCTCAACAATTGCATAGATTTATGCAACTTGTTACAGAGATGAACATCTTTGAACTTAAGTATAGCAATGAAGAGCTGAACAAAAAGATGCTTCATGCCTTAGAAAGTTGGACACAAACTGTGTCTATGTTCAAGAACACTATTGATTTGAAAGCAATAGGACTAGACACAATGGTGGCGAAGGTTGAAGCTTTGGAGCTAGATGAAAAGACCAGAAAAAGAGTGTGAAAGCACCTATAGCACCGTATCAATTCAAAGAGTTAAAGAGTGCTGGAAGTGCATTCATCTCTAATGAAGATGAAGATAACTCTTGTGATGAGAGTGAACATGAATAAGAAACAAGCTTTTATGCTGCCAAGTCTTCCAGATGAAGTACTCAAAACAATCAGCATAGAAAGTCCAAAGGAAAAGCTGATGACTCCAAGAATAAAAAGAACAACAATAAAACAGAACCAATTACTGTGGTTCTGGAATCAGAAGAACAGAAAGCTGCTTTTGCAACTTTAGTTCAAGCTTTCAGGCTTATCTGGGAAGCACTTTGACTCCTGCTCTCTTCTATCAACAAGATCTAGAAGAACTTCATCCTGATAGGTAGAAGAGATGGATCTACAATGGCAAATGGCAATGATCACCTATAGACCAAGATGTACAATGAAGAGGAACAAAGCAATGTCTGTAGGAGGAAGATCAACTAAAATTGGTGTTGACAAGTCCAAAGTAAGATGCTTTAAGTGTAATTTATATGGACACTTATCAAGGGAGTGTACAGCAATCAACAACAATCAAATGACTCAAGACAGCCTAGTCAAAAAGTTTCACAAGCTCAACAATCAATTCATCCCCACCATCAACAAGCAACACTGCAGTTACTAACAATGCTAAAGAATCTGGTTAATTATTTTGCAGGATGGTACCTGTGATTGGAGCATGTATGAAAGGAAGTACTAGCGGAAAATCAAGCTTTGATGGCTAACATGGAAAACAAAGTTCCACCAATGGCCACAGAGGAACATCTAAGGAGGGCTGACAACAAGTGGTATGTTTGAAAGTGGTTGTTCCCACACATGACAGGAAACTGTCCTCTCCTCCATGACTTCAACCATAAAAATGCTTTATATGTAGCATTTGGTGGGGATAAGAAGGGAGGTAACAATTGGTGAAGGAATGGAACCAATGGGTTCTCAAATTTGAGAAATCAACTTTTTGTGAAAATTTACAATTAATTTCTAAGTGTATCTCAAATTTATGATCAAAACTATACTACTCTTGATAACTATAATTGTTACATTCTCAAGTCAGGTTACAAATTCCAGAAGACTGGATCCTTCTCAAAGCACCAAGAAAAGGCAACACCTATGTGTTGGACATGAACAACACAGCAATAACAAGTAAAGAAACATGCCTGATTTCTAAATCATCAGAAGATGAATCTCAATTGTGGCATAGAAAGATGGCTCACTCCAACATGAAAAACATGAATAAACTGTGAAAAATGACTTAGTCATTGGTATTCCAAAGAGAATTTTTTGTTCTAATCACTGTTTATCATGTTCTAAAGAAAACAACACAAAATATCACATAAATCCAAAACAGTCAACTCTAACACAACACCACTAAATTATTGGACATGGATCTGTTTGGTCCAACCAATGTATTAAGCATTGGAAAAAGGCAATACTGCTTGGTAATGTTGATGATTTCATTAGATTCACTTAGATATTTTTCTTAAAACACAATAATGAAACATCAAAAATATTAATGGGTTTCTCACCAAGATAGAAAATCAACTTGATCTAAAAGTCAAAATTTTAAGAAGTGTAATGGAACTAAATTTGTTTATTATGTCTTAGACTCATTTGAGGGAAAAGGCATAGCTAGGCAAATTAGTGCTCCAAGAACTCTACAACAGAATGAGTTGCTGAAAGAAGAAAAACAAAAGTCTAATTGAAGCACAAGAATAGTGTTGGCTGATTCAAAGCTACCAATAAACATTTTGGGCTGAAGCAGTGAATACAGCATGCACTGTTCAAAACAGGACTTTAATAGTCAAAGAACACAACAAAACACCCTATGAACTTTTGTTTAAAAGAAAATCTTTCATAGGATATCTTAGAGCTTTTGGGTGTCATGTGTTTGTCTTAACACTAAAGAACAATTAGGAAAGTTTGCTAAAAAGGTATATGATGGTTTCTTTGTTGGTATTCCTCAACATCTACGTCATACAGAGTATATGTCCCAATGATAACATTGTGGAAGAAACTCCTAAAATGTCATTTGAGAATCCTTGTTTATACATAGTCTGTGAAAGGATCATTTGGTTGTTTGATATAGATATATAACTAACCATTTAACACTGGCTATCTCCATGTGACAGGTGCTACAGATACATGTTATCTTATGTTCTCCAAACATGGGTGTACCATTCACAGCTGATCCACCAAGACAAGTTCATACAGATATTCAAAGACACAATGATCCTGGTGCTTTAGCTCAAACAAGCAAAGACATCTCTGATGTCCTTGGAAACTTCTACATCAGCAGAAGTGCCATCTACTTCAGAAGAGTACCTCCCTCCACAGAGGTTCCTTCCACTCCATAGAGGTTCCCACTTCGAGATGAGGACTGAAACTCCCTAAATTTCCTCACACTTTAGAAAATATCCAAACACCACTGCCACATGCAGATACACCAATTACAGACTCTGCAGCTGATCCTTTAACTACTACGGAAGGTCTATCCACATTTGCCGGAAAACACAAGTCCATGCAGAACATCATTCAACCGTATAAGATCACCATACTGAGGAGTTAGATTACTTTATTGACTCACCATCACAGCTGAATCCATCTCCACCAACCAACATCACAAACCTGGATTCATCTATCCAAGTTCAAAATGTTCCAATAGTAGGATTCATAGGATCATCCAATTGACAACATGATTGGTGAACTCATAGTAGAACTACAAGAAGACAAGGGGGAGCTGCCAACATTGTCTATTTCTCCTGCTTTCTATCAAAGTAGTTCCTCCTAACATAACTGAAGCCCTAAAAGACAATAGCTGGATTGAAGCAATGCAAGAAGAAATTCAGCAATTCAGGAAGCAAAAAGTCTAGAATTTAGTTCATCTACCTAAAGGCCAATATCCAATTGGCACTAGATGGTTGTTCAAAACAAACTAGATGATAGAGGAATAATTTTCAGAAACAAAGCAAGGCTAATAGCATAAGGATATACTAAGAAGAAGGAATAGACTATGATGAAGTCTTTGCACCAGTTGTAAGGATTGAGGCAATAAGAGTATTTCTAGCCTATGCATCCTATAAGAGATTCACAGTTTACCAAATGGATGTAAAGTGTGCATTCTTATATGGCAAAATTGATGAGAGGTCTATGTTCTCAACCACCAGGATTTGAAGACCCTGACACCTCACAGAGTGTACAAGCTTGACAAAGCATTGTATGGTCTTCATCAAGCACCAAGGAAAATTATGAAACATTGTCTTCATTCCTATGAAGCATGGCTACAAAAGAGGTACAATTGAACAGACACTCTTCCTCAAACATGAACATCAAGATCTCTTAGTTGTCTAAATATATGTTGATAACATCATATTTTGGATCAACCAACAAGAGATTGTGTGAAGATTTTAAAGCTTTGATACAATCTGAATTTCAAATAAGTTCTATAGGAGAATTAACTTTCTTCCTGGGTTTACAAGTACATCAGAAACAAGATGGCATCTTCATCAATCAAGAGAAATATGTGCTTCAAATCCTAAATAAATTCAACCTTGCTGGATCTGCATCATGCAAAACACCAGCAACAACAATAGAGAAAATAGTACCAGATCCAACAGGGAAGTCTATTGACCAAAGATTATATAGATCTATGATAGGATCATTAATTGATGAAATCAACTTTACAACAACATGTTGAACATGAACATATTAGAACAATATTCAACATGAACAAGTTGATTCCCCCAAGGACCTTTTTCAATATCTCTCAATATTCAACCACAAGAAACATGATGCGGAAACCCATGATTCGTGAAAGAATTCAGTGTGTGTGTGTGTGTGATGTGTTTGTTAGTGTGTGGTGTTTTGAATGCTCGAAAATGATAATAACAGATTGTTTGATTGATTGTTCAAAAGCTTACAAAGGATTAGAGTAGTGTGCTATTTATATCCTATACACAAAAGCTATATACAATTACTAACTACCCTTATGTAAATGAATTTACATAAATAATCCTAAGTCTATAAGCTGTCCCGTTGTGGATGATAGCTGTCTGCTGTGGAAGATATCTCGTCCGCTGTGCAGTGTTTGTTCATCCGCTATGGAATGTTTATCCACTGTGGATGAACATCCGCTGTGGACAGGTGTTTGCTTGTCTGTTTTCCGTTGTGGAATGTTTATCCGCTGTGGTTGAACATCCGCTGTGGACAGTTGTGTGTCTTAGCTTGTCTGTTGTCCGCTGTATGTTCTTCATCCGTTGTGGGATGGATGTTCATCCGCTGTGGGATGGATGTTCATCCGCTGCACACACTTGGACAGATTTCTTCATCCGCTGTGGACCACGGTGGAATGTTCATCCGCTGTGGATGAACATCCGTTGTGGAATGTTCATCCGCTGTGGATAGTTGTATGTTTGCTTGAATGTTGTCCGCTGTGGAATGTTCATCCGCTGTGGATTGAACATCCGCTATGAACACTTGTGTGTTTTTGCTTGTCTGTTTTCTGCTGCATGTTCTTCATCCGCCGTGGGATTCTTTCATCTGATGCACACACTTAAATGAATTTTCTTCATCCGCTGCTGATGATCTTCATCCGCTGTGGAGACTCTTCATCCGCTGCGAACACTTGATCAAAATTTCTTTTATCTACAAATCTGAAAAAGAAATTTAAACAAATGTTAGTGACTGTTATGAATGTTAATAATGTTATTGTGTTATAAATGATTGTTTTGTATGTTAAAACACATTATGTTGATATATGTCTGATATGGCAAGCATCATACTTTATGGCATTATTCTTAATGCACTTGTTGAGTCCAACAATACTCCTCCTAGTATGATATTGCCATCAATTTAATGATTGTTTTTTACTATTTTGTCTATTAATAATAAGTGTGTGTGTGTTTATATGAATGGTAATTGTTTTTGTTTGTCTTGAATGTTATGCATGTTTAGTTGTTTGTTAAAATGGTTTGTTTGGTCACAGCGGATGAACATTTGTTCATGCGCTGTGGATCCTTGAAACATTTGATTGTTGTTCACAGGATGACATTTGTTCATGCGCTATGGACACAAAATGTTTGATGATTGTTCACAGCGGATGAACATTTGTCATGCTCTGTGGACACATGATGTGATGTGTGAATGTTTACAAGTATGATTACCTGTGGCATACACTGTAAACACTTGCACTGTTTCTACAACGGATGACTTATGTTAGTCATGCGCTGTGGAATGGCACTGTATTCACAGAGGATGCTTACCAACATCATGCGCTGTGAACACTTGTATGTTCAAAGTGGCATAGCGGATGTTTGTTTGTTTAGTCCGCGATATACACTTGGTGAATTTTGCATGTTATGATGACTGTAGTTACAGTGGATGTATGTTTGTGTGTCCGATATGACAACAGTTTTTTCAAAAAATTTAAAAATTTAGTATGTTTTGAAGTCATTTCTTCCGAAGCAAATATCTTGCTTCCGAAGCACATAAAATTGCAAATATTTTTGTTTTTCTTGTAAAAGAAGATTTGGAATGTTAAATTTGTTTAAATCAAAATATTGTTTAAATTTTTTTTGAATTAATTGTATGTTAAAATATTGAATTTTAACATATTCAATATATGGAGTTTTGATATCACTCATAAGCAATATTGTGCAATAAAATAAACAAATGTATGTGTGTCACCTGATGTTGTTAGTGTTGGCTTGACTTGGCTTTGTTTATTTTTTCAAAATTTGAAAATATCAAAATTTGAAATGTATGATAATGCACAATTCTGCTGCCTTTGATAATTACATGTTCAATTTCTCCCCCTAAATTTTTGCATATTTATAAAAATCTTTTATAAAATGTCAAAAATTTGTATGATTAATACAGAAATTATCAAAGTCCATTTTGCTTGTTTGATAATCATTTAGCAAGAGAAGAGTGAATCTTACTAAAATGGATGTTTATTATGTTTTACACATTAATCTTTGCACATACCATGAGATCATACTAGTCTATAGTTCTCACTGAGTTGTTTGTATGATTTGGAGAATAGACATAGACAAGTACATGTTGATTGCAGATATATTGATCCCCTTAAACACAAGCATGGTATTAATGATTGATTAAAATAGTGAGTGATATCATGTTTTGAATTGATTGACATGAGATGTATGTACCCCACATCTGATTGTATGATTAATACAACCCTCCTCAAGATATGCTAGAAAGTACTTTCAATACTTAAAACCTAGTTACTTGGAGTATAAAAATGCTCAATTTGATCCATGTTGGTGATCCTCTTGGGGATTCTTTTTCACTTCATGTTGGAAGTTGATCCTCTTTGGGATTCTTTGATTCATTCACAAGGAATGTAGTCATAAAGACTTATTGATGATTCATCCAAGATGGATGTGTTCCTCTTTGGGATCTTTTTAGATCATGATTTAGGTCATTCAGGTCTGTTGTAAGCACAACAAAGAATGCCTAGGTGAACTCTAGGTCTATGATTATCATAACAAAGGAGACACTTGAATGATTAAGCAATTTATAATCTATTTCACTTTGTGTATTGTAGTTACTTTGAAAGCAACTTATATTGGATAGATCAATACTCACCATAAAACAAGATGTGTTGTTAACCACACAGTCATGAGAATTTAGTTCTCTCTGTTGTATCTGATTATATGTACCATGCTGGCCTATCCACATATCAAACAAAGAATTTGTCAGTCTTATTAGTGGAAAAAAGACTCAAGTGAAGAATTATGCTAGTGTACTACATTCTCATGAAATGTATGTGTGATTCAATATTATCAAAATGATGATTTGCATGATATCTTGATTTGAAAAAGGCAAAGCTGATGGTAATCATGCACTTTGAAAAATCAAGTATGTCTGATTTGAATGTTTTGAAAATATTAATTTGTTGTTTCATAGTTGATCATACCAAGAGACTGAACCAAAAATTCAAATCGTGTTGAATCAAATGGTTTTGTAAAAAGGTCAGCAATTGGTTGTCTGTGTGGACCTTGATCACTTGATCAGACCCTTTTCTGAGCAATCTCTCAGAAAGTGATATTTGATCTCTATGTGTTTAGTTTTTGAATGTTGAACAGGATTGTCTGTTATAAACATAGCTGCAGAATTGTCAATGTGTATGGGTGTTTTAAGAAAATTAAAGCCATAATCAAGCATTTCGTTTTGAATCCATAACACTTAAGAACAACATGCAGAAGCAGCTATATATTCTGCTTCGGCTATGGACACAGAGACATTGTCTGTTTCTTGCATTGCCAAGAGATCAATCTTGATCCAAGAACTAGCAACTCCACTGGTTGATTTCCTGTTGTTATTGCATCCCCATAATCACTGTCTGTGTATGCACATAATGAGAAGTCTCCATCTTTAGGATACCATAAACCAAGAGCTGGTTTGCCTTTCAAGTATTGGAGATCTTTTTACAGCATGTATGTGTGATTCCTTGGGAGCTGCTTGATATCTTGCACATATGCATACTGCTACTGATGATCTGGTCGGCTTGTTCTTAGGCACATTAGAGAACCTATCATAGATCTGTAAAGTTTCTGGTCAACTGATGTTCCTTCTGGATCTGGTCCAAACTTCAATCCAGTTGCAAATGGTGCCTTGCTTGAATTGCAATCAGTCATGTATAATTCTTGAGGATCTGATGCAAAATATTTGCTTTCATTGATGAAAATTCCATTTAGATTGTTGGACTTGTAGACCTAGGAAGAATGTGAGTTCTCCCATTGAGCTCATCTGGAATTTTGATTGCATAAGAGTTTCAAACTCTTTGCAAAGCTGTATGTTTATGGAGCCAAAAATTATGTCATCCACATAGACTTGCACTACTAACAAGTCTTGTCTTTCTTTTTAAAACAATGTCTGATCAATTTTACCTCTGGTGTAACCATTCTACGGTAGAAAACTTTGATAGAGTTCATACCACTTTCTGGGTGCTTGGTGAAGGCCATACAGAGCTTTGTCTAACTTGTATCTCTGTGAGGGAATCGGATCTTCAAACCCTGGGGAGTTGAGCAACATACACCTCTTCATCTATCTTACCATAAAGGATTGCACATGTGACATCCATTGGTAGACAGTGAACTTCTGTGATGAGGCATAAGCAAGGAGTACTCGGATGGCTTCCAATCTAGCTACAGGAGCAAAGACATCATCATAATCAATGGCTTCCTATTAAGTATATCCTTGAGCTATAAGCCTTGCTTTGTTTCTTATGACAATCCCTCTGTCATCTGCTTTGTTTCTGAATATCCACCTTGTGCCAATTGCATATTGACCTTCAAGCAGATCTACCAGCTTCCAAACTTCTTGCTTCTTGAATTGCTATAGTTCCTCTTGCATGGCTTCTATCCAACTGTTGTCCTTTAAGGCTTCAGTGATGTTTTTGGGTACAGTTAAGGATAAGAAACAGGAATACAAACAAATGTTTGCTGTATCAGATTGACGATGAGTCAATCTGGTGTTGAGATCACCTATGATGTTTTTGATGGGATGATCTTTGTGAATTCTTGTTGTGGTGATCTGATCAACATGGATTGTTGAATCAAGATTGGTGATTATCTGATCATGTGATGAGGGTTGAGTAAGAGTATTGGGTGATGTGTGATTGTCTGATTGAGGAGGTTCAGTGAATGTTTAAGGGGAATCATGAAAGAAATCTGGGATTTCATCTTCATGATGTGTGTCTGGCAGAGAATGGTAGTCATCATCATCTTCAGGTGTTTTTTGTTGGTATCTTATGATTGAGTGGGTACAGGAGATGAAGATACTGGAGTGTGATGATGTTTCTCTTGAGCTGTTGTTGATCAGGAGGTGTGACATATTTGTGCTTGATGGTGTGTTAGTGGTTCTCCTTGGAGGATCAAAGTCAATGGAACATCATGGTTGATGGTGAAACCATTGGATACTGGTTCTCCTTTGAACCTAAAACATCAAAATATGCTGTGTCAAATGATTTGGTTAATGCATCAATATCAAATAGCAGTTAGATCCAATGACTTTCTTAGTGAAAGAATGTTCATTGAAAACAACATCTGTTGTTTTTCCACTATATTTAGCCTTGGATTGAATACTCTGTAAGCTTTTGAGCTTCCAGAATATCCAATAAAGAATCCATCATCTGCTTTGGAGCAAATTGGATAATTGTTCTCTGGTGTTTAATATTGAAACAGACATCCAAAGGCCTTAAGAAATCCTATATATGGTTTTCTTTTAAACACTAATTCATAAGGCATTTTGGAATGTTCTTTGATGATTAATGTTCTGTTTTGTATGTAGCATGCTGTGTTTATGGCTTCATCCCAAAAGGATACGGGCAATAGAGAGTCAGCTAGCATGGTTCTAGCTGCTTCTATTAATGTTCGGTTCCTTCATTCAGCTACTCCATTCTGCTGAGGAGTTCTTGCTACGCTGAATGATGACTTATTCCTCTTTCTGCACAAAAAGAAGAAGGTAGTCATTCTTAAATTCAATGTCATTATTACTTCTTAAGATTTGACTTAAGATCAAGTTGACTCCTCTTTGTGATAAAGGATCTAATGATTTGTGTTATTTCTGTCTTGTGTAGTAGAAAGAAAACCCATGTGAATCTGGAGTAATCATCTACTATGACAAGACAGTATTGCTTCTTTCCTATGCTTAGGATTTTGTTGGGCCAAAAAGGTCCATATGAAGCAATTTGAGTGGTGTGTTGTTAGAGTTTATCAATTTTGATTTATATGAACTCTATGTTGTTTGCCTTTCAGACATGTTGTGCAGTGGTCTGAACAGAAAAATTCCTTTTGTGGCAGACCTATGACTAGATCATTTTTAACAGTTTGTTCATTCTTTAAAATTGGAATGACCTAATCGTCTATGCCACAATTGTGATACATCTTCTATGGCTTTTGATAATAAACAAGTTTTAGGGGTTGATGCTGAAACATTATTCATATCAACAATGTATGTGTTTGTTTAGACGAGGAGTTTTCAAAAGGATTGATCTTCTGGAATCTAAAAACCTTTTAAGGATATAGCAGCTGTTGGAGTCAAATAGGTGACCTATCCCTTGTCACAGATTTAGGATACACTCAAAAGATTAAACTGAAGATTGGAGCGTAGTTGACGTTCTCAAAGCTAATCAACCCATTTGTTACTGTTCCTTCGGCAGTTATCTTCCCACCTGTTTTATCTCCTCCAAAGGCTACATTGCCTCCATGTTTGTTATTAAAATCCTGAAGGAGGGAACAGTTACCTGTCATATGACGGGAGCATCCACTGTCAACATACCTGATGTTGTCAGTCCTTCTAAGATGTCCCTTATGATGTCCAAGTCCTGTAGGATCCTTAAAGGTCCTTTGCTGAACAAGAAGTTCTTTGAACTTCTTATTGCTCACCTGAAACTTTTGAAGTTTAACTTCAGTTTCAGCTTGAATTGTTTTTAACTCAGTTAATGAGACAGAGAGCTGCTCGACCTGAGCTGTCTATGTTAATTTTTCAGAAAGTAGTTTGTCTATGTCTGATGGTAATAAAAGTATTTTTGTAGCATACTGCTTTTGTTTTGATTTTAGACTTTCATTAAGAATGTTTGTTTCAATTCTTTCTTTGACAGCTTGTTAGCATGCTCTCTATACCTGTTTACCTCATCAATACATGCTTGACTGTAGAGGTTTTCTTTTACCTCTTTCGGGATGTCTGTTAATTTGTCTTCAATATTAGCCATAAGGGCATGATCTGAAGGTGATGGTATTTTAGCCTCATAAAGGCTCCAGTCATATTCTCCATCCTTTTTGATTATCATTGCAGAAGATGTTGGATGTTGAGTTGGACTGAATTGTGTGATCTAAGGTTGAGTTGGTGCATTTGGAATACTGATTGGTGGAGGCACTTGTCTGTTTGAATTAATTCCACTTGATTGTTGTGCCTGATGAGTGTTTCTATCAACTCTGGGCTGTGACATTCTCTGGAGAAGTGCCCATAAAGTTGACAGTTATAGCACCTAACTTTGGTTTTATCAAAACCAATTCTTGTTTTTTGTCCATGGTTAAACCTTTATTCTTTGCAGAAACCTTTTGGACCTGTATGCTTTCATGGCCATTGACCATTGAAGATCCATCTCTTCTACCATATCTGGTGGAAGTTCATCCCAATCCTGTTGGATGATTTGAGATGGAGTCAGACTTGCTCCCAAATGCTTCAAAGCTTGTTGAAAAGGCTGCATAAGCTGCCTTTTGCTCTTCACTTTGTAGAATAATAGTAAGAGCATCCATAGGTTTTTCAAGCCTGTGTATGTTTGATGTTTGAGGTTTGACTATTTGTTTGAGGTGGAGTTATGAGGTGATGTTTACTTTGGGGTGTAGCTTCATGAGAAGCATGAACTTCAGTCTTCTTAGACTTGTGTTTGTTGTTGGATGATTCTGGTGCTGAGAAGAATGATGTATCATGAGAATCCAGAAATTCTTCTTCTTCATCTTCTTCAGTGCTTGTGAGGAAAGCACTATCTGTGTGTTGTGGTTCTTTGAACTTGTAGGCCTCGACATGTCTGATTTGGTTGTTGTTCCTGGATTTTTCATCCACTTACAGTGCTTCAACCTTGGCTACAAGTGAGTCAAGGGATAGTCCCTCTAAGTCCAATGTTGCTTTCATGAGAGACACTGACTGAGTCCAACTCTCAGGCAATGTATGAACATTTTCTTTGTTGATTTCAACAGTGTCATATTTAAGTCCTATACTATCATTTCATTGACCAATTGGACATATCTGTGTAACTGTTGAGGAATTGATTCTCCATGGATGTGGTGGAAGGTTTCATATTGAGTTCTTAATTTTTCCTTTTTGATCTCTCTTATTTCCTCACTTCCTTCACACATGTGTGAAGAACCTTCCACAGCTCATGGGCTTTTTGAAATTTTCGACCCGTGTCAAAATTTCAAAAGGCAAAGTCATAGCTAGAATACTGTATGCCTTCAGTCTGTTTTGACCCGCTTGAGGTCATCACCAGCTACACTTTTCAGACTAACTAGTTTCTGTATGTTATAGTCAGGTCCTAAAGTCACTGGAATGTAAGGACTTTCAGTGATTGATGTCCATAGATCTGGATCTTGATATGTAATCCAATTCCTGAACATGATTTTCCATTGCTTGAAATCTGATTTGTTCTTCAACTTTGGGGGTTTTAGTCCACTGTTTGAACTCATCATATCATCAGCCATGTTTGAATGATTTGATTTTAACTTAATAATAATTTTTTTTTATTTTTAAGTTAAATTTTGTTTGTTAAAAATTTTAGTCCGATGCTAAAATTTAATTAATCCTAATTGTCTCTAGGATTTGTTTGTTAATTTGATAAACTAATTTGTTTTAATTGTTTATCAAATAAAGAAATTAATTAATTAATTAATTAATGTCTTATGAAATGTTGCTTTCTAGGTCATGGTCACAAGAAAGATTGTGGATTATGGGAATATTTGTCTTTTATGAAAAAGTCAATATTCTTTTTGTAAAAACCCTACAAACAGATTTTGTCTTATGTAAAACAACTTTTTGAATCAAAAAGTTGATTCTAAACTTTTCAAACAAGACAATTTATTTTTGATGGTTTTATCAACAACTACAACAATTCCCGTGAATTGTGTTCTGCAAAAACTAGGGTTTTCCTAGGGTTTTTGCGATAATGATTTTTCAAAATATTCAACCTGATGGTTGAACAATGAACAAAATATGTTTCTAGTGAGATTGTCACTAGTTTGTGATGATAATGAACAATCTGACCGATTCAAATGTTCAATTACTGATTTGTTTCAAAGAAAAATCAATGAAACAGTGTTTAAAAACAAAACCCTTAAAATCCAATTAGGGTTTTAAGGTTTGAATGATGTAAAAAGTTAAAAACCTTCTGTTTAAAGGTTGTTTAACAATGTATGAACAATACCCGTGTATTGTTTGTTGCAAAAACCACTGAAAACTTGTGTGGTAGTGTGATGTTCAGGCAAAAATCAACAACACTTCTTCAAAATGCACAAAATGATTCAGTAATCATGATGTTTGTATTTAATGAATGTTTATGAGAAGAAGATGATGAGTTTGATGCTTGAATGTGTGTTTTTGAAGCTAATGAACCACTGAAATCAATGTTGTTGAATGAGAGGATCGAAATCAATGAATGATTGAGCCAAGGCTCTGATACCACCTGATGAAATCAACTTTACAACAACATGTTGAACAGAAAATATTAGAACAATATTCAACATGAACAAGTTGATTCCCCCAAGGACCTTTTTCAATATCTCTCAATAATCAACCAACAAGAAACATGGTGCGGAAACCCATGATTCAAGTGAAAGAATTCAGTGTGTGTGTGTGTGTGTGTGTGATTGTGTGTTAGTGTGTGTGTTTTGAATGCTCAAAAATGATAATAACAGATTGTTTGATTGATTGTTCAAAAGCTTACAAAGGATTAGGGTAGTGTGCTATTTATAGCCTATACACAAAAGCTATATACAATTACTAAACTACCCTTATGTAAACGAATATTACATAAATAATTCTAAGTCTATAAGCTGTCCGTTGTGGATGAATAGCTGTCCGTTGCTGTGGAAGATATCTCATCCGCTGTGGAGAAGACTTGTCATCCGCTGTGCAGTGTTTGTTCATCCGCTGTGGAATGTTTATCCACTGTGGATGAACATCCGCTGTGGACAGGTGTTTGTTGTATGTTGCCCGCTGTGGAATGTTTATCCGCTGTGGATGAACATCCGTTGTGGACAGTTGTGTGTGTTAGCTTGTCTGTTGTCCGCTGTATGTTCTTCATCCGCTGTGGGATGGATGTTCATCCGCTGCACACACTTGGACAAATTTCTTCATCTGCTGTGGATGCTTGGTTGTTCATCCGCTGTGGATGAACATCCGTTGTGGAATGTTGATCCGCTATGGATGAACATCCACTGTGGAATGTTCATCCGCTGTGGACAGTTGTGTGTTTGCTTGAATGTTGTCCGCTGTGGAATGTTCATCCGCTGTGGATTGAACATCCGCTATGAACACTTATGTTTTTTTGCTTGTCTGTTGTCCGTTGTATGTTCTTCATCCGCTGCACACACTTAGATGATTTTTCTTCATCCTCTGCTGATGATCTTCATCCGCTGTGGAGACTCTTCATCCGCTGCGAACACTTGGTCAAAATTTCTTTTATCTACAAATCTGAAAAGGAAATTTAAACCAATGTTAGTGATTGTTATGAATGTTAATAATGTTAATGTGTTATAAATGATTGTTTTGTATTTTAAAACACATTATGTTGATATATGTCTGATATGGCAAGCATCATACTTTTATGCATTAATTCTTAATGCACTTGTTGAGTCTAACATTAATGTACTTAACTGCCAGTAGACCTGACATAATGTTTGATGTGTGTGTTTGTGCTAGGTATCAAGCCGACCCAAAGGAGTCACACTTGAATGCAGTGAAAAGAATTTTCAGATATCTCAAAGGGAAACCTGCACTTGGACTTTGGTATCCCAAAGAAGGAGACTTCAAACTGTACTCTTACTCAGATAGTGACTTTGGAGGATGCAACAATAACAGAAAATCAACAACTGGAGGTTGTCAATTCATTGGACCAAGACTTGTTTCTTGGCAGTGCAAAAAGCAGACTAATGTTTCAGTATCCACTGCTGAGGCTGAGTACATAGCTGCTTCAGCTGGTTGCTCTCAGGTTCTATGGTTGCAAAACCAATTACTTGACTATGGTTACAATTTTCTTCAAACTCCAATTTACATAAATAACTCAGCTGCTATGTTCATCACTGCTAATCCAGTACAACATAGTAAAACTAAACACATTGAAATCAGATACCATTTTCTGAGAGTCTGTTTAGAAAAGGGTCTAATCAAGTTGATCAAAGTGGACACAACAAATCAACTTGCTGATTTGTTCACTAAAGCTTTTGATTCAATTAGATTTAATTTCTTAATTGAGTCCTTACGCATGCTCAACTTAGATTAGATCACCACAACAACAAAAAATATTTGTCCATTACCTGTAATCATATGAGAAAGGCACACATATTATCAAAACAAACAACTACATAAGGCAGTTGATATACTAAGGATATGATAGTACACTATAACTTGACATATATCCCAGCTTTCAACTCACCAACTAACTACTGATTAGATGTGTTGGATGTGTAAATAGGTTCACCTTGAGTGGAAACTAACATATGTAATGCACAACATAACGCTAAGATGACTTAGTGTGGACAAGTCATTGTCAGGAGCACACAAGTAAGTCTTCTCAGGATGTGATCATGTTCATCACCCACGCACACTTACTATATTGCAACACCGTATAACCTCTA
Organism: Flaveria sonorensis; assembly: GCA_025506505.1. Classification (NCBI taxonomy): domain Eukaryota; kingdom Viridiplantae; phylum Streptophyta; class Magnoliopsida; order Asterales; family Asteraceae; genus Flaveria; species Flaveria sonorensis. The sequence goes on along the minus strand of CM046435.1, from coordinate 13,019,230 downwards.
TCTTTGCGCATCATGACCCTCTGTTTTGCGTGAGCAAAGACCTGGGTCAAAGGGCACCTCTGTTTTACGTGAGTAAAGACCTGGTGACCTGATGCTGATCATCAAATATTCCAAAAAGGAACTGCTCTAAAAGAATCCAAAGTGATCAACTGTATATTAAATTCAAGGAGCAACCACACCATCTTAGCATTAATAAGATTTCAAAGAAAATCTTAAGATAGAGCTTATACTCTCCGGAACATGGTTTAAAGTGTGATAAAGTGATAACTTGATTACGTTCAGGAGGACTAACTTCCAAGCAACTTCAATGATGCGTTCATCTTTGTTTCTTTAATTCTTACCAAAACATGATAAACAGCATGAACAGTTGAATTTACACTCCTCTTTGAATTTCTGCGGATCATAATATTTGCAATCTGCACTAGATCAAGTAGACCATAACCTCGATAATAATATGCAGGATATTACCTGGTTTATAGTATGATCCCTAGTATATCATATATTTGCCTGTAACAAACTTTAACCAACACTTCTTTTCTCTGTGATTATCAGTTGGACAGATTAACTGTTCATGCTCTTTTCTTATAAATTTTTGATAAATACATAAGTTTATGATTAATCACAAATTTAGGGGGAGTAGTCAAAGCATGAAACTGATTTTAACTGATCTTAACATAATGATATGAAGAAAATTGAAACTTGAATACTAACTTGGCTGCAGGATATCTGAGTGTGCAACTATTTTTGCACAATTACCATGAAGCAAAGTCATAAGGTCCAACAGCAAACAACAAATGGATTAACTATATGTTAATTCATACACATAAACTTTATCATAATTATCTTCGGAAGATAGTTAATCAAATTATCTTCGGAAGCAAATTAACCTTCGGATCACAATTTGTGTCTTCCGTAGATGCTCTGCGGAAGACAGGATTAACAAAGGAATCTTTGACTTCTATAGATATTCTACAGAAGATCTAAAACCAAATGTCTGCCTTGCATAAGTGTTAATTACTTACGTAGATATTAATTATCCAGATAACCTTGGAAGGGTAAAAAGGGTAAATGGGTCCCATATCATTAAAATAAAAGTTAAACAGTCTGGAAAAGTATAAAAGGGCATCTCTATCGTTGGACTCTCTCTTCACTCCCAAAAACACTTTCTGACCTAGAAATCCTTTCTTCCAAACCTCCTTCTTCATCTTTTACACCGAACACTACTCAAACATCGCTACCATTATGCCAAACATTGGAAGAGATGGTGATGTATGCGTGCAAACTCACCTGGGAAGATCACTCCTCAACAAACTAACTGGGCAATACCAAGGAGGAGATATAGAGATGTTCGCCCATGTCCTAGATGAGACAGAGGACATACCACCAGAACTTCTATGGGCTGAGGAACCACAACATCACACCCCACCAACTCAATCCCCTGAACAACCTCAGTCTCAACCACCAACACCTGTCATCGATTTGACACAATCACCACCCGCTCAACTGGATTCACCTTCTAATGAACATACTCAACCCTGTACACCAGCTCAATCTCAGTCATCAATACACACTGGTGCTACAGAGCCCATCTCACCATCACTCACTCAAACACCTACACATCCAAGTCAAACTTAACCAACTCCCTCACCTACACCAACTGAACTAATTGCCTCACCAACACTTACCGAACTAATCACTTCACCAACACTTATAGAACCAACCACCTCACCTACACCCACTGAACCCATTGATAGCCCAACACCAACCGAGGAACTCCACCTATGTGAGGATGTTTATGATGCTGTCAATGATGATGATACAGAGGAGATCTGTATAGAAGTTGAAAAGGAGGATGTGACTGAGGAAGTTGAACAAGGAGAGGGTACTTATGTTGACATCATAGCTTATTATGAGAAGGATTTGAGAGAAGAAGAGATAAATGTAAGTAAAGGCTACTTAGTAGCTGAGTACAATAAACTGATCCTCAAGGGGAATAAGAAACTAGCAAAACTGAGGAGATTGAAGGAGGAGTTAAGTGAGAAGGATGAGCTTGTATCTATGAAAAAAGCCACCATCAATAGCCTGGAAGGGAGATTGGTAAGGCTAAGAGAAGAAAAGAATATGGACAATGAAGTAATTGATGCACTTCATAAGCTACTGGCTGAATAGACAGAACTTCTAAAAGCCAAAGATCATGAGATTGAGAGGTTAAAGAAAAAGTTATCTGAAGCTAAATTGATCAAAAGTGAGTCAACCATGATCACTTATAGCAGAAAAAGGAAATACCTGGGGAAAAAACTGATGTTGCTGGTGAATCACCAAAAAGAATAAAACTAGATTCACCAGAGCATTTAGCCCCAGTGGAACAAAGTAAAGAAGACAGTGATGCGGAGTGGGAAGAAATGATAAAAGAAGAGCCTACTGAAATGGCTAAAGAAGTTAAAGATGATGAATTGTTAACAATAAAAGACATTCTAGAAGAAAGACCTCACTCTGTCATGTTCATGGACCTAATTAATAATGGCTTCCCTATGTCATGGTAGAGAAGATGAACATGTCTGACTTGATTCAAACACTGAAAGAGTTTGATGCTTTCAGAATGAAGCTCCCTGTATGCAACTATGAAACCTTCTCCAAGTTCAAGGCAATGGAGAAGATCAGAAAGGAGTTGGGACATTATGACACAGCCAAACTGACAAGATACAACATGATCTGCTGGTTACAAAGTCATAATTATGAGCAACATGAACTCAAGGGAAGAACAGTTGGTGAGCTCAGAAGAATGATGGAAGATGTGATGAATACTGAGCTGAACATAGGAGTGAATTTCAGGACTGGGGCTCCCAATCCTGCTCATCTACATCAATCTGGTCAAACTTCCGCTGAGCCAACTGTAGTTGAAGTCAAGACATTCACAGAGGAACTGAACAAATGATAAGAGAGCCAAAGGATGTGATTCCTAACAAGATCTGGCCTCTGGGCACTGCTGTCAGAGAGATCACTAAATAGAAGACTACTTTAATTCAACTTTTTTATCTGATGACAACTCCAAGTGCAGCAGAAGAAAACAAGATAATAGCATGGAAATTTGACTCAGACTGGGATTGTGCTATGATTAAGAGAGCATCTGGTATAGTCCAATACTTTCCCTTGGTGGAAACCATTCTCACACTACCAGATGCTGATCTAATCACTCTACAAAGCACTCCTATCACTAACTACCCAATCAGTCCAAGAGGTAGAGACTTCTCTGGACTTATGGCCAAGCTGAGTCACAAGTTCAAAGAGATATGCTCAAAGAAACAAAAAGAGTAGATGCTGAGCACAGGAGAAGAAGTCAGAGAAAGTCTCATACCAGTACTCAACTTGTTGATGTTGAATTTAAACAAAGAACTGGATATGATGACATGGCCAATGCAGCTATAAAAATGATTGAGGGAAATCAGTTCTCTTTCCCTATCACTGAATGGGGTTATGTTGAAAAGACTAAAGAGTTGGTGCTGTAGAGGAATGATCCCCAGAAGAAAGCCTCAAGCATAAGGCTATTTGACCCTGTGGAGATCAAACTCCTGCACCCAAGCTACACATCATACTTACATGACAAATTCTTCCCAAAGTTGAATGACCAAACTGCTCAGAATGACCTGTGCCTATATGTTCATCTGATTCAAGTCATAGACAAACTACATGCTAAGGCACATAAAAGAAGAAAGTTTGAGGCTAGGTAGTTAATGGGAACAGAGATCAAGAACATAACAGAACTAAGGATTTCAGATCAGGATGAATTGGAGGTGGTGTCTAACAATAGTGTTGTTGCAACACTTACCACTGAAGAGGATATCCTGGGCTTGAAATACAAAAATTTAAAGAGAATAGGAAGACGGCAGATCAAGTATAAATATGAAGATCAAAAGAATGCCGTGAGTTACTTCAACACAAAGACTTTGGCAAGAGTGCAAGAACTGAAAGACCTAAACCTATGATTACTAGAGTCTAAACCTAAGGGGGAGTATTGTTAGGTATAGATCTCATGTATAGGTTTAGATGATAGATCAAACTCTTGTAATCACTCTTTGTAATTATAATTTTGATGATATAATATAATGCATTGATTACATTTTGAGTTTATGAATTGCATGATATACTATACTGCATTAATTTATAATGTATCTCATAATATATGTGTTGATATGTGAATGATTGTAGTAAACATCAGACTTGGTTAATTTGGAAAATTGACTAAGTGTTAGAACAAACTGCGGATGAATAAGTATTCTTCCGTGGATGTTCTCTGGAGTACAACTGAAGTGTACATCCATATATCTCATACGAAAGAACAACTTCAGCTGAACAAGATTAAAGAACTACTGAAGGAGGACTTGCTGCTAAAGAACAAGTACAAGAACTCCTGCTGAAGCATAATCACAGAAGAGCAAGCCCCAAAGACTAAAGTGTTGCTGTGGAAGACTAAGTTCCTGCGGAAGAATAAATTCCTACGGAAGACTATTTAACACTTCAAGTTGTCAACAGAAAGTCAACAAGTCAACATGACAGAACAACAACATTAATGGCGGTGGAAGACATATAATTCAAGCGAAGTTACCACGTCACATCAACAATATTATTTGTATTTATTTCATTGTAAATCGCGAACTCCTATACCGATAAATGTGGTAAGGATTCGGATAGCTACAGGAAGTTAGCTTAATTATAGCACCAGGATAGCGAAAGATTAGCAATGCTTTAGGAACAGAATAAGATCTGTATATAACAAGAGATCAAGAACATGTAACATAGGATGATTAACATACGATCAAGCAACATCAGATCATATAACAATCATAACAATAGAATCAATAGCAGAAGAAGCTTTACAATCAATTGATTGTAATTATTGAGCGATCGTGGTTTGTTTATTATTATATTTTGATTATTCATTATACTGTTTGATCGATTTCAAATTCATTAATCAATTAAACAGCAAGTATTGGTAATTTCGTGATCAATACTTGTTAAAATCAAATCTGATAATTCCTATATCGATCCTTGGATTCACTCAACAACAACACTGCTATTCTATCATAGGGAACCCTATGCAGCACTCAAAAACAAAGCACATCAACATCAAGTATCATTTGATAAGAGATAATTTTGAAAAGGGATTGATAAAACTAGTCAAAGTTAACACAAATGAATAATATGTTGATCTATTCACAAAAGCTTTTGATGAATGGAGATTTAAGTTTCTTGTATCAGCTATTAGGATGGTTAACATTGAGTAGATTTTCTTAAAATTAATTTCAAATTTACTTTTCAATTATGTGTGTCTTAAGTTGTTTATATCATCACTCATGTAAGCCCTGTTTACCTTGGGAGAAAATTTTTCTAAATGATATTTCTTAGAATTTTGAGAATTGTAGAGATATTTTATTTCGGAAGACATAAAGTTGACTTCGGAAGAAAATTATGTCTTCAAAACTAATAAGTACTTACTAAGAAATTTACATTCAGAAGAAATTCTAATATATCTTCCGAAACTTAAATATGCTTCTAAGTACTTATATGTTTTGAATGACAATTTTCTTCCGAAAGAAATTAAGTCTCGAAAGCTTTATTCATCCTTTGAATAAAACTTCTGAAGTTTAATATCTTTCCAAATCAAATATATCTCAGAAGCAAAATACTCTGAGTATTTTTCTTTCAAATCAATTCTTGTAAAGCTAAGGAATATCTTCCAAACTCAAATTGGCTTCGGAAGTTTTTCAAAACTTCCGAATACAAATTACCTTCGAAAGATTTTTTACTTCCAAGATAAATACCTTTTGGGCACCTTTTTAGAGGTGGGACCGACATTCGGATTTCAAAGTTTATCCTTTTGCATTGACTTTGTCTCAAATCCAACCATATAAATATCCTTACAACTGTTCCCTCTTTTTCTTCTTCCTATTCATCTGCAAAAGTTCAAACCCTAAATTCACCCACAAACCCTCTTTGTTCTTAGCTTCCTTCATCCCAAACCTTTCTCAAATGGCCAACCCTGAACCCCTAAATCAACCAGATTTTTCCATGCATCTTCATAGGCAACATAACCAAGTTGCATTGTTAACATCTGAGAAAGATCATATTTTCTCAGATGTTTGCGGCTTCTTTGCTCAATACCTCACCGCTTTTACTATCGACCCTCCACTTTATGAAAAAAAATGCTGGAGTTTTAGAGGACCTGCTAAGAGGTGATCTTGGATGGTGAGAAGGTACTGTCTACATCAGTGCAGGGGAAGACAATGTTCATCCCTCCAGCCACAATCAACACTCATCTAAGGCTGGATGATGAAGAAGGCGAGCTGTGTTTTCCTAAATCTATTGTGAATGAATCATTCAGGCAGATGGGCTATGAAGGAGATTACACCATCAGAACCTTCAAGAAGGATAAGGTCTCTTACCAGTGGAAGTACCTCCTCCATGTTGTTATTCACTTTTTATCAAATAAACATGGAGGATGGGAACAGATTCCTGAGGACTTACCCTATATAGTCCATGGAAAGGTTCAAGGGGTCAAGTTCAAGTACTCCTAGTTTGTCTACACAAACTTGCTTGCAAACTTGGACTCCTTAGAGTACTACATGTTCCCTAGATATGTCTAGCACATTCTTAACTATGAACTGGGCTCACAGTTAAGGGGAACAGATGCTACTCTTAAAATTGGGACAAATGAAGCCAGACATCTTTAAAATCATAAGAAACAACATTGTTGGCTTCTCAGGGGTAGAAACAGCTCTGGTCCCAAAAATGTTAGAGCTCATTGCTCAAGGTGACAACGTGACAACAACACTTAATGTTGAACCCATACCTTCTACATCTGCACTACCCACATAGCCACAAATAATCCTCACCTACTCAAGAAAATCCAAACGAACCCCTGCTCAGTCTATTCAGATTGAGCAGGCCCTCATAGAATCACCCATGCAGTAGGAAGTGGAACTAAGAGCTCCTACTTCCCCTGAAGAGCAAACCACTCCCATTACTTTATTTATCAGTGCTGAGTCTTCTCATGCTCAGCCTGATGAGCTCATTGCCCAAACCTCAAGCCTTCACTCTGAGTCTCAAAGCTCAGGAGATCAGCCTTTAGGATTCAGCTACCATCCCTAGTCGTTAGACTTATACTAACCAATCCCTAACCTCTAATTCTATGATTATAAGGATATGGGTTTTAGTGAGTACCATGAGTCTCTATTCTCCTCACTTGCTCAAGGAGAAATGAGTGCTCCAGAAACACCCATATCTAGCCCACATCATCCACCCCAAACTAAGGTGGACTTCCCTAGACATGTTCAGGAATTCTATATGGAAGTGGCTCTCACTTTTGCAAGTGATTACATCATTAAGATCTCAACCATGGCAACCCAGCCCCTTACCACTTCTTTTGAAGCTGTCATGGAGCAGGGGAAATCTAGCAACCAAGAACCATAAGTTGGTGGTGAGGGAGCTGACTTTGGTTATGTTCTCTCATCCCTCTATGATTCTTATAATAAAGATGAGGGGAGTTTGCAAATAAAGATGCAAAAACTGACCAAAACATGCACCTATTTATTTTCAAAGGTAAGTCACCTAGAATCTCAGGTGGCTATCTTGCAAAGGCAGGTCATTGATCAGTAACTTGAGATCACCTATCTTAAGGGCAAGAAAGTTGGGAGACCTACCAGGCAAACTCAACCAGGTCCACATGAACCTGTTAATATGGTGGACCTAACCGTTAGCTCCCTTGTGCAAGAGGGTGATGCTACCAAAAAGGGGGAGAACGTCCTACCTGTAATCATAAAACCTAGGGGTTTTGACCAGAGTATGGACATAGAGGCCTCACCATCCTCACTTGCAGTTGTCCATACTCAATAACCTCCTCCAACCCATATTGATATGGATGCCCTGATTCAAAACTTATTAAAGAAGGGAATTCCAAGGGTTATGTCTACCCTATCCTACCCTTTTGAAAACCCAATAATATAAAGGAGGTATGATGCTGATAGAAGAGTCTTGGTACTCTCTAGATCTCAGCACCAATAAGAAGTCTTTGATTTTCAAACCTTGAGATACTATGAGTTTTCCTCTAGTTGACCTGCCACTTGCCAACCCAAGTCATAATAGGCAAGCTGACAGGTTAGCTAAAAGGATCTAGCAAAGGGTGCTAGAAGAGTTTAGAAGAAGATCCTACCTATATAGACAGAGGCTAGCAGACAAAACTATTGGTCAACTGGATACAGAGGCAGACCCTAAGATTAGCTTCGAATGGGAAACCTCAGTTGAATACCCAGCAGTTGAACCTGTGAACCTTGAGAAGGGAACTACTTCAGCACCCAGTACCCTCAATGAGGCACCAGTTGGTGAAGGTGTCTTACAGCCTCTCCCTAGCCAGAGCTCAAGTGCTACACCAATTGATGAAGGCCAAAGCTCTCTCCACCTTGAGTCACACAGGTCTTTGACTGAAAAAGGGAAGAGGATCATGACCTCTGAGAAGATTAAGGAGGAGAAAAAGGAGAGGAAGAGGAAGGCAAGGGGAGAGAGAACAAGTAAGACCCCAAGCTTTATGCAAGCTGCAATCAGGGCTGCCCCCATGCCAAACACTCAGGAAGATGAGTTAAGGGCATCCAGATTAAACTATTTGGGGTTTAAAAACTACAACATTGATGAAATCAACTCTCTTCCCTTGTAGGAACTAAATGAACTGGTAGACACCAAAGTGTCAATAGAGAGGAAGGAAGCTGAGGCTGCAGAGCTACTCCTCAAGATCAAGAAAGAAAGAAAAAGAAAAAGACTTTATAAAGCCCCTGTCCTCTCTCCAGTTCAAGAAAACCTTGAGGTAGAGGCTGTGGTAGTTGAACAGGAAAATCAGGTAGGTATGGAACAAGATAGACAAAACATGATAACCTACCCGAGTGCCACAGGCCTTTATCAGGTAGCAGACCTACTTCTCTTGTCATATGAATAAAAAGAGTTTGAGTACCTCAAACGGATTGAACAAGAAGTGTTAAAAGAACAAAAAGCTGCTAAGTGAAAGATGAGGAAAGAGGCTGCTAAGTCAAGAGCCACCATCCAAGTCAATCAAAAGAAGTCTGCTGACAAACTAAAGATGGTGAGCTTCTTGAAGTTGTATGGCTTCTCTGGAAGGAGACTTGGTCCAATGTCTCTATCCACTATGGATGAGCACCTTAGAGTGATCAAGCAGAAGATTAAGAATGGTTAGCTGGTAGACTTGCATTCTCCACCAAGTCAGGCTACACCTAAAGTTGAGATTGAGGTTGAACCCCAAGAGACAACACAACCTAGACCTAGTGCTGCATCTAGGCCAGCTTCATCTTCTGACCTACAGCAGGGGTCTTGATCCTTCTCCTTTTAAACCTGTGATGGAAAAGGACCCAACTGAGAATGACAAAAAAGGAACATCTAGTACTAAAGACCAACCTCCTCAGTTAAAATACAGAAAGAGGAAGAGGATGGCCATCAGAAGGGACAAGAAGAAGAAGAATAAGTCCAAGGTATCCACATCTGCACCTCAGGATGGGTCAGAACATCATGAGGGTGATCAAGAAGAGGCTTCACATCCAACTCCAATCCAAGTAGAGCCTCTTACTGCTGAGAGACCTATCTTGTCTTGGGCTTTTGCTACTAACCCAGACAGATGGTATGTCACTAGAGATCAAGGGGTCAAGATGTGTATTTCTGGCAAAACATGCTTGACCTTTCTCTGCATGATCTCTATGACATGAAAAGATACTTTGAGAGTTTGAGGAATCCTGATCAACTGATAATGAAGGGAATGGTCTTGATTCTGATGAGGACTGTCAACAGATGAAGATCAAGACTCAAAGTTATCCTCCAGTTTTGGTAGCATCAGGCTAGGAGGAGTTTGTAAGAGTTATACTTAGAGGTTGATGCAACCAAAGTTCTCTTTGCATGCATTTTGAAGTACATAGAAAGTTACTTTGAAAGATTTGATACAACTCAATGAAATTCACTAAGTATCAAAACTTCTAAAGCCAAAAGACCATTTCTTCTGAAGCTAAAGATGAAGTCTTCTGAAGCTTCAAGACAAAGTCTTCTGAAGCTTCAAGACAAAGTCTTCCGAAGCTTCAAGATAAAGTCTTTCGAAGCCAATAGACTGATTTCTTCCGAAGACAAAGAAGACATGCTTTCTTTAACATGCTTTTAACAAAAGCTAAACCACTTTTCAATACCATCTCTGAAGACTCACCAACTTATATAAGTTGGTGATAAGTCGATACATTTATCAACTGTAGATTAAGGTCTTAGAGTCTGTAACTTTCTACTTTGTACTTTTATCCTTTTAGTAATTGATAAGGATGTGGGCTATGACATATCATAGTCCCTAGTCAAAAGACAATCTGCCTTTTGAATTTACATTGATCTTGTTGTCTAGATTAGTATTCTAGATGGCCTTCAAAGTATGGCCGACTATAGGGTGTAGTATAAAGTATCTATGGTAGCAGTCCTTAGGACTATGCTTTGTAACATTTGTAAAACACTTGAGAGCAATATACATCATTCTTGAAAACCAATTACTTGTGTTCTTATTGTGTTCTTTACTTATGTTCATTGTTTTATTAGCAGGTTCCCTATTTGATCTGTTAAGTGTTTTAGTCTCTCTATCCATTGTGAAACTATTGCAATGCTCCCCTTCACCGATCCTATAGTTATGGTACTCACTTTGCAAAATATGTGTTATAGATAGCTTTACAGTAATGAGATAATTGTTTAAAGATGATTGGAATCCTTTGAGTGTGCAACCATTTGTAGAATTATAGGCAACATCTTTTTAATTTCAAAAAAGTTAGGTTTTTATTTGATCATCTGTTAGCGATAAACCTGTAAAGGGTAGAAAATTAGAAAAACATAAATTATCAGGTCTATAAATATTAACAAAATAGGCAGATGTTAAAAGGAAGTCAAAATAGATACTAATAATAATATATCATTAAATAAACTAGTTGGTACATAATATTAAAGTAAGTTTTGAATTATTTAAATGGTGTTTATACCTGGATAATTTAAAAGACGTCGATATTTGTAAAAAAATTCGCTACAATCTCTTTGAGGGAGGCGACTCTTTATAGAGCCTATTCATGAATTTTGCCAATAAAATTCGCTTTGGACAGGGGTATCGGACATAAGCATGATAGAAAATAAATCTCTTAAACAATATTCGAATTTCGAATGGCTTGCTTCTTTTATTGCTTCAATTTATTTAGAGTCATCATCTAACAAACTAAGTTGATAACATGTATCTCTAAAAGTTTGACATTTTTGTTTGTTCGTAGTGAGTATGTCTTCAAAATATTATGGACCTCTAACTCTTTAAAAAGTATCCTGAAAAAATAGGCTTCTCTAAAGAAAGGCAAAACTAAATGAATCCGACCAATAGCAAAATCTTTTTTCTTTGGTTCTCACTTTTTTTTCCAGACTTCCAAAAAAACTTTATAGGGAAGTCTACATAAGGTAGTTTTTGAGCTTCATCATTAATAGCATTACATTTCATCCAAAATAAAAAAAAACATCAAAAAAGTAATAGATTCTTTTGTAAGAACATTTTTAAATCATCTACTCTGAATACCACTTTGTTGCCTAGGAAGATAAAATGAAAATCTCATAAGAAGGGTATCTATAATGAACATCATATCCACATATATGCTAGGTTGCTTCACTTGCAAATACATGCCTTCAGTCATAGTCAGTGGCGGACTTAAGATGATAGGAGAGGGGTCAACTGACCCATAGAATTTTCTAGTATGCAACTTATATTAATGGTTTTTGATCGACCCCATACTTTTTTGAATACACACCCTTATGGAATAATTTACGGTCACCTAAACCAAAATAGTTCTTTTTTTCTAAATCTTTAACCCATTAAAAATAAATTAAGAGACCTTTTGTTAAAAATAATAAGCACAAAATCTAATCACCAATTAAACTCAATGTAATGGATCGTTGTCAGAAGATGAAAATACGTATACAACTACTATAAAATGTAACGCTTTATCATTTTCAATGAAATAGTATTGTTATTACTAGTTTTTGAATGTCTTATTTTATTTGAGTAACACCGCCCGGTTTGAGCCGAAAATTCAGACGCCAACTTGAGATACACTCGAGGACCGGAAAAAGGTCGTCCCCGCTTGGTAGCACCACTCTAAATTGATACGTGCTTGTTACCTTTTCAAAAGCAAGTTGTTATACGAAACAACATTTATGTTATTTAATCTGACACAAGACCTATCTATAACGTTTCCGGTATCTCGTCTTTGATAAACAAGAAAACCATCTTGATCAATGGAATAATTATCACAAAATCTTTTTGAAATTTATTCAAGTACTTGTTATCAATCATGCATGGACAATTCAAATTATTATTACTACATGATCCATGAATCATGAAGTCCCTTACCGGCAAATATAACTCAGGATCTTTATCTTTATCTGGTATCTCAATTGAAATAATTAGACTGATATATTCAAGAGTATGAAGCTTATGGTCAGAATGCATGAACAAACAAATATAAGCATGTGGCAATCCATGTTTTTGAAACTCAACGGTATAAACAACTACATATACAAAAACGAAGTATTATACTAAAAATGTATTTATATACTTGAGTCAAATAAGAAACAAAAATGAACATATTTGCTTGTATTTTGCCAAAAGGTTAATTTTTCTTTAAATCGTTAACAAATAAGTCAAGTCTGATCTTAAATATTCTTCATAGTATATGAGGCCAATCTTCATGTTTGATTGTTGTATATTTAAGGAATCTTTTTACTTCAGACCATTCTACATTACAAGTAATTGTTATGTTAAAGTCCGGATATTCAAACTATTTACATAAAGACATTGCATCCAAGTAGTTGTGCAAAGTATAACGTGCACCACCGGTTAAAGACGAAGCTAAATGACAGGTTCGCCAACATTAGACGCATTTGACCTTATCAAGATTTTCATACGTTTCGTATGTAAGAACTTTTTATTGGTTATGATTAATGAGAAAGTGTTTACTGTGTCTTGGATTCGGTAGGCAAAGAATTACCTCATAAGCATAGTTTCTCTTTTGTTTTTTTTTTTTTTTTTTTTTTTGAGCTCGTGACAACCCTATCAGTTCTATCACTTTGATCTCTAAGGTTTCTAATCCTACGCTTATCAATTATTTTAGGCCCATTAGTCTTATAGTTATTGGGATGCAATACAAGATTATAGCTAAGATCATGGGCAAATAGGTTGGCTCCTGTCATGAACACATTGATTAGTTACGAACAACAATTGCGTTTCATTTAAAAAAAACAGACAAATTCTTGATGGTGCTCTCATGCTAAATAAAATTGTAGAATTTCACAAGAAAACTAAATTGATGATGCTAAAGATTGATTTCAAAAAAGCATTTGATTCCGTTTGTTGGGAGTGTCTTTTCGAAATCATGGAGTTTATGGGTTTGGTTCTAATTGGACTAAATGGATTCGTTCTTGTTTCTTTTCGGCAGGGTCTTTGGTTCTTGTTAACAGGAGTCCTACGATGGAGTTCCAATTGAAAAGATGATTAAGACAAGAAGATCCTTTATCTTGATTTCTATTTATTACGGTAATGGAAGGCCTTCACATTGCATTCGAGGACATATCTTCTTTTGGTCTCTTCAGAGGAGTTCAAATTGGGTCTCAGGATATAAGATTGTCTCATTTACTATTCAAAGACGATGTGATTTTGATGAGGGAGTGGTCTATAAGCAATATACAAATATTGTTATTGTTAGGACTCTTAATTGTTTCTACCTTTTCATGAGGATACATTTGGAGAGAGATTTCAAAATTTCTTGTAAGGTACCATATACTTGATGGATTATCCTATAAGCTTTTAGAATAGTTGCATATTTGTAGAAGATTTTAGCTTGAGAACACGATGTTCAATTCATTGCCACCGATGATTATGTTGCAGACGTAAGACATACTCATAAAAACGCTTTCGGGGTCACGGTTTCCATCTCTCAATTCCAGGCTTCAAGGAGACATTGAACTATGGGGATAACATTTGTTGTCAAAAGGGTTGTAAATCTTTTTCCTATTGGTTTTTATCATCAACAACAATTCCCATATTGAATAAATCAATTACAGGTAGCCCAAGAATATATGAAAAGATATTATCACAAGGTTGAATTTGTTGATGTTTGTTTGCAGGCATATAAATGGCAATGAGAAAAGACCCAAAGATATTATAGAGCCTTCCTTGCCTAGAGAACTATGAGATCATCGGCTTACGAAGATTATAAGCAGTGGGACCAAAGCAAAATCATCATCTTAAAAGTGGAAGATATTAAGATAGATAACAAGCATCACTATTGATTACAATTTGAGAGGCTTGTTCAACACGCGCAAGGTCATCTGCTATCATAGCCGCCTCGTCTAAAAGAACTGCCCCCAAGGTGGCGGCTGCTGCTGCTGCTATATCGGTTACCACCAAAACCACTTCCACTACCCACACGGCTACTGCTAAACCCACCATCATTAGACCCACTTTCTCTACCCAGCCCACCATCATAACTACTTCTACTTTCCCATCCCCAACCACCACCACGACCAGAGCTACTTTCTCTACGAGAACCACTTTCTCTATGCCAGTTGTTACCAGAGCCGCTTTCCGTATTTGATTTGCCACCATAGCCACTTTCTCTGTGCCAGCCACCACCAGTGCAACTTTCTCTACCATAGCCGCTTTCTCTTACCCAACTACCACCAGAGCCACTTTGTCTAACCGAGTTACCACTAGAGCCACTTTGTCTACCCATACCACTAGCAGAGCCACTCCATCCACCAGGAGAGCCACTCCAGCCGCCACCGCCAGAGCTACTCCAGCCACCACCACCAGAGCCACTCCAGCCGCCACCAGCGCCACTCCATCCACCACCAGAGCCACTCCAACCACCACCTCCATATCCAGAACCTTCACGATCATCACGTCTTGGCTTTTTGGCTTTCTCAACAGTTAGCCTGTTGCTTCCGATTTCAGACCCATCAAGCCCCAAAGCTTGACTGAAACCATTACTGTCCGTAAACTCGATAAAAGCAACGCTGCACAAACAAACAAATTGCACCATTTTAATTCAACAGAACCAAACATGTCAAGACTCGTGAAAAATGGTGTTTTTTTATTTTTAACGAGTCACGCGTCTTAATGAATGTTTCACAACCACCTTAACCTCCCTATTGCAAAAATTTGATCATTGTTTTAATAATAGTCTTTATCATCACATCACATTTAACGAATATATTGTTAATTACATTGAAAAACAAATCTGAACCCCCCCAAAATTTACATTTTGGCCCTGAGTCCCAATTAACATGTTTGCCAATCATTAATATTAACCAGTAGAAACCAATTCCAAGGCATGAGAAGAATACATACCCTCTAGGAGCCCCAGACGCATGATCTTTAGGTATGCACAGGCGTGAAATCTCACCACATTTCCCAAAATGCTTTTCAAGCGCACTCTTAATCTGCAACAGATAACAAGTTAACAACCACTTATGAATAGGTCTATTTGAATTATGTTTAATATCTTGCAGGACGCGTCAACCTGATGAATACAAAATTAACTTAAACAAAAAGGTCAAATGGGCCCACAGAGGGTATAAACCTCCTCCTAAACCATATTATTCAAAAAGTTAGATTATTACTGAAATGATATCAACTTTATAGTTATAGTTGAACCACTAATTATTTATAACAAATGCACAAATATGGACAATAAGCATCACCCAACACTCTTTGGCTAAGTGTACCTACCAAAGCCAATTGATTGATGCCAAATAAAGTATTGGAATTTATGTGTTTGCAAGATTTCAAATTACATAAACATACATTGTCAAAACCATCACTAGATTCAAATCCTCGAACGTATATAGTTCTCACTTGAGCATGACCTCCTCTTTGGTTAGTCTTGTCCATGCTACACTCAGTAAATAGATATGTAATTAGTTCAGATATTTAATTGTTTAGACACTTGATACATACATATGTGTGGGTGTGTATTGTCAGGCCATGATACCTGTTACCCGAAGTGTACGCACCTCGTTCCCGCCTTGCAAAATCAAGTTTAACTGGCCGATCTAGAAGCACCTCCTTGTTTAGTTTGAGAGCCTGAAAAAAGAAACATTATCAGTCATCTATCTCTAGTTAACTCATTTATCTGAAAGACTGATACCGCCTGACATGGTATCCCTGAGTCGAGAAAAAAGTGAGACCTATGAATTTAAAGAAGTTATTGACTCACAACATTAGAGGTGGACCCATGGACCTTTGAATGGGCCTTTTCAATCAGATGTATCTCCAATAGTTCAGCAGGCAAAAAAAATTACATATATAGGGTCAAAAGCCTCCCAAAGAGCACCTTTTATATATAGAACCTCTTAAATCCTTTTCTCATCAGAATAATAATAATAATAATAATAATAATAATAATAATAATAATAATAATAATAATAATAATAATAATAATAATAATATTTTATTATTATTATTATTATTATTATTATTATTATTATTATTATTATTATTATTATTATTATTGTTATCACATGCGAAATTAATTTTGATTAAAAAGTGTTTCCCAAATAAACCTATTAGACCTATTCCCAAAGAATCATCCAGATGGTACCACATACTAATAGTACCTCTTGAGCTGCTTCAACAGTGGCGAACTCAATGTGGCCATAGCCCATGAATCGGTCATCTTTAATGGCAAAGCGGATTCCAGCTATTTCACCAACATTTTTGAAGAAATCCCTTCTATATGATCAAACTCTTTGTCAACAACACAATACAAAATAAATTACAAAGACTGACTAGTGAAAAACGAAAGTGCTTACACATCGTCCTCTTCGATTGCAAAACTTAAATTTCCAAGATACAAAGTTTTTGACCCTGTGTCATGAGTAGGGTGGTCTTCAGCCCTTTCAGTTCCCAAATCATTGTTAAGTTTGAGAACCTGCAGCAATATTTTGACTCGTATTAAATTGTACAACTACCAATTCAATCAAGGTGTATATATATATATATATATATATATATATATATATATATATATATATATATATATATATAGAGAGAGAGAGAGAGAGAGACAGAGAGAGAGACATATACCTATATGAAATTGTAAACATCCAATAATAACTTAATGATTAACAAAATAAACAAACAAGTATATTTAAGAGACAGGTTTGCTCTTGAGGTGATGCATGCTCATTAATGTTTGGAATCAAAACAAGCATGTCAATCTAATTACCTATCACTCTATTTACTGAACTAACTAAAACTTGCAAGCCTTTACTATCTTAACGCCAAAATTGTCTCACTTTTGGCTGTTGGTTTTAAAAGGCATGCGGCACACCCACGTACTTTAGGGTCCTAGAAGCCGAGTTGCGAGCCAAAGGCGCTAGCCTGATGTACGCAAGGCACATGTATAAATAAAATACATATAGATTAAATCTACATAACAATTTCTACTTTGTTAATCCAACCAACCAAAAATAAGATAAGAAAAAACGTATCATTATAGTTTAAATATCACAAAGGAAAAAAAATCAGAAAAAGTTGTACCAGAGACTTCAAGTCTTGTACTTCACACAACCAGCACACTACCTTTTCTATTTGGACGTTTCACATCACACTTAAATCATATATGATGTGTCACTATTTGTACAGCATGCAAGGACTCTAGTCCACAAGTGGGACAAGAAGCGAGGGCCTGTATTCTGGTTGGGTGACACTATTCAATAATGAGGGAGGGAGTGGAGACAATAAATTCATCTTAGTCGACCATTCACCAAAAGCAGATACCGAGGACTCCCACGCTGTTGCAACAAACCAAAAAGAAAAAGAAAAAAAAAACAAAAAAAAAAAAAAAAAAAAACAAAAAAAAAAAACAAAACAAAAAAACAAACAAGAAAAAGAGATCTGTGTTCTTAGTTATCTCACAATCTTATTCAACCAGTACAAGGAGCTCCTGAAGCGGCGCTTTAGGCAAAGACGCACCTCATGCAAAAGGGCACGCCTCATTATAAAGTGCACGCCTCACCCTTTGAAGCGTGTTTCCCTCATCATCTCATGCCTCATGCATGCCCCTTTCTAAACAAAAGCTTTGGCCCAACATATTATAGGTAGAAGCTACATTTACATAAAAGTTGATTAAATTGAGTAATATTTTATATTAGAAAATCCAAGTGGATAAAGTAAAAGGAACAAAATAAAATTTCAAAAAAGTTAAAAGTCACAAATGTATTTTTAAATGTATACAAGCATGCTCTAAATCATTTTATTTAGTTTAAAACACTATTATTGATATAAAGTTCAAAAAGAGAAGGAAAATAATATTTGGCAGTTCAACCAACCGGCACTATGAAATTACCCATTTTTGCTGGTTACCTAATACACCTGACCTGCGCATTATTTCAACTCTACTGATAAGACTATTTTAAGGACTGGTACATTATAAAAAGCACTCGTACAAATATACATTCTTAGCTGCTTTGGCAGTGGTGAAGTTAACCTGCCTGTGATCCGCAAAACAGCCATCTTTCATTGAGCAATTTTACCAACATTTTTGAAGAACTTATTGCCACAAGATTCCTACTTGTGACATGGTCATCATACATTCATACTCAATAACTTTGACCAAGGTCCAAGGGTAAATGAGAAAAAGTTCATACACATCTTTCTCATTTGTTTAACTAAGGTTGTCCATAAGCACAACTTCTGATCATGTGGATTGACAATGTGTTGGGGCATGAAACTGCAGTATTTAACATATGTTTATAATGCCATTAAAGCTTCCTTAAACAAGTAGAGGTGGCAAGATGGGTGGGTAAATGGGCTGGGTACAGTCTCGATTGATCTAAAACGCTTTTTGTCCGAAGCTCTAATTTTTTCATACATAAAAATAAGAAGTTAATTGTCTGAAAAAAATTATTTAGGAGGTTTTCTGCATTAATTTCATTCAGGGAATTTATGCCATGTTTGAAAGAACACCATGTTAATTGAAGAAACATGTAGGGGCTATTTGGCAATTTCTGAATGATTAAGTACTGAACCAATAAGAGGTCTGAACCAATAAGTGCTAAACCATTAAGAGCTAGTATATCGCTTAACTATTCAAAGACAAATGTCTGACCAATTCAGATAAGAGTCTTAACCATTCAGCATTAGTATAATGTTTAACCATTCAGAGGCAAATGTCTGAACCATTCCGACATTTGCTCGCGAAACAAACAGTGAACCATTCAGGTTCAAACATCTGAACCATTAAGAGGCTGAAACAAACAGCCCCATAGTATGATAGCAAGACTTGGCGGAAAACACCATTGTGATGACAGCAACAATTGTATTCTAACGACAATTGTGAAGATGAGAACCTCATCATGCTGACTTCTTTTGGTAAGGATGATGTTTAGTTCTATTGCATTATCATGCCTAAACATAAGAATCACAAGATGATGATAATGCACAACATCATTGTAAAATTGACAAGAGCCTAGGAGACTTAACCACAATGTTGGATGCAAAAATGATGTTAGCATCTTGGACATTCATGTAGTCCACACTACATATTGAGTAGATGGTTTCGAGAGACTACTGAAAGTGTTAAGGTTAGCACCATAGGGGATTTAAAAGAAAAACCCAATATCACTTCATGTGAAGCAGCCTATCTAGAGAACTCTAAAGAAAGGTTATTAAGTTAGGGAAATAATGAACATCACTTCAAGTAGTTTTATTCTTGATTATAGATTTTAACTTTATGTGAAATCCAATTGGCAAATCACGTTTTTATCTCAAGACACAATTTTAGGTAGCATTTGATTTCATTTCAAATTTGAGTCTTTTTTGGTGGCAAAACCGTCAAACTTAGAATCATCCTTTATAAATGACGACAATGGGTAATTTAGAGTATCCTGTCATAATGTGAACTTTTTTTAAACACCATGTGTTACGTTGTGACATGTTTGGTGTTAATCAATTCCTGTAAAGTAATGTTAGATAACTTTTTCTACATTATTAATCCCTAAACATCAAAAAGATAACAAAATAAGATACTGATAATTTATTTCTAGAACCTTTTATATCTATACAACCAAATAGAGTCTATGACTCTGTGTATAACAAATAAAAAACCTCAAAGAACAAAATAATAAGTTCATAAAATACTTATAAACAAAATAATAAGTTTATAAAATACTTATGAATTAAATGTAATTTACATCAGACAAACTAAATATAGTGTAAAGAAAAAAAGAAAAATCATATAAAATAATTTCATTCTTCTATTCTTTTAAATCTCTATTAGGTGTTAAAAAAGATTTTTTTAGTGTTTTCTTTTCACAATGCTTCTAAGTCTCTCTTTTCACATTACAAAAAAAATGTCATCCTTGCCTGCCCTTGCCCCCTCCCCCACCCTTTTCTATCCCACGTATACAAGAGCTATGCAACTCTTCCATCTGTAAGCGCCCACCTCCAATGATATACGCTACCTTAGGACTACCTCTTGTAATTGTTGCAAATCACCTTCCCTGATGTGTTTGTTTACGCATTTTTATAGTCAAGGCATCCAGCTTGCTAAAGTTTATTGGACTGATGATGTGGCACTAAGTGATAATGGATAAACATCTAAGATGTTCATCCTTAGTAACTAGAGGCCATTTCATAACTTGGAAACTACATTTGTTTGGAAAATGCATAACTAGAGGTCATTTCATGATTGTAAAACTACATTTCTCAACCATCATCTTAAAGAAAGTAAAATTGATGGCTTGACGCAATAAATGATGTTGCAAAGTAAGAATAATTTCTGAAAAAGTGCATATTAGCGATAAAGAAAATGTTAACGATACTTACACTTCTCTTTTGGGCTTCTAGATGTTGATGATCTTCCTTGAAACTATCATCTTTATCTTCTTCCTCATATGCATTAGAGATGCTAGCTTTTTCTACATCATCTTCTGTGGTTGTTACTGACTTTATAGCCGAAGGTACTTCAACCTACCAAAAAGTTATTCGCAACCATTGAAATACTCAAATATTAGAGAACGCTATAGGTGGCAAAAATCAATGGGTTGGGTAAATGGGTTAAAACAAGTTTGTCTATTTGTTATTGATTTTTAAAACTGTTTCATTATTGTTAATGTTTCCCTAAAGTTTCTTTCTATATTTTAACTTTTTAGTTTAACTAAAAAACCCCAAGTTTTCATCTCACCTAGATAGTGATAACAACTTTAGTTTGACGAACTCATTATTTACAGGTACGTGACAATACGATTAGGTATACTACTCGCCTATAGATTTTAGAACTTACTTGAAAAGGCATATCATCTCTAAAATGCAAGTCAATAATCATCTTCTCCTAGACACTCATCTTGACAAAAGACCTATTTCCTGAATATAAACACACGAAAAGTATTGTTCACACCAAAAGGTGACATCTTTTAGAGGTAAATATACGCTCATATCCTTTCTGAATGGTTGAGTAGCATGCCTTTGTTGACCTGTAAGACCGTGGTGATGAGAGTAAACAAAGGCTTTACACCTATTGTTTTTTAGTGTAATAAGGCACTAAATCATGGAAAGGATTTTTGTAAGGTTGAGATTGTTGTTTGATGGGTAAGGACTTTCCAAACATTCTAATGCTCAAATAACCCTCACTTATATGTACAAGTATTCATAGGAACATTAGTGCACCGACTATTGCTAACAAGTACAAGTACCTATTTTTTTCTCTTGGATGAACTAGTTTGTTACAGTGTTGTAAAAATCAGCCTAGTCGGCCGATTAATTGGTGATTAATCGCTAGTCGGTCGGTTACCTTGGCGATTTCATGTAATCGGTGGATAAAATCGGTAATCGGATCTAGTCGGACAAAATCGGACCTAATCGGTCCTAATCGGAGGCTAGTTTTCGGCCAAATTCCGGTCACATTTTGGTCAGGTTTCAGCCAAATATTTGAAATTACGATCAAACCTTGAAAATTTTGGCCAAATACGTGTTAGTTTTGGTCAAATGTGTTTTTATATATATAAATCTGAACATTTTTATAAAAACTGCATATAAAAATGAGTGTGTGTATATATATAAAACTGAAAATTACTTATAAAAGTTCCAATCAAATTAATCCCTCCCTAGTAATCCCGATTAATTGTTAGTCGGTACCCCATCTCCCGAGTAGCGCCTAGCGATTTTTACAACCATGGTTTGTTAGAGTGTATACGAACAAGGGCTTTGGTGAATTATCCCCTATATATAGTTTCAATGAAGAAGTCTTAACAATTATGATGTGAAGCATGTGTGTCGTGGTTGGTTTTAATTCACAGCATGAAAGTCTAGGAATGTTTTAGATTTAAGAAGATATACCCAACATTATTGTATATGGTCAAGAACCCGAAATACTACTTATGTGACTCAACCATTAATTATCACTATGAACTAAAAAAAATAGCTATGAACTAATTGTCACTATGAACTAAAAAGAATAGCTATGACTTTGATATATGATTAAGGAGTGTAAGGAACATAAGTTCGTTTACAAAATTGGCATATTTAACATGTAAGGGAACTAGCATTTTTGTTATGAAAAAGGTAACAAATGGTTATTTTAAGCACATGAACTTTGGCCCCAAATATAACATAAAGCCCTCCTTATTGGAAAATGAAAAAGTAGGAGTTAAATTAGAACTAGATGAGTTCTAGCTGCCACGACCTTCCTATTATCCCATATGCAAAGTACATTTTCTATCTTAGGCTTAATTGTTAATTGTCTTCGCCAACATCTCATCTTGAAGTATACAGTTAGTAGAGAAAACTTCCCAAAATGCGTGTTATGGTAAGTTATATCGTAAGTTTAGGTTAACTTCTAGTGTAAGTTGGTCTCTGACTCATGAGATTCAATGCAAACAACTTTATGGACCACTTTTAATTTCATCTTGATAGCTTTATATGCAAACACACATGCATGTATACAGTCGACTACAATGAAGTGAAACTAGAAACAAAATGATCAATCTCATTATTTTTGCAATTAAGTCGGGTAAAAGTCCCAACATCTAGGGTTTGACAAAAATTTTCTATATATTATCCTTGATTAAGAGCACTGTAATCCATTCACTTATTTGTTCCATATCTCTAACATTTTATTTACATATCATGTGTATCCTGGTAAGGTTGTTGCTTTGTGACCATGAGGTAATGAGTTCAAGTCGAGGGAAACAGTCTCTTGCACAAAGTAATGTAGGATAAAGCTACGTACAAGATCGCGAAGCAATCCAGCTTCTCCTCGGCCCCTACGCAAAGCTAAGTCAAGCGCCCGATATACCTTTTTTTATCATATGTATCATGTCTTATATCTCGTATAAGTGGATTAGATGGACAATCTCAAAAATTTTGACATTTTTGTATCTAGCAATCATGTTTCCTATTAATTTTGATCTTATTTGTGATAATAGTTCATGAATCGCTTACCTAGAAGGTCTTTGTGAAAGAAAACGTTATTTTCAAGCTCTGTATATAGCATTAAAATAATGGTCATTTTCTACCAACACTTTTGTACAAAGCCTCTAGAGCACAAAGAGCAATGCATTTGGAACCTATTCAACCTTTTTGATCAAAGAAACATAGGATAGTGTTAAAGTCTAGATTTTAACTTCCAATAACGGATTAAAAATGGGATCTAGTAACCTAGATATTGCTTATCTCTACCAAAGGCATCATATACTAGATGGAGTAGTGGAAGCATCTATCCTAAAACCCTCCTTTTCCATTGTCTTTTGCCTTGCAAATTTTGGCTTGACGGCTTGATACCCAATTATCTTATCAAAAAGTTTACATTGAATCTTATTCAATGTTGTGAAATGATTTTTTTTTTAATTTTGGCTCAAACAACACATGTCAAAGATATACTTAGCTGCAAAGTCAGAGTAGGTGTCCAATAAGTCACACATAGGCAACCGTTCACTCTCATATAGCTACTGCAGTCGAGCAAGGCTAGATGATCCTTCAACTTGATGTTAAAAGTGATTTACTTCATGAAGAAATTAATAATGATGTTATTGTGGATAACTAACTTATTCTCAAAGAAGCACTCAAATCCTACTACTATGTAAACTTGTAAAGAACATATAAACAAACATACATTATAATTTACCATTATGCATAAGCATATAACGAATCGTCAGAAAAACGAACCTTGTTCTGCTCCCGGAAAGAACAGTGTTCTTCCTTAATGCATTCCTCCATTTCAGAACTCATATTCTCCGAAACCTTATGCCTCTTGTTACCCTCAACTTGAGGCTCAACAACCTCCTCTATACCTCTCTTCCCTGCATTGATATCAAACATAATAAACCCAACATTTTTTCTACTTTGGGTTGTATATAAATTCAAGAATCTACAAGCAACATCACTATTCATTTGCTTACACCCAGAAAAAAGCATATCATTACACATAACAAAGATTTAAGAAGGTACCATTTTGTATTGGATTGGTGGGTTGAGCTACAACAGCAGGATCTGAATCGACCTGAAATTGAAATTCAAAGGGAGTATTGACTAACGCATATACACATTACATGAATGGAAAGATAGATATATGTATAAAATATTGAAACGGAACTATGCAAGGACTGTACTTGGGAGCATGATTCAGCCATTGACGCAGGAAAAGGGTTAACTTGTTCTCTGTGGAGGAGTAAATACAAAAGTGCTTTGAAGAAGAAGCAAGGGTTACAATTTTTGGTTGTTTTTTAGGGTTTGAACTCAACAAGTTGTTACTACGTCTCTACTTGATATTTTTTTTCTTTTTAAAGTATTTTTAAGTTTTTAACTAAAGCTTTATTAAAAGAAATATGGAGTGTGTAAATCACGATTTTTGAAGAAGTTAAGAAATATGGAGTGTGTGATTCATGATTTTTATATTTATATACAACCAAATAAAGTCTATGTATAACAAGTTAAAAACTTCAAAGAAGCAACATAATAAGTAATAAGTTCATAAAATACTTATAAACAACATAATAAGTTAGTAAAATACTTATAAATTAAATGTGATTTACATCAAACAAACTAAGTATAGTATAAAGAAAATAAAAAGAAATCACAAAAAATAATTTCAATATTCTTCTCTTCTTTTAAATCTCTATTAGGTGTTATTGTGTTAAAAGAGAGTTTTGTAGTGTTTTGTTTTCACAATGCTTCTAAATCTCTCTTTTCAAATAACTAATAAATGTCCTCCTCGCCTGCCCTCGTCCTTGCCCACTCCCCCTCCATCGACTATCGATGTATACAAGAACTATGCAACTCTCTCCATCTGTAATCTCCCACCTCCAGCTATTTGCGTTGCCTTAGTAATGCCTCTTGTGATTGTTATGCATCACCCTCCCTAAGGTGTTTGTGTATGCGCCTTTTATAACCAAGGCCTCCAGCTTGCTAAAGTTTTTTGGACTGTTGATGTGGCACTAAATGATATTGGATAAGCATCTAAGAAGTTTAACCTAGCAACTAGAGACGATTTTATAACTTGGAAACTACATGTGTTTGGAAAATGCATAACTAAAGGTCATTTCATGATTGTAAAACTCCATTTGTCAACCAACATCTTAAAGAAAGTAAAACTAACGGCTTGACGCAATAAATGAGGTTGCCAAGTAACATAATTGTTTGAAAAAGTGCATGTTAACCATCATGAAAATGTTAACGATACTTACAGTTTTCTTTTGGGCTTCTAGATGTTGGTGATCTTCCTTGAAAATATCATCTTTATCTTCTTCTTCATATGCATTAGAAATGCTAGCTCTTTCTGCATCATCTTGTGTAGTTGTTGCTGACTTTATAGCTGAAGGTACTTCAACCTACCAAAAAGTTAATTACAACCATTTAAATACTCAAATATCAGAGAAGGCTAGATATGGCAAAAATAGGTGGGTTGGGTAATGGGTTAAAACAAGTTTGCGTCTCTTTGTTATTGAATTTTAAATCTATTTCAACTTTCAATATTGTTGATGTTTAAGTTCTCTCCATTCAATTAAGATTTTATTTAACTAAAAAACCAAAAAATTTCTTCTCAAGTAGATAATGATAACAACTTTAGCTGACAAACTCGTTACTTACAGGTATGCTACGATACGATTAGGTACACTTGCCTATAAATTTTAAAACTTACAATGAAAAGGCATATCATGTCTAAAGTGCATGTCAGTAATCATCTTCCCTAGACACTTATCTTCACAAAAAACCTATTTCCCTGAATACAAACACACGAAAAGTATTGTTCGCACCAAAGGGTAACATGCGGTGGAGATAAATATACGGAAGAGGATTAGAGAGAAAAACTAAAATCCAATCTGAATGGTTGAGTAGAATGCACTTGTTAACTTGTGAGACCATGATGGGGAGAGTAGACCAGGGCTTTACACCTAATGATTTTTAGTGAAAAAAGGCATTAGATCAAGGAAAGGATGTTTGTAAGATTGAGATTGAGATTTAATGGTTAAGGACTTTCAAGACATTTTAATGCTTAAATAACCTTCCCCTATACGTACGAATATTTATAGGAACATGAGTGCACATGCTATTACCACACAAGTACCTATTTGTTTCTCGCGGATATACCAGTTTGTTAAAGTGTATACGGGCAAGGGCTTTGGTGAATTATTCCCTAAATATAGTTGAATGAAGAATCCTTAATGCTTATGATGTGAAGCATGTGTACCGTGGATGGTTTATATCATAGCTTGAAAGTCTTAGAATGCTCATATTTAAGAAGGTATACCTAAAATAATTGTGTATGGTCAAGAACCAAAAATATTACTTATGTGAGTCAACCACTAATTGTCACTATTAACTAAAAAAGAATAGTTATGACTTTGACATATGACTGAACTGGTTTTAAAAAGCGAGAAGCGCACCGAGGCGACAAGGTCTAAACCCGAGGCGCAAAGCGCAGGGCTTTTCGAACGCGAGGCGCATGCTATTAGTATAATATTTTTAAATTAATTCCATATATCTTTACACCTAAATTACACATGTTGTAATATATTTTATGTCAAATATGAAAAAACCTTAAACATTAGGGGTGTAACGTGTAACTTAGTAAAAAAGAAAAGACCTTTTAACCCTAAATCACCCTAATCAGTCGCCATCTTCATTTTTGTCTCCCTCTCCAATTTTCCTCTCTCATTTAACCTGAAGAAGCATCACACCCATCATTTTCATCATCCATCTCCTCTCTAATTCTAAATCAAGCATGATAGAGGCACATCCTTCATCTACAAGCTTGTCCATCACCGATATGATCTCAATTTCCGGCAAGTTTCAAGTCCAATTAGCCCATAAGAAAAGCTCTTAGGCGAGAAAAGCGAGCTCTGGCACCAAAGCGCGCGTTTTTTGTATGTAGGTGCGCCTAATGTTACCGAAAGCCCAAGGACCTGCGCCTAAGGTTGCTTTGCGCGTAGGGGCGCCTCAGGCGCACTTTTTAAAACTAAGATGACTGAAGAGCGTAAAGAACACAAGTTTGTTTAGAAAATTGCCATATGTACCGTGGATGGTTTATATCATAGCTTGAAAGTCTTAGAATGCTCATATTTAAGAAGGTATACCTAAAATAATTGTGTATGGTTAAGAACCAAAAATATTACTTATGTGAGTCAACCACTAATTGTCACTATTAACTAAAAAAGAATAGTTATGCCTTTGACATATGACTGAACTGGTTTTAAAAAGCGGGAAGCGCACTGAGGCGACAAGGTCTAAACCCGAGGCGCAAAGCGCAGGGCTTTTCGAACGCGAGGCGCATGCTATTAATATAATATTTTTAAATTAATTCCATATATCTTTACACCTAAATTACACATGTTGTAATATATTTTATGTCAAATATGAAAAAACCTTAAACATTAGGGGTGTAACGTGTAACTTAGTAAAAAAGAAAAGACCTTTTAACCCTAAATCACCCTAATCAGTCGCCATCTTCATTTTTGTCTCCCTCTCCAATTTTCCTCTCTCATTTAACCTGAAGAAGCATCACACCCATCATTTTCATCATCCATCTCCTCTCTAATTCTAAATCAAGCATGATAGAGGCACATCCTTCATCTACAAGCTTGTCCATCACCGATATGATCTCAATTTCCGGCAAGTTTCAAGTCCAATTAGCCCATAAGAAAAGCTCTTAGGCGAGAAAAGCGAGCTCTGGCACCAAAGCGCGCGTTTTTTGTATGTAGGTGCGCCTAATGTTACCGAAAGCCCAAGGACCTGCGCCTAAGGTTGCTTTGCGCGTAGAGGCGCCTCAGGCGCGCTTTTTAAAACTAAGATGACTGAAGAGCGTAAAGAACACAAGTTTGTTTAGAAAATTGCCATATGTAACATTTAAGAACCGGCACTTTTGTTATGAAAAATGTACGAAATTGGTGTTGAAAGCACATAAACTTCGGCCACAAACATAACATAATGGCCTCTTTATCGGAAAAAGAAAAAGTAGGAGTTAAGTTAGAACTAGATGGTTAGTTCCTACTACCACGACCTGCCCATTATCCCATATGTAAAGTTCGTTTTCTATCTTAGGCTTAGCATCGTCAAACGTCTAATCTTGAAGCATACCATTAGGAGACGAAGACTTGCCTAAATATATGTTATGGTTAGTCAAAGTCCTAATAGACATCGTAAGTTTGGGGTAACTACTAGTGTAAGTTGGTCTATGAGATTCAATGCAAACAACATTACAAACCACTTCTAGTTTCATCTTAACCTCTCTATAGCATGTATACAAATGACTACAATGAAGGGAAACAATAAATAAAATGATCAATCTCATTATTCTAGCAATCAAATAAAGTAAAAATCCCAACATCTTAGGTTTGACATAATTTCCCTATTTATTTATCCTTGATTGAGAGCATTGTATTTTGTTCACTTATTTGTTCCATATCTCCAACATATTTTATTTAAATATCATTTGTATCCTAGTAAGGTTGTTGTTTTATGACCATGAGGTCATGGGTTCAAGACGTGGGAAACAACCTCCTGTACTATAGGATAAGGCTGCGTACATCAGATCACAAAGCAATCCAGCCCCTTCCGCAAAGTGAGAGTCAAGCACTGGGTACACCCTTTTTTTATCATTTGTATCCTGGCTTATATCTCTAGGTAGACAATTTTAAAAATTATAACATCTTGTATCTAGCAATTATGTTTTCATATTAACTGGTTAGCATTTCTATAATTTTAAACAAAATGTTGAGTATTAATGATTTTACGATAGCCAAATTTTGATCTTATTCATAATAATAGTTCATGAATCTCTTACTGGAAGGTCCATGTGAAAGAAAGAGTTACTTTGAAGTTCTATATCCATAGCATGGTTTTAAAAAACGGTTGAGGCGTGCGCCTCGAGGCGCGCCTTGAGGCGAGGCGCCCAGAAATCGAGGCTGAGGCGCCGCCTCAGGGGATTGTTTTGTACGTGCGCCTCGTATGACTGAGGCGTGCGCCTCGTGTGCGCCTCATGTGCGCCTCAGGAGGTTTTTCACTTTGTTTTTGATGTTTTAGACTTTTTGTGTCAGTTTCAAACATTTCATGTCTTTTTAATGTGTGTTTTTTGATGTTTTTGATGAATCCTATGATGAAATTAGTCTATATTTTATTTTTTATAAGATATATAATTTTTATATTTATTTTTTAATTCCGCCTCGGCCTTACGCCTCGGTTAGCCTCGAGGCTTACGCCTCATGAGGCGAAGGGAAAACGCCTTGAGGCTCGATTCCGTACTTTTAAACCTTGATCGATAGTATCAAAATAATTGTCATTTTCAGTAACACTTTTGTACAAGCTTATGGACATGCCTCTAGAGCCCAAAGAGAAATGCATTTGGAACTTATTCAAGCTTTTTGATGAAAGAAACACAATTTAGAGTTAAAGTCTAGGTTTTAACTTCCAATAACAGATTAGAAATGGGATCTAGCAGCCTGGATATTGCTTATCTCTACCAAAGCACAAAGGCAACATATACTAGATGGAGTAGTGGAATAATCTATTTGCCTTGCAAACTTTGGCTTAACATCCTAAAACCCTACTTCAAAAGGTTTCCATTGAATCTTGTTTACAGTTTTGAAATGATTTTTTTTTAATTATTGGCTCAAATAGGACAGGTTAAAGATACACTCAGCTGCAAAGTCACACTAGGTGTACAATACGACTTCACACACAGGAAACCATTCCATCTCATATAGCTAATGCAGTCAGGCAGGGCTACACAATCCACCAACAGGATGTTACTAATGATTTTCTTCATGAAGAAATTAAAAACTAACTTATTCTCAAAGAAGCATTTAAATCCTATGACAATGTAAAAAACAGTGGCACCAGCACTGTCACTGCATATAAACAAACATACATTCTAATTCGTAATACGCAGAACCGTTGTACATAAGTATAAATCAATCATCAGAAAACCGAACCTTGTTCTGTTCCTCAAAAGAACAATGTTCTTCCTTAATGCTTTCCTCCATTTCAGAACCCATATTCTCCGAAACCTTATGCCTCTTGTTACCCCCAACTTGAGGCTCAACAACCTCCTCTGCACCTCTCTTCCCTGCATTGATATCAAACATAATAAGTTCATCATTTTTTCCTACTTTGGGTTGTATACAAATTCAAGAATCTACAAGCAACATCACTACCCACTTGTTTACACCCAGAAAAAAAGCATATCATTACACATAACAAAGATTCAAGAAGGTACCATTTTGTATTGGATTGGTGGGTTGAGCTACAGCAGCAGGATCTGAATCGACCTGAAATTGAAAGTCAAAGGGAGCAATGACTAAAGCATATACACATTACATGAACAGAAAGATAGATAGATAGATAGATATATAAAAGATTGAAAGGAAATTGTGCAAGGACTGTACTTGGGAGCATGATTCAGCCATTGACGCACGAGAAGGGTTAACTTGGGGTTCTCTGTGGAGTAAATATAAAAGCGATTTGAAGAAGAAAGAAAGGGTTACAATTGTTGGTTGTTTTTTGGGGTTTGAACTCGGCAAGTAGTTTACTACTTCTCTACTTGGTTTTTCTTTTTTCTTTTTTTAAGTATTTTAACTAAAACTTTATTGAAACAAATATGGAGTGTTTGATTATGAAAATGTTTTCTTCGAAGAAGTTAAGAATTGAAATTTAAATTTGAATATGATAAATCTTTTGAAAATTAGTAAGGCGTTTGGTTAATTTATTTGTGAATTGAATTGAACTAGTATTAAGCATCGTCTGTTGTAGTGAGGTGGTAAAATCAAGTCAAGTAGCATCAATGGTACACCGTCGTTAGTGAGCACTAACATAAAAAAAAAAACATAAAAAAAACAAAAAAAATAAAATTGAATAAAAATAGACGTAAAAACATTGAACAACGCCGCCAAAACATAAAACATATAAAACAATAAGTCAATCAAGGACTAGTGTATTACGACGGGGCCGTTAAACGGGAAAAATAAGTGTTAAAATATTGAATCACACCGCATACTGTGATGCGTTAACTTGAAAATTTAGGCCGAAATGTAAAACGAAAAATTTGTAAAATATGAAAAATATAGGGGACCTTGAAAGTAAAAAATATTAGGGCTAAAGTATAAAATATATAATAGTATTAGACTAAAATAAAAAAGTTAAGTTTAAAAAAGACAAAAAATAGGTACAACCCACTAAAGCACATAACCATTAAATTGTTGTAATTTCTAAATGACAGATATGCCTTTAATAACATCTCGTTTTCTTGAGTCTTCTCTCATCCTTGTTTGGTATCATGCCGCCTATCCCCCTCAAGTTGTCATCATCCTCTTCATCGTCCCATCACAAGTTTATTTTTTAACACAATGATCATCATTGCTTGTAGTTCGTTATGTCTTCTTGATTTCATATTTCAGTTTATAAATTTTTTATCCTTGTTTCATTATTCGATAAGAATCCATTCAAATCTTCTTATGATTTTCATCTTTGCAACTAGATCCATTTGATTTTCAAAGAACTTTTATCATGATTTTTTTAGGTTCAAATTATCGATACTAAAGGATTTGTAACAAAACAAATATCATACAAATGGTTTTCTAAGAGCTACCATTATAAGATATTGTCATGTTAGAAGAAATGTTGATTTTGATTCTAATAATTTGAGATTCATTTATGGAATCGAGTTTTATATGGTTAGGTTTTAATTGGGATTCTATAAAAGAAAGAGGGTATTATGGTTATATTTAAACACTAGGCTAAAGACCCGTCTAACACACGGGTTCAATCCAAAAATATTGTTATTTAAAAAAGTTCGTAAGTTATAATGTTGTTGATAATACTTTGTATATCGACTTTTATGTATAATTTTTAACATTGGCTACATCTGATATTAGTAGATTTTCTTTATTAATATTTATACGTCTAAATAGTGTATAATATGAAATAAACTTATAAATAAGAACTTTAAGTAATAAATAAATTAAATTGAACATGAAAAACAATATTTCAAATTCATAAATATCCGAAAATTTATTTGTATACAACATTTGATGTTTTGTTGATGATTTTTTTTTATCATTATCTAATATTAATAGTTTAATTTCTATCTACTTTTAACTCAAGATAATGCAACATAGAGCTGGCCACGATCCTTGTTTAAAAACAAACCAACTTTAGATAGCGATTGTCCTTGGCTCTTGTTTATTATCATTGCAAAACACACTCCTAACAGTAACTGTCTTCTTTGAAATTTAAAA
Source organism: Flaveria sonorensis (assembly GCA_025506505.1). NCBI lineage: Eukaryota > Viridiplantae > Streptophyta > Magnoliopsida > Asterales > Asteraceae > Flaveria > Flaveria sonorensis. The sequence goes on along the minus strand of CM046435.1, from coordinate 12,986,404 downwards.
GAAATCATTTTGTCTGAAGGTGTTAAAGTCAACCATCGAATAAAAGTGCGATTTTCAATATTACTTCCAGATACATTAAACAATTTGCACACATATCAAACGAATTCCAATCAAACATAATAATAATATGGCAGTACACATAAAAAATAAAGAAGTTTAAAAAGTAGAAGCATGTTCACAGTGGACTATTGAAGTAGATCACATTCAAATCAAAAAAATGAAAGTAAAATAATATTAATCCAAAAACACAATTGTAGACAATGATTGGTTAAATCATAATCGCAGAAGATAAAAGCTTAAATATAACAAAAATCAAATACATTTTGTTGAAGGAAAACTTGATGAAACCAAAGCCAAAATGAAAACTTGATGAAACCGAAGGCGATATCATCAATCTTTATAAATACAAATCGCGAGGTCGTAAAGCTGGGATGGTTGAGAAATATTTTAAAATCAGGTATGATTTCATTCTCAAAAAAGATACCCATGAATTCCTTCAAATTGGAGAGGAGTCGATGGAAAAATGTCATAACTTTTGTTAAGATTCGAATATTAACCTAGTATTTAATGGAAACACACAATCAAGGAATCGATTTCAGAGATGAAGAAAATCGTAAATGATTTCTACAGTTTTTGTTGATGAACTATTTGAAAAAGAAGAAATATCGAGTATGAATTAATTTTCCAAAAAAAAGATGTGCTCTAATTTAGGGTTAAATTTCCAGATTTTCCCTAAATATCTCTTGTATCAGAAGTTGACTTTTAGTCAAATGAACCTAGACTAACACTAAGAACAGATACATATTTAGACGGAAAATAAAAAAGTAAAGGCTTAAGAGAATGCTACGTGACACTAAAGTTATTGTTATATTAATAAGTATAGATAGATTTCAATGGTATGTTTGAAATTTCATAGGTCGTATGAAATAGGAAGGTTGAATTCCTAAGACAGAATCTTATCCAATTTAAATTTCTTCATTGCCAACCAAAGATAATTTTTGGTTGAAAGTTTTTTAATTCCAATATTCTACTTTCAATTATCTTATATTCCATAAACCAAACCGAATCAAGGATTAAAGCTTCTATTTAAACATTATAAAATGAATTGATTACAAATTGATAAGTGGCCCACTTACCAGCTCATATAGTCATGCTTTGCACCTTTCATTCAATAATATCATGTCACATGTGTCAGACAGTGCCAAATTGAGCCGCCTTGACCAACTCGGAATAATTACACTGGCTGAGCCTTCTCCTCCAACTAAAACATGTCACGTGTCTAGTCGTGGGCATAAATACCTTTGTATTGAGGTTTAAGTATGTCATTTATAAAATTGTTAGCTAATATAAACATGAACATGCATATATTTCAAATCTTTTAAATAGCTTATCAAAGTTACACATGTAAGTAATAGAAAACCTTAAAATCATTCATAGGTAGTTTAGAACTAATCTTTTTGAAGCGAATTGGTTGGCCTTTTATGAAGTAGATGAAAGGAATCAAATGGTTTTTTTAAACTAATCCACACCAAGTAATTAGTTTGTATTAAAAAGATATTAGTCATCAACCAAATTTTCGATGTCAAGACCTAGTTGGTAAAAAAGTAAGAAGCAATCATCATAATCATCATCATACAAGTAAATACAATGAGATAAAATATAAGAACCAAGACAAACCCACTCACTAATGTGCCTATAGTTGCAATTACTGCTTGAATCAAGGTAGGAATATTGGCGAGAGAAACTTTAGGGGATCCATATTATTTGGTAAAATAGCTTATATTCTGACAATTAAAGCTTTTTGCCTCTTATTTGTCAAGACCAATTTAGGCTCTCAAATTGTTTCTCTAAAAAGGTTTGTCAGTTCTCTTATATGAATTCTTTATAATAAAGGTGAGCATAGCCATATGATGCATGAAATCCATCTTCTCTAGATCATCATCCTTAAAATGAAACAATTCTTCCACATAAACTGACCCACCATTAACAAACAAACTCGTTAGGATCAAGTTCCTTCTAGAAATGGTGTAGTTCATGGGTTAATGCATAAGGAAACTTTAATTTTCCTGCACTGGTCCTAGCAGGCCTTAAATACAAAATTAAAGATGCTAGAAAAATAATATTATTATGTATCCTAGATTTCATCAATATATTTTGATTCTTAACTAAAACCGCTTTTATTCATGTAATGAAATCTCACACTCATTAGATCTTTAACAACATGAATAAATCATCAATTAGTTTCTCTATTTAAGTCAACTCATAATTAGTGGAGCTAATTTAAAAGGGTGATATCTCAAAATACCTATGCGATGTTGATGTTGATCCCATGCCAACCATTTCCTGAAATTCCAACAAAAAAATCCAAATTTGCTTTGTTCAAACCATATTCACTCTTTTTAAAGTGAACATGGCCACATTCCACCTTGTGGACCAAGGTCCCTATCTGTGCTGGAAACTCAAGACCCAATCCAAGCTCATACTAAAAAGCATAATAGAAGAAGAAGTGAGAGTGGCAAAGTTCCTCTCTTTAAATACTTGTTGGCCCAAACCCTATTGCTTAACCTTAAAACAAAGAGAAAAAACTCTAAAAAGAATACCATTTAGATACAACACATCATGGAAAATACTTCTAAGGAAATTCATTAGAAAGTAGGCGTGTTCTAAGTCCTTAAAATTAACCCAACCTCATGTTTCATCCCATTCATGCCTACTCTGTCCGCGATTGGTCGAGTGCACTTTTCATAGATTTAAGAGACAAGTCGTCTTCATCAAACAATGTGTGCAACGGTGCAACCAGACCGGGACTACTAGAAATTCTCGGTCCAACTTGTCTTAGCGTATGTAGGTCCAAATGTACGAATAGGGCCAACCCATTTAAGGGTTCGTGTATACCATTCCAAGTGTTTCAAAGGAGTGTTGCAAGTAACTTATCATTTTTTTAACATGAATTTTATTGTATGCTAACTATTGTAATAATTCATTACAACAGGCCGCTTGTATTTCTAGCTAGACGTTCCGGTTTTAATATTTCATTTAAAACTAGCATGTATCTAAACGTGACATTATTTTTATTTCACAAATTATATATATTAATTTAGTTGAGTTTTATTGAACAAAATCTCTAATCAAGTTTTCTATTTCTTTCATTTAAGTCATCTAAACTTTTGTTGTCTCTTTAAAGTCATCCAACTTTCACTTATGATTTTAATCATACGCAATTATTAGGTTAACATCATGTAGCCTCTTTTTAAATTAGGAATGCTTATCAGGATTTATTTAAAAATATTGTGGCTCTTTAACTAAAAATAATAAAAATAGAGTAAGAGAGTCGGCCCTGGGCGTGTGCAAGCTTGGTTAGGGAGGCTAAAAAATTTGTAGTAAATGTTATACATTTCCAACTAGCAAAATTTTTATTAGTGTTCTTGTAACATTCGAAAATTTAAAAGAAAAGAAAAAAAACAAAAGTTAACACCTTAGTAATAGTCGAGGAGTCAATGGTGAACAAATGAACGATTAATCTTATTAGTGCCATCACAGATTTCGCTGAAACTAAATTACTTTAATATAATCTAAACTTACATATTTAAATATTTTAATAAATTAAAAAGACTAAATTAACATCAAATAATAAATAAATTAAAAACTGAAATATAGAATTTTTTTAAATTTATATATTTAAACAATTTTAATTAGTTTTAATAAAACCTAAAATAACATCAAGTAATAAATAAATCAATAAATAATAATAATAATAATAATAATAATAATAATAAAATAATAATAATAATAATAATAATAATAATAATAATAATAATAATAATAATAATAATAATGATAATAAATTATATGAATTAAGTTTGATTTTATAACTTTAAAGTGAAATTTATTTTAAAACAAATAAGAGGGCCTAATTTCTGTTTTACCTATTATTATAAGGGTGGGGTTATACTAAAATAGGATTTAATCTAAAAAGTCTAATAATGATTGTGGGCTTGACACGTGTTATTCTATTGTTTTAAAGAGTATGACTTTTGGTCATCGTGTCAAATAAATCAATTTATTGTATCTTATACGTTTATTATGTCAAATATTAGTGTATTATGTCATATATTTTAATCATTTGTTATATGTATTAATCATTAGGTAAGAAATACACTTAGAGGCTGATGCAACCAAAGAACAACCAAGAGTTCTCAGCATGCAGAAATGAAGTACAAGAAAGTTACTTTAGAAGATTTGATACAACTCAGTGAATTATGCTAAATGTCAAATCTTCCGAAGCCAAAAGACCATATCTTCCGAAGGCAAAGATGAAGTCTTCCGAAGCTTCAAGGACAAAGTCTTCCGATGCTAAAGACAGAATTCTTCCGAAGACAGAGAAGACATGCTTTCTCTGAATCTCCTTTTGACAAAAGCTGAACCACTTTCCGCTGCCACTTCTGAAGACTCACCAACTTATATGAGTTGGTGAAAAGTCCATGTTTTTGTCAACTGTAAATTAAGGTCTTTTGTATGTAACTTTCCAACTATGTACTTTTATCCTTTTTGTAATAGATAAGGATGTGAGCTATGGCATGCCATAGTCACTAGTCAAAAAGAAATTTGTCTTTTGACTCTACATTGATCTTGTTGTCTAGATTAGTATTTCCAGCTAGCCTTTAAAGTATGGTAAGCTGTAGGATGTAGTAGAAAGTGTCTCAAGTACTTGTATCTTAAGATATGCTTTGCAACACTTGTAAGAACTTGAGAGCAATATACATCATTCTTGAAACCATATTTGAGTGTTCTTATTCTTGCTCTTGTTTTTTACTTGTGTTCTTTGTATCATCACTAACCGGTTCCTTATTTGATTTGCTAAGTGTTTCATAGCTCTCCATCTTGTGAAACTGTTGCATTGACCACCCTTTACCAGTCCTACAATTGGTATCAGAGCTTTTCAGGCTATTGATTGTAAGATCTCACCATCTGTGATCACTTTAGTTTCACAGAACACTTGACAACTCAAATGGCAGCTCTTGCTAAAGCTGATATGGAAACCGGTACTATGACAAAGTCTCCACTAATCATTCTTGATGACTTTGATACTTAGTGCCAACGTATGGAAGGGTTCATCAAGTCTTAAGACAGCAGGATGTGGAGATCTGTTGTCGAAGGACTTTACATCCCATGCACCTTTTTAGTGACTGTTGGAGGTGGCATGATACCAAATGAAATGGTTGACTACTCTGAAGAAGACTGGAAAAGAATAGATGTAGATCAGAAGGCCATGAACACTCTTCAAACTGCTCTTCCTAACTCCATATACAGAGGCTTTAAGAAGTGCAATACTGTTAAGCAGCTCTAGGATGCACTGAAGCTGATGTATGAGGGGTCTGATGAAGCCAAAGAGAACAAGAAGTATATCATGAAGCAGCAGTTTGAAAACTTCACCTACAAGACAGCTGAAACCATGACTCAATAATACTTCAGGTATGTTGAGATTTTGGATACTCTGACTGATGTTGGAGTAAAACTTGAGAATCGGGACATAGTGAGGAAGTTCATGTTCTCTCTTCCCAGATAATGGACTCACTACTATATGGCCATTAAAAGAACTGATAACCTCTCTACTCTTACTCTCACAGAGCTATAGTTTTGTTTAAGAGCAAATGACTTGAATCGTTTTTGAAAGAAACTCATATGAAATTGGATTCAAAACCACTGGAAAGTGAACCAACTCTGGACATGTGTGCAACGGTGCAACCAGACCGGGACTACTAGAAATTCTCGGTCCAACTTGTCTTAGCATATGTAGGTCCAAATGTACGAATAGGGCCAACCCATTTAAGGGTTCGTGTATACCATTCCAAGTGTTTCAAAGGAGTGTTGCAAGTAACTTATCATTTTTTAACATGAATTTTATTGTATGCTAACTATTGTAATAATTCATTACAACAGGCCGCTTGTATTTCTAGCTAGACGTTCCGGTTTTAATATTTCATTTAAAACTAGCATGTATCTAAACGTGACATTATTTTTATTTCACAAATTATATATATTTATTTAGTTGAGTTTTATTGAACAAAATCTCTAATCAAGTTTTCTATTTCTTTCATTTAAGTCATCTAAACTTTTGTTGTCTCTTTAAAGTCATCCAACTTTCACTTATGATTTTAATCATACGCAATTATTAGGTTAACATCATGTAGCCTCTTTTTAAATTAGTAATGCTTATCAGGATTTATTTAAAAATATTGTGGCTCTTTAACTAAAAATTATTAAAAATAGAGTAAGAGAGTCGGCCCTGGGCGTGTGCAAGCTTGGTTAGGGAGGCTAAAAAATTTGTAGTAAATATTATACATTTCCAACTAGCAAAATTTTTATTAGTGTTCTTGTAACACTCGAAAATTTAAAAGAAAAGAAAAAAAAAACAAAAGTTAACACCTTAGTAATAGTCGAGGAGTCAATGGTGAACAAATGAACGATTAATCTTATTGTGTGGGTATAAAAAGAAAGGGAGCCGTGTCCAACACCCTTGCTTTAAAGTGGTTATTATAAAGAAAATTTCAATAAATTTTAATTTAATTTTGAAAAAATATAGTTTTGTTTAAGAGCAAATGACTTGAATCGTTTTTGGAAGAAACTCACATGAAATTGGATTCAAAACCACTGGAAAGTGAACCAACTCTGGACATGGTGTGTTGGTGCCATCACAGATTTCGCTGAAACTAAATTACTTTAATATAATCTAAACTTACATATTTAAATATTTTAATAAATTAAAAAGACTAAATTAACATCAAATAATAAATAAATTAAAAACTAAAATATAGAATTTTTTTAAATTTATATATTTAAACAATTTTAATTAGTTTTAATAAAACCTTAAATAACATCAAGTAATAAATAAATCAATAAATAATAATAATAATAATAATAATAATAATAATAATAATAATAATAATAATAATAATAATAATAATAATAATAATAATGATAATAAATTATATGAATTAAGTTTGATTTTATAACTTTAAAGTGAAATTTATTTTAAAACAAATAAGAGGGCCTAATTTCTGTTTTACCTATTATTATAAGGGTGGGGTTATACTAAAAATAGGATTTAATCTAAAAAGTCTAATAATGATTGTGAGCTTGACACGTGTTATTTTATTATTTTAAAGAGTATGACATTTTGGTCATCGTGTCAAATAAATCAACTTATTGTATCTTATACGTTTATTATGTCAAATATTAGTGTATTATGTCATATATTTTAATCATTTGTTATATGTATTAATCATTAGGTAAGGAATACACTTAGAGGCTGATGCAACCAAAGAACAACCAAGAGTTCTCAGCATGCAGAAATAAAGTACAAGAAAGTTACTTTAGAAGATTTGATACAACTCAGTGAATTATGCTAAATGTCAAATCTTCCGAAGCCAAAAGACCATATCTTCCGAAGGCAAAGATGAAGTCTTCCGAAGCTTCAAGGACAAAGTCTTCCGAAGCTAAAGACAGAATTCTTCCGAAGACAGAGAAGACATGCTTTCTCTGAATCACCTTTTGACAAAAGCTGAACCACTTTCCGCTACCACTTCTGAAGACTCACCAACTTATATGAGTTGGTGAAAAGTCCATGTTTTTGTCAACTGTAGATTAAGGTCTTTTGTCTGTAACTTTCCAACTATGTACTTTTATCCTTTTTGTAATATATAAGGATGTGAGCTATGGCATGTCATAGTCACTAGTCAAAAAGAAATCTGCCTTTTGACTCTACATTGATCTTGTTATCTAGATTAGTATTTCCAGCTAGCCTTTAAAGTATGGTCGGCTGTAGGATGTAGTAGAAAGTGTCTCAAGTACTTGTATCTTAAGATATGCTTTGCAACACTTGTAAGAACTTGAGAGCAATATACATCATTCTTGAAACCATATTTAAGTGTTCTTATTCTTGCTCTTGTTTTTTACTTGTGTTCTTTGTATCATCACTAACCGGTTCCTTATTTGATTTGCTAAGTGTTTCATAGCTCTCCATCTTGTGAAACTGTTGCATTGACCACACTTTACCGGTCCTACAATTGATATCAGAGCTTTTCAGGCTCTTGATTGTAAGATCTCACCATCTGTGATCACTTTAGTTTCACAGAACACTTGACAACTCAAATGGCAGCTCTTGCTAAAGCTGATATGGAAACCGGTACTATGACAAAGTCTCCACTGATCATTCCTGATGACTTTGATACTTGGTGCCAACGTATGGAAGGGTTCATCAAGTCTTAAGACAGCAGGATACGGAGATCTGTTGTCGAAGGACCTTACATCCCATGCACCTTTTCAGTGACTGTTGGAGGTGGCATGATACCAAATGAAATGGTTGAGTACTCTGAAGAAGACTTGAAAAGAATAGATGTAGATCAGAAGGCCATGAACACTCTTCAAACTGCTCTTCCTAACTCCATATACAGAGGCTTTAAGAAGTGCAATACTACTAAGCAGCTCTAGGATGCACTGAAGCTGATGTATGAGGGGTCTGATAAAGCCAAAGAGAACAAGAAGTATATCATGAAGCAGCAGTTTGAAAACTTTACCTACAAGACAGGTGAAACCATGACTCAACAATACTTTAGGTATGTTGAGATTGTGGATACTCTGACTGATGTTGGAGTAAAACTTGAGAATAGGGACATAGTGAGGAAGTTCATGTTCTCTCTTCCCAGATAATGGACTCACTACTATATGGCCATTAAGAGAACTGAGAACCTCTCTACTCTTACTCTCACAGAGCTATATGGTATCCTTAATGGATACCAGATGGAGATAAAGTTGCAAAATCCATCCAGTAGCTCTTCCAACAACCAGTAGAGTTCAGCCCTTCATGTGGTTGAAAGGGATAGCATAGAACTACAACATCATCTTATATGCTTCCCTGAAAACTGACAAAAAGGACCTTTCATCACCTTCCCCGAGACAGTAAGGGAGAGCTACATCCAAGGAAGCTCATTTCAAGAGACAAGCTCTGCACAAGCCTTTGTGTCTACTAATGAAAGTTGTGGAAACTTTCTTTTTACTTTTGAAGACTTGGACTGCATCCATCCAGATGATTTGGAGTACATGGAGGTAGTCCAACAGATGGCTCTTCTCACTCACAGGGCCAAGAAGTTCTAAAAGAGGACAAGAAGAAAGTTTCCTAGCAAAATGGCCAGAGGAAAGTTTGGACTAGACAAAAGCAAAGTGAATTGTTACAACTATAACCAAATGGGCCACTTTGCTAGAGAGTGCAAGGCACCAAGGACTAATGGTGGCCAAGCACAAACCAGACCAAACTACACTGATGCAGCACCAAGAACTGAGAAGCCAAGCCATCCCAAACAACATGCTATTATTGCTGTTGAAGAAGGAGGCTTTGACTGGAGTTTTTAGGTAGAAGATACTTCTCCAAACCAAGTGCTGATGGTTGATCATGAAGAAGCTAAGGTATTGGAACATCTCTATACTCCTGAATGCATTGATAAAGTTAACATGTATAGGTCCTATAATTTGGAAGTGAGATCTGATCTTGAGTCCTTGAATATTTTAAAAGTTGATTTTAAAATAGCTGAAAATGACTATAAACTTAAAATAGAAGATTTAGAGAAAATCATTTCAACTCTGAAGCATGAGCATATAAATTACAGGACTCAAATCAAGGATCTTATTACTATATTAACTGAATGCCAAGCTGAGCTTGTGATAAGCAAAGCTAAGGCAGAACAATGTAGTCTTGAAGAGGAAACCTTCAAGAACATAATATCTTCATCCATGCATGCAAACATTTTTTATCAGAACAGCCAATGATTGGGTTCAAGTGAGATAGCTCCTCCACACACATTATTATCTCTAAGATCTCCAAGTTGTGGAACTTGTCAAGATGAGCTGCCCTCCATAGATCCCATTCAAGAAGAGGGTGAAGATGAAGAGAAGGTAGTGAAGGATGAACCTGAGGTGAGTGATAAGCATTATCCTGAGAAGGGACACTATTCTCCTAGAGAGAAGAATGAATCCAGGATGACCATGTCTGCAAGAAAGAACTTGATCAGGGCAGCCAAGAGAAAATCCAAGAAAGCCCAAGAGATCAAGGCCACCTTCAACTCCAAGCAAAAGCAAGTTTTATCTCTGCTGGATTTGAAGTGGTAATGACTGAGGACACAACCATGGACTCTAGTATTAGGAGTTCTAGTTCACGTCCAAGTCATCCTGATTCAAAGAAGAAGGCTGATAAAATGTGCGCCATTATTGTATAGCTTGAACCATATAGTTCCAAGAGCAAGCCTCATCCCAAGAAGCCTACTACATCATCTGTGAAGATGAAGAAGGAAGTAGAGAGTGATCAAGCTCAGTCTCCCTCTCAAAAGAAGACTCTCAAAAGTATGCCCACTGAATCCATCATATGTGGTAGTACTTCTCACTTTGCCAAGGATTGCATCTACAATCCCAAAAGTACTATCCACATGAACAAGAAGAAAAATTCAAGAGCAACCTCAAGCAGCTTAAGAAACAAGTGCAAAAAGAGAAAAAAGCTACAAAAAGGAAGATGAGGGAAGAGGCTGCAAAGTCAAGAGCAACCATCAGAGAAAACATGACGAAATCTGCTGACAGACAGAAGTTGGTGAGATTCTTGTAGCTGCATGGATTCTCCAGAAGGAGACCTGGTCTAATGTCTCTATCCACCATGGATGAGCACATTAGAGTGATCAAGCATAAGATCAAGAGGGGTGAGCTGGTTGACTTACATTCTCCACCAAGTCAGGTTGCACCTAAAGTTGAGGTCAAAGTTGAACCACAAGAGACAATACAACCTGGACCTTATGCTGCATCACAGCCAGCTTCATCTTTTGATCCATAATAGGGTCCTAATCCTTCTCCTTCTGAACCTATAAAGGACAAGGACCCAACTGAGGAAGACAAGCAAGAACAATCTGGTTTTGTAGGCCAGTCTCCTTAGTTGAAATTTAGAAAGAGGAAAAGGATGGCCTTCAAAAGGGATAAGAAGAAGAAGTCCAAGGCATCCACCTCTACATCTTAAAATGGGTCAGAACATCCTGAGGGTTATAAAGAAGAGGCTGCTCATCTAACTCCTATTCAAGCAGAGCCTCTTACTGCTGAGAGACCCATTATGTCTTGGATGTTTGCAACCAATCTAGACAGATGGTATATCACTAGAGATCAAGGAGGTCAAGACCTGTATTTTTGGTAAAACATACTTGACCTCCCTTTACATGATCTCTATGACATGAGAAGATACTTTGAGAGTTTGAGGAATCCTGACCGGTTGATGATCAAAGGAATGATCTTGATTTTGATGAGGACTGTTAATAGATGAAGATCAAGAATCAAATATCTCTTTAGTTTTGGTAGCATCAGCCTAGGGGGAGTTTGTAAGGAATACATATAGAGGCTGATGCATCCAAAAAACAACCTAGAGCTCTCAGCATGCAGAAATATAGTACAAGGAAGTTACTTCAGAAGATTTGTTACAACCTAGTGAATTATGCTAAGTTTCAAATATTTCAAAGCCAAAAGACCATATCTTCCGAAGGCAAAGATGAAGTCTTCCGAAGCTTCAAGGATAAAGTCTTCCGAAGCCAAAGACTGATTTCTTTCGAAGACAGAGAAGACATCATTTCTCTGAATCATCTTTTGACAAAAGCTGAACCACTTTTCGCTACCACTTTTGAAGACTCACCAACTTATATGAGTTGGTGAAAAGTCCATGCTTTTGTCAACTGTAGATTAAGGTTTTTTTTCTGTAACTTTCCAACTATGTACTTTTATTTTTTTTTTTTTGTAATAGATAAGGATGTGAGCTATGGCATGTTATAGTCACTAGTCAAAAGGAATTCTGTCTTTTGACTCTACATTGGTCTTGTTGTCTAGATTAGTGTATTTAGTTGGCCTTCAAAGTATGGCCGGTTGTAAGATGTAGTATAAGGTGTCTCAAGTACTTGTATCTTAAGATATGCTTTGCAACACTTGTAAGAACTTGAGAGCAATGTACATCATTCTTGAAAACCATATTTGAGTGTTCTTGTTCTTGTTCTTTTATTTATGTTCTTCGTATCATCACTAACCGGTTCTCTATTTGATTTGCTCAGTGTTTCATATCTCTACATCTTGTGAAACTGTTGCATTGACCACCCTTCACCGGTCCTGCACATTGTGTTTTACGTTTTAGATTATTTGTGTTATTTTGTCATTGATTCTATATATTATATAGACTTGTTGTCTTTTATTGTGTTTTACAATTGAAATATACAATGATATACTTTCACCAACAAAACTAATAGTGTTGAAGATAACATAATATGTTATTTTTATCATTTTTTATATTTTATATAAACATGTTGTTATCTATCATTGTGTTTTACAATTAGAAGTACATAATGATGCTAAAAATAACATATTATGTTATCTATCACTGTAGATTAAGGTTTTTTTTCTGTAACTTTCCAACTATGTACTTTTTTTTTTTTTTGTAATAGATAAGGATGTGAGCTATGGCATGTTATAGTCACTAGTCAAAAGGAATTCTGCCTTTTGACTCTACATTGGTCTTGTTGTCTAGATTAGTGTATTTAGTTGGCCTTCAAAGTATGGCCGGTTGTAAGATGTAGTATAAGGTGTCTCAAGTACTTGTATCTTAAGATATGCTTTGCAACACTTGTAAGAACTTGAGAGCAATGTACATCATTCTTGAAAACCATATTTGAGTGTTCTTGTTCTTGTTCTTTTATTTATGTTCTTCGTATCATCACTAACCGGTTCTCTATTTGATTTGCTCAGTGTTTCATATCTCTACATCTTGTGAAACTGTTGCATTGACCACCCTTCACCGGTCCTGCACATTGTGTTTTACGTTTTAGATTATTTGTGTTATTTTGTCATTGATTCTATATATTATATAGACTTGTTGTCTTTTATTGTGTTTTACAATTGAAATATACAATGATATACTTTCACCAACAAAACTAATAGTGTTGAAGATAACATAATATGTTATTTTTATCATTTTTTATATTTTATATAAACATGTTGTTATCTATCATTGTGTTTTACAATTAGAAGTACATAATGATGCTATTTCACTAATGTATTTTTCAAAACATATAGTGTTTAAGATAACATAATAACAATTAAAAGACATAATTACACATTATATTATTTTGTCATTGTTTTTAATGAATTTGATTAATTAGTTGTTAATTTATTATTTTATTATACATATTAAAGATACACAACAATGTTATTCCACCTTGATATTTTTCTTAAATTCGTCATTTTAGAAAAACGCAATAGTATCCAAAAATCACAATAACAAACAAAAAGACACAATAAACTGCAGTAAAAACATAATGACGAGCTATGAGCTTAAAAATATAAAAAATTATTATCTTTTTATATAAAAATACAATACTTATTTTAAAGAGAAAAAAAAGACTCATTTTTATGGTGTAATTTTTATAAAAAAAATAATGTCGTACATAAAAGTTATGAATGTTTAGAAAAATAAGGATCACTTGTAAAAGGTCAATAAAAGTGTCTGTTACTAAAATACATATCTAACAAACTTTTCTTATAATTTGATTTTAACTATTGATTAAATAGATTGACTGTTGAGATTACCTATTATACATTTTAATTTTAGGATACTTTTTATTTGAACCTTTCTGTTATTATAAAAACCTAAGTGAAAAGAAATCGAATCAAGAGGGTTTAGTTTGTACTTCAACTATTAATATAAGTGTAAGAGTTTTCTTAAAGGCTGATGCTAACCAAAGATCTCTCAGCATCTACTGAAGTACAAGGAAGTTACTTTGAAAGATTTGACCATGCACAAAAAAAATTTAACTAAGTGTCAAGTCTTCCGAAGCTAGTGACAAAAATCTTCCAAAGCAAAAGAAAAGTCTTTTGAAGCCTGAAGACAAAGTCTTCCAAAGCCTGAAGACAAAGTCTTCCAAAGTCTGAAGACTGATTTCTTTCAAAGACAGAGAAGATATGCTTCTTTGACATACTTTTGACAAAAGCAGACCACCTTTCCGCTGCCAGCTCTGAAGACTCACCTACTTATATAAGTTGCTGATTACCTTTTACTTTTGTCAACAGTTCAGTATGGTGTCCTTGTCTATAACTTCCAACTTTAGTGCTTTTATCCTTTTTGTAATGTAATAAGATGTGAGCTATGGCGTGTCATAGTCACATGTCAAAAGGCAATCTCCTTTTTGACTTCACATTGGTTTTGTTGTCTAGATTAGTGTCCAGCTGGCCTTCAAAGTATGGCCAACTATAGGATGTAGTATAAAGTATCTCATGTAACCCGTCTTAGAACTTAGCATTATAACACTTGTAAAACACTTGAGAGAAATATACATCATCCTTGAAAACCAATCTTTGTGTTCTCAAGTTCTTTACTTGTTTGTTCTTTTTTTCTTTTCCTGGTTCCCTATTTGATCTAGTAAGTGTGTCTTCTCCAACTATGAGACTATTGTTGAACAAACCATAACTAGTCCTGTAATTTGTATCAAAGTTTCTTAGGCTCTTGATTGCAAGACCTCACCATCTTGAATCACTCTTTAGTTTCACAAACACTTACATGACTAAGTCTCCACTGGTCACTCCTGATGACTTTGATACTTGGTGCATGAGGATGGAAGGCTTCATTAAGTCTCACGACAGCAGGATGTGGAGATCTGTAGTCTCAAGACCTCACATCCCAAGTACAACTACCTGAGGTGGGATGATACCAAAGGAAGTGGATGACTATTCTGAGGAAGACTGGAAGAAAATTAACATTGATCAAAAGGCCATGACCGCTTTTTAACTAGTATTCTCAACTCCATCTACAAAAGCTTCAAGAAGTGCAAGACTACAAAAGAACTCTGGGATGCACTAAAGCTGATGTATGAAGGATCTGTGGATGCTAATGAAATCAAGAAAGACATCTGAAGCAGTAGTTTGAAAACTTCACCTTCAAGACATGTAAAACTATGACTCAACAATACTTCAGGCATGTTGAGATTGTAGATACTCTGATGGATGTTAAAGTCAAACTTGCGAATAGGGACATAGTATGGAAGTTCATGTTCTCTCTTCCCAGAGAATGAACACACTATTATGTGGCTCATCCAACACCCAAAAGAGTTCAGCCCTTCATGAGGTTGAAAGGCATAGCAGAAAACCATATCATCATCTCATTTGCTACCTTGACAACTCACCAAAGGGTCCTTTCATCACCTTCCCAGAGTTACCAAGGGAGAGCCACACTCATGGAAGCCCATTCCAAAAGACCAGCTCTTCTCAGGCCTTTGTGTCTTTAGATGAATGTTATGGAAACTTTCTCTTCACCCTTGAAGACTCAAACTGCATCCATCCAGATGATTTGGAGTACATGGAGATAGTCCAGCAGATAACTCTTCTCACTCATAGAGCCAAGAAGTTCTACAAAAGGTCAGGGAGGAAGTTTCCAAGCAATGTGCCCAGTGGAAAGTTTAGGCTGGACAAAAGTAAAGTAAAGTGTTACAACTATAAATAAATGGGCCACTTTGCTAGGGATTGTAAGGCACCAAGAATAAATGGTGGCCAAACACTATCCAGGCCAAACTACACTGATGCAGCTCCAAGAACTAAGAAGCCCAACTAACCAAAGCAGTAAGTTGCAGTTGCTGTTGAAGAAGGAGGCTTTAACTGGAGCTTTTAGGTAGAAGATGTCTCTCCAAACTAAGCACTGATGGCATATCATGATGAAACTAAGGTATTGGAACATCTTTGTACTCCTGAATGCATTGCTAAAGAAAACATGTACAGGTCCTACAAGTTGGAAGAAAGATCTGATCTTGAGTCCTTGAACATTTTAAAAGCTGATTTTAAAAGAGTAGAAAATGATTATAAGCTTTAAATAGAAGACTCAGAGAAAACCATTTCTTCTCTAAAACATAAGCACACTAACTACAGGACTCAAATCAAAGATCTTGTGACCAAGTTAACTGTTGAGCTTGTGATCAGCAAAGCCAAGATAGAAAAATGTGTTCTTGATGAGGAAACATTTAAGAACATTATATCTTCATCCTTGTATGCAGAAGTTTGTTATCAGAATAGGTAGGGACTTGCATCAAATGAAATAGCTACTCCATACATATTATTACCAGTCAGAGAACCAAGGTGTGGAACTTGTGAAGATGAGTTGTCTTCTATTGATCCTATCCAAGAAGAAGATGAAGATGAAGAAGATATAGTGAAGGATGAACCAGAAGTGAGTAAGAGGTTCATTCTAAGAAGGGCCACTATATTCCTGGAGAGAAAAAGAGACCAGGGATGGCTAAGTTTGCAAAAAAGAATTTTATCAGGGATGTAAAGAGAAGATCAAAGAAAATGCAGTAGATCAAGCCACTTTCAACACCAATTAAAAATAAGTTTTCATCTCTACTGGGTTTGAGATGAGGAAGACTGAGGAATTAACCAAGGACTCTAGTACTAGGATTCCTAGTTCAAGTCCAAGCCATCCTGGTAAGGAGAAGAAGGTTGAACCATTGTACAAGTTGGACCATCCAACTCTAAAGGCAAGTTTCACACTCAAGAGTGTCACACCCTCAATTTCCATGTGCCGTGTTTTACCGCGAGGAGTGTGAACAAACCAGGATCTAAGTCATTAGTTACTCAGAACGACTCTATATGCAACATTTCAACAAATCAGAGTTTAAAACTTTAAAATATTTGCGAAGCGTTTTGTAAATAACCCAAACACAAGGTACAAAAGGTAAACTAAGCAAAACATGCATCCAAACCAAAATACATAAGTAAATGCTAATTTAAAAGTAAACAATGTTTGAACAAAGCATGCTTGACACGTGCGTGCTCCTATGGGCAGCTGCTAGAAACGACCTGAGAAAAGCATACTAAAAGTGTCAACATGATGGTTGTGCATCACGTATTCATACAACCCAAAAAACACAATCTACCACCTTAGACATCATCAACAAACATTCTAACATGATCCTAACATCATAAACATGCTCAATTAACAATATCCAATGATCTACATAAATAAAGTTTCTGTTTCAGGAAAATAACAACCAAAACCAATCTAACATCCAGTTCTTTCGTAAATTCACCAACTTTATGCCTAATCAAGTCTACAAAAAACATCTAGACATGACTAACATCATCAATTCATCATAATTCATCAATCTCATGCATAAAAGTTACTATTAATAGTAAGGTATGAACAACGCATCAAATCCATGAATTTCTTACATAATCCACATAAACTAACATCAGTGCAATACAACTAACATCAAAACATCATCAAACAACATCAATTTCAGCATTCATCATGTTAATTGAACTAGGGTTTGATCATTGATGGAAATCATGAAAATTAGTTGAGAAACTCACCTTAAACGTGATATACATCAACAATTCCACTTGGTACTACTTGAAATTGATCAAAATCGATTGTGTTAGGATGATTGAAGGCTGAAATCGCAAGGGGAGGGGGTTGGGAGAGGTGTTTCGGCCGTTAGGGGGATTTGGGGGTTTTAGGGTTTGTTTGGTTGTTTAAATATGGTAAGGATTTCTCAAATTTCCCCCTATTGTCTTATAAATTATAAAAGTAGTCTTTTTTTATACTTTTAAATAATTTTAGTCACATAATACATGAATCATTATCAACTAACAATAATCATATAATCCAACTTGTAAACGTCACACATGAATCATAAATCACACGTAGTCACGTTACAAGGTAAAATTTATAAATAATATTTAAATTCACAAATCACATAACTACAAATTAATAATCAACATTATTAATTAAATTATTATCTGATAATCATTGTTAATTAATTTTAAGTCACCAACGTTCAACGACAACTAGTGTATGCTCACGACACGTGTATGCTAGACCTAACGGAACTAACGGAGTTTGGTAATAAAAAATTACCGGATGTCACAAAGAGCATGCTGCATTATCTAAGAAGATGAAGAAGGTGATGGAAAGGATAAAAAAAACCTTCTCCTCAAGACAAGATTCTCAGAAGGAAGCCTATGGAATGCATCATGTGTGGCGGTACTGCTCATTATGCTAAGGATTGCATTTACAATCCTATGAGTACCATCCACATGAACAAGAAGACAACTTTTGAGAAGAAGAAGAAAATAAATTAGGAAGGAAAATCATTTTCCTTCAAAAGCATTAAGGTGAACCAGAACAAGATAGGTAGAAAACTATCTTCAGAAGCAAGCTTGGTCTCGGAAGAAAGGAATGCCTCTGAAGCACTGAAGTCTGCTGCAGTGGATACAAAAGCTTCCGAAGGTTCAGTCTCCAAAACTTCCAGTCATAATAACTTTCGAAGTTTTGAAGGCCAAGTCTAATCTTCCAAAGATGGCATGGAAGATGAAGGAAGGCCATGTGATTGAAATTTCTTCATCAATAACAGCCAAGGATCCTCAAAGCTTGCATATAGGATCAATTAATGTTGAACTATCTTCAGTTTATCTTGATAAGCCCAAGACCAGCAAGGCTTGTGTTTTTCAAATGTAAATAACCATCTCTTTACATGTGCAGGAACAACTGAAGACCAAAAGAAATGTATGGATAATTGATAGTGGTTGTTCCAGGCACATGACTGAAAATGGCTCTTTGCTTCAAGACTTTGAGAAAATTGATAGAGGGCAGTTTCTTTTGGAGGTGAGTCAAGTGGTTAGATCACTGGAAGGGCAGGGTCACAAATGGTAAGCTTAGCAATGAGAAGGTAAACTTTGTCAAGGAGCTTGAGTATAATCTTCTAAGTGTATCTCAATTTTATGACAGAGACATAACATGCTCTTTACTGAGCAAAAGTGCATTGTTCTCAAGCCCAGAGTGATCCTTTCTCAAGAGCATATTTTGCTCAGAGCCCCAAGGAAAGGGAATATGTACAAGATGGATTTGCAAGAAACCTTTCTTCAGGAGAAGTTCTTGTTTTCTATCTAAAGCTAATAGCGACGAGTCTTTCATTTGGCATAAAAAATGTGCCATGTAAACTTTAAGAACATGAATAAACTGATTAAAAATGATTTGGTAACTGGAATGCCAAAGAAAGAGTTTACAAGTGATGACTATTGTGTTGCATGTCTGAAATGAAAGCAACATAAAGTGTCACACAAGCCAAAGGAAGTGAACACCATCACTACTCCCCTACACTTATCGCACATGGATCTCTTTGGCCCTACAAGTATAATGAGTTTAGGAAGAACTTCATATTGCCTTGTTATCACAGATGATTTCACATGATATACTTGTGTCTTATTTCTTAGAAGTAAGGATGAGACCCCTGAAATCTTGAGCGCCTTCATTCTGAAAATTGAGAATCAATGTGATCAAAAGGTTAAGATCATAAGGTGATCTAGGAACTGAATTCAAGAACCAAATCCTTGATGTATTTTATGATGAAAAGGGTATTTAAAAACAATAGTTCCCCTAGAACTCCTCAACAAAATAGTGTTACTGAAAGGAGAAATAGGATACTTATTGAGGCTGCAAGAACCATGCTCTCTAACTCTAAATTGCCCATCACCTTCTAAGCAGAGGCAGTCAACACTGCCTGCTATGTGCAGAATAGAGGTTTAGTAGTCAAAACTCATGGTAACACTACTTATGAACTATGGCACAAAAAGAGACCCTTCATTGGTTTCCTTAGGTTATTTAAATGTCCATGCACCATCTTGAACTATGGCACAAAAGGAGACCCTTCATTGGTTTCCTTAGGTTATTTAAATGTCCATGCACCATCTTGAATACCAAAGATCACATAGCCAAGTCTGCTAAGAAAGCAGATGATGGACATTTCATTGGATACTCTTCTCAAGCTAAGGCTTATAGAGTATACAATCTCAAAACTAGAGTTGTTGAAGAGTCAGCCAATGTGACCTTCAATGAACACACTTCAAATATGAAAGGTTCTGGTCCTGACTTGCTATTTGATCTTGATTTAGTTACCAACTATTTTAACAAAACTCGTGAAGATGTTTCAGGAACAATAGGTAATATTTTTGTAGAAGATCCTGATCCAAGTGGGTTTTTAAGAATAAGAAGGATGATAGAGAACTTGTCATCAAGAACAAGGAAAGACTAGTTGTTTAAGGGCACACTCAAGAGGAAGGGATTGAATACACAGATGCCTTTGCTCTTATAGAAAGACTTAAAGCTATAAGGATATTCCTTGCTTTTGCTGCATCAAAGGATTTCAAGGTCTACTAACTTGATATCAAGTGTGCTTTTCTATATGGGGTGATAGATGAAGAAGTGTATGTCAAGAAACCACCTGGCTTTACAGATCCTGATCATCTTGATTATGTCTACAAGCTTGACAAAGCTCTATACGGGCTGCATCAAGCACCAAGGAAGTGGTATGAGACACTGATACGGATCAGGAACAAGACCAAGCTGGGCCTAGTTTCGGGTCTACCGAAAGTGGCTAAACAGGCCAAGTGTTTTAAAGATCCAATCCAACCAAAGCTTCTTATCCAAGTTATTTATTTTCAAGTATTATTTGTCATTATCGTTTTCTTTTTGTGTGGGATTTTGTTTCTATCTTTTGTTTGTTTTTTTTCCTATTTAAAGGGTTGTAATTCATGGCTGGATTGGTAGAGTTTAATAATAGAATTTTCTTGAAACATTTTGTTTCATGTTTATCGGTTGGCCGATAATCTTATCACCGTCGCCGGTTCTTGGTTGGCAAAGGATCTTCGCCGCTAGGTTAGCCTAGGAGCCACTCATATACAAATCCATATCAAGTGGTACAAGAGCTCGGGTTACTCAGGATGTCTGTGCAAGGGAGAGATAGTCTTCATGATCACCGTAGATTTGCCGCTGGAGGAAACAGTCAAGAACAATGTGATCCTCATGACATTGCTGAGATTGAACGTCTCCAACAACGGGTTCGTGAGCTAGAACTCAATCAGTTTTATAGGGAAGACAATTCTGCCACTGAGTCGGTTATATGGGACGATGAAGTCAAGATTCTTCATAATGTCTTTGGACGTCGCCACCATCGTGAACAACCACAAACACCACCGCCGGATCCTATCAGAGCTTTGGGCATTCGTACTGAAATTCCAGAGTTCAAAGGCTACATGCAACCAGATGATTTCATTGACTGGCTTCATACTGTGGAACGAATCTTCGAACTTCGGGATGTTCCCGATCATCTAAAGGTAAAACAAGTTGCTATTAAAATTAAAAAATATGCTTCGTTGTGGTGGGATCATGTGCAGAAACAAAGATACAGGAAGGGAAAGTCCAAAGTTGATTCGTGGGATAAGATGAAGTGGTTGTTACGGGAGAAATTTTTACCCGTTAATCACCGCCAAAACGCTCTTTTGGATTATCAAAATTTATGGCAACAATCGTTGTCCGTAGAAGAAGCTATTGCTAATTTCGAACGCTTGCGTATACGTTGTGGCATTGATGAAGATGAAGAACAGGTTATTGCTCAGTTTTTAGGAGTGCTCTGATCGGATATCTCGAATGTTGTTCAATTACAACAGTTTTGGTTGTTTGCCGACGTTTATATATTATATCATCACATGGAAAAACAATTATTAGCCAAGACCAAATCAAACAACAGAGTTCCAGCCATTGCACGAGCTCCTACTTCAACTCTATCATCTTCAAGGGGCGGCCCAATCAAAGCCAACCCCATTCCCCATCCGACGGCTCCATTCGGGTCAGGTACTAGTGCTTTACGTTGTTTTAAATTCCAAGGGATTGGCCACCTAAAACGGGATTGCACGAATAAGCAATTCCTTGCTCTTATTGATGATTCTCAACCGATCTACGACACCGAAGACGAGGATGAGACAGAAATTGTTTACCCCGATCGGGGTGCAATGCTTATTACTCGTCGGGTACTTAACTCGGCGTTAGCTAATCTAGAGGATGACATGGTTTGGCTCCGAAATAATATTTTTCGCACTCAATGCACGACCAAAGGGAAGATTTGTACCGTGATCATCGATGGCGGTAGTTGTTAGAACATGGTGGCTACCACCATGGTGGAAAAATTGAATTTACCTATGCAAAACTACCTAGAACCGTACCAACTTACATGGTTAAAAAAAGGCAATCTTGTCAAGGTGACTCATCGGTGTCTCGTACAGTTCTCTATTAGCAACAAGTACACGGATGAGATATGGTGTGAGATTATACCCATGGACGCATGCCATGTTCTTCTCGGGGTGTCCATGGCAATATGATCGACGTGTGAGATATGACGGCTTTCATAACATGTATACGTTTAAAAAGGATGGCCACAACATTACTCTTGCTCCATTAAACCCAAAAGATGATCCACCCGATAGTGTTTTAGCATCAAAGGCTGAATTTATGGGCCTTGCTCATTCTGTACAACCAACAATTGTTTTTGGGTTGCTAATGGTTGAAGAAAGCTCAACAACAGAGCCTCCCCCTATGGCCATAATCCCGTTACTTACCGACTTTGGGGACGTTTTCCCTGATGATATTCCTGCGGGATTACCCGTGATCCGAGAAATCCAACATTACATAGATTTCTTACCAGGAGCTAGCATACCCAACAAACCAGCATACAGAATGAACCTGAAAGAATTTGCAGAGTTAGATCGCCAAGTCTCCGAGCTCTTAAACAAAGGACTTATCCGAGAAAGCATGAGTCCATGTGCCGTACCCGCCTTAGTGCCGTACCCGCCTTACTGGTCCCAAAACCCAAGGGTGCGTTCCGTATGTGTATTGATAGTCGGGCTATAAATAAAATCACAATTAAGTACCGTTTTCCTATCCCGCGTTTTAATGATCTGCTTGACCACTTACATGGAGCATGTATTTTTTCAAAGATTGATTTACGGAGCGGCTACCACCAAATCTGTATGCGTCCCGGGGACGAATGGAAGACCGCCTTTAAAACACGAGATGGGCTCTATGAATCGATGGTGATGCCTTTCGGATTATCTAATGTTCCAAGAACTTTCATGAGGTTAATGAACCATATTTTTAAACCGTTTATAGGTCGGTTTGTTGTTGTTTATTTCGACGATATTTTGGTATATAGTAACAGTGAAGCCGCACACATCCATAACCTTGGGGAGCTTTTTACTGTCTTGCGGGAACAAAAGATATATGCTAACCAAAAAAAGTGCCACTTCTTATCAACAGAAGTTATCTTTTTAGGTTATTTGATTTCGGGTCACGGAATTCACATGGATCTCAATAAGGTCTCTGCCATAACTGCTTGGCCGACACCTAAGTCTTTACATGATGTTCGAAGTTTTCATGGCTTGCCTCTTTTTATAGACGTTTCATTCGAGGCTTTAGTATGATTGTCGCACCAATCCCCGAGTGTTTGAAAAGCAGTAAATTTATGTGGAGTAAGGTGACACAAGAGGCCTTTGAAAGGCTTAAAGTAGCCGTGACCTTGGCTCCAATGTTGGCACTTCCAAGTTTTGATCATGTGTTTCAAGTCGAATGTGATGCTTTGGGTCTTGGAATTGGAGGAGTTCTAAGTCAGCGTAATAGGCTAATCGCCTTTTTCAGTGAAAAGCTCAATGACACACGCCGACGATATAGCACTTATGATAAAGAGTTCTACGCTATTGTTAGAAGTCTCGAGTATTGGAGTCATTATCTTTTACCGGTCGAGTTTATTTTGTATTCCGACCATCAAGCTCTCAAATTTATTCAGGGACAAGCAAAGCTAAATCCAAGACACGCAAAGTGGGTTGAAACACTTCAAGACTTTGCGTTTGTCATTTGCCATAAAGCCGGGACGGCAAACACTATAGCCGATGCACTTAGTCGACGACCCGCGTTGCTAATGTCCACCATTTTTCAGGTTTCAGCCTTTGCTCCTTTTACTCATTTATACAAGATGACCCCAATTTTAAAGACATATGGATTAGATGTGGAAACGGAGTTTTTCATGATTGTGTAAAAAGGGACGGTCTTCTCTTCAAGGGACGTCGCCTTTGTGTTCCTTTTTCTTCCTCTCATGATGCTATTGTATTAGAATGTCATGAAGGTGCTCTTGCAGGTCATTTTGGAAAAGCAAAGACTGTTGCTTTAGTGGAAGATCATTTTTTTTGGCCTCATTTATCTAAGGATGTACAAAAGATTATTAACCGTTGTCGTATATGCCATATTGCCAAAACTCATCACACTAATCAAGGCTTATACACTCCGTTACCTACCCCTGGTAGTCCGTGGGAAGATATTAGCATTGACTTTGTTCTTGGGTTACCGGTAACACAACGAAAGAAGGATTCCATTATGGTTGTCGTTGACCGATTTTCAAAGATGGCTCATTTCATTCCGTGCTCCAAAATATTCGATGCATCTCAGGTAGCTAGTTGTATTTTGATGAAATAGTACGTCTTCATGGTGTTCCCAGGTCAATCACATCCGACCGCGATGTCAAATTTGTTAGCCATTTTTGGCATACCTTGTGGAAACGTTTGGGTGCCAAACTTAATTTTAGCAGCTCACATCACCCGTAAACGGATGGTCAAACCGAAGTCACAAATCGGAGCCTTGGTAATCTTCTTCGTTGTTTGGTTCGCGACAAGCCTAAACAATGGGACTTGACTTTACCTCAATCCGAGTTCGCTTACAATCGTTCGAATCATAGTTCCACGGGGCGGAGCCTATTTTTTATTGTTTACGGACGCAACCCCTTTACTCCTCTTGATTTTGCTCCCATGTTGATTGACTGTCCGATTAGCGCCGAAGGGGACGAGCGGGCAAAACAAATAAAGGAAATGCATGAGCAAGTAAGGCAACATATTATTCAACATAATATTCAATATCAGTCCCGTGCCAACAAACATAGAAAGAAGGTGGTATTCAAAGAAGGTGATCTTGTGTGGATATATTTGAGACATGATCGTTTTCCTCAGGGTCGTTATGGAAAGCTTCATCCACGTGCTGATGGTCCATTTCGTATTTTTAAAAAAAAAATAATGTTAACGCATACAAGGTGGATTTATCGGGTCATCATGGCGTCTCTGCTACCTTCAATGTCACAGATCGTTCCCCTTATACTCCCGCAGAAGATTTGGACGACTCGGGGTCGAGTCGTTTTTTAGAGGGGGAGGATGATACGGATCAGGAACAAGACCAAGCCGGGCCTAGTTTCGGGTCTACCGAAAGTGGCTAAACGGACCAAGTGTTTTAAAGATCCAATCCAACCAAAGCTTCTTATCCAAGTTATTTATTTTCAAGTATTATTTGTCATTATCATTTTCTTTTTGTGTGGGATTTTGTTTCTATCTTTTGTTTGGTTTTTTTTTCCTATTTAAAGGGTTGTAATTCATGGCTGGATTGGTAGAGTTTAATAACAGAATTTCGTGTTTATCAGTTGGCCGATAATCTTATCATCGTCACCGGTTTCTTGGTTGGCCAAGGATCGTCACCGCTAGGTTTAGCCTAGGAGCCACTCATATACGAATCCATATCAGACGCTGTCACAGTACCTAGTTCAACATGGTTACAAAAGAGGTACTATTGATAGCACACTCTTCATCAAATGGACAGGAACTGAGTTGATGATGGGTCAAGTATATGTTGATGACATTATTTTTGGGTCAACTAATGAAAGACTTTGCAAAGAGTTTGAGAAGCTGATGAAGAACATGTTTGAAATGAGTGCCATGTGGGAACTCAATTTCTTTCTAAGAATTCAAGTGAAGTATGTTGACAATGGCATCTTCATAAACCAATTTAAGTATGTACAAGACATACTAACCGGATTTCATCTGACTGATTGTAAGGTTGCTAAGACTCCCATATCGAAAAATCACTCACTAGGACCTGATCTTGAGGAGGAGTGTGTGGATAAACATTTTTACAGGGCTATGATTGGGTCTCTTATGTACCTAATAGCCAGCAGGCCTGATATTATGTTTGCCATATGCATAAGTGCAAGATATGAAGCCAACCCCAAGATGTCACACCTAGTTGTTGTCAAGAGGATTCTTAGATACCTCAAAGGAGCACCCACACCTAACTTTGGTATCCAAAGAATTCTGACTTCAATCTATATGCATATACAGAAAGTGACTATGGTGTCTGCAATATGACTGCCAAGTCTACATCTGGGGGTGTCAGTTCCTTGGTCATGGTACTCACTGAATCCCATGTCTTTATCATAATAGAATTCTAGGTTGGGGATTGGTTGGTTAAGGTCTAATGGCTGGGGATGGTAACTTTCCCCTGAAGGTTAATCATCTGAGTGTTAAGACTCAGTTTGATGGCCTTCTTGTTAACAAGAGAGATTGAAAAAACAGCAAGGATATCATCAATATGAATGCCAATCTTGTTAACTACATGCTCTAGGAATTGCACTTCTCTTATCCAAAAGTCACACTTAAAAAACTTGGCATATAGTTTTTCTATCTTCAGAAGCTCTAAAATAAGTCTTAAATGTTCCTCAAGTTCCTCCCTATTCTTGGAATAAAGTAGTATGTCATCAATAAGGACGATGACAAACTTGTCTAAATAGGTTTTACAGACATGGTTCATGAGGTCCATAAAGACTGTAGGAGCATTTGTCATTCCAAATGGCATGACTACGAACTCAAAATGCTTGTATTGAGTTCTGAAAGCTGTCTTCAATAAGTCTTCTTCTCAAAACCTGAGCTGATGATATCCAGATCTTAAATTGATTTTGAGTAGTAACTCGATCCCTGAATATGATCAAATAAGTCGTTGATACACGGGATAGGATAATGATTCTTTATGGTGACCTTGTTTAGTTCCTGATAGTCAATGCACATACGGAAGGTTCTATCTTCTTCTTCACAAATAACATAGGCGCTCCCCATGGTGAAGATCTGGGATATATAAATCCCTTGTCTAATAGTTCTTGCAACTGCTTTGACAATTGCTGCAATTCCTTCGGTGCCAAGCGATACGGCGCCCGAGCGATTAGGCAGTTCTTGGTGTCAGCTCGATCTGGAACTCTACTTGCCTGTGTGAAGGGAGGCTGGGTAAGTCTTCTGGGAATACCTCTGGAAAATCTTTAACGATAGGGATATCATCAATCCGCTTCTCTTCTGCGGGCTTTTCAGTAACTAGAGCGAAATTCGCCGAATGTCCCTTCCGCAGACATTTCTGTGCTTCCATGTAAGAAATGATGCCGACTACAGCACCACTCTTATCGCCTTCCACAGTAAGTATTGCTCCACTAGGAAGAGGAAGTGTAATAAGTTTCTCCCAACATATGATTTTTAGCTTGATTCATAGACAACCAATCCATACTGACAACAACATCAAAACTACAGAGAGTGCTAGAAGGTTGATATAAAACTCATACCCAGACAGACCTATCTTACAACTGTAGAACATATGAGAAGCTTCTATGATCTTACCATCGACTATTTCTATCATATTGTTTGAGTCTAAAGCTATGGATGTAACATCTAGAAACTTACTAAACTTATGAGAAATAAAGCCTTTATCAGCATAAGAATCAAATAATACAGAAGCAAAGCAACCATTACGAGCCTCACCTGTGCCAACGACGAAAACTCTAGCCTTAGCACCACCACTTCTATTTCCCCCGTTTTCCTTTCTGTTATCAGTACCATTGTGACCATGGTTTCCACCATTGTTGTTCTTACTCAGCTTTAGGCAGTACCTCTTGAAATGACCAGTTTGACCACACTCATTACATCCCTCATCCTTCTACTTTGGCGGCTTGGCTGTTATGTTCACTCGATAGTTTATGGTAGCATGGCCAAAGTTACCACATCTCTTACAGTTGTTCTTATTGCACTACCCATTATGGTGGTAGTTACACTTGTTTCACTTGGGTAGTGTTCCGCTATAATCACCAGTTTGTTAAGATGATAAAAAAGACTAGGGTGAATGAACGAGAGTTGCCAAACTTCTTGGATTGTTATGGCCATTGCTGAGATATACCCTGCTTGTTGTTGGAACTAGATTCCCATTTACGCTTGTAATTCTCATCAGAGCTAGCTAACGCAGAACCACACGGGGGTAACTTACCCTGCGTAATGGCCAGATCAGTCAGCTTGTAGGCCAGTCTGATTGTATCCTGGATCGTGGCTGGTCAAAAGCAGTGACCAACTCTGTATTTCTGGGACCAACCCAGTGATGTACCTTTTGATTCTCATATGTGGAGGGTTGATCATGTTAGGACATAATGTGGCTAGCTTGTAGGAACGAGTAGTGTACGCCTCAATCTCGAAACCTGTCATCTTCAAGTTCTAGAATTCTACCTCTAGCTTCTGCACCTCATCCTGAGAGCAGTATTCTTCTTTTATGAGATTCTTTAAGTCATCCCACGAGGTTTGTTTAGCGATTTGTACCCCTAACATCTGCACTTAGGTGTTCCACCATAATAGAGAAGCTCCATCCAAGGTGCCAGTGGCATATTTCACCCGATTTGCCACCGGGCAGTTGCACATCTCAAATACTGATTCTAGCTTCGAACCATCTGAGGAATCCTACAACTCCTTCCACTCAAGTGAATGGGTTAGGTTTGCAATCCATGAAAGACTTATAAGTACAAACCCCTTGACCCACAACAGATTTAGATCAGGACTTCGAAATTTTTAACGAATGTTACGCCTTACAGGATTGACGGAAATTTTACGTCAGAAAAGAACTGCATTACTTACCGATCGGAGCAGGCTGTGGATTTGGATTGTAGTTGGCCAACGCATCAGCCATATACTGATTTATGAGTGCAGCAGGCTCTACCTGTGTCATGTTGATGGTGTCACGACCACGACCACATCCACGTCCACGTCCACATCCACGTCCACGTCCAGATATTCTTAACAATCACAACATATGAAAACAAGTAAATATACAACATATCAACTTCATTTAAGTATAAGCAATTAAAAGAAAGCATAATCACAACTTAATGTTCAAATAATAATCTCTGATAAAATACATTGTAAATACGTCTACAATCAATTAAACCAAATATCAAAATCCAAATATGTCAGTCAGATGGGAAACAACCCCTCCCATCTAGGTGCAAAATACTTGAAAGTCAGTTAAACGAATGAAATAAACAAAATAGAAACCAACGGCAGTCTATGGATCCGGTGTTGTTCTCAGGTTCGTCTTCAGGCTGCTCGTTACGTTCTTCCTCTGGTTCTTCTTTAGGTTCCTCTTCAGGTGTTGGTGCTGCATTCATTACGTTGATATGTCCCTCCATTTCATCAATCCACTGACGGTTTGCTGTAATGTCTTCTTCATCACTAGTCACACGTTCAGTCAAAGCTACCACGCCGTCTACTAGGGCGTTATGATGATCGATTAGGCTATCAATTTGCTTCTTCATCTCTCTATTTTCCTCCCTTGCTTCCCTCAACCCTTTCCTCAATGCCACGTTATCGTCCATGAGTTCGCTGATGAGCTTTCGCTCTACATCCAAGGGGTCGTTAGAGCGGTTATGGCCTACTCAGAAGAGCAAGTGAGAGGAGGCAAAGTAGGCTTAGGAAACATAGGACGAACGGATCTAGTCCGAGGTCGACGTTTAGGAGGGAAAGGAATGCGCTTCATTCGAATCAACCGAGACATATAGCGAGGATAATATGTCTAATCATGGATCAGAGGATGAAGGGGTAAAGCAAAAGGTTGATCATAATCAAACCTATCGTCATCCTAAATAAGCATAGGCCGCTCATCTGTATCAGAAGATGAAGGCAGGGAATCATGGAAAATAGGCCTTTTTCCCAAAGACTAAGAGGGTGTAGAAGAAGAAAAAGCCATTCCTGTAATCAACCGCTCACAGGAATGAGCAAAGGCAAACAAATCTAGTAACAAAACTAGCAAGCAAAACCAAATTTGTCTATATGCGTGTAACTAAGGCATCAGGCTATAGTCTAAATGCAATGCAAATAAAATGCAAATTTTTAGTTTGCTACAACCATTGGCCCTGATACCAATCTGTCACACCCTCAATTTTCACAAATAGGGTTTAATCGTTAGGCACGTGGCATACCAGGATCTTAACCGGTAGTTACACCAAACGACACAGTAATTACAAAACACAGCATTTAATATTATCAAGTAATTACAAAATATAGTTTAATAATATGTTCAAGAAAACATTTGCGGAAGCGTAATTAGTTAATCATTTATAATTTAAATAGCGTAAAACACGTTCAACTCAAGTAAATGTAAATTTGCAAAAATTAATGTTTAGATTATTTATAAATCAACCAACAATATGATACAATGATGCAATGCTTCTAATTGTGCGCACCTTAAGAACTTGAAAGAAACATGCTAAAGTGTCAACACAGGGTTGGTGAGTTCACAGGTTTTGATAAACAATAGTAAGACAGAAACAACAAATCCAGTAAACAAAGTAATATCAGTAAATAGCTAATCTACATAACAAGTTACATAACGTATAAAGTTCGCAACCAAAACTGACAAAAGTAAGTATGCCTCTGCTGTGGTTACTAGAACACGTCAACAGAAATTAGTTCAATTAAACACTTGTTTGACATGCAGCCATGTGCGACTAGACCGAGTGGGGTTTGTTAAACCCAGTAGATCTACTCAGAATTACTTCGCTAAAGTACATAAATTAACGGTTCGAAAGTGAGGACTTAAAGTGGTACAACACTAGTAACACATGCGATAATACATTAGTAATGATATAACGAACGAACGTTTAAAAGGAACATGTTTTTCTTCCCCAAAAGAGGTTTTATGAAAGTGGGGCAATAAACACACCTCAAAAAGCACAACAACAAGATAAATGCAAACACAAGCGATTAGGTTCCCGAATAACCTGAATGCATATTATTGTCTAATTAATATAAAATATTAACGATTGAAGTATACAGTTTCACGTTTTCGACTCGGCTACAATGCAGGTCATTGATGTTTCCCCATTCACCAGCAAGCACACTCAAACACAATCCACGCAAGCATAATGCAACCCGATCCATACACAACACATATATTGAAATTACAAATCACATAATACATATTTATATATAGCACATACGTAATATATATTTTGTATATGGCACACCTAATGAAGACATTCATTATACACACACACAACATAACATCCATATATACACATTCACGAGCACACATTCTCCCCCTACTCCATGCAACTCGCGGCCAGGTCTCATCCACACACTGCCGTCACCAATTCACACACAATAAACACACACATGCACTGTAAAACAAACACACACCCTACAATGAGCACCCACATATCATATAATTAGTACCAGTCGAACCCATACCAAACCATTTAGACCCAACAGAAACACCCGCGTGCACCATCAGAACCCGATTAACCCAAAACAACTACGTACCCATGCACTCGACCAACCCTAAACGAGGACAACTTGGAGACTAAAACCTTAACTGAACACATCTATGCATCCATACATGAACACCAAGCCGAGCCCACACACAATAAAAAAAACGTACTGATAATATACCCAACCATGCAAACACTACTTCAGGAACACACATATGCAACTCACATATAACTAAGCCAATGATGCTGAACCTAACACACCCATGTTGAGTTCGATCACCACAATTCTCACATGATCATCCTGAGTACACGATCAATTATCGTAACCCTAGCCGAAACCATTGAAACCGTGACGAAACGAAAGCAAATAACTAAAGAAAATCTGTACCAAACAAGATGCAGAGATAGGGAGAATTCCACCTGTGTTGTTCTGCTTCCTAACTACGACTGTTAGAGGATGAAAATGGTTGTCGGTTATGACGGTCGACCAAATCGATGAGGTTGTGGTATAGCGATGATGGTGAATGTTGATGGATTCACCATGGCTCACGGTTGAAGGTGGAAACAACCATCGAAGGGTTGTACTAGGTTGCCGTCAACAATGGTGATGAGAGGGGAGTTTGGGGTTTGCGAGAATGGAAACCAGGAGGAATTTCAAATGAAGGAAAATCGTGGGTTTGGGTTTCTTGGGTATATAGCAAAAAAAATATAATTAAGTAGTTACCATTTTTTAACCCTCAACTATTAATATACTTTACTTGTTCCTAAATTTATTTAATTAATTTTAATTACATAACTCAATTAAATAGATAAAATTTCTTACATGAGAATGTTGATGTAACGAATGTCAGGTTGACGATGTTAACCTGAAAGTACGAGGTGTCACATATTCAGCAAGAAGAAGGCTTCTCTGGTATGTATCATTAAAAGTATAAAATTGCTTACCGATAAAAAGATAAGAGTAAATTACAAAAATTGTCCTTTAAATATATCTAAAATTACAAATCTTTTTCGTAAACTTTGTTAACTACGCTGAATGTCTTTATTTGAAAAATGTCATGTTAATAGTCATTTCTATTAATAAATGTTAACTTTTACTGTTAGTTTTTTTATAAATGATCATTTTACCCTTACACTTAAAGACGAAATGTGCAATTTTAAATAATATTTTATTTTCCTTCTTTTTTTTAATTTCTTTACTTTACTTTTTTTTTCATCAAATGAGAACTCTTTTTTTTTGTGAAAACTCTAAGAACCAATGTAACCCACGAGTGTTTAATGGCAAAATGGTAAATAATAAAAACTTAATAAAAAATTATAAAATAAAAAATAACATAAAAATAAATACACAAAAATGTTTCTATCGTTTTCCTCTTTCATAAAAAAATATAAAAAACTCGTCTTTTTACGAAATTCGTTTTACATATGTGTAAAACCAGATTTACACATGTGTAAATTTTGGGTGGGTGATTTTTTTTAAAATATATACCAATACGGTAGGAGTTGGAAAGAAAAAATACTGAATATTATTGTGAAATTTTTTTGCAAAATAATATCGTGAAAAAAAGTTATGTACGTTTAAAAAAAAGTGGAAAGGGCATGTGATTTGCATGTGATAGAAATATATGGATAATATTGGTTTTTAGAGTTCTTATAAAAAAGGATGATTCTCAAGATAACATTTCCTTATATATGTGTGTATATATATATACACATATATATATATATATATATGTATATATATATGTACATAGGGTCAGGATCTTTTCAGAACTCGCTATAACTTGAGAACTACGAGAACTTATCTGATCCATTAGATCACAAAATCAATGGCTTAAATTAAGAATGGTATTATACTAATTAAATAGACTATTGGTGGTTTTAATCTAGAAGAAAAAATTTAGTATTGGTATTTTACAAATTCTCTTCTCTCTCCCCCCACTAATATCGTCTCTTTCTCAAAACCAAACCCTAATCTTTCTTCTTAACCCCTGTTTTTCAACCAGTGTATACTTTTTCATTGAGGTGCCGCCATTGATTCGCTCAACTCATCGTTCATCACTTTAGCCATCGACCACGACCGATCAACTTGTATCATTTTCTGATTTGGTTCTTAATTGATTTTTAGGTAATTAAACTAACCAATGTTAAACACTTGGTATATTTTGGATTACACTGAATTAGACAAAAGCATTTGGATGAAATCATTTGGTTCTAAACCTTTGATATACATATGTTTATGATAAACCAGATTTAAAGATCATATTAAGAATAAAAGTTTGAAATTGTTTCCATGGTTTAGTAAAATAATTTTTTTATTAGTGCAAATAACAAGTCAAACTTGATCAGAAAGATGATAATCAATGTTATTTGCTACTGATACCCGAACTCGAATATTTGTTTAAATATTTTAAAATCATCGAGAATCAAATTTTTTTTGACAACTATGTTTTTCTTATATGAATTTTGTGGGTTGTGATTAGGATGCAGAAAGGTTTTTTTAATCGTATTGTATTGTTTGAATTTGAGTTATGCATAAATGTTATGGAGTAAGCAATATGTACACCTTCAAAACAATTTTATGTTCCATACACACATAAATGTTGCTTCTTTTTTACAGCTAATTTACTAAGAGACTCATCATTTACTTAAATTATTAAGATAGCTCTTAAAAGATTTTCTTTTAATTAAATATTATAATTTATAATAGTTAGTTGTTTGAGAAGAGTTCAATTGTGTTTGAGGTAAAGGTGCTACTACTATTTACATGTATGTAAACAATATTATTGTTTTTAACGATAATAATCTAATCTTAGTCTACTCTAATCAAAGCTACTCAACATCTCAAGTTAAGCTAGAATCCAACACCTTTTAAGTGGAAAACATACACCTTTACCATTAGATTATTGCCAATACTTGTAAACAATATTATTGTTAACAATATACCATTAATAAATTTACACATATGTAAAACAATGTTATACATATGAAAATAGTTAAATTTTACGTATATAAAACAAGGATAGACATAAGTAATAGTTAATTTATACATGTAAAACAAGGTTTAACATAAAATTGATCCTTGTTTAAATTAAGATTGTTTTATTTTAGTTTTTCATGACTGTTTTTAGACTTTTTTATTTATTATCTAACAATCAAATATCATATTTTAATTTAAGTAAACGATCACATTCATTTTCATATATTGGTATCTTGTGATTCTATCGATTAGAAATGATTTTGCATCTAAACATGGTCACAAGAGAGACGACTCATGAGAAATATGTCAAACGAGATTATGGAAAATTGTAATTTTTTTTTGGTATTTACACATATGTAAACATATATTATTTGTTTTACACATATGTAAAACTGTTTTAATATATGTATGTTTTTGCTGGTTACTGATTTCAGCATATAGTCTAGTAGATGCTATCAAATTATTCATGGAGGCTATCAAATCGTTTGTTAGTACGTAGAAATTTCATGCTATGTATGAAGCCTAATTGTTGGAAGAGGAGATGGAAAGCCACACTTGTCTTTTAAATATTGTTTAGTGTATGTTTTTATGACGATTATGTATTTATAGATGGTAAAGTACATATGCTTAGATTATATGAATATGTATGTGTATATTTATTGATACATTCTTAAGTTTGCTTACCATGTAAGTAATATTAACATATACTATTAGTGTTGAAACTAATGATCTCTTTGAAGTTTAGGGATATGTAAATAGATAATATGGCAAGTGTGAAGATTTACGTATGTGTAAAAAGAATATAAGTTTAAAATTTAGTGTTCATCTTGAAGATTTATATAAATGTTAATAGATAGTCGTTTGAAATTTTATATATGAAAATACAAGACCATTATTAGAATATATAATTGGTATAACGATTTACTTATATGTAAACACACGATCAGATGAAATGATGATGTATTTAAAGATTTACATGTATGTAAATGGATATATTTACAAATATGTCAAACATTTAATATATGTGAATAGAATCAGTTTGGATACTAAGGATCAGACTCGAGACGTGTTTGATTTTTAAAATATGTGTAAATTTGTAAAATAAGAGAGGAGAGAGAAAATATGAGAGATAATTAATTAATAAATTAAGTAATTAATTGAAGTGAGAAATTATTTGTTGATTACCATTATATCCTTTTTTTATTTATTTTTGAATTTTATAATTAGAAAATATGAGTGATCCAGATTTGTTCTTTAAGTTTTTAAAAAAAAAAAGTTTTGAAACTAACCTAACCATATATATATATATATATATATATATATATATATATATATATATATATATATATATATATATTTGTATAATGTATATCCTCGGTGTGTTATTTAAAGTTCTTTATATCTTTTATTAAATTTTTATATGTAGCATCTAAAAATTGAATTAATTATGTAAAAAAAACATATACACTTTACATTTACGAACTCGGTTTTTAATATAAAATATACCTTTCGTCTAATTTCACATATAATTTGATCTAACTAGGTTTTTAATAAAAAAATACTTTCTATTGAAGGATCAAACTCGTTTTTGACAAAATTAATGTCAGAATATCTAAAAAGAAGTAAACAAAGTTGTGTATTTACATGTGTTTTTAGACAAGTAGTTACATAAAAATAAAATTACATGTAATATTAATTCTTAATATAACAACAAATAAAACCACATCCGATCCTTCCACAAGCGGATCTCTGCTACGTCATCCACATCCGCTATTTGGAAATGAAGCATGTTTCAGAAAACAAGTAGAAACATCGTATGAGATTGTAAAACACCTGAAACCAATAAAATTACATGTTAACGGTAAGGACTGAAAATGTTACAACTTTTCGAATAAATGACACTTAGTGTAGTTAACAAAGTATAAGTACAAGATCCATATTTTTGACTATATTTAGAAAACGATATTTATAATTTACTCTAATGATAATAATAATAAATATTTTAAAGAGTAAATTACATAAAAAGACCTTCATTTATATACTAATTTCTTTCTTCAACTTTTATTTTTACTAATTATACTAAATAACCTTTATGTATATGACCTGTTTCATCTTTGGTCCTTTAGTCTAAAGGTAGTTAGTTTGCGTCATTAAGTTAGGTTACGTGTTATCACATACGGGTAAATGCATTAAAAATATACAGGCAGTAAAATCCAATAATGAATCGATGTATTGGGAAAGTATGATCGATAAAACAATGGGACCAAAGTGTAACACGTTAGACAAGAAATGATTGTATCTTACGATTTATTTGTCAATAATAAACTTAAATTAACGTCCAAAAAAATAATAAGGTATTTGTAATGTAATAAACATTTTAAAGAGTACAAAACAAACTTTATCTATATAACTAATTTTATTTTTCAACCTTTGTTTTTATTAATTACACCAAACAACCTTTATGTATATGATTTGTTATATTTTTGGTCTTTTAGTCTAACGGTAATTAGCTTGCATCATTAAGTTAGGTTTTGTGGTTACCATACAAGGGTAGATGCATTAAAAAACATACAAGTGATGTAATCCAATAACGAATCGATGTATTAGTAAAGTATGATCGACAAAACGTTGAGACCGAAGAGTAACACCTTAGACATGACTATATCTTATAGTTTATTTGTCAATACTAAACTTAATTTACTGTTAAAAATTAAAAACTTAATACATAAAAATTCGAATGTCTACCACAAAAAGTAATTTAGATATTTTCTACAATCATATAATTATAGAAATCATATTATACAATAATTTTTTTTATGAAAATAGCATTCTAATTTGAAAAAAAGTATCTAAATAATTTAGGTTTTTTCCATTCTAATTTATATATAATAAATTTATTATTGATAGTTAAATCATATGATACAATAATTTTTAATATAATGTCTAACTTTAAAAAATGACGATGAAAACATATAAAATTTGATTGAGATTTTACTTGTCAGTCTCAACGTTTTACTGATCATATTTTCCTAAATAACTTCATGTGTTTTGTAGTCTAATTTCTAGCTTTAAAAAAGTACGGATAAAAATATATAGAATTTTGTAAGGATAAAAAATAACATAAGATCGATCTTGTGATAAGAATACGGAATATAATCATCACGGTAAGAAGATTGAACAAGTAATACGATGAACTCAAGTGTAAATAAAATTCGTTGTGTATTGCTCTCTGATTTGAATGATTACAAATACATGCGAAATCAGGGAATGACAAAAGCTCTACTTACTTCAACAAACAACTATTTATACTAAACTAGAAGTTCTCGCATAGTTCTCGCACGACTTCATAGTTCTCGCGCGAGATGAACTTCTCGTGCGGTAACTTTAGGTTCTCGCGCGACTTGATCTTTATTATCTTGATTTGATTTTCCAAGCCTCTAGGTTCAATCCCTACAATCTCTCCCTAGGCTTGGTGAATCAATGGTTTAGAAGTCCACGTCTCCAACCTTGTAACTGCCCCCATAAGCATATATCTTGTTGTCCAGGGCCTTTGTAATCAACCAACCAAACTATGCCGCCAAAAATTGAATAGATTCATCGGCTGCAATTGGACAAGCCTGCAACCTTATCAGATCGTTCCTTCCAATCCTAAGCAGATCCACAGGGTCGATGATATGATAATCTTTATCTACAGAATGTATCAACGCGTGTCCCGTCTCCTTCTCACAACTTCACCACAATAGCTTAGACAAGCTGTTAACTGGCACAGGAGCATGTATAGGGATCTTCCCCTCATATCTTGGATGCTTATAAACTTTTGTCTTCATCAGCTTGTTTGTATTAGGGTCTATACGCATCTTATCTTTCAATGACTTTGGATTTAGCAGTTTTGAGTGTATGAAAGTCGTGATCGTCCTAATAATAATCTATCACACCAGTCTTTCCTCTTCAATGCATACATCTTTTTTTCTGCATCATACACCTAACTAATAATCGGTTATGAGTTTCCATACCTTGTGAAAGGTTTGGAATGTCTCAGCGTGTTTACATAAGCTGGCGGAGGAGGAGCATCAATCGTAATATTTTCGACCTGACGTACTGCACTTTGACCAGTAAGATCTGAAGCTTTGTCAGTCATCTCTTTAGTACACAAATCTCCCACTATCTCTCCTTCTTCAACCAAGATATATAAAAATAAGTCTTTAAAACTATTTCCAAACACGTCAGTATAATCCATAGTTTCCACTAAATCATCAAAAGGACCGAAGTCTTCATCAGATTCCTCAGCAAATATCTATTGCTGGAATGTATAAAACTCTTTCTCATACATCTCTTTAGTAGTGGGATCCAAAGGAGAAATTGGCAGAACCCGATGACCCCAAAAGTACCAGCAGCTGAACCCATATCACCACCCTGATCATCATCATCATCCTTTTTATCTCCTTTATCATCCTTCCCATCATCACCATCACCATCATCATCATCATCATCATTATCATCATCATCAGCATCAGCATCATCATCAGCATCATCATCATCCTCATCACTAAACCTATAATCCACCAAATCTAAGTCATCATCATCATCATTAGCAGGCTCAGGAAATGATATATCATGCTCAGGCTCCACAAACGCCTTGCCAGTGAAAACTACAGGTCGATCCTCAGTAGCCGTAGTAGGAACAGTGGTAGATGGCTCTTGATCAACAACATCAGTCTTTGTTGTCCTTTCATCAATGACAGGATCAACATCATGCTCTATAGCATCAGTAGGATCTTGAGCAGCTTCAGGATCAGCAGAGTGCTGTCCGCTCATCTCTCCAACTTTTGTAGTTCGTTGCTGAGCAAATAAAAATAGAACACGAGAAGTGAGGTCTCTAATATTCTACTCCAGAATATGAATATAGCTGAATATGAATTGTTACTAACGTTCAAGATTCTTGATCCGCTCATCCTTCTCAAATATCTGTCTATGTAAATCATCAATGGTTTAAGTCTTCTCCATCATCTCTTTCTCCAACGTACTAACTCTCTACTCAAGAGATACCTGAGTGGGTGAATCAGAAAAAGTCTCGGCTTGCTGCCTTGGCTCAGGAGTAGTATTTATGAAGTCGTCCATGCCAAACATATCATTAGGGACTTGATCCCTTGGTGGTGTGCTCAACACATCATCAGCAATGGGCATAGCAGATGATGTTACAGCTGTTGATTCTATAACAATCACTGGTGTCTCTTGTTGAATAGCCTTATTAGCTGTGACTGGTGTCTGAAACACAGCAATCTCAAAATTAGTCAATACAATGGTCATCGGGTTCCGACGCTTACGCAAAATACCTCGTCCTCTACCCCTCCCACATGGACTTAATCTGAATCAGTTCGTTTCCTAGCCATCCTCTTTTTCTCATCTGAGTAGATGGAGAATCCTTAGGAATAAAATCATCATCCCTTTCCTTAGCAGTGCATTTGGTAGGAGTTACTTGCACTCTAGGTCTTTCTTGAAGCACATATGGGACATTCCCAATCTGATCACTATCAGTCTCACTATCTGAACCAAGTGTTCACCTTCTCTTCTACAGACATCCTGTTACCTTATGAACTTCCTAGAACATCCTCAGGAGTACTAGAAGATGGACCAGCTTGATCAGCTTGATGAGTTTCAGCCTCATGCTGTTAGGCAGTAGAATGATCTCCTCCTTGATATCCTTTAAAAAATCTACCAAGTTTGGAAAAGTTAACTCCACCCCATGCATTCCCATGAGCTCCTATCAAATAGGTGAAAATGTCTTTCTTCATCACCATAACGACATAGGTGGATGAATCAGACATAGCTAAATCGGGATGAGAAGTGTTCACGATCATCTGCATAAATCGGGGATACATAATGAACTTCTTTTCTATTACAACAATCACATTCTTCTGCATCTCAGCAAATATAGCCTTGGATAAGCTGTATGGTAAGTCATCAATGAGAGAAATCAACAATGATTTGAAAATAGCACTAAGGCTATCCAACCTAGCCTTCAGGTTGCTCAAACAGTGTACTACCACATGAAACAGATACTTCTAGAATGGAGGTAAATGCTTCTTCTCCAAAGACGGATATCGATGGTCATAACCCATCCTCTTCAGACAAGCCTTTGCCACATCATCATCGATCTTCACAGGAGCGTTAGGCTGATCTTCCAACAAGAAGACACTGTTGATCACCACTACAGTAATAACAACTCTCTTCCCCTTGATAGTAGTAGAAATACAGGGTTCTCCCCAAGAGTCTCTCTCGTTCGCAGCAATAATCCAAAACTGATCGATAAAATCAGTGTAAGGCATAGGATTAGCTGTAATAGCATGATGTATACGAGAGGTCTTTAAGCTGTCAATCAATGATTTGAATAACGCCTTGTCATCCGGAATATCTCCAAGAAATGCAACGTTGTTATGGTTTTTGTTAAAAACCATTGGTCTCGCCATTTGAAAATTAAACAAACATTTATTAGTAACACACACTTAAAATTTTCAGACTTAGACAAAATTTGAATATTTTAAAAAAATTAAACTTCTCACATGAAAACTAACTATTTGCATGCGAATAGTTTAGTTTGAAGTAAACTTCTCGCGCGACAACTTATGTATTCGCATGAAATTGTATTTGATAAAAAGTCAACTTCTCGTGCGACAAGTCAAAGTTTCCACACAAGTAGTTCTATGCGAATTCAAAAGTTTTCACGTCTGTTCATATTCTGAACACTTTTCGCACGCGACAAGTCCAATTTTTTAGATATCAAATTAAGCATTTTCAGGGTGTTTTAACAATTAATACATGTTCATTAAGTGTCGATTAGGATATTATTAAGGTTTCACATGTTTAATTTTGTTCAATTTTAGGTGTATTTGTCCTTAAACATTCGGTCATGAATCGAACACACATAAAACCAATCTAAAACCAGTAACCTACCTTATCAAACACTATTGTAACAATATGCGACCATAATGCTTTGATATTTATCTTGTTTTGATTAAGTTATATGAAGTCAATGGATTCCACAATTAAAAATCCTGTAGAACCCTTATTCAGCTTCAAGACACTTTTGATATTTCAAATCACCCCAATTTGACTTAAACCTTTTACCTTTGATTAGTATTTTCAAGATTATTTTTCTCTCTTATAATATCTATATAGAGCATAACTAGCCTAAGAAACAATTCTGAATACAAAATATTAATAAGTTTTAGGACTTATTAACTGCTAGTTGGACTTATGTTTTGCCCTCGCAAGATGTTTAGGACTTATATGCAAAAGCGGACTTACATGGCCCATATTTTGATTTTGCCTCTTGTGTCAGAACATATTCTCAAAAAGAAAAATATTTATCATATAGTATGTATGTCTTTGACATATCGTTTATTATTATGCACATTGACATCTTTTATTCCTATATGGCCTTATGGCATCTTTTTGCTCTTTTTGACTATTTTTCTTTTGTTTTTGCCTTTCATATCTTTTTCATCCTTTGAACTTTATATATATATATATATATATATATATATATATATATATATATATATATATATATATATATATATATATGCTTATGAAAGATACTGAATCAGAAAATAACTGACTTTAGTATAACTAGATTGTAACCCTTAGTCTGGTTTAGTATGAAATTAGTGTTACCACAAAACCTTAATACGTAATCCACTTCAGTCATAGAGATTTTACTTTCAGTGCATCACAAATCATAGTGCTTTTCATTCTTGAAAGTTAAGCCTTTCAACATATCAAACATAATCCAAGTCAGTTTCTTTTAGACCTTAGTATGTAATATATCAATATCAAGAAATTTACCATCATTTTCTATGTAACCTTGAAAATTTAATTTTCTGAATTTTTAAACAAAATCTTTTTATAATTTTTCTTCAAACGTTACTCCCTTTAAGAATAAAATCTTTTTCGAGACATTTTTATATTTTCTCTCCTTAAAATTCTGATTATCTAGAAAGAAAATAACAATGTTAACTAAAATGAACAGAAAAATATTTTTGAGAGGGTGTGAGGTTAATCTTTAATCAAAGTTAATAATTCCTAGAGATTGAACCAAAAAGTCGAATCAAGAATGATCAAATGCCTTAGAAAACAAATCAGCAATGTTGTCATCTGATTTAACTATTTCCAGATAAATAAAATTTCGATCAAAACAATCACGGATAAAATGCATTCGGATATTGATGTGTTTTGTTTATGAATGTTGGATAGGATTCTTCACTATGTTCAACACTGTAGT
Organism: Flaveria sonorensis; assembly: GCA_025506505.1. NCBI lineage: Eukaryota > Viridiplantae > Streptophyta > Magnoliopsida > Asterales > Asteraceae > Flaveria > Flaveria sonorensis. The sequence continues at coordinate 12,943,842 of CM046435.1, read as the reverse complement.
ATTGTCACACCAAATCTTGGTGTTATAGATGTTAAGACCATAATCAATAAGTTGTTGCTGAATCCAAACGATCTGAGAACAACTTAATATAGCCACATATTTAGCTTCTGTAGTGGATGTGGATACCTCCTGCTGCTTCTTGCATTTGCCAAGAAATCAACCTATTTCCAAAAAATTAACTTCCACCTAATGTTGATTTTCTATCCAAATTACATCCTGCATAATCACTATCAGTATAAGCGTAAAAATTGAAATCAGAATTTTTAGGATACCAAAGTCTAAGTTTTGGTTGGCCCTTGAGGTATTTGAAAATCCGCTTGATAGCTTTCATGTGTGACTTCTTCGGATTACTTTGATATCGTGCACACTGACAGACAAGAAACATGATGTCTGGCCTGCTGGCAGTGAGATACATCAAAGATCCAATCATTGATCGATACAAATGTTGTTCAACGTTTCACCTATGAGATCAGATAGGACGAGAAGACATCGGAGTTGGTGCAATCTTAGATTCTTGAAATTTATATTTGTCTAGAATACTGTGAACATATTTCTCTTGATGTATCAATATACCTTGGTCATCTTGTTTAACTTGTATACCTAAAAAAACGACATTTCTCCAAGAGAGCTCATCACAAATTTCTTATTCATCATAACTTCAAATTCCTTGCACAAATCTTCATTAGCATATCCAAAGATAATATCATCAACATATATTTGAACAAGAGTGAGATCATCACCATTCTTCCTTAAGAATAAAGTTTGATTAGTAGCACCCCGTGTATAACCATTTGCAAGCAAATGTTCAGTGAGGGTGGCATACCAAGCACGAGGTGCTTGATGTAAGCCATAGAATGCTTTGTATAATTTAAAAACATAGTCAGGATGACCTGGATCTTCAAAACCAGATGTTTGACAAACATAGGTTTCCTTTTTCATCTCGCCGTACAAAATTGTAGTTTTGACATCCATATGATAAACCTGAAGTTCTTGTATGAAGCATAAGCCAAAAAAATATGTATAGCTTCAAATCTTACAACTGGAGCATATACTTCTTCATAATCAAGACCTTAAAGTTAATAGAATCCTTGAACAACAAGTCTGGCCTTATTGGGAATAATCACATCCTTTTCATCCGTTTTATTTTTAAATATCCAGTTAGTTCTGATTGGCAGCTTACCCTTTGGAAGTTCACATCGATACCAAACATTTAGCTTCTTGAATTGTATCAGCTTATCTTGCATAGCCTTAACCTAACTGTTTTCCTTCAATGCCATCTCAATGTTCTTTGGCATAATTTAAGAGATAAAGCATGTATACAAGCATGTGTTTATTGCTCCAGATTGACTTTGAGTTTGGACACCTTGTGATAATAGACCAATGATTGCTTAAGTTGGATGGTCTTTATGAATTCTCAACTGAGGAATGGTATCTTTAGATATAACTTTGTCTAAATTAGACATATGATCAATAGGTTCTTCAACAATGTTTCCTCCTTCGGGTTGATACACAATATCTTCCTCTTGATGAAAATAATTATCAACAGATAAATCTTCAAATGGAACATGAATGGTATTAATTGGATCATTTTATGTAGAAGAGGAACTCTGATGAGAAACTTATAGAGCTTGTTCAACTACTAGATCAGAATGAAGCAATTCAGATTCAGAAACTGATTGTTGAACAACTAAGATATTTGAAGAAGAATGTATGTCTAAAGATCTTCCTGTAGCAGAAGATGAAATAGATCCAACATCATCAGAAAAAATGTCTTGAATGGATGATAACAAAGGTGGATTAGCTGTAGAAACAACAGAAGATCGATTAAATGTGTTACACCCCGGGCCCAGAAGAGGGTGGGACGTCTCAGATTAGCAACATACATGGCTGCGGAAACAAAACCACACGAGAGCACACAAGGAGAGAAACCACAATGGCATTACATTACTTAAATTTATATTCGGGTTAACACAGTCAAACCCAAAAGTGTAAATGACCCATTACATAAGTATCCATAATAGTCTCAACAAATTCGAATGTCCCAAATGTTTTAAAAGTCCTAGTAATGCCAGGGGGGGTAGTCATGGTGCTAAGCCATCCTTAGAGTCTCCATAAAAATCCAAGCCCATCAAGGGTTACCTAAAACATGCTCAAAAAGAAATTGTGTCAATTAAAAAGTTGGTGAGTTCAAGCGCTTAAAGTTTAAAAACAAAAGGGCTCAATGAACCCATAGTTTGGTTCAAAAACATAGTATCTCAGTTGTGGGATCACAAATCAACCCTGCACTCAGCCCCGGCTAGCCTCTTCTAAAATTGTGTTGCCGTTAATCCCATAGAGGGAAACTGAGCCTCAGAAAGCATACCATACCTGCCTATTGGTACACCATAGTATCTTATAAAACTTGTTACATGCCGTAACGACCCCGCAGGATCTCAGTGTGGTACCCTTCTCATCGGAAGGCATTGTGCGTGGGGGTTTCCCCAAGTAGATCTACCCATATAATCAAGCGGTTCACATAGAATTAATGATTGTGATACAAATATGCTGGTTCTAACAATAGCCACAACATACAATAACATCGCATAATAGTGTCCAATAAAGTTTAGTTCAAACAGAGCATGTTTCACCCCAAAATAATAGTAAAAAGGGGACATAAGAAACTCACCTTGAGCAGATAAAGGATTCTTCAAACACAGATAGATTCAGGTTCTAGCGCCCTATGAGTAAGATACATGTATAAGCTATAGATTCTTAAACTATTGTTAGTGTAATCAAGGGTAATATGTGTTTAAATGTACATATGTCCACATCCCTTAGAAGTTTGCGTCAAAAGTTCCCTTTTTAGGAAAGTTTGGATTTTTGGCGTAAAACTACCCGTTTTTGGTTTCCCACAGACTCTTACATGAAAATCAAGTATAATAATAGATTCTGGTCATAAACTTACTGAATTATGGTTGATTTTTCTGAATTTACACTTTAGTCCCTCAAGTTTCCAAAATTACAATTTTTACCCCGAAGTTGGTGCTTTCCAAATTTTTGACACATTATGGCCCTTAAAAGTATCTAAGGGTCCTTAATTAATTTTAAAACAGTTTTAAAAAGGTTTTGGGGTCCTTTGTACAAAAAAAATCTTGTTTCCAACATTTAACTCGTTAAAATCCGTTTTTACCCGAAATTGACATTTTAACCTATTCTCTTCAAATATTTTTGTCAAAATATGAGTTTGGGGTCCTCAACTTACTGAAAAATCATGGTTTTCATGGATTAATGCTCGTTACAATATTTTTAGAATTCTATTCCAAAAATCTCCCTGTTAGGCTCGTTTAAGCTAAATAAGTTCATAGGATTAACATGTTGACCCAACAATTCCTCAAGTCTGGTTTTAGCTACTGGTTACTAGTCATAGGGCCTGAAAATTTTGTTTCTAACAAGTTTTCATGAGTTTGGCTATGTTAAGATACATCTACCACCTATTCGGGTCTCTAAATGTACTTCCAAAACCCATATCGCCATACCAAAACATCCAACCCAATATAATGACAGTTTAACATCATAAAACAATCTGAAAAATTCAGGTTTACCCCACGATACAACAATATAGGCTACAAAGTCAAGTTTGAAGTACAAAGCACCTATTTACACATATGTAACATGAAATCTTGGGTTTTAAACACCCATTATCATACTGAAATCGATAAGTCCAGGTCATACGAGCATTTATAATATGTTTTTAAGCAGGTTTTTAAGTGTGGAATAGGGGTTAGCTGCGAGCAGGTGATCGGGGTGTCCTGAAAACCCATGAAAGAGGGGTTTCCGGGTAGATTCATGGTAATAATACAAGGTAAAAGAGTATGATGAAGTGTGTACCTTTCAAGAACGTGTTAGTCACACTAATATAGCAACTGGGTCGTGGTTTTCTGCCTTTGAACAAGAAAGATGGGATTCAAAGGAAGAATGGTAGAGAAACAACAATAAAAGTTTTGTTCGGGTACAAGAAAGCTTACACACAAGTTGTTCCGAGTTTAGAGTGAATCAGGGAGTGCGAGAGTTGATGTTCCGAGGGTCTTGAGGCTTGAAAATCTTGCTCTTACTTGGTTGAAGGCTGAAGGTTCTCGGGTTTGGTTGTAATATTCGCCGAGAGGGAGAGAGACTTCGAGAGGTTATGAAAAAGGGTGGAATGAAATAGTGGTTTCAGTTTTAAAGGAAAAGATGGAGTGTGGGTTTGGGTTAGTGAGAACCGAGGTGAAGAGGGGTTGGCTGGAGAGGTGGCCGAATGCATGGCAACAACCCAAGCATTGGTCAGTTTAGAGGTGCGCTGACCAGGTCAAATGCTTCTAGAAGGGTTTGGATATTTTAAATGCTAAGTGTGGCAAAAACACCCGAACAGTGCTCGTGCGCCCACTTTCAGGGCGCTTGAACAGTTGTCATGCGCCTAAACAGCAGTGATGCGCCTAACTGCCAAATGCGCCTGAACAGTTGTCATGCGCCTAAACAGTAGCGATGCGCCTAACTGCCAAATGCGCCTGAACAGTTGACATGCGCCTAAACAGTGGCGATGCGCCTAGAGGAAATTTTCATAAGGAAGGCTCGGATTTAAATTTTATGTACAATATCAACGGATAAGGTCAATTAAGTGAATTTCCTAGCCTCGGGAACAAGTACTAGGCTTAAACATGTCTTACAAAAGTCAACCAAAGTTACATAAATCACAGAATTCAATTAATCACAAAGAAAAAGAGATACATTCAATGAAATAAGATGATGTAAACAATACAATGCTAAATCACATTTAGGTTCTGGGAGTTGGACCCAGGAGTCGGTTGTTACATTCACCCATCGTTTGGGAAATTTCGTCCCGAAGTTTTAGCTTCAATTAGATTCTGGACGAGTGGGCTTAAAGAGGTGTGGATACTCCTTCCTCATCACATCTTCTCATTCCCATGTAAATTCAGGTCCTCGCCTAGAGTCCCATCTTACTTTGACCTTGGGTATCTGACTTCGTCTGAGTTTCTGGACTAGTCGGTCAGTAATCTCCATGGGCTCTTCCATAAACTTCAACTCATTAGTGATTTTGGCATCTTTCAATTTTGATTTAGAATTAGACGTGTGTAACAGAGTACAACAACATCCAAATGATTTGAAATATTTGACTTTAGGTTTATGTATGAAAAAGATTTCATAAGGAGTTATGTTTTGTTGTTTATTTATTAAGGACATGATTCTGAACATAACATGCAGTGTTAACAACTTCAGCCCAAAAGAAAGATGGTAATTTGGCTACTGATAACATTGTTCTGGCTGCTTCAATTAAAGTTCTGTTACATCTTTCAGCAACTCTATTTTGTTGTGGAGTTCCCGTAGAACTAAATTGTCTAGCTATCCCCTTTGAATCACAAAATTCATTCAGAGTATGATTGCAAAACTATGTTCCCTTATCACTTTGAATGCACTTGATGGTTTTGTCAGTCTGATTCTCTACTAAGGTCATGAACTTTATCAGAAAATGAGACGTCTCATCCTTAGTTGGTAAAAGGAAAACCCAAGTAAATCTAAAAAAATCATCGGTAATAACCAAGGAATATGCATGACGTCCCAAACTCAAAACACTCACTGGAACAAATAAATCCATGTGTAATAGTTGAAGGATTGATTCAATTTTGGTATGAGCAAGTGGTTTATGATGAAGTTTATGTTGTTTGCCTTTTCAACATGACAGACAATGTTCAGTAAGTTGAAATTCTTTCAACGGTAAGCCCACAACATGATTTCTTTTAGTTGTGAAAGCTTCGTAGCTATTCATGAAGGTTATGAATAGAGCCAGATGCTCTTAAGCTATTTGAATGGTTTGCTTAGATGGGTTAAAATTTAAAACAAAAGCTTATTGTGTGGGTTGTGAGGATTGACTGTGTGGATAAACCTGAGGTTGAGGTTGTGGTTGCATCAGAGTGAATTGGTTTTGATGAGAGGCTTGAAACTGAGGCATGGATGGTTCTTTAACAATTGGATTAACAAAGTTGGCTGATTGTTGTTGACACAACTGGGAATAGCTGACATAGTAATTAGGATTACTAGCCATTTTTACATATAATGTAGATGCTTCAGCTCCTATGGTGTTAATATGGTTTGCAGCTCTTTGTTTGTCATCCATCTCATATGACTTTATAGTGGAAATTAGATTGCTGGGGGACAAGGTGAACAGATCCTTTATTCTTTTGATAGTGGTGCAGCTGTTGTTCCAGCTGTAAGGCAATGAGTTTAACAGCTTCTTGTTCACTGAAATATTCTCCGAGGTAATTCCTGAACTCTTCATCTTTGTTATCAGCTTAACAAACCTGGACATTTGAGACTCCAATGTCTCACCCAGCACATGGTTAAACATGTTAAACTCTTGGTTCAACATGTCATTTCGACTTTCCCTCATGTCCTTACTGCCCATGATCTGTTCCTCCATCGCATCCCATAACTCTTTAGCTCTTCTGAAATCCTTGAACTTTTGAGCAATCTCAGTAGTAAGTTCTATAGTGATGGAAGCATACGCTTTATCATCAAACTCAAGCTTCTTCATGTCTTCCTCATCGCAGAGATGTTTAGGTTTGGGTACCAACTCTCCCCTCTTATTGTTATACATGGAATATATGGTCCTTGTTTAATTGACAGTATCATCCAAGGTTTGGTGTAAATAACATGATTCTTAAATTGGTAAACCCAGTCGGGATAATCTTCTTCACTGAGATGTAAGGCCCCGTACCCGGAGGCCTCACAGTTGGTCGTTCATAGCATTATTATATTAAACAACACACATTTCATAAAATAATGCAGTGGAATTAAGTTAACAAAAACCATTCATTCTATTAATAATTACTGTTGTTAAGCAATACATCATTGTTTTCTTGAATTACAAAAGACCCTGTTTAATTGCATTACAGAACAATAATATCATTAAAGATGAATGGATGCCAGTCTTGCCCCGATGAGTAGCTTCCCCTGCGTGCCACCCTCAGCAACATTCACCTGCCAACTAAAAATGCATAAAAGTCAGCGTTGCTGAGTGAGTTCTAGTTTTAAAATGTTTAAAATACCTTGTAAGATTTATATATGAAAATATCCTTTTCAATAAAATACTTCCTTTACTTTCACACGTGAGCATTCATAATACATACATCAAAGTATAAACTTAATTATCTTTCATTAACTCACCTATCGTTTCGTACTTTTTCATTATCTTTCACTATTTCTAGATCCTATCATAACTTTAACCCCATCGTTGGGCACAAAGCCACCTCATTCTCGGGGTTCAGTGACAAGGACCCCGTTTCATACGTATGGATCAATAACCAAGACTGATCCCCCTGTGTGTGAACCCTCATGGGTTAGCCAAGATCACACGCTATAGTACACACAGTTGAGCTAGCAACTCTCAATGAGTTGTGAACCTCCATCATCATTTGCTTGCAAGACTTTTCATTCATTTCTTATGCTCCTCTTCTTTATTAACATTAATCTTCCACTTTCTTTACGATAATACTTTACGCATAAGAATATAAACACACCACCAAAAGTCACATTATACCTAGTATAAAGCATCAACAACAGCCCACAACATGCATCACCACAACAGACATGAACCAGCAAAACATTCCAGAACTTACCCATTACATTCTACTTCCCAAGCTTCAGAAAAATCCTAAGTCCTTAGACAAATGCGGATGAATAGAGACTAATGCTGATGAACAATAACTAATGCGGATGAACAATAACTAATGCAGATGAAAGTCTTCAGAGATCATTCTAAGTGTCCAACTAAATGCTGGTAGAACAAATGCGAATGACTGAAACAAATACGCATGAACACTATAGCATATGCGCATGAACAAAAGAAATGTAGAAGAACACTTAGGCGCATGAGCAACTACAAATGCGGATGAACATACAACAAATGCGCATGAGCAAAGTACTTAAGTATGTGTTCAGTTCTTAAATGCGGATCAACTAACCAACCTGCAAATGCACTTATGCAATTATTCAGTCCCCAATCCTCGATCTAACACATCCTTATCATAGATCTAACATGCTTAACATCTAGAGTAGGCATACAACCATGAAAACACCAACAATTCCTAACCAATCATGCTTATCCATCTGTTCGAAGCTTATACTCAACATCCTAAGCATCAACAACACATAAACCACCATAAAGCACAGACATAATCACCCATATACGTACGGTAAAACATAAAACAGCTGTAAAACCTTTTAAACATGCATTTTTAGCCCCAAGAAGTTTAAAAGACATAAAAACCGGGGTCTAGAACTCACCTAGTGCAGCAAACAAGCAAAACTCCTCCAAACTTGCTTGTACAAGAGTTCAAACACCTAGAATCAAGCATAAACAACACCAAAACCACCAAAAGCATTTAAAATCGGTTATAAGGATGGAAACCTCATCAAAACCAAACCAATTAGCATGAAACACATACCTACGAAGATTTCAGCCTTCTACTTCTTCACAACCTAGAGAAAACCCAAATTCAGCTTCTTTTCTTCTTCCTTTCGGTCGACAGTAGCAGTAGGAAAGGCATATGGGCGACCATGCCTTTTAAAACATGCATTTTGACTTTTATGTACCATTTACACATTACACCCCTCATCTTTGGTCCCTTGCTTTCTTCATGATACTTTTCCTTTCTTTTACGTGACAATAAAATTTTAGGTGTTACATGTCTACCCCCTTTAAAGAGGTTTCGTCCCCGAAACCTGTCACTCTCGAATAACTGTGGGTAATGCTATCTCATTTCTTCTTCAGTCTCCCACGTAGACTCAGAACCCTTTCGGTGTTTCCACTGCACACGTACGAGTGGAACCACTTTATTTCTCAATCTCTTATCCTTCCTGTCTATGATGGCCACTGGTTGCTCCACATAGTTGAGCCTTTCATCCACTTTGCACAAGCTTCTCGCAGAAACTTTTCACGCAGATACTTTTGTAGCTGACTTTTGTGAAAAGATATACATCTCGCGTGAAAGGAATCTTCTGAAACAAACTTCTCAACAAACTTTTATGAAAACCAAATTTCTCGCGCGAATAGAAACTTTTTGAGTGCGAATTTCAAGTTTTTGCCTGATCATATTTTCCCAATTCTGAAGATTCAAATTTCAATCTTTCACCAAATTGTCCAAAATTAATTGATTAAGCTTTCAATTAGTGATTTAGGTTCAATTTTGATCCTAATTGTCTCTAATTGATTCAATTAAGCTCAATTAATCACATAAACACCATCGACTTTCCATCCACAAGCATAACAGCTCTCAACATCTTCAAATGTGATAAAAAACAACAGAAATCAAGTTAATCTTCAAATAATTCAAGTTCGGAGCTCAAAAACACTTCAAAAACACTCTTCAATCTTCAATTCAATCGATCTAGAGCATACCAAGCTCTGATACCAATTGTAAGGATCAACAAAAACATAAGATCGATCTCGTGATAAGGACATGGAATATAATCATCACAGTAAGAAGATTGAACAACTAATACAATGAACTCAAGTGTAAATAATATTCGTTATGTATTGCTCTCTGACTTGAATGATTACAAACACATGTGAAATCAGGGAATGACAAAAGCTCTACTTAATTATATCAACAAACAACTATTTATACTAAACTAGAAGTTCTCGCATAGTTCTTCCGTTACTTCATAGTTCTCGCGCGAGATGAACTTCTCGCGCGGCAACTTCAGGTCTCGTGTGACTTGATCTTTATCATTTTGATTTGATTTCCCAAGTCTCTAGGTTCAATCCCTTCAAGTTTGTTTGAGGATTACTCATCAGTCTTAAAATTATACTCATCATATTTCCCTAATACGTCAATTTGTTTTAGAGTTATGCTGCTTACACTACAAGAATCTGAGGCTATGGTGACAAGACCTATGACGACAAAAATGTTTAATCGCTATATGTTTTTCTCATAAGGTCGATTAGGGTAGGGCTGGTAATTTTCGATCTGTTTATTACATGATTAAACCTATTTAATAAAAATTATAATTATTTATTTTTCTAAGTTCTTAAAAATAGTTAAACTTAGGAGGTTAGATTCCATTATTTATTTTTCTTGCTTCACAAATACTTTTTTAAAAAATTACAGGAATGATATATAAGTTGTCAAACAAGTTATTTTCATGTTTGATATAAGTACTACATGAGTTATCTATAACCTGTTAAATACGATAATACCTGTGTTGGCAGCCCTACCTTAGAGGTAACCTATCGCGACAACACAATGTCGTCATCAACGGTGATCACCATAAATATATTTTCTAACATTTTGATTTATTTTAAACGATATTAGAATTTTTAAAAATTATATACCCCTTGTGACGACGATAAGGCGTCACCATAGATTAAAACTTTTTTTTTCGTTTTTTCCTCTAAAATCATTTGAAGGGGAAAAAGCCCTGTTTGGGTTAGAATATAAATCCATACATGCTTTCATCAATGACTATGTTTTGTTTTTGAAAGAGAATGTAGAAATGCAAAATTGTCCGATCTGTAATGAGAACAGATGTGTTGATAAAAACACAAAAGGAAAAAAAGTACCATAGAAAGTGTTGCAGTACTTTTCGTTAACTCCTTGGCTTAGACAAAGGCATAGTTCTAGGTTCATAGAAAAGATATGATTTGGCATCATATTGAACGCTAACAAGATAGTATTATGTGTCATGGGGTAGATGGTAAGGCATGGCAATAATTCAATAAGAGACATTCTGAATTTGACAAGGAGCCTAGGAATGTTCGCTTAGGTTTGGCTATAGATGACTTTAATCAATTATGTAACATGAGTCAGTCTTATAGTATGTGGCAAGTGGTTTTGACAACGTATAACACACCACGGTGGCTATGTATGAATGATTCTTCTTTCATGTTAACTTTGCTAATTTCTGGTCCTAAATCACATGGAAAAGACATTGATGTTTTTAAGGCCTTTGGTGGATGAGTTGAAGCAGTTGTGGAAAGATTGAGTATAAATAAGAGATGTATCGGAAGAACTATATTCACGATGCGTGTGGCATTGTTATGGACAAATAATGATTATTATGCTCGTAGCAGCTTGTCTGGATGGAGTGGGTAAGGTTATCTTGCATGTGCAACATGTAACTAATAAGATATCATTTCTGGTCATAGAAGATTGTTGCCTAAAAGTAATAAATAGAAAGAAAGCTTGTTGTTTAATGGCCATAAAGAGTTAACAAAGCAACAAAAAGCATTAACTAATTCAAAAATCTTAGAACAACTTAACCATATTCCCAATAGTATCCCGCATAAACATCCCAACCATGGTGGCGTGAAAAGAAAACGTAACGAATCAGAGTTGAATTAGACAAAAAGAGTATATCCTTCGAGCTAGATTATTAGTCATCTCTTGATTTAAAACACAATCTTGATGTTATGCACATCGAGAAAAATATTTGTGAGAGCTTGTTAAGTACCTTATTGATGAATGAAAAATCAAAAACACACAAATCAAGAGAAGACTTAAAATATGGGAATACGATCAGATTTATGTCCAAGTGTGAAAAACAATAAGGTTATACAACCACAAGCTTCTTAGTCTTTCAAACCTAGTAACCGGTCTAAATTTTTTCATTTCATTAAAAGAGTGAGACTACTTGATGGTTTTGGATCAAACTTTAAAAACAAGGTGATTCTTAATAACTCAAATATCATTGGCTTAAAGTCTCATGATTGTCACATTCTTATGCAACGTTTGCTACCAATCGAGGTCCGTGCAGGTTTGCCTGATAATGTTTCAACAAAAATGATTAACCTTTGCACATAAATTAAAAAAATATATGCACAATTACTAGATGTGAATAACATGTATAAAGCATAGAAAGAAGTAGTTAATATTATATGCAAATTTGAACTAATATATCCTACAACATTTTTTGATATAATCATTCATCTATTCTACACTTATCTAAAGAAGCTATTCTTGGTGGCCCTATATATATATATGAGATGGATGTATCCTTTTCAAAGATACATGAAAAAAGCTAACAACTTATGTTTCAAATAAAGCCAAGCCTAAAGGATCGTTGTAGACGAAGCATTAACATTATGCTTTATGTATCTATAGGGTATTCAAACCAAATCCAACCATCCTGATAGAAATGAATATCTTGGCATTCCAAAGAGGAAGTTCTCTGTGTTTTCATCATAGTGTCGATCGATATCGAAGAAGAAAATCATTTCACTAAGTGAAAGTTCTAAAAAATCATTTCAATGGTTTGTGTTGAACAACTGTGAAGAAGTTGAAGTCTATATATCGTAAGTTTTTTTATTTGAATTATTCTTATTAGTTTTGATTTCATTAAAATGATGAACTAATTTAAATATTATATTACTCATATAGTGAATTTAAACTTGAATTTCCTAGAAGTGATGTAAAAAACTAATTTTCTTCACGGCGTAAAATAAGTTCAATACGTCTACCGACAAAAAACTAAAGGCATTGACACATGGCCCCATGTGCACATATTCTTACACTGCTTGTATTGTTAATTCTGTTAGATTTGTGGTACGCGACCGTGATATCAGATGCACTATTGAAAATAGTGGTGTTGTTACAATGGGAGAAGATGGTACACGATTTTATGGTCAAGTAGAGGATATCTATGAGTTGAAGTATATTAATGGTTACAGTGTCATACTATTTCATTGTAAATGGTTCGACATGTCACGTAAAGGGTTTGTAATTAGAAAAAAGAGTTCATTTTAATTTTTGCTCCCTAGGGTATGATTAACATAACCATTTTCCTCCAAAAGATTAAAAAAATCAATTTACCTTCAAAAGTTTTATATGTTGTTTCAATTCCACTCTAAAATTTTTATTATTTTGGATAAAGTTAAAACAACTAACAAAACTTTTGGATTGGAATTGAAACAACTCATGAAACTTTTGGAGGTAGATTGATGGTTTTTTATCTTTTGGAGGAAGATAATTATTTTCAACAAACCTGAGGGAGTAAAATCGTACATAACTCTAGAAAAAATAATGTTGTTGTTATTGATGTCAGTTGTGAATGGTTTGGTGATCAACCTTACATTTTAGCCATACAACCTCAACAAGTTTTCTATCTTGAAGATCATTATAAACCCACTGGTAATTAGAGGTTGTGGAAGACATTTACTACTAAAAGCTTTAGGATCATCCAAGTATTAGTGTTGCTAATGAGATAGATGTATTGCATGATAGTCAATCATCTGATTATAACTTGGTTGTCGATAGCAGCTTTGAAGTTGGTGAATCAAGTGCACGAGTTTTTAACAATGAGATAGATGTGTATGATAATTTATTACTTGGTTGTAGACTTAGGTTGGTTGCATGTTGCCCTAATTATGCATTATGAAGATTTTATTAATGATGATAATAAAGATAAAGATGCATCTTTCAGATGAGGAAGATTTCACTAATAATGATGAAGAAGAATGAGATACATTAAAAATTAATTATAGTAAGACGACCGTGATGATGATCTTGTAGACAAAGATGCGTATCTTTATAGTGATAACTCAGATTGATTGTATATATTGAGAACATGATATTCTATGTCTTATTAAAAATGTCATATGATTATGTTTATTATTTGTTTTTGATGCAGGTCATGTCCTTAAGCGTAGCAAGAGCACACGGTGGTGACCGTGAGGGTTAGAACCCCTATGGGTATGGATATATACTCCATTCTAGTTGGCAATCATGCAACTTAATGTTTACTTTCAATATATGTCTTTTGATTGAATATAGTTTAAATTTTAATATAGCATCAGCTAAGAAAAGACGATCAAAGGGAAGAAAATTAATTTATTTGATAAATGGGTTGGAAATAACAACCAACCACGGCTTGTTCTATTTGATCATATGAGGAAACAATATAAAACTACGGTAGAAAATAGTCAGCTATTTTTTAGGGCTTTATCTAATCATGTTTTCTCAGTTTATTTCCATTATCCCACCTGGGATAAAGTTTCTGATACGTTTAAGATATCATTATTCAATTTTCTTGAGGCGAGTATTTTATGTAGTGTTTTATTTGTAATTTTAGTATCATAACTTTTATATTTTTTTCTAACTGCTTTGTTATGCATGAATATTTTGATTTACTAGCTCACCGTGGTTCAGACCACTAGCATGGGATACATCTTGGAATCCACATAGATTGTCAATGAGCTTCTAAGGATAACAGATATGATATGAAACAACTTTTCTTGAGTCAAGGAGGTTATGATAACATTAAGCAGGCTATAAATAATTCATTTGAAGGTCAAAGTCAAGAGGTATGGGAGAAGGTGGTTGAGTTGTTTACAAGTAAACATCATAAACGATATTCTCAAAAAGGTTCAAGGAATAAAGCTAAATAGCTCTATCCAAGTTTTCATGGTTGTTGATCATATTCTCAGAGGCGACGCCTTCAGGTAAGATAACATGTATTATTCAGATATGTATTATTAAATATTTTTCAAATCTCATGAATATTGTTTTAATGATTTTAGGAGCAACAAACCGAGATCCCAAGTCACATTGAAACGTGAAGGAGGTCGCATTACAAAAAAGAATCAGGATGGATCAACCCGAAGAAGATTGGGTAAGTTTAAACTTTTGTTTATATGATTTGTTAAATATGCTATTATCATGTGTTCATTTATTGTTAGTACATTGTTAGTACATTTAATTACATTGTTGATTGAGTTTTTTTTACCTTAAATTGGTCAAAACCACTCTTTGGTGATGTCAATAGGTTTATGCTTTTATTATTTTATTATTTTGTGTTTCGGTGATTTCGACCAATTTAAAATAATTTTTGTCGACATTAAGTCTATTAAAATATTTTGGGTGCATTTTCACTTATATTTTATTTAAATGGGTTAAACTCACCCAAACATTGGAGGAGCTTGAACTCTTCCGTAAGGGATGGGGGGGGCGAACTCGATATTTATATAATAATTTATACTACCGGGCCAAAATTTATACTATCGGACTAATGTATTGTGCATTTAGAATGGTTTTGGTGGATTGCTGGTTTATATGTTGTTCATTTGGGAATTGTTGGTTTTGGTCGACATTAAGTCTATTAAAATGGTTTTGAGAATTATTGGTTTAGATGTTGAAACTTGAGAATTGTTATGTTATATGTGTTTAAAATTAAACAACATGATTTTTTTTCCCATTTTATAGCAGTTATGCTGTCGAAATGTCCTAAGTGTAATAGTACCTTTTTATTTTATTCTTTCAAAATTACATGTAAAACTTATAAATCAATACACTCAAATGGAAATGGAGGTGGGTGAACCGCCTGTAAATGAGATGGAATGTTTAGACCTGACATTAGGACAAATGCGTAGTCATACGAGAGGTGTCAGATGAATAGTAAAAAAATATCTCTCGTTATTGAACTATCAAAGGGTCGTCATCACATTGAGATAAAGAAATAGAGGCACTAAAGCAACAAGGGCGTGAAATGAAATAAAGAATGAATGAATTTAAAAGAAGGAAGTCAATTCTCGATAAATACGAAGATGATGAAGATGACGACAATTAGAAAGTTAATTTATTTGGGTTGTAAAAATTTAAAACATGTTTACATTGGTAGTTTCATTTATTTGGTGTGGAATTAACTAAAATTGTATGATTTTTATTTATGTATTCGTAATATTAGTTTTTGTTTGAGTGTATTTGATTTGGGTTCAAAGTTGTGATTTTAGGTAAAAAAACCTGAAAAAAGTTAAAATTTTATTTATTATATTTTAAAGCAGCATTGGGTGAAATGAAATATTATTTTTTGAATTTTTAAATAGATTTTTAAATGTAATTTTCTGTAATTTACTTCATTTTAAAAGGTTTATGTTTATCTTTGAACATTCTAAATGGTTAATTACGGTTAATTATATACCATAAATAAACATGAACGTATGGATTGTCATCTTGTGCAATATCAATGTTTCTAAAAGAATATTTTCTAAAGACACTCGACACATGTAAAAAACAACTTCCATTATTTAATTATTTAATTAATTTGGGAAATCATATAAATAGGGTTTACTAAAAGGACTATATTCTCTATCTTTTGAAACGCAAAAGCATGTGGATTGATTCCTTGAATAATTTCATGCTTTTCCTTTTGGGATATGCATTTAAAAGGTACAATCAATATAAACTTAAAGGCTGCTTCATCTTTAAGGATTTACATATAGACGTGTATACTGTCAATATTTGAAGTTATATAACACTTCATAATATCGCAATGAAAATTTTAAATTAATTTTTCAACGCAAATATTACACTATATTCTCTAACTTTTGTAACGCAAGAATTGAATTTAACATTTTACATATAGACTTACATACGGTCAATATTTCAAATAATGAGTATTTATATTGCAATATATTAGAATACAAGTTTTTTGTTACTTTAGAACTAATGTAGCTAAGGAGGCAGCCTAAAAGTTTTATATCTTCATAGATAGAATCTTTCTAACTAATAAATAAATATCATAGAGGACGTGTGCTACTCTTTTATGTATCCTCATTATCTTTTTTCTCGTCACTCCCTTCTATTAGCAATAAAAGAATTCAATTCTTTTTTAATTTTTTATATCTCGCATGTATTTCCTTCATATATATTAAGTTCGCCCCATAAAAACAATTATTTTCGCCCCCCCCCCCTCTATAAACTAGTTTAAGGTCCTCCAGTGGTAATGAATATGTAACATCTAACATCTTTATTACTAAGTATATATATAACCTTATATTATACAACTTGATCGTGTAATACACAAGATTTTTAACCTATGATATATAATAAGCATAGAATCCATGCTTTGATGCATGGTCTTAAGCATCATAAAGACTAGAGATGTACATATGCGTACACTCATACACATTTGCTATTTGTCCCTTTGTGCTTATATCATGTTATAATCATCGTATCTCTATGTACGTCCACCGATAAGCTCCAAGAGAATTGTTCCATAGTGCTACTTCTTGGGGTTGAAGATATAATACCCATGCATTGACCACAGTGCTTACTTAGTAAATCAAACTTAGCACAAAAAGACAACCAAAGAAACAAACATACCCATGGTGACAACCTTTTACTTTTTCCCAAACGCTTCAAAGTTTTCAAATAATGCCTACAGTATGTCACTAACAGACAAACAGATATCAACAATATTTAACTCGATATCATTTTTTTCCATAATAATTAATAGATTTAATATTTTCATCAGTAAGTGATGATTTTCTTATTAGAAATTAATCCTTGAAAATTTAATACACATGACTTACAAATTTACTGTACTTTTCATTTGTTTGTATACTTCTTTTCTTTTAAGATAATTATAGGAAAAATGAACACAAAAATTGTGATAGTATAAAAAATAAATTGAGCACTTTTAATACACATTTATGTATTATGCTAAAAATTTAAATGATTAAAGTACAGAATTTTAATTTCACAGACAAAATAAAATAACAGGAGGAATCAAATAGATCTTGAAAGTTGAAGGCTTTGAAGAAGGGAAGAATATTCTATGGACACCAAAGATCAAAGGCTAAACTCCAAAGAATTAATGTTAAACAAAGATAAAAGGTAATATATGATTAGATTATGATTAAGGGTTTGCCAGCAAAAGTCAGCCCACAAGTAGTCGACTGCCCACATTTCCAAAAATTCACTGCTTTTGTCAGTTTTCTGTCTTTTAACCTAATCTTTTTTCCCCTTCAAAAGCGAGACCAAGTTTGCTCCTCTCTCTCTCTCTCTCTCTCTCTCTCTCTCTCTCTCTCTCTCTCTCTCTCTCTCTCTCTCTCTCTCTCCATATATACATACATATATAGACACACATATACATATACGTAAATATTAAAGTTACAGTACAAATGGCTAATATACTACAAATGATACTAAACCATTAGAACGTGAGACGTGTCTCTAGAACGAGAGATAAGTTCATTTAACCATAATCACATAAAATATGTTATATTACGCCACATATGTTAACGATTACACACACTTTGTTCATAAATTATGGGTATCAATAGTTACACAACAAATTATGGTTATCAATAGTTCACAACAAATTATGGGTATCAATAGTTACACAACCTAGCTATGTTAAATTTATGCAATTTATGTTAATAGTTAGACAAACTATGTAATAATTATGCAGATTAATAATTGTACTATTTATGCGCACAACACGTTAAATTTTTATATGAAAAAAGAATTTTTTTTAATTTTATGGTGTATTTTTTTTCTTCAAAATAGCATTGTATAGAAATTATATGAATTTAAAAAAAATTGAGAACCTAAAAAAAAAAATCAATAATGATAGACTACTTCAATTTTATTCTACAAGTATCATTTTACATGTGGCAATTTTTTCTTTAATGTGTTGATAATTGTTATATAAAATTGAACCATTGATTCCATGTATCGACGATTCACACTTCTTTGTGCCCTTTGTATGATAATTGTTAAAAGCATATCTTGTGTTGAGTTATTAAAATTGTTCATGACTCGAAGCTCGTTCGACAATACCTCGAAGAAAGGTCACCAAAAACTGGTTCATTTGTAAACGAGAAGAGCTAAGATGCCTCGACTTGTAACAAATCAAACTCAATCCGTTGTAAGCTCGCTCGTTGGTTCACCTCTAAGCTTATAATTTAATATTTATAAGTTATTACCCAAATAGCCGATCACCTTTATATTTATATTAAGAGTAAATTACACTTTTCGTCCTTTAGGTTTATATCAATTTTCAAGTTTCGTCCTTAAACTAAGGAAATTACAGTAAACGTTCTTTATGTTTAAAAAAGCTTGCACATGCATGTTAATTTTAATTTTACCAGTTAAATCCAATCACGTGCCTTGCAAATGAGGGTATTTTTGTACTTTTACCCATAGAAAAATAAATAGGTAATTAAATAATAAAACCTATACCCTCCCCATCCCACCCAACCCCACATCATGGTACCTTTACCACCATTTTCGCGATCAATCTCACCGCCTTATCGCCGTCCACCCTCACCGCCATATCGCCGTCCACCCTCACCGCCATATCGCCGTCCACCCTCACCGCCATATCGTCGTCCACCCTCACCGCCATATTGCCGTCCACCCTCACCACCATATCACCGTAAATGGTATTACGAATGGATATAATTAACAATTTACATAGCTCTACCAATTTCATACCTTTGGTAACTTCTCCTTCTGTGACCTTTCGTACTTTTGTTAATTATTTGTTAATTTCGTTACCTTTTGTAAATGGTTGTTTTGTCATTAATACGAATACGAGGGCTCTTTTGCAATTTTTAGTAATCTTGACCTATTAGTATTTAAAATCATTGTAACTTGTTTTATGTTAAATATTTAAAAATATATATATAGAATAAAAAAAATTTAGAAAACTTGCATTTAAACAACTTTGGGCTTAAAATAATAAGTTTTAAACCACAGGGGCTAAAGTGTAAATTTTTTTAATCACATCTCAACTCCCGTTTTTCCGGCCGAACTCCGGCAACACTCCGGCCATCACCAACACACAAAAATTTCACCTTTCAAACACACCAAACCGGTTCGTTTGATTCGTGGGACTGTTTCGAACCCATTGATGCTAAATAATCGAGAATTCATCTCGGATTTGGCTAAGCATTGATCACGAAACCGAACCCATCAAAAATCAAATCCGTTTCTCCAATTAAACTGTACTATTAATGCGATTAAACCTGTACAAACGTTCATCTAATCATATCGAAGTTATTGGTATGATTAAATACATTTGAAACGGCCTTAAACCCAATCAAAATCCATCTGTAACCCCGATTGTAAATTAAGCTTATCGGACTCGAATCGGTTGTCATTGAGGCTTATAAACAAGAAAGCTTCCAATCGACTTTCTTAAGCTCACTGCACATCCAATTTCACTAAAACACACACGCACATTCATTCGAATTCAGCCATTGTTGCGGCACTAGTTGGGGTTCGAAATCGTTGATTCTACAACTAATCCACGTAATTGAATACTTGGATACACTCGGCTGGATGCAAGGAACAAAAGCCATAAGGTTAATTCCATTAACGGCTGCGAATTCATGCCCAATTGGATCGACCTTGAATCTAGGGTTCTTGGTGAAATTGGGGATCTTTTCTAAAATAGGTTTTATTATTTGTTTTGTGTTTCAAGACATAAATCAGGGCCTTGACCCACCGGTATAAACATTGGAGTGGTGGGCAGGAGGTCCCGGGTTCGAACCCGGGCCCCTGCATTTTTTGTTTTAAAATATATTTCAAGATTATATTTGTTAAATTCTCAAGAATTTCAATTTAATAAATCTTTCATTTTTATAAAATATATTTTCAAGATTAAATTATGTATTTGGAAGAAAATAAATCTATATACATGCATATTTAAAAATGTTTCATTTATTGTAGTTATGAATTTATTTTAAGACTATATCATTTGTCATAAATTAATTTAAGACTACAAATTAATGTTATATCAAATTGTATTTTAATAAATTTTTTAATTAAAAAATTTTAATTTCTTACTAATGAAGTTATTACTAAATTTCTTAATTGGTTATTTAAAATTCTAATATAATTATTTATTATGTTTATTCTATAATTTATAATCCTTAGTTAAACGAGTTATAAGTTTTTAAATAAATAGAATCGTTATACTACTACATTGTTATCCAAAACCTCAAATTTCAAAGGAAACCATAGATTCTTGAGTAGCCGTTAAAATTATAATAATTTTGGATTAACTTAAAACGTCGTTCTCTAGGTTGAACTTTAACGAACCTTCGGCGTTAGTACAAGACTCCATCTTTGTTCATCCTTCTAATTCATGTGAGTTTTCCATACCCCATTTTATATTATTTCACATATTTTGGGTGAAACATGTTAACTTTATTAAAAGCACACTTGTAAAGACGTTTATACTCTTGTAACACACATGCAATTCATTTTATATTCTGTCATGGTTATTTGGATTCTTGTAACTATTATATGATCAACACTTGTAAAATACAATCATTAACTATTGCTAGCCTAGCGACGTCATAGATCTATGGGTCTGACATGCCTATTTGGTGCTAAAACCGAGGTTATTGCCGGCTCCTGGTGACGTATTCTTGATCACCATGGGAACCAAGTACACTTAGCTAATCGTATAACTTCGTTGTGGCCATATTTGTCAAGGTTTGATTGTTATATTTGTTTATCCATTTATCTTTGCATTGTCCTTTAACCTATTACATGAATTGCCATTTTAATGTTTATGTATTTATGTATGTTAAACCTATGGAAACTCACCAACATTATATGTTGACCGTATTTTTAACATGTTTCAGGTAAAGAACCCGCTTAGTATTACACCTGAAGACTTGGAAACATCTAGGATTGGACCTAGAGAATAATAAAAGGGCATAACTTGTTATTTGAGACCAAATTAAACTTATGTTATGTTGGTTGCTTTGAGACTCATGTTTTATATTTTTGTATGTCATGCACTGGATACCTAATGATATTTACACTTTCAATTAGCGTTGTGTGGCATGAACAATCTTAACCCTCACATCTCAACATTTCTGCCATTAAGGTTGGGGTGTGACACCTTCTGTGAGATCTGGTCCATCAACATTCAACAAATCATAATTACAAAGCTTTACCAATTTTGTTAAGTAAATATGATATCACAACAAATCATAATCTAATTAATTGATCCAATAGCAAATAATTTTAGTTCAAATGATCAATCAATTCAACGCAAACACTAAATCATGAACATAACAAAAAAACACCCGAATGCTCGAACCTTGGGGGAGATATTGAACTGATAAACGAATCAGACCTTCTTAACAGTGGCTTTTCCAGCATCGGTGGAAAGATGAGCAATGATCTAGTCCATTAATGTGGCGGGTCTGAGGTCGGGGAAAGCCATCAGTGACAGAGGACTGATAGTGGTCGACCGACGATGTTCTTTATGCGTGCAGAGAGAGAGAGAGAGAACGAGAGTGCAGCGTGGGGTTGCAAGTGGGGGCTGATAATGGCGGAGGAGTGGCGATGAGTGGTGGTGGCTGGTGGGTGTTGTTTTGGTGCAAAGAGAGTAAGTAAAAAGAGAGAGATTAGAGAGAGAGAGAGAGTTGAGGGTAGGGTGAGATGGGATGGGGTTTAAAGTTTTAATTAATATTCTATTTTTTACTAATAGAGACAAAAAGACCTTTTTACCCTCACATGTACAGTACAGGACTGGATTTAACGGACAAAATTAACATCCGTTAGAGGAAAGGATGAAACGTGTAAGCTTTTTTAAACGTAAATGATGTTTACTGTAATTTCCTTAGTTTAAGAACGAAACCTAAAATTGATATAAACGTAAAGGTTCAAAAGTGTAATTTACTCTTATACTAATTAATTACATTGGATTGGTCGTTTCAATCGCAATGAATGTATGTGTATATCTTGTTTATATGTAAAAAAACATTATAACTTAAAATTATGAATGAGCTGCCTCGATGAGTCATAAGCTGGTTGAGCTCTTTTTAAGTCAAGCTTAAACTCAAGTTCCAACTTATAAAGAATATAGCTAACTGTTTAGGGCTTAGTGACGTCCAATTAAGGGTTGCCATGCGCGGCCACTTTGTTATTATCTACGTGAAATTATACGCGTGTTTAGGTTAAACAAAAGAAGGATTGTATGTGTAAAACAAAAGGAAGATTGTTGGAGTGAAAAGGTGTGCATCTTACGGGGAAGACACCTGGTTCAAGAAGCCTTACTATCTATTTGCGGAATTATTTATATTTTTTTAAATTTAGATATCAAGTTTAAATTAAGTAAAAAATGGATGGATTTGTATCACAAAGGAGCCATGGTGGTGTGGTAAGACATGCGACTTGGAGGAAAGAGATCCGAATTCTATAACACCCTAAAAACTCATATAAGAAACTAAAATTGAAAATTGAATAATGAAAGCAAATGACCAAAAGGTGTCATTAAGGAATATGTGATAATCTAAAACACCCTATAAAATAAAAATGGCAACCCTTTCTTCTTTTTTGTGCAAGAAGGTTACCAATTTGCGTATGGAGAGAGAAAGGGAGTTCTCGGCTAGAGTGAGAAAGAAGAAAAAGGTTTAAAGGTAAGGATTTTATTCATGTTTTTTCATATTATCTAAGCCTAATGATCTTATGTGCATCATGATCATAATAAAATGATAAAGGTATGATTCTTACCGGTGCATGCTCAGATTCGATGGAAAAAGCGGCCAATTTAAGGGTTTGTTAGTGTTCTTCATATGATGAGTTGTAGATCCTTATATTTTACTATTCTGAA
This sequence comes from Flaveria sonorensis, assembly GCA_025506505.1. NCBI lineage: Eukaryota > Viridiplantae > Streptophyta > Magnoliopsida > Asterales > Asteraceae > Flaveria > Flaveria sonorensis. The sequence goes on along the minus strand of CM046435.1, from coordinate 12,920,451 downwards.
TGTTTTACGATTGATATGTATATCTTAATTATATTATTCCTTAAATTTGTGATTATATATACAAAAAGGTTGTCTTTTATGATAAGGTTATGATTTTTTAATGTTTGTATGTTAATATGAGTATTGAACAGTAGTGTTTTTCCCATTGTATGAATGGATGAAGTTCTTGGCTTAAAATTCTGGATATATATCGGGACATAGTAATTGGTAGACGAGTACTCGACATTAGTAATCGACGATGGTGAGTACTCGGTCATTTAGTGGTTTTTTCTTGATTAAAGGTACTAGGTGTATGAGAGTATTCGATAGACCAAAGTTCTTACTCCATTGAAATACTTAATGGAATGAGAGTATTCGGTCTCAAATAGGTACTTGGCCTGATCCATAGTTCTTAACATGTCCATATGTACTCGGTTATTTTAGGATTTAATCCATGGTTGAATGTAGTTAACCTAGAATAAGCATTAACTTAGCAAGTTAAGTTAATATGCTTTACTTAAATGGTCCTTACAATTGATATATGTACGAGTATACAATATATAGTACATGATGAAATGATAAAAAGTATTATGTAAAGCAAAGTGTAAGATAAATGAACAGTTAATGACAATGGAACATAATGAAATATTTAATAGGCCTAAGTGCGAATAAAAGGTCTTGCAAGCATTAACCGTTGAATAAAATGGAGCTGCAATATACATGGTCAACTAAAGGTGAAATTTATGCAGGAGACTGATACCTATTAGGGACATTAACATGTGTTGTCAATTGCCATATGTTATGGGATATTGAACTTATGCATAGAGAATGGTTATTGTTATGGAATCTGTTGCGCACCATTACCCTTATCATTATCCTCGTGATTGATATGGTAAAATAATGGCATAGATTCATGAAAATTAAAAAGAAAACAAAAGAAGCAATTAATGAAATGAATAGAGTAATTAAAGAAAGATAATGAGCACTATAATGAATGGAACGAAAGTCATGTGACATGCATGTATGATCATTGTGTGCTCATAAAGGAATGAAAAAGCTTATTTTAATTAAATAAAACTAGAACTTACTCACCAATACTGACTTTTGTATGAATATTAGTTTTAAGGTGAGCTGCTAAGCTAAGGATGGGTAAACATGGGGTTTCAAGCTACTAGAAAAATAAAGCTTGTCATCCATGATTTGGTTGTTTATAATAAGAATTATAAGGAAGATAAGTCTAAAAACGAAACAACCAAGGGGTGTAACTACATTTCACAAATGCAAGACCCATTGTTTGATGATAATTGGAATGCCATAGCTAGTCATCTATTGGTTTGGGAAATGGAAGTTATACTGAACATTAGTGAATGTATAGAAGATTAGGTGAAATTTTCCACCTATTCATTTGCGGACTCAATGTTATGCGGGTGAGACAATACTGTCCATATTGAGAGAAGTATGATTATTGTAAAGATGGGATGGTTAGAGTTAAAGAAGATGATGAGCAAGGAGTATTGTCCTCACTAGGAATTGGACAAGATAGAGACTGAGCTTTTGCAATTTTAAGTGGGGAACATGACCCATCAGGAATATATGACCAAGTTTAAGGTGCAAGAATTGGTGACTTGGGTGTCTAGGAAGATCAATAGGTACATTCAAGGGTTGCTAATGGATATTCTTCGACACATGATCGCTGCTCGACCCGCATATATAGGCCGTAGTGGATCTCACGGGAAAGATGTATGATTAACGTGAGGAAGTGCAAGCATATGAGCAAAGTAGTAAATGGAATGGTGATCGAAATTGGAACAAGAAACGATTCAGGAATGATAGCTTTAGAGATGGAGGGAAGATGGTGAAGGGGGTGACTAATGGGTGTTGAATGAGAGTACTAATGGTATAAAGGAATGTAGGAAATATGAGAAAATCCATAATACAAGCTAGGGTTGAACTTGTGTTTTAGATTTAAAAAAGTAGGGAACATGACCATGGATTGTAGTAGAACACTTAACTCTTTTACCTATGAGGATATGAGTTATCTGATTGAAGCCTACAAGAGGCTGAGAAAAAAGGGTTTAGGGGCAAAGAAGGGGATGAGAAAGGAAATAGAGATAAATAGAAGGTGAAGAAAAAGGCTTTTACCATGACTAGAGAGGAGGCTCGAGCAAACCCTATTGTGGTATTAGGTATGTTTCTAATTAACCATGTCTGTGCATCAGTGCTTTTGATTTTGGTGTTTTTGTTGCTTCCGCTGCATTTTGTGATAAAATGAATAATAGAAGTGGGAATATTAATATGCCCTTCTGATGTAGAAACCGCTACCGGTAAGTCTACCAAATTTGAAAGGACATAAGTTCCCTCCTAAGTTGTTTGTGATGACCTAAGAAGAATTTATTGTAGTCTTGCGGATGGATTGGTTAGCGGCCTATGAGGCAAATATCATATGCCGCAAGAAAATGATTCCTACAAAATCTGACGGTTGTTAATTTATCTTTATGTTGATAGAGTGCGTACAGTTTCAAAAGTGATATAAATTACTATGACTGATAAGTATATGTGGCGAGGGTGTGATGCTTACTTGATTTCTGTGAAAAATGTTGAGATGAGTGTGTTTCAAGTATCAAATCTATCGGGTTGTATGTGAATTCCCCGAGTATCGAACGTGATTTCCACGTTGAAGAAAGTTTAATAATGTCAATAGATGATGATTTTCTCAATTTTATCCCTCCATCCCTTATAATTCATAGTTATCATCAATGTGATATTCTCTTAACATCTTAACCACTAGTATCCCTTGATCAATGGTCCTATCTCTTCTTAAACTTGTTAATTTTTTTTATTTTAACTTGCTAGAATTTATAATTATATGCTTAGAGAATAATTTTTTTTCTTTTACTAGAGATTTTTATTCTATCATAAACAACCGTTTAAATATGAAATATGTAAGTCACCTACTTGTAAAAAAATTCTTTAGATTTTCACTATAGTTACTTGAACTCTTTTAGCAACATAAAACACTAAGTTTTAATATTTTTGTCTCTTGAAAAGTTTTACGCATGATAACAAATTTTAAAATGAAGTGATCTGTAAAAGATGTATGAAATTGATTAATTTTTAATAGTTATTCTTTAAATCTTTTTAACATTAATGAAGAATTTTATTAAGATCGAAACAATATTAAAATTAAGTGAAGTGATTTTGTTGTTATAATGAGTGGCTTTATGTATATGATATTCTAATTCGATTATTATTTTATATTTTCTTTTAGATATAGCAAAACCCGACCAAAAGTAGGTTGCAAGACCACACATATTTGGTATTAAAAAGATGCCACGAGCGAAAAAGAAAGACTCACCGCTTCATTTTTTTTCCTATAACTAAGAATGTGGCATTGTGCTCATCCCCTTGAGTTTAAACACTTTTTCCCGAACACACATTGAAGATCTACTTTCAATACTTAAGAACCCAAAGAAGAACAACAGTGAAAGCAAGGAGTGCTTTCAAGGTTTTAAGGAGTGCAAGATGATAGAGAACCTTGCAACAGAAGAAGATATTATCTCAAATGGTTTTACTCAGATCAACAATCTTCCACCACCTTCTACCACCACAAAGAAAAAAAGAAACCTTCCAGGAACCCCAGGCAAATACCCACTTCAAAATACTATCTTTAATACCTCTTTTATAGTTTAAATCTCAATCTAATTGAGTTCTTAAGTTAGTTTTATTTCAATAAAGTAAGGATCATGAATGCAATCATATCATTGTCATGGATAACTTAAACGAAACTTTAGATTCTATATCTATTTATCTAAAGCAAACCATCTTTTAGTTCATGTAAAAACCCTAATTTTCTTCTATCTTATTTAGACATATTCATCAATAGTTTTTAATTTTGAGTCTTGCATCACAAATCTGAAGATCCTGAAGCAGAAGTTATCGCGCTATCACCAAAGACGCTAATGGCGACAAACAGATTCTTGTGTGAGATCTGTGGGAAGGGGTTTCAGAGAGATCAAAACCTTCAACTTCATCGACGAGGTCACAACCTTCCATGGAAGCTAAAGCAAAGAACAAGCAAAGAAGCGCGAAAGAGGGTGTACGTGTGTCCTGAGAAGTCTTGTGTGCATAATCATCCATCAAGGGCACTTGGAGACTTGACTGGTATTAAGAAGCATTTTTGCAGGAAACATGGTGAGAAGAAATGGAAGTGTGCAAAGTGCTCCAAGTGTTATGCAGTTCAGTCGGACTGGAAAGCTCATTCTAAAACCTGTGGGACGAGAGAATACAAGTGCGATTGCGGGACTATATTTTCTAGGTAACTTTTTAATTTCCTCAACCTCACAAGTTTAAAACATAAAACATCAATTACAAGCATGTATATATATACATGTGATAATGATATCAACGAGAAGTTGAATCATAAAGTAATAGCTTCTGTTCCTCATACTCTTCGTAGAGATTTATATTTTACTTTTATTTTAATTACATCAATAATATAATTAAAAGTAACTGGTATACATATGTTGATGTTGAAATAAGAAACGTTGAATATTGAATAACTGTGTCTTGCATGTCCATTCTTAAAAGTAAGTGGTATAACTATTTCATTCAAAATGATAGTAAGTGATTTTTTATTTCATGGTTATTTTGATTGGTCACTCACCCTACATTATCTTTTTCGATCTTCGTTCATATAAAGGGTTACTCAACCAAAAATTAAAGAGTTCTATTTAAGTTTTTTATATATTTAAGAACTTTTATCAATCACATATATATACTCTTTTATTTTTTCATAAAAAATTATAAAAATATAATGTTTATCCGTTTTTCATGAAATTTAAAATAAGATTCATGTATATAATATATATATATATATATATATATATATATATATATATATATATATAAAACTTATAAAACAATTTAAAATAAAAAAACTTAAGAGAAAATTACTTAATTCGTTTTTATATATATAAACATATGTAACTATGTAAGTGTACGTAGAAAGTAAAAAGTAAAAAAATAATAATAAAAATATAAATAAACTTTTTAACAAAATTTAAACAATTTGGTTTTTTTGTTCTTCTAATAACTTAGTATCATGTAATAAATCTCACCCTACAGAGACATATATATATATATATATATATATATATATATATATATATATATATATATATATATATATGCGTGCGCGCAAGCACTTGTTTATGTAGAAAGTCTTACTAATGTAGAACAACTATAATTACATATGTTTATCACTAGATATATAACATTTGTATATAATGGCTATATATGTACTTACTCACCATTGTATATAATAATGAATTATTAAATATATAATTACACACCGTGCGTTTTTCTTATGTCATACCTAAACAAAAACTATATTATAATAAATTAAAGACCATAAAGTACTTAATTTTACGGATAACCTTTGTTTAAGAAAACTAATGAACCATTTGAATTTATTTCCGTTTAAAGAAACTGTGAAACTAACCAATGTCAACAGTTACTTACGAAGTTTTCACCATCACAATTAACCCTTGATTTATAGTCTAGATTCAGTTCCTACATTTAAAACTAACTTTTTAATTTGATTTAATGTTTGTATTAACATGATATTCTTATCTCTAAATATTCTTTAACTGCCATGCATCAAGTCCAAGTTCTTTTAGAAAATCCAATATTTTTGTCAAGCGATAGATAAGTCAACACTATATCCAGATAACGAATATGGCCCAAATTAAAAAGGTTGAAAGAGAACGTATCACACTAGCTAGCATTTTTTAGGTCCACTTATAAACTAATTTCACTCAACTGGGATTTCCCATGTTTAAATAAAAATTCATAAATCAATGTATTGCTTTGTTTTGTAAAGTGTATTTAAAAGTTAACTGAAAGCTGCAAAATTTAATCAGATGTTAAAATTACACATGAAAAGCAAATTGGAAAAATCAAATTACTAATATTATTTATTTCGATATAATGTTGGCTATGCATATATAAAAAACAGCCCATTTCATGTATAATGATATAATAATTGTAAAGGTTCTCTAAAATCATATATGAATCCTTCTTTTCCTTTTTTTCTCCGGAAATTTATATAACGGAATATTTTGAGAAGTTCTGATAAAAACAAAAATATTCTATGAATTAAGATTTGTTACTATTTTCCTTCTATTATTTGTTTTTATTGATTTATAAATATTAAAAATATATTTTACTATACAGGAGAGACAGCTTCATCACGCATAGGGCCTTCTGCGACGCCTTGGCAGAGGAAACTGCAAGGGTTACGGCAGCAACTCACTTCAACAATGTAGCACCATCAGGATCAATTGGAAACATAAACTACCATTTTGTAGGACCTCCGGTTCTCGCTGCTCCCACCATGGCTCACCACTTCTCATCCATCTTCAAGACCAACTCAACCAACCACCTTGACCCAATCCCACAAGATGGACTCTCACTATGGACTAGCAACAACAGTAACAATAACAATAACGATCTCCAGGGCATGCACCAATTGGGCTATGAAAACCATCCTCCACATTCCCAATATCAATCAAATTTGGGTTTGTTTGGCATCAAAACAACTTCAGATCATGAGGTTGATGTAGGTGCGCCTTCCTTCTTCAACACCATTAACACCATGCACCAAACACACCCCCCTACAGCGAGCATGTCTGCCACGGCTTTATTGCAGAAAGCAGCGCAAATGGGTTCGACCTCAACAACTACAACCAGTCATTCTTCAATGCCAGGAAGCTTTCAAGTAAAGTCCAACAATGCTACTACTACTACTGTTGCTACTAATGTTCAAGGGGAGAACAATTTTTGTGGGTTGTACCATACAAGTCCCGTGACAAATAGCAATCTTGGAAGCGATTTGGTGAATGATTTTTCTGGTTTGAATGAGATGTGCCCTCCCTCTAAAAGAAGGCACATACAGATTGAAGAAAATCATGGAGGGCAAACTAGGGATTTCCTTGGTGTGGGTATTCAACCCATTTGCCACCCTAGGATAAGATTTGATCATGCATAACAAAATGATGCTTTAATTTATGAAAATGATGGTGACTATTTTATTTGAGGAAAAAGAAAGCGTGTTGGTAGTGGTGACACTAAAATAATAACTAAAAAATAATAATAAGGCCTTTTAAACTCTATTATTGCTCATCTTTAGTAATCTTCTTTACAATTTTATTTAATCAAAGAGTTTAGTAACAATGTGTATTATATTGACATAAGTACATCTAAGTAACAAGGTTGTATACATATAATTAATGTTGTTTATTTTTATAATTAACTATTTATCCTGAAGAATAATAATGGGCAACTATACTCACACCACATGAAATCTAATACAAATTGATTACTAACCATCGTTTGATAATATGCAAAATAGACGTTCGTGAATAAAGAGTAGACATCATCTACTCACAGGTGTTGGCCGGCCGTCTGAGAATAAAGTGAAACAAGCATTTTGGGTAACATAAATAGTTGTTTATACTGAAACGCTCGTTTATTATGAAACGGCTATTTAGGGCTTGATAAGAAAACTGTTATCGAATAGGGGATAACATCATCCGAGCTAAGTTAACTCTAACAAGTTTTAATACTCAGATGATCGTTTAATTATTCCAGACGACCGCTTGGTTAAAGGGCTTACATCGTAGCCATAAAATTTACCAAACAACCAATTGTGGATAAATGCAAACAACCGTTTATGCTTGATCAAGGCCGACCCAAGGGGTAGGTAGGTAAAGCACATGCTTTATGTCCCCACTTTTCTAGGGCCTAAATTTGAATAATTTTACCTATATCAAATTTGGGGTGCTAAAAAAATGCTTCTGACCCAGCCATCTAGCCACATCTATATTTAAATTTCAAATATCTTTTAGCAATAGATTATTTCAATTCTAAATCCAGAGAGAGCTTCAAATCCTTAAATCATATTCGGTTGTTCCTTCTTCCTATTTCTATTCCACAATAAAACTCCGAAAGGTGGTCATTTGGACTCTTGAGAGTAGGCTAAATGACAATTAGCGGAATATATTATCAATAACATGAAGAAATGGCGTAGGGTTGATAAATTTGAAGAAGTCCATGTTCTTACACAGACTTACTCACGATCACTGGCGAAGCATTGAAGGGGCTGGGGGGGAGGGGGGGGGGGGGGCGCCCCCTCTCTTTTTTTCGACAGTAGTGTTAAATTTTAGTCCGGTAGTGTAAATTTTTATATAAATATCGAGTTGGCCCCCATAAAAAAATTGATTTCGCCCCCGCCCCCCCTACTGGATTGTTCAAGCTCCGCCACTGCTCACGATCGATACATTCATTCCTATTCTCTTAGTCACAATAGATAGTGTGATACATAATTTAATTGTCTTTTTTTAATGTCAGTTATCATTCAAAATATTTACCTATAGAAACTTTAAACACGAGTTTCTGGAAGATCTTTCATTTTTTTTAAGATACAGTTTCTTTTTCATTGTTTGCTTCATCCTTTAAGGATTTTCTTGAAGACTTTTTATGAGAAGCTTCTAATGTTTACTTTGCTTTCTTGATAATGGAAGATATTAGTTTACTATCTTTATCAACCTAATCATCTGACGGTGTTTTCTTTTCTAAGGCTTGTATGATGTTGGAGTTTGGGTGCTTTTAGTGCTGCTGCTGATTATTTTGCTTTGCCTATTGATGTTTTATAACCTGCCAATGCTTTCTTTATTTCTATCTTGTCTTTAATGCTCTCTTGTAGTTCATCTAATCGAAGATACTTCCTTGAAATTTGACTTTTATTGGTATCGGTGATAGAGTTGAAAAAACATATCTTTTAATATCAATAAAATATTTAGCCATATGTTAAATCTTCATTAGACCCATTGTTTTTTTAAAGAAGTCATGTATTCGTAAGAATACCTTGAGTTTTCCTTCGTCTCTAATATCTTTCTTTGTTCTCTTTAATGCATTTGGAGATTCCTTAGCCATTCATTTTTCTTCCTCTTTCATCCTTTATTTTTGTTCACCCTTTCAATCTTTAGTTACATACTCCTGAAACGTATCTTTGCATGACAATTTATTCAAATCTTCAGTTGGAAACCCTTTAGTTTCTAAGAAATCAGTCCAATCAATTTTAGAATTCACTATAAACTTAAAGCCAAACTTCCCTCTCTTTACAATTCCTCTTCATATAACCTTCGAGCCATTTTAGCATCACCATTTTCTAATTGCTTGTTATATTTAATTTTCTGGATTTAAAGCAAGTAATTCCATAACTAGTTGCTGATCCATAAGTAGTCTTTTACCTACTGATTCTTCTAGAGCATTCTTAATGCTCTAATCTTCTTCTATACCTCTGGATTTAATTTACCTTAACTTTAGATGAACCAAGAAAGTTTAAATTCTAAACATTTAGTATTAAATAGTTCTCTTTATTCTCCTCAACCTACAATTCTAATTTATAGTCTGTGAATTGCCACTTTCCATCACTTTGAATAAATATAAAAAGGAAGGAGCGTTGTAACCATGACATCCGAAATTTTCGGGTTAACATCCGCACGTTAATAGAATTAAATGCGTCATTAGACTTAATGTTTTGATAATTAAGGTTGATAAAGGTCTAGCGAATCCTTTTTGTACATAATTTCATATTTGTTAATTTTAGTAATTACGGTGTTGCATTGCGTTACAAATATTTTAATGAGCATTAGTGACAACTTGGTTATTTTTGAATTTCAAAATCTGGTCAATGTGTGTTTGATTTTTCCTAAATTAATGCATTATAAGTGAAAAACTTATTATTCATGCAAATTAATAATTAATTATATTATTGTGGATATTTAAGACTTATGAATTTGCTTTGGTGCAATATGCAATCCGTTACATATCGTGTTAATCTGTTAGATATTATTTTGTCTGGTAAGCATTATTATTTATTAGTGAATCTATGGAAAATCTATAGGACCGATAAAGGGTGATCAATGCAACAGTTTCACAAGGTGAAGAGATATGAAACACTTAGCAGATCAAATAGGAAATCGGTTAGATGGTATAAAGAACACAAGTAAAAGAACAAGAACAAAAACACTCAAATATGGTTTTCAAAAATGATGTATATTGCTCTCAAGTTCTTGCAAGTGTTATAAAGCATATATAAAGATACAAGTACTTGAGACACTTTATACTACATTCTACAGCCGGCCATACTTTGAAGGCCAGCTGGATACACTAATCTAGACAACAAGATCAATATAGAGTCAAAAGGCAGATTGTTTTTTGACTATTGACTATGACATGCCATAACTCACATCCTTATCTATTACAAAAAGAATAAAAGTACATAGTTGGAAAGCTACAGACAAAAAATCTTAATCTACAGTTGACAAAACCATTGACTTTTCACCAACTCATATAAGTTGGTGAGTCTTCAGAATGACAGCGAAAAGTAGTTCAGCTTTTGTCAAAAGGTGATTCAGAGAAAACATGTCTTCTCTGTCTTCTAAAGAAATCAGTCTTTGACTTCAGAAGATATGGTCTTTTGGCTTCGAAAGATTTGATACTTAGCATAATTCACCGAGTTGTATCAAATCTTCTGAAGTAGCTTCCATATACTTCAGTTTTGCATGCTGAGAGATCTTGGTTGTTCTTTGGTTGCATCAGCCTTTAATAGTATTCCTTACAAACACCCCCTACGGTGATGCTACCAAAATTGAAGAGAACTTTGATCCTTAATCTTCATCTGTTGATAGTCCTCATCAGGATCAAGACCATTCCTTTGATAATCAACTAGTCAGGATTCCTCAGACTCTTAAAGTATCTCCTCATGTCATAGAGATTATGCAGAGGGAGGCAAGCATGTTTTGCCAGAAGTATAAGTCTTGACCTCCTTGATCTCTAATAACATACCATCTGTCTGGATTAGTGGCAAACATCCAAGACACAATGGGTCTCTCAGCAGCAAGAGGCTTTATTGAATAGGAGTTGGATGAGCAACCTCTTCTTGATCTCGCTTAGGATGTTTTGACCCATCCTGAGGTGTAGAGGTGGATGCCTTGGACTTTTTCTTCTTCTTCTTCTTGTCCCTTCTGATGGCCATCCTTTTCCTCTTTCTATATTTCAACTGAGGAGACTGGTCTGCAGTACCAGATTGTTCTTGCTTGTCTTCCTCAGTTAGGTCCTTGTCCTTCACAGGTTCAGAAGGTGAATGTTGGGTTCAACAATAGATAAACTGAAGCTTTCCAAAACATAATCAAAGCCAACTGAAGATCTCATTGTACAAGTTCAGAGACCAAGTTGATAAACAGAACAAAACAAACACAAGACAAAGTCAACAAGACAAAGTCAACATCAGGACCACAAAAAAGTCAAAATTAGGTCATGATGTAAAAACATTATAAATAGAACCACTAGTGCTACTTTGTGTGGCATGGTTATTGCAAAGTGTGTGAGTGGCTAGTAGTTCTTATGTGTGTGTATTTCATGGTGTAAATCACCACCCAAAGAGAATTTCTCTCCTTTGCGTGGGTTTGATGTTCATCCATCTTTGTATATGTTTCTTCATTGTAATTTGTTATTCAATATCAATGAAATCATAACATTATACATTACACACACATCCTTGTTCTTTGATTCATACACTTCCACCCATCTTTAATTTTGAATTCTCAGATCTGAAAATGATGAATCCTAAGATCCAAGCTCAACGAATCTGAAATTTTTGATTTAGCAAAATGGTATCAGAGCTGTTGGTTGCTGGGTTCATGTATGTTTCAGATCTGTTTTCATCTTTAAAGATGTTTACAACAAAGAAGAAAATCACAAAAATGAAGAACAAGCATCTATTCATCAAACCATCATCTGTTCATCAACAAAATACACAGAACATCAAAAAATTAGCTCAAAATAGGTTCGAATTGAAGATGATAAAGCATTCAACAGAAGACATTCGGTTCAACCCTTCAAACAAGAAAACCAGATCCAAACCAAACCCACAAAGAACATCAAATCGATCAGAATCCTTTCGAATCAATACTTTAAAAAGGAAAATCAAATCTATGGGGCTGCTTATCCAACAATACCAATGTGCGATTCGAGCAACCTACTCGATTTCAAGAACCCCACATGATTTCAAATCAACATCTATTTGAGCAGAACAGTTAGAAGCTGAAATTGGTTCATCGATTTTGATTTTAAGAACACCACATGTTGTATTCGAGCAACCTACTCGATTGGTGCTTGAAATCGATACTCTAAGATTGATGATGAACAGGGAACACAAATGCGGTTGTTTGGTACTCCAATGAGGCTGAGTTCCAGAGTAACAACACAAATGCGGATGTGTTATGCTTCAATGCGGTTGAGTTCGAGAATTCACAACAAATGCAGCTGTTTGCAGAAAGAAATGCGGATGTTCAAGGCATCCAATGTGGATGTTCATTTCCATCTCTTCACAAATGCGGTTGAAGTTCTTCACTAATGCGGATGAAGTCTTCACTAATGCGGATGAAGTTCCTCACTAATGCGGATGGAATTCCACACTAATGCGGATGAAGTCCTCATAAATACAGATGAGATGCTAATTTGAAACATCAAATGCGGATGTTAAACGCATCAAATGTGGATGTAATGAGAACTAATGCGGAATTTCTCTGCTAATGCGGACACTGCCTTGTGCACTAATGCTGTTGTATCAAAATTTTATCCTGAACAAATGCTGATGATTAAAGAAATGCAGCTGTTTTGTAAAACTTATGCGGCTGATTTATGATCTAAATGCAGATGTGTTGGCACAAAATGCGGAAGTGATAACTAATGCGGCTGGTTTGAACACAAATGCAGCTGTTTTGATCTTAGGATGCAGCTGTTTTGATCTTAGGATGCAGCTGTTTTGATCAATCATGCTCGTTACACAACCAATCAGTTGTGTAACTCATCAAATGCAGCTGGAGTTTCAAAGATCAACAAAACAAATAAGAATGTTACAAGGCATCTAATGCTTATGTTGATTCATCTAAAGCGGATGTCATGTCCAAATTTCAGCATTTGTTTTAAACAATGCTGATGCTATCAACAAAATGCACATCCATCAACAACATCAACATCAACAACAACATCAACAACAACATCATCAACAACAACAATATCAATAAACAGATGATGAACAGTTGACAATAACAAATAAGAAATACAAGAAAGATGATGAATAGATGACTACAACAAACAAGAAAAGCAAGAAATATGATGTATACGGATGATTACAACCAACAGGCACATCCAATTTCACATTCAACAGAAAAGAAGAAATCAACTTGATCACATAATCACTGATCCATTCAAGGATTTGTACAACTGTCAGAAACTTAGTCTGAAGTACTTGAAACCATCAAGTATCAAGTTATTTCAGAGATTTAAAAAGTTAAAGTGTCTTCAAGACTGACTTATGTTCCTGATGCTGTTTATTGAAGTTCAAAGCCTCATCATATGCCTAATACATTCTAATCCTTTGAGTGAGATATGAACAAACAGTAATCCAAAAGTGATACACCTTATATCCAATACGTTAAGTATTCTCAAAGAGATTCTATCCTTTATCAGAAATACATTAAGAGAAGCTTAATATAAGGGGGAGAACTACAATAAACTGTGTCAAAACATCAGTTGATCAAGAAGACATGTGACAGAGAAGATCTTCAAGTCAAAGTTTGGCAAACATCAATTTCTGGGGAGTATTATTGGGTTCAACAATAGATAAACTGAAGCTTTCCAAAACACAATCAAAGCCAACTGAAGATCTCATTGTACAAGTTCAGAGACCAAGTTAATAAACAGAACAAAACAAACACAAGACAAAGTAACATCAAGACCACAAGAAAAAGTCAAAATTAGGTCATGATGTAAAAACATTATAAATAGAACCACTAGTGCTACTTTGTGTGGTGTGGTTATTGCAAAGTGTGTGAGTGGCTAGTAGTTCTTATGTGTGTGTATTTCATGGTGTAAATCACCACCCAAGGAGAATTTCTCTCATTTGGGTGGGTTTGATGTTCATCCATCTTTGTATGTGTTTCTTCATTGTAATTTGTTATTCAATATCAATGAAATCATAACATTATACATTATACACACATCCTTGTTCTTTGATTCACACACTTCCACCCATCTTTAATTTTGAATTCTCAGATCTAAAAATAATGAATCCTAAGATCCAAGCTTAATGAATCTGAAATTTTTGATTTAGCAGAGAAGGATCAGGACCCTGCTGTGGATCAAAAGATGAAGCTGGTTGTGATGCAGCACGAAGTCCAGGTTGTGTTGTCTTTTGTGGTTCAACCTTGACCTCAGCTTCAGGTGCAGCCAGACTTGGTAGAGAGTGCAAGTCAATCAGCTCACCTCTCTTGATCTTCAGCTTGATCACTCTAATATGCTCATCCATGGTGAATAGAGACATTGGACCAAGTCTCCATCCATAGAATCCATACAACTTCAAGAAGCTCACCATGTTTTGTCTGTCAGCACATTTCTTCAAGTTTGCTCTGATGGTGGCTCTTGACTTTGCAGCCTCTTCCCTCATCTTCCTCTTAGTAGCTTTTTGTTCTTTTTGTACTTGTTGCTCAAGCTGCTTGAGGTATTCAAATTCAATATACTGGTATAGCAAGGGAAGGAGGCCTGTTGCCTGATAGAGACCTGCGGTACTTAGGTAGATGATCATGTTTTATCTGTCTTATTCCCTATCTACCTGAGTTTGTTGCTTAGTGGCCACAGTCTCTGTCTCAGGACTATCCTGAACTGGGGAGAGGGTAGGAGCTTTGTAGATTCTCTTTTTTCTTCTTTCTTCTTTGATCTTGAGAAGTAGTTCTGCTGTCTCAGCTTTATTCCTCTCCTTAGACACTTTTTTGTCAGCCAGTTCATTTAATTCCTCCAAGGGGAGAGAGATGAGTTCATTAATATTGTAGTTCTTAGACCCTAAATAATTCAATCTGGCTGCCCTTAACTTATCATCTTGAGTACTTGGCCTGGGGGTAGCCCTGATTGCAGCTTCCATAAAGCCAGGGGTCCTGCTTTAACTCTCTCCCCTTGCCTTCGTCTTCCTCTCTCTCTTTTCTCCTCCTCAATCTCCTCAGGAGTCATTTTCCTTTTACCTTTGTTACTCATAGGCTTGTGTGACTCAGGTTGGAGAGAGCTTTGGCCTTTATAGCTTGGTTATTCACTTAAGCTCTGGCCAAAGAGAGGCTGTGAGACACCTTTATCAGCTGGTGCCTCACTGAGGATAGTGGGTGTTGAGGGTGCTAAAGCAGTTCTCGTGTCAAGGTTCACAGGCTCAACTGCTAGGCCTTCAGCCAAAGTTTCACCTTCAAAGCTAATCTTAGGGTCCACCTTAGCATCTAGTTGATCAACTGTCTTGCCTGCTAGCCTCTGTCTATATAGTCTTGTTCTTAGCTTGAACTCTTTAATCATCATTTGTTGAACTCTATCAGCCAAGCTTGCAGCTTCTCTGTTTTGACTTTGGTTGGCAAGTGAAAGGTCAACTAGATAGGTGCCCTCATACTATCTCAAGTTAAAGAAGTTGAAGATATCTTGTTGACTCTAAGACCTAGAGATTACCAGGGCTCTTCTTTGATCATCATATATCCATCCCATAATTGGATTATCATTTGGGTGAGTTGGAGTTGCCATTGCCCTTGGTATACCCACCTCAAACAAGCTTTGAATGAGTGAGTCCACATCAACGTGGAGCTAAGGAGGTTGTTGAGTATGGACAACTACAAGCGAGGGTGGTGAGTCCTTTATGTCCATACTCTGAGAGGAACTCCCAGGTTCTGTGATTGTAATTAAGACTTTCTCCCCCTTTTTGGTAGTATCACCCTCTTACACAGGAGAGCTAGGAGTTAGGTCCATCATATCCATAGGTTCTTGTGGGCCTGGTTGAGTCCTCTGAATGGGTCTCTTAGCTAACTTGCCCTTGATATCAGTGATCTCAAGTTGCTGGTCATTGACCCTTCTTTGTAAGGTAGTCACCTGAAATTGTAGGTGACTAACCTTGGAAACTAAATAGGTGCAGAGTTCAGATAGTTTGTGCACCTTTAGTTGCATACTCCCACCATCTTCATTAAAAGAATCAATGGGGGATGAGAGAATAGGACCATGGTCTTCTTCCTCATCACCAGCTTTAGGTTCTTAGTTGCTGGTTTTCCCTTGCACGCTGACAGCTTCAAAAGAAGTCTCAATGGGCTGGGTTGCCATGGTTGAGGTCTGAATGATGTAATCTCTTGAAAAAGTGAGATCCTCTTCCATATGGGCCTTCTGAATAGGTTCAGGAAGGTCCACCTCAGTTATGGGTAGATGATGTGGGCTAGATATAGGTGATGCAGGAGTACTCATCTCTCCTTGAGTAGGGGTGGATAAGAGAGATTCATGGTACTCGCTGAATCCTATATCTTCATCATCATAGAATTCAAGGTTAGGAATTTATTGGTTGAGGTCAAGCGGCTGGGGATGGTAACTTTCCCCTCAAGGTTGATCACTAGAGTTTTAAGACTCTGAGTGAATGCTTAAGGCTAGGGTTATGAGTTCATCAGGCTGAGTATGAGGAACCTCAGCACTGATCATAGAAAGAATGGGAGTGGTTTGCTCCTCAGGAGAAGTGGGAGCTCTGAAATCCACTTCTTCCTGCATGGTTGGTGATTTGGGTGCCTGCTCAACCTGGTAGACTGAGCAGGGGTTCGTTTGGATTTTCTTTGGTAGGTGATGGTGATTTGTGGCAGTATGGGGGTTGCAGATGTAGAAGGTGTGGGTTCAACATTGGCTGGTGTTGCCAAGTTGTCACCTTGAGCAATGAGCTCTAATATTTTTGGGACCAGGGCTGTTTCTACCCCTGAGAAGCCAACAAATTGGCTTTCTTATTGTGTTGAAGATGCTGGGCTTCATCTATCCCAATTTTAGAACATTTCCTGTTCCCCTTAACTGTGAGCCCAGTTCACAGTTAAGAATATACTGGACATATCTAAGGAACATATAATATTCTAAGGAGTCTAAGTTTGCAAGTAAATTAGTATATACAAATTTAGAATACCTAAACTTGACCCCTTGAACCATTCCATGGACTATATAGGAAAGGTCTTTAGGAATTTGGTCCCATCCTCCATGCTTACTTGAAAGGGAGTGGATGACCACATAGAGGTGGTACTTCCACTTTTATGAGACCTTTCCTTTCCTGAAGGTTCTTACGGAGTAGTCTCCTTCATAGCCCATCTGCCAAAATGAGTCATTAACAACAGACTTAGGGAAGGACAAGTCACCCTTTTCATCATCCAGCCTTAGATGTGTATTGATGGTGGCTGGGGTGATGAATACTGTCCTCCCATGCACTATGGCAGACAATGCCTTCCCACCATCCAAGATGACCTCTTGGCAGGTCCTCTAGAACTTCAAAATATGATCTTCATATAATAGAGGGTCGATTGTGAGGGCAGTGAGGTGGTTGGTGAGAGATAAGAAGCGGCAAACCTCTGAGAAACCTGTATCTTTCTCAGATGACAATAGAGCAACTTGATTATGTTGCCTATGTAAGTGCATGGCAAAATCCGATTGGTTTCGGGGATCTGGGTTGGCCATTTTGAGTAGCTTTATGATGAAGGAAGTTAAGAACAAGGTCGGTTTATGGATGAATTTAAGGCTTGAATTTTGCAGATGTAGGAGAATAATGAGAGGGGTGAACCGTTGTACAAATATATATATGATACAGATTTGAGACAAAGTTAATGCAAACAGATAAACTTTGAAATCCGAATGTCGATACCACCTCAGAAAAAGTGCCCAAAAACTTAGTTTTCTTGTAAATCTAAATCTTCCAAAGGTAATTTGTCTTCGGAAGGTTTTAGAAACACTTTCGAAGCCAATTTGGCTTCGGAAGATATTCCTTAGTTTTCTAAGAATTTTGCTTCGGAAGAAAAATACTTAGAGTATTTTTACTTCCTAGATAGATTTTACTTCGGAAAAGATCAAATATAAAGATCAAATATCAGAAGTCTTATTCAATGAAGAGAATAAGTCTTCCGAGACTTAATTTCTTTCGGAAGAAAATAGTCCTTCAATACATATAAGTACTTGGTGACAATTTAAGCTTCGGAAGATATAGTCAGATTTCTTCCGAAGGTTGACTTCTCAGAAGTAGTTATTTGTTTTGAAGACATAATTTTTTTTCAAAGACAACTTGATGTCTTTCGAAGGAAAATATAACCAAAATTCTCAAAATTCTAAGAGATATCATTTTGAAAAGTTCCTTCCAAACTAAACTAGGCTTACATGGTGATAATATAGACAACTTAAGACACACATATTATTAAAAATAATCTTGAGTTTACTTTAAAGAAAATCTAATCAATGTTAATCATTCCAATAGTTGATACAAGATACTTAAATCTCTGCTCATCAAAAGCTTTTATGAATAGATTAGCATATTATTCATTTGTGTTAACTTTGACTAGTTTTATCAATCCCTTTTCAAAATTATCTCTAACTAAATGATACCTGATATTGATGTGCTTTGTCTTTGAGTGCTAAACTAGATTCTCTGTGATAGAGATAACACTGTTGTTGTCTATATGGATGGGAGTCTCCTTGAAGTTGAATCCATAGTCTAGCATCTGATTTTGAGTCCAAAGCACTTGAGTACGGCAGCTTACAACAGCAATGTATTCAGCTTCAGCAGTTGATGCAGATACACAGGATTGTTTCTTGCATTGCCATGAGACTATCCTTCCACCAAGAAATTGACATCCTCCAGATGTTGACTTTGCAGTCATATTGCAGCCACCATAGTCACTATTTGTATATGCATACAGATTGAAGTCAAAATTCTTTGGATACCAAAGGCGCAATTTGGGAGCTCCCTTGAGATATCTTAGAATTCTCTTGATAGAAACCAGGTGTGACATCCTAGGGTTGGCTTGATATATTGCACAAATACATGTAGCAAACATGATATCAGGCCAGCTGGCTGCGTGGCACATAAGAGACCCAATCATAGCCCTGTATAGATGTTCATCAACACACTCCCTCAAGATCTGGTCCAAGAGAGTGGTTTCTGGCTATGGGTGTCTTAGCAACCTTGCACTCAGTCATGTGAAACCTGACAAGTATGTCTTGCACATACTTTGACTGGTTTTTGAAGATTCCATTGTCAACCCGCTTCACTTGAATTCCTAGAAAGAAATTTAGTTCCTCCATGGCACTCATTTCAAATCTATTCTTCATCAGCTTCTCAAAGTCTTTGCAAAGCTTTGGATTAGTTGACCCAAAGATAATGTCGTCTATATAAACTTGAACCAGCATCAAGTCATTTCTTGTTCCTTTGATGAAGAGTGTTCCATCAATAGTACCTCTCTTGTATCCGTGCTTACAAAGATACTGTGATAGTGTCTCATACCACATCTTGAAGCCTGATGCAACCCATAAAGAGCTTTGTCAAGCTTGCAAACATAATCAAGATAATTTGGGTCTACAAATCTAGGTGGTTATTTGACATACACCTCCTCAGCAATCACCCCATATAAAAAGCACACTTGACATCAAGTTGGTAGACCTTGAAATCCTTGGATGCAGCAAAAGCCAGGAATATCCTAACAGCTTCAAGTCTTGCTACAGGAACAAAAACATCTGTGTAATCAATCCCTTCTTCTTGTGTGTATCCTTGAACAACTAGTCTTGGCTTGTTCTTGATGACAAGTCCTCTATCATCCTTTTTGTTCCTAAAAACCCACTTAGTACCTATGGTAGTCTTCCTTTGAGGAAGAGGACATAGATTCCAAACCTTCTGTCTCTTGATCTTCTCAGCTCAAATCTTGGATCAGAATCTTCTGTTGATAATGTACTTGTTGATCCCGAAACATGCTCACAAGATTTGTTAAAACAGTTGGTAACTAGTTCAAGATCAAACAGCCAATCAGGACCAGAACCTTTCACACTGGGCGTGTGCTCAATGAAGGTCACATTGGCTGACTCCTCAACTACTCTTTTTCTAAGATTGTATACTCTATAAGCCTTGGCTTAGGAGGAGTATCCAATGAAATGTCCATCATCTGATTTCTCATCAAATTTGGCTATTTGGTCTTTGGTATTCAAGATGGTGCAAGGACATCCAAATGACCTGAGGAAACCAATGAAAGATCTCCTTTTGTGCCACAGTTCATAAGGAGTATTACCATGAGTCTTGACTATTAAAACTCTGTTTTACATATAGCAGGCGGTGTTAACTGCCTCTGCCCAGAAGGTGATGGGCATTTTGGAGTCAGATAACATGGTTCTTGCATCTTCAATAAGTGTCCTGTTTCTCCTCTTAGCAACACACTTTTGCTGAGGAGTCCTGGGAGCATTATATTGTCTTGTAATACCCTTTTCATCACAAAATGTATCAAGGATTTGGTTTTTAAATTTTTTTTCCTTGATCACATCTTATGATCTTGACCCTATGATCACATTGATTCTCAATTTTCAGAATGAAACTCTTTAAGATCTTAGGGGTCTCATCCTTAGTTCTAAGAAAGAAGACCCAAGTATATCTTGTAAAGTCATCTGTGATTACCAAGCAATAAGAGGTCCTTCCTAAACTCATTACACTGGTGGGGCCAAAGAGATCCATATGTAGTAAGTGAAGGGGTGTAGTGATGGAGTTCATTTCTTTTGACTTGTGAGATACCTTGTGTTGCTTTCCTTTCAGGCATGCAACACAATGATCATCACTTGTAAACTCTTTCTTTGGCATTCTAGTTACCAAATCATTCTTAATTAAGTTGTACATGGTTTTAAAACTTACATGACACATTCTTTTATGCCAAAGGAAAGACTCATCACTATTGGCTTTAGCTAGAAAGCAAGAAACTTCTCCTGAAGGGGATGTTTCTTGCAAGTCAATCTTGTATATGTTCCCTCTCCTGGGGGCTCTGACCAGGATACGCTCTTGAGGAATAACCACCCCAGGCTTGAGAACAATGCACTCATGCTCAGTGAAGAGCATGTTATGTCTCTGATCACAAAATTGGGATACCCTCAGAAGATTGTACCCAAGCTCCTTAACAAAGTTTACCTTCTTAATGCTGAGCTTACCATTTGTGACCCTGCCCCTTCCAGTAATTTAACCACCAGATTCTCCTCCAAAAGCAGCTGGCCCTCCATCAATTCTATCAAAGTTTTGAAGCAAAGAGCCATTGCCTGTCATATGCCTGGAACAACCACTGTCAATGATCCATACATTCCCTTTGGTCTTGAGTTGTTCCTGCATATAAAGAGATGGTTAGTTATGTTTGGAAACCCAAGCCTTGTTGGTCTTGGGCTTGTCAAAGTGAAAAGAAGATAATGAAATAGTAATTGATCCTATATGCAAGTTCTGAGGATCATTTGCTATTGTTAAAGAACTTTTAGTCACATGGCCTTCCTTCATCTTCCACACCATCTTTGGAAGATTAAACTTGGCCTTCAATACTTCGGAAGTTTTGATGAATTCGAAATTTTTGGAGACTGAACCTTCGGAAGCTTTTGCATCCACTATAGCAGACTTCAGTGCTTCGGAAGCATTCCTTTCTTCTGATACCAAATTTTCTTCCGAAGGTAAGTTTTCACTTATCTTCTTCTTCACTTTGGAGCTTCCAAAAGGAAGAGATTTTCCTTTCAAATCTATTTTCTTCTTCTTCTTCTCAGAAGTTTTCTTCTTGTTCATATGGATAATACTTTTGGGATTATAGATGCAATCCTTGGCAAAGTGACAAGTACTACCATAGATGATGCATTCAGTTCGCATACTTCTGAGAGCCTTCTTTTGAGAGGGAGGCTGAGCCTAATTACTTTCCACTTCCTTATTCACCTTTTCAGATGATGCAGCAGGCTTCTTGGGATGAGGCTTGCTCTTGGAACTAGATGGTTCAAGCTGTGTGGAAGGCCCCATTCCCGGGACGCTTACAGTTGGTGAATCATCGCATAAAACATATAAAACTCATCATTTTGTAGCAGAAATTTAACTTTTCATTAATAATTAAAAACATGTCAAATCATCATATCATTTCATTTACATCCCAAAATGTATTAATACAATAACATTCTCCAAAATATAGATGCCAGACTTGAACCATCCCAGTAGCTTATGCATCCATGCCTGCACCTCCTTAGCATCAACAATTACCTGCCAACTATTATACATACAAAAGTCAGTGACGCTGAGTGAGTTTTAGTTTTATAATAAAATACTTTACTTTTGTTTAAAACTTTTTCTTTACTTTCGTACGTGATCATACATTATACATACATCTAGATAACATCATTATTATCTTCCATCATCGTTCATCATCATTCGTCATCATTCATCACCGTTCCTTTTGTACTTTCTTTCATTATTATCTTTCACTTCTATCTAGATCCAGCCATATGCTATATCCCCACGTCATGCCGAAGCCGGTACTATGCAGGGGCTTACAAGTAAACCCCCACGTCATGCTTAAAGCTGACACAGTACTGGGGTAGAGTGACAAATATCCCATCACATTTTGCTCAATCATAAGGATTAGACCCCTGTGCGCATGAACAAGAGTTAGCTAAACCGCACACAGTTGAGCAAACAACTACCTAATTGAGTTGTGAACCTCTATCATTTTGCTTGCAATACTTTACATTCATTCATTATATTCCACTTCATGTTAATGTTATCTTTCACTTTAATTACATAATACTTTACATACATATACATATCATGCCATGTAAAGTCACATCGTAATACATAACAAGAAGTATATCATAACAGTAACCCATAAGAAAGGGATATAACATCAACGAGCATAAACCTCCACTAAACATAGGTAGTCAACACTTAAATTCTATTCCCAAAACTTTAGAATAATTCTAAGTGTTCACAGCGCATGAACATGTATACAGCGGATGGCTTAAATATTCTAAGTGTCCACAGCAGACAGCCAAGGCCCACAGCGGACAGCTAAAGTCCACAGTGCGTGACTAAGACTCATAGCGGATGACATAAATATTCTAGGTGTCCACAGTGGACAGCCAAGTCCACAGCGGACATGTAAAGTCCACAGCGGACATGTAGAGTCTTCAACGAACATTTTATGTCCACAGCGGATAACATAATAATCTCTAAGTGTCCACAGTGGACATGTAAAGTCCACAGAGGACAACAACATAATAATATCAAAGTGTCCACACCGGACATGCAAAGTACATAGCGGACAACAACATAATAATCTCTATGTGTCCACAGCGGACATGCAAAGTCCACAACAGATAATAACATAAATCTCTAAGTGTCCAAAGCGGACACCTTATCAATGTTTAAGTGTCCACAGTGGACAGCTAGTGTCCACGGCGGACAGCTAGTGTCCATAGCGGACAGCTAGTGTCCACAACAGACACCAAGTCCATCACCTGCGATCAACTTATGCAGTTTCTAGTCCCAAACATCACTTCTAAACATATACTCAGCATGGATCTTCCAGTTCACACTTAAAACATCACAAACAACCATACAACAACATGGAAATCCTTTAAAAACATACATCAACTGTACACAATTGCCTTTTTATAGAAGAAAACATAGTTTAGTGAAGAAATATTCTTTTTAGTATGCATAAAACCCCCAAAAAAGTAGAAAACTAGTAAAAGAGGGGGATCTAGAACTCACCTTAACAGCTTTCGAGCAAAACTCCTCAGACCTGAGAGCCAACTTAGAGTTCTAGCACCTAAAACACATGAAAACGAGCACTAAACACATGGAACTAGGTCCAGAAGCTGGAACCCGACTGAAAACCGAGAAGAAATACCTTAAAATCTTACATTTTGAAGATCTCTTCCACTTTCTCTCACTAAAACCAGATGAAGCTTCCTCTCTTACTCTAACCGAAAGTTGAGTGTATGGGAGAGAAAGTATGGGCAGCCTTTCTTTTTTTAAACCCCATTATGGGCAAGTTTGGCCCTTGCATGCTTTTAACCCCTTGATTTTGAAATAACTTCCTCTTTGCTCCCTTAATTTTCTTTTCTTTTCTTTTTCTAAAATTTCCGGGTGTTACAAGTCCACCCCCCTTGTATAGGTTTCGTCCTCGAAACTTGTCACTCCTTAAAGAGATTTGGGTAGTGTCATCTCATTTCTTCCTCTGACTCCCAAGTGGCCTCCAACTCTTCAGTGCAAAGACCACAACCGCCACTTTAGAGAAGTTTTGACTAAATCTCCTGTAGTAACTCGCCAGACCCAAGTAACTACAAATCTCGGATAGCATCTTTGAAGACTTCAATTGCATCACCGCCTCAACCTTCTTCAGGTCTACATTAATCCCTTCAGGATTAACCACATGACCCAAGCGGAATCTCGCGTAACTAGAATGCACACTTGAAGAACTTAGCGTATAGCTTCTGTTTTCTAAGCTTCTCCAACACCTCATGGATGTGACTAGCATGCTCTTCTTTGCTCTTCATATAAATCAGGATGTTATCGATAAACACAATCACTGATTTATTTAGCATAGGTTGACACACCCAATTCGTCAGATCAATAAAAGCAGCTGGCGCATTGGTTAAACCAAATGACATAACGAGAAACTCGTAGTGTTCATAACGCGTATGAAAAGATGTTTTAGGAATATCCTGCTCCTTACCTTCAATTGGTGGTAACCAGATCAGAGATCTATCCTCGAGAATCACTTGGCACCTTGGAGCTGATCGAACAAGTCATCAATCCTCGGTAACGGATATCGGTTCTTCTCAATCAACTTGTTCAACTCACGGTAGTCAATGCACATCCTCATGCTACCATCCTTCTTCTTCACTAACAAGACCGGAGCACCCCCATAGAGAGATACTTGGTCGAAATGAACCCTTATCTAACAGCTCTTATAGCTGAGTCATCAATTCCTTTATCTCGGAGGGAGCTAGACGATACGGCGCCTTAGCAACAGGTTGGGCATCACGCATCAGATCAATCTGGAACTCGATCTCGCGGTCAGGTGGCACACCTGGTAGATCCTCCGGGAACATGCCTAGGAAGTCACACATGACCATTACGTCTGTCAATCATGGTACTGACGCATCCACGTCCTTCCCATAGGCCGGATATGAACCACATCCATGCCTCAAACACTTCTCTGCCACGACCATGGAAATTACTTTTGGAACCGTACTAACTCTATCACCATAGATCGTCACCGAACTCCCATTAGGCGCGGTCAATGGAATCATCTTCTTTTGACACACGATGTTTGCCTCCTAGGCTGCTAGCCAATCCATCCCTAGGACTACATCAAAACCACCTAAGGGCATCATGAACAAGATAGCAGAGAACCTATGGCCTTTCAACTCTATGTCACAGTCTTCTACCATATCAGAAATCATGATCGACTTACCAATGGCAGTTTCTACATCAAAGGGCTCATAAATCTTCCTACTCCTAGCGGACAACTTATCACAGAAGGCAGCAGAAATAAAACTCCTACTAGCACCGGAATCAAAAGCACAGAGGCACAAGTTTTCTTTACTAGAAATGTACCTGACACCGCATCGGGATCCACCATAGCCTCCTCCCAAGTCATAGTGAATGTCTGGACCTTCGCCTTCTGCCCTCCTTCTCAGTCCCCTTCTTTGCTCCGGAGCTCTCAGCCCTTGACTTCTTGCAGTCTCTGCTCATGTGCCCAGTCTCGCCATAGTTGTAACATTTCACCACATGACAATCCTTTGCCATGTGGCCCTCGTCCCACACTAAAAGCAGATGTTCGAACCCCATTTACACTCCCCCACGTGGCCTCTCCCATACCTCTTGCATGCCTTCTCCCCCTTTGTTAATGCCTTTCGATCGCCCCCCTCATCATGTTTCCACCAACCACAAAATCACCACCGTTGTACTGCTTCTCATTCCCATTCCTATCATTGCCACACTTCTTCTTCACGTCCAACACCACCATCACCTCCCGCTCGTCATATAATGTCCTCACTAGATGGACCACCGACCTGAAAGTACCTGGCCGAGCAGCGATCAGATGTCTGCGGATTTTCGCGGGCAAACCCTGGATGTATCACTTTATTTTTCGTGACATGGGTGTCACCTGCTCCGGCACCAGCCTTGGCATCTCATTAAACTTAGTTGTGTACTGCTAGTGCGTCATAGTTCCTGCCTCTAACTGTAGGAATTCTCTTTCGATCTTGTTGAATTCCCTGTGAGGACAAAATTCCTCGATCACTAGCTCCTTCAGTTCACTCCTTCAAATCGCCCTGCTACCCTCGGCTTGGACAATGTTGTACTACCAGCATAAGGCCGAATCCACAAATGAGTGGGTAGCAAACTTCACCTTCTGGTCCTCCCTGAACTCGCTGATATTCAACACAGCCTCCATCTCTCTCACCCATCCGTGAGCAGTAGCAGAACCCCCATTCCCATCAAATGTTAGGGGCTTGCATCTCTGGAATGCCCCATAGTTGCACCCCTTTGTAGTTTCCTGCACTGCTTCCTCTCCCTCATCGTCACTAGAGACGACCATCTCAGTCTCAGGTTGCTCCCGCTCCCTTGCACCTCCTTCTTTGCCCTCTCACCTAGTGGCATTCTCTTTCTCCTGTTTCTCCTTCTTCTCATCCTCCTTTACATCCCTAATAACCTCGGTCACCATAGATGGCAGAATCGTCTACATGACCTGATGAACCTCCTCAACCATCGCCTCCTTCACTGAGGCCCTCAAATTAGCATTCTCATCCCCACCGTCATAATGACGAAGCTCGGGCTCTTTAGGAGCCGTTTCAGTGGTCCTAGCCTTGTTCCTCATGACACGTGGTCCAGCACCCCATCCACCACGACCTCCACCTCGAGAAGCCTCCGAAGATATACCACCAGCCATCTCTAATCACTATAAGATTCAAACACCAACATGGTCATTCAAGCATTCCCTATCCTGACTACATCAGTATCCAAATCTACTAGAAGCACATAATTTACATAGCATACTCACATAATTTCTTTTTCCATTATCTTACATAAAATGTTTACATGTAGCTACTAGGACCGACATCCTTTTCCCTTTCTTGTCCCATTCTCAGTTTAAGTTTAGGTTTTTGAAAATATTTTACCCAATCCTCTTAAACTTTGGCTCTGATACAAACTTGTAAGGCCCCGTTCCCGGGACGCTTACAGTTGGTCAATCATCGCATAAAACATATAAAACTCATCATTTTGCAGCGGAAATTTAACTTTTCATTAATAATTAAAATCATGTCAAATCATCATATCATTTCATTTACATCCCAAAAATGTATTAATACAATAACATTCTCCAAAATATGGATGCCAGACTTGAACCGTCCCCAGTAGCTTATGCATCCATGCCTGCACCTCCTCAGCATTAACAATTACTTGCCAACTATTATGCATACAAAAGTCAGCGACCCTATTCTTTACTTTCGTATGTGATCATACATTATACATACATCTAGATAACATCATTATTATCTTCCATCATCATTCATCATCATTTGTCATCATTCATCATCGTTCGTTTCGTACTTTCTTTCATTATTATCTTCACTTCTATTTAGATCCTACCATATGTTATACCCCCACGTCATGCCGAAGCTGGTACTGTGCCAGGGCTTACAATTAAACCCCCACGTCATGCTCAAAGTTGACACAGTACCGGGGTAGAGTAACAAAGTTCCTATCACATTTTGGTCAATCACAAGGATTGGACCCCTATGCGCATTAACAAGGGTTAGCTAAACCACACACAGTTGAGCAAACAACTATCTCGTTGAGTTATGAACCTCCATCATTTTGCTTGCAAGACTTTCCATTCATTCATTATGTTCCACTTCACGTTAACGTTATCTTTCACTTTCATTACATAATACTTTACGTATATATACATATCACGCCACGTAAAGTCACATCATAATACATAACAAGAAGTATACCATAACAGCAACCCACAAGAAAGGGAGATAACATCAACGAGCATAAACCTCCATTACACATAAGTACTCAACACATAAGTTCTATTCCCAAAATTTCAAAATAATTCTAAGTGTACATAGCACATGAACAAGTATGACGGCTCAAATATTCTAAGTGTCCACAGCGGACAACCAAGGCCCACAGCAGACAACTAAAGTCCACAACGCATGACTAAGATTCATAGCAGATGACATAAATATTCTAAATGTCCATAGCGGATAGCCAAGTCCACAACAGACAACCAAGTCCACAGCGGACATGCAAAGTCTACAGCGGACATGCAAAGTCCATAGCGGACAGTTTATGTCCACAACGGACAACGTAATAATCTCTAAGTGTCAATAGTGGACATGCAAAGTCCACAACGGACAACAACTTAATAATCTACAAGTGTCCATAGCGGACATGCAGTCTATAGCGGATAACAACATAATAATCTCTAAGGTTCCACAGCGGACATGCAAAGTCCATAGCGGACAACAACATAATTCTCTAAGTGTCCAAAGGCGACACCTTATCAACGTTCAAGTGTCCACAGTGGATAGCTAGTGTCCATTGTGGATACCAAGTCCATCACCTGTGATCAACTTATGCAGTTTCTAGTCCCAAACATCACTTCTAAACATATACTTAGCATGGATCTACTAGTTCACACTTAAAACATCATAAACAACCATACAACAACATGGAAATCCTTTAAAAACATAGATCAACTGTACACAGTCGACTTTTTATAGAAGAAAACATAGTTTGGTGAAGAAACATTCTTTTGAGTATGCATAACAGCCCCAAACAAGTAGAAAATCGGTAAAAGAGGGGGATCTAGAACTCACCTTAATAGCTTTCGAGCAAAACTCCTCAGACCCGAGAGCCAAATTGGTGTTCTAGCACCTAAAACACATGAAAACGAGCACTAAACATATGGAACTAGGTCTAGAAGCTGGAACCCGAATACCTTAAAATTTTACCTTTTAAAGATCTCTTTCACTTTCTCTCACTAAAACCGGATGAAGCTTCCTCTCTCACTCTAACTGAAAGTTGAGTGTATAGGAGAGAAAGTATGGGCAGCCTTTTTTTTTAAACCCCATTATGGGTAGGTTTGGCCCTTGCATACTTTTAACCCCTTGCTTTTAAAATAACTTTCTGTTTGCTCCCTTACTTTTCTATTCTTTTCTTTTTCTGAAATTTTTGGGTGTTACACTATGCAGCAGTGGTTCACACTTTATCAGCCTTTCTCTTTTGACCAGGATGATTTAGACATGAACTAGGATTCCTAGTACTAGAATCCATATTTGAGTCTTCAGTCTTTACCACTTCAAATCCAACAGAGATAAAAACTTGTTTTTGCTTGGAGTTAAAGATTGGCTTGATCTCTTGGGCTTTCTTGGATTTTCTTTTAGCAGCCCTGATCAAGTTCTTCCTTGCAGACTTGGGCATCCTTGATTCATTCTTCTCTCCAGGAGAATGGTGTCCCTTCTTTTGATAACCCTTGTCACTCACCTCAGGTTCATCCTTCACCATCTCCTCTTCATCAACCTTTTCTTGGATAGGATCAGTGGAGGCTAGCTCATCTTGACAAGTTCCACACCTTGGATATCTAATAGATAGGAGTATGTATGGAGGAGCTATCTCACTTGATCCTAGTCTTTGCCTGTTCTAATAATAAGCTTTTGCATGCACGGATGAGGATATTATGTTCTTGAAGGTTTCCTCTTCAAGATCACATTTTTCTGCCTTGTCTTTGCTGATCACAAGCTCATACTGGCATTCAGTCAATTTAGTAATGAGATCCTTGATCTGATTGCAGTAATTTGTATGCTCATGCTTAAGAGTTGAAATGGTTTTCTCTAAATCTTCTATTTTAAGTTTATAGTCATTTTTAGCTCTTTTAAAAACAGCTTTTAAAAAATTTAAAGACTCAAGGTCAGATCTCATATCCAAATTATAGGACCTATACAGGTTAACTTTAGCAATGCATTCAGGGGTACAGAGATGTTCCAATACCATAGCTTCTTCATGATCAGCTATCAGTGCTTGGTTTGGAGAGGCATCTTCCACCTGAAAGCTCCAGTCAAAGCCTTATTCTTTAACAGCAAATATAGCATGTTGTTTGGGTTGGCTTGGCTTCTCAATATTTGGAGCGTATTAGTGTAGTTTGGTCTGGTTGGTGCTTGTCCACCATTTGTCCTTAGTGCCTTGCACTCTCTAGCAAAGTGGCCCATCTGGTTACAGTTGTAACATTTCACTTTGGTTTTGTCCAGTCTAAACTTTCCACTAGCCACATTGCTGGGAAACTTTCTCCCCGTCCTCTTGTAGAACTTCTTGGCCCTGTGAGTGAGAAGAGCCATATGCTAGACTATCTCCATGTACTCCAGATCATTTGGATGGATACAGTCCAAGTTTTCAAGAGTGAAGAGAAAGTTGCCACAACTTTCATCAGTAGACACAAAGGCTTGTACAGAGCTTGTCTCTTGGAATGGGCTTCCATGGATGTAGCTCTCCCTTGGGGTCTCAAGGAAGGTGATGAAAGGACCCTTTTATGAGTTTTCAGGGAAGCATATAAGATGATGTTGTGGTTCTATGCTATCCCTTTCAACCATATGAAGGGCTGAACTCTTCTGATTATTGGAAGAGCTGCTTGATGGATTTTGCATGTTCATCTCTATTTGGTAGCCACTAAGGATACCATACAACTCTTTGAGAGTAAGAGTAGAGAGGTTCTCAGTTATCTTGATGGCCATACAATAGTGGGTCCATTGTCTGGGAAGAGAGAGCATGAACTTCCTCACTATATCTCTATTTTGATGTTTTACTCTAACATCCATTAGAGTATCAACAATCTCAACATACCTGAAGTATTGTTGAGTCATGATTTCATCTGTCTTTTAGGTGAAGTTCTCGAACTGCTGCTTTATGAGGTCTTTCTTGTTCTCTTTGGCTTCCTCAGATCCCTCATACGTGAGCTTCAATGCATACCAGAGCTGTTTAGCAGTCTTGCACTTATTGAAGTCTCGGTCATGGCTTTCTGATCAACATCAACCTTCTTCCGGTCTTCTTCAGAGAGTCAGCCATTTCCTTTGGTATCATCCCACCTCCAGCAGTGGCTGAAGATGTGGTTGGGATGTGAGGTCCTTCGACCACAGATCTCCACATACTACTGTCTTGAGACTTGATGAACCCTTCCGTACGTTGGCACCAAGTATCAAAGTCATCAGGAGTGATCAGTGGAGACCTTGTCATAGCACCGGTTTCCATATCAGCTTTAGCAAGAGCTGCCATTTAAGTTGTTAAGTGTTCTGTGAAACTAAAGTGATCAAAGATGGTGAAATCTTACAATCAAGAGCCTGAAATGCTCTGATACCAATCACAGAACCGGTGAAGGGTGGTCAATGCAACAGCTTCACAAGGTGGAGAGATATGAAACACTTAGCAGATCAAATAGGGAACCAGTTAGATGATACAAAGAACACATGTAAAAGAACAAAAACAAGAACAAGAACACTCAAATATGGTTTTCAAGAATGATATATATTGCCCTCAAGTTCTTACAAGTGTTACAAAGCATATATAAAGATACAAGTACTTGAGACACTTTATACTACATCCTATAGCCGGCCATACTTCGAACGCCATCTGGATACACTAATATAGACAGCAAGATCAATGTAGAGTCGAAAGGCAGATTGCCTTTTGACTAGTGACTATGACATGCCATAGCTCATATCCTTATCTATCACAAAAAGGATAAAAGTTCATAGTTGAAAAGTTACAAATAAAAGACCTGAATCTACAGTTGACAAAAGCATGGAGTTTTCACCAACTCATATAAGTTGGTGAGTCTTCAGAGTGGCAGCAGAAAGTGGTTCAACTTTTGTCAAAAGGTGATTCAGAGAAAGCATGTCTTCTCTGTCTTTGGAAGAAATCAGTCTTTGGCTTCGGAAGACTTTGTCTTTAAAGCTCCGAAAGACTTCATCTTTGGCTTCTGAAGATATGGTCTTTTGGCTTCAGAAGATTTGATACTTAGCATAATTCATTAAGTTGTATCAAATCTTCTGAAGTAGCTTCCATGTACTTCAGTTTTGTATGTTGAGAGATCTTGGTTGTTCTTTAGTTGCATTAGCCTCTAAGAGTATTCCTTACAAAACCCTCAAATAAAACTATGATTTTATAAAACTTTCAAGTAAACTAACAAACCAAATAGTTAAAATTTATAAAAAAAAAATCTGAGATCGACCCCTTCCCCTACCTATGTTGCGTCCCACATGGAGACACACTACCTAAAATATCTACAACTCAAATAATTGCCTGTATTATATTAAACCCCAATGATACTTATAAATATACAAACCCACACTCAACCCCCTACTCACTTCATTATTTCTTATCTATACAACTCATACTCTCTATCCTCTCTCTCTCTCTCTCTCCTCTCTCTCGACCGAACCCGCCCACAAACACCCCCATCTCTTTGATTTTGCTGAATCCAACCTTGAATCTAGCCTAAAACATCTATGTTTTGAAGATCTTAAGTGTTCTTGGTGGAGTTCTAGAAAGATTTGAGTTCAAGGAGGAAGAAATTCACCCAAAGAAATCTTTTATTTCTCTCTTTCATTCATTTTTGTTCAAGTGTTCATCTTGGGTACGAACCTCATCCCCATTCACATGCATAAAAGATTTAAACTTGATTTATGCAAAGACCATTCACCAAATCTAAAAATTTTAAAATCCAAGGTTTCAACAATGATTTTTAACAAAGAAAAGAAGTTTATAAAATATATATATATATATATATATATATATATATATATATATATATATATATATATATATATGTGTGTGTGTGTGTGTGTATGTTGTGTATATGTGCGTCTGGGTATGAGATGAAAAGAAGTCTTGATCCTAACATGCATAAGATGTTCAAAGACAAACTGGAGGACAAAATGGTGGTATACATAGATGACATGGTTGTCAAGTCGAACAAATCTAAGGATCATCTCAAGAATCTTTAAGAAGCCTTTGGTATCTTAGAGAAATACAACATGAAGCTTAACCCCCTCAAAATGTCCCTTTTGAGTGGGAGAAGGAAAGTTCTTGGATATGTGGTAGCCAAAAGAGGAATAATAGCAAGCACGGAACAATATCTAAGCTATCTTGAACCTGAAATCTCCAAAAAAGACTAAGGATGTGCAAAGATTGAAAGGGAGGATCACAAACCTTAAAATATTCATTTCAAGATCCTTAGAAATATGTAAAGAGTTCTATAATATTCATAAGAAAAATAAAACGCTTCAATGGGAAGAAAAATATGAAAAAGCATTCTAAGCCTTGAAGAAATACCTATCACAACACCCTTGTTGATGAAACCACAAAATGATTTGCCACTATCCTTATATGTGGTAGTATCCAAGAATGTAGTAAGCGTTATGTTTATCAAGGATCATGAAGAGCATCAATATCATGTCTATTACGTAAGTAAAAGTCTCTTAAATGTAGAAACAAGGTATTCCTATCATGAAAAATTAACGGTTTTAGTTAAGGAATCAATAAACATAGATATTATTTTGAAACACATCCTGTTTATATTAAAACTAACTATCCTATAAAATGTGTTTTGAGAAAAACAAGGATGTCAGGAGGGATGGCAAAATGGTCTATGAAGCTTAGTACATGGAATTTGATATATGAACCTAGGACACATATCAAATCCCAAGCATTGCCAGACTATATGGCTGACTAGAGAAATGATAATCAACATGAAGCAAACACGAAAGTCCAACAACTTGAAAAATCAAAAGAAAAATGAACACTATTCATAGATGGTGTATCCAATGTAAGATGTATAGGACTAGGTATCATAATGAAATCACCATAGGGGGACATTAGACCCCAATTACTTAGTTGTGCAATCCAAGCAACGAACAATGAAGTAAAATATGAAGTTTTATTAATAGGATTAGAATTAGCTAAAAATATAGAAATTAGGTTTCTCGGATCCGTAGTAGCTTTGGTATCCTTGATTTTGTTGTTACTAACCGACTATTAATCTATTACCTAATCAACTCTAAAGAATCAAACTCAAGCTGTTGAAAACATGCTGAGA
This sequence comes from Flaveria sonorensis, assembly GCA_025506505.1. NCBI lineage: Eukaryota > Viridiplantae > Streptophyta > Magnoliopsida > Asterales > Asteraceae > Flaveria > Flaveria sonorensis. The sequence continues at coordinate 12,886,390 of CM046435.1, read as the reverse complement.
AAGTCCTATAACGGTTAGTTGTGTAGACCGCCCAATCCCCGAAAATCTAAGCAGCTAATTTTATTATTTTTAATATAAATAGAGGTTTAGCGATTGATGTAGAAGACACAACTCACAATCACAACTTTCTTTTGTAACACTTAGAATCGATCATCTATAGCTCTCGAGTTGTACTTCTGTTGCAATCAATAAGAAGAACAGGAGGCAGGCAACGATTACTTACTTCCCAAGGATTTATGTCGGATATTTCTAGGGATCAAGAGCTTTCCTTGTAAACAACTGTTTCATTTCTTTTTTTATTGTGATCATATCTATTTTATAAACCTTACAAACACACCACCTCACGTACTAATTTGATTACAAAATTATACTTGGTAATTTCTGGTCAAAACAATCACCTCTCCTCCTAGTGATTTAGGCAACTTGCCTACTATATCCATTACCCACTTCATGAATGGCCAAAGGGAGATGATTAGATGCATAAGTTATGCTAGATGATGAGATACATTATGGTGTCTTTGGTAGGCGTCACTTTTTTGGGCATATATCATAGCTTTCTTCCACATGATTTGCTAATAGTATTATGTTCTTAGTACTTTGTAGAAAAGATCTCAGCCAATACTGTGGTTGTTATAGCATCCTTCATGTATATCCTCTAGGACTTCAGGAATCTCAAGATCCTCCAAAAAATTCAAGTATGGACCTGCCTTTAATTTTCTACATAAGGTTTCATGTAAAATAACAAAGTATGATACCATCATGAAGAAAGATTTATGATTCTTTTTATCTTTTGGTATTGTGAAGTTTTCTAGATATTTTTGATGGGCAATATCCATGATCCTTTAACATGATTAGGATCCTAGACTTCAAAATTCTCTGTGTTTAGGACTTTTTTTCTCTTGTACTCTAACAGGTCAATTGTCAGACTCATAATATGTACCATTGGTATTTTTCCATCCAATGGTATCTTTAGAGCCGATCCGAGATTTTATATGGCATCAACCTCATTATCATCTTCTCTAAAGACATGTTCTATATTGAAAATTTTGAAATCCTTTGCCAAATCCTTAACTATATCTAAGTATTGGGCTAGTTTTTCACCTTTTATTGCGTATGAGCCATTAAAATGTTTAGCGGTCAATAAAGTATGAACACATACTTGGAGATACATGATCTTAAAATCTTTTAATCCTGCTATTAAAGCTTCATATTCGGCTTTAATGTTTGTTGCTTGGAATCCACATCTAACTTATTGGGGGTATTGTGTCACTTTATGACGATTTTAGTATGATACCTAGCCCCGTACCTCTCACATTAGAGGACCATAAGTGAACAATTTCCAATTTTCTTTTATTTATTTTAGCATGAAACTCCTTATTTGCTTTGTGTTGACACTACAAAAAAATGCCATTTAGTGGCACTCGTTTTTTGTGGTATTTAACTTTTGTTCCACTAATATATAGTTTTAGTGGCACTTTGAGTGTGTCATATTTGGTTGACACTTATATTTTATCACATTTATAATCTATCTATGCTTCAAAATTAAGGTTTTAATGGCACTTTATTATGCCATACTTACGGGTCATATAATATTATGGCTTTTAATATTATGCCATTGATAAATCCAACATCATTCACCCTCAAAGTTACCTTAAGAAACTTTTAGTGGCATATTTTTATTAAAAATATCCCTCCAAACAAATCCCACCAAAATTTTCATTAAGTAAAAACGAGGGTTTATATTTTTTTAACCTAAATTTTCATCGACCAAATTCCCTCTTAACTTTTCCCCTGTACGATCACCCATGAGCCTTCATCACCCATTATCTTTTATCTACAAAATGCAAATTGACATCCTCCCTTCAGGATAACCGTCGATATTTTTTTCTTCAACCGTCATCATCTGCATAGTCGCCGGACTTAGGGTTTGATTTCCAGGTTTTCGCCTTCTTCGCAGTTCCGCCTTCTTCTTCATCTTCTCACCATGGCCTTCTTCTTCACCCCTGATTATGTTCTACTTCATATTTGCTCATATTTTCATCATCTTTAAGGCTACCACCACCTTTTATATTGGATAAAGATTCTTGCACAATTAGTTTTGGCTTTTCTAATACGTGTAAGGATTCTTTCACGGTTGCCTCTGTTCTATTAGGTATGTAATTGTTACATGTGCTTTGCTTTCTTGGATTAAATTCATCTAATTGAATTAATATGTGTTATATTCCATGTTCAAATGGTGTTGTTAGGAAATTTAGGAATCGAAAGTAGTGTGTTTGCCTAGATTGTGGATTGTGAAAAGAATTAGGTTTATACTAAATAGGTCATAGGCTTATATTAATTTGGAATACAAAATACTTTTCCCTTAATCTTGACACTATTTACTTGATAAATTGTGATGTTTCTTCAAGAGAATATTCAGTAAAAAAAACAATCTAGAGAAACAAACTAACATAGACTGCAAAAATGTGCACAAAACAAAGACATTGCTATTGATTTTTTTTCTAAACAATTTTGTATATAATCTGGGTCACCAAGCAGTACTTATGTTCCACTATATACCATGTTTGAATAAGGAAGGCTTACTACAAAAATGTTGACATCATTCTTGACCATTGTTTTTTTGATGCAAAAAACCATATTGATATTTTTTGATTTGTTAGTGAACGGAGATCGCATCTTACAATTATTGTTTGAGGCTTTTATAATATATTTATGTACAATTTAGGTCAAACTTTAAGCAAAATGCCTTGATGTCAAAATCATAGTGTTCTTTTTGTTTAAGGAAACAAAATTCTTAACTTATTAATGTTATTTATATTAAGTTTGTAACATTATTAAACTACAATTCTTGAAACAGGTTGGTTGTAGTTCTTTCCCTTATTAAATGTGGGTTTGCCTTTTGATCTACTAAATTCAGTGTGAAAAAAAAAGATCAAGCCGCTCAAAGATGAAGGAGCCTCATGTAACCGGGACAAAGTCATTTGCTAGACTTGCTCATGAAGTGGTATTAATCTGGTTATATTTTGACATTATTGTCATACATTGTTTTGAATTCTCTTACTAACCATCAATCATAAACTATAGGCAATGAAGAATGATGGTGTGTACCCAACAAGAGGAGAAATGTACATAACAGCACAAACTCATAAAGATGGAAGTTATGTAGATGATGAAGCTGCTAGAGTTATGGTAATGCATTTTAACATATTAAAATGTTCCTATTTATCATGTGCATTTTTACTTTAGAAAAAAATAATAAAAAATTCTTACCTATATTATTATCTATTTAGAGTTCACTAAAAGCTGTTGCAAGTGACTCTACAAAAACACCAGGAGATCTGGATGATTTTACAAAAGATGACTATTCAAAAGTTAAAGGCCCAGAGAAAAGAAGGTATATTCGATTAGCTGGAAGGATGCCAGCCACAAAAAGTAATGGCAATTTCCGAATAATTCACAAATTATTCATCAGCTACAGAGTGTTGTGAATGTAATGATGAACACTATCCAAGAACATATCACCAATGCAAACTTATCTACAGTTCTAAGTGATATGAACATACAGGTACTTACACACATGAACTTCTTTTTAATCAAAACTTTTATTAGTTATGGTGTCTACATATAAGCTACATATGATTATCATGTGCTTAGATCTTACTGATTTTGTTGATTTGTGATGTCTTTATATCAATTATTGCATCTTACTGAATTAGTTTGACTGAATTGCTAAGTTAGTTTTACATGGATGACCACACAACTTTTTATAATGCTGTGAACATTATTACCATATATATTTTAGTGATCAACCTAGGTCTTGCTAATTGTTTCGGAGCATTCATTGTATAGCTTTATTAGAATACAATATTGGTGATATTTGTACATGCTCGTTTCCTATTTAGCCTCGCTTGTTAATCACTATATGTATAGTTTTACTTGTTTGACCCGTTTATTATTATATGCATAGCTTTACTTGATTGATATGTTTATTAGCATATGTATAACTTTACTTGTTTGAACCATCTATTACTATATGTATTACTTATTTTTCTCGTTTTTTATTATATATATAGCTTTACTTATTTGACCCGTTCATTACTATATGTACAGCTTAACTTGTTTGACCCATTTATTACTTTATGTACACATAATTTTGGGTCTTTATATCCTATACTTGCTCGTCCCTACTACTTTGTATATTTTAGGTCCCTCGTGTTGGTTCTTCATCTAGTAACAAAATATCCTCTTCAAGAAGTCATGATTATGAAGGCAGAGTTGACAAAATGTGAAGTGTTGGTGGAGTAAAGATAGAAACATTCATGAATTTCTTGGAATAGAGTTGACGACCTCAAAAAACATAATTACTTTGTTTGTAAATACTTGAAATATGTTTGAAACTTAATATGTATTTGTTCGCTAACATTTGGAACATGTTTTGAATTGAAGCCATAATCTAAGTTATGATTATATAATTTTTCAGGTTTTTCATTTCCATTTTTATTTTATATTGTAAATTAATAATGATTCAAAACCAACATGTATCTCTAACTAGAAATACATTTGTTGCCACAACATTTGTGCCACGGAAGCCTTTTTTTTATTTTATGGCAAAAAAAAGTGTGCCAATAAATTGGTATAGATATTTTGTAATTAATATTATTGCAAAAATAAAAGTGCCACTGAAGATTTCTGTAGAAATGGGTTTCACACAAAAAAGTGCCACTAAATGGCTTTAGTGGCATTACTTCTAGTGGCACTTTTTTGTGTGCCACACATTCATGCAGGGGCCATTAGTGGCACTTTTTGCGTGTTCTGTTTGTGTGTCACTATATGACAATTTTTTTTGTAATGTGAATATCACTACCAAAATCAGCCACAAAATCTACTAATGTATGTGATTTAATAGCGATCCTAGTATCGTATAACAAGTTATACACACTGGGCTTCACAGACCATTTGGCCATTCTATCTGACATTTTAGGTTTTCTTAAAACACACTTTATAGGTTAGTTAGTTTTAATATGAATATAATTTATTTCAAACTAATGTCTATGTTTAATAGATGCCATGACTAACGCTAGAATTAATTTTTCAAGATGAAATTACCGAGTTTTTGCATCTAACAAACTTTTACATACGTAATAGACAAGATATGTTGCCTTTCATGATCCTTAACCAACATAGCAGTTAAAACATATATGGATAACACTAGATATAGGGTTAATGGTTCATCATTTTCCGGTTTCATTAACAAGGCTTGGAATGCTTCTTTGTGTTTTTCTTTAAGCTTGAACTTTTCATTTTTCTTGATGAAATCATAGAATTCTTTACATCTCTTTGAAAATCTTAGAATGAATTTGTTGAGTGTCATGATCCTTCCTATCAATCTTTACAAATCCATAGTTTTTTATGTGCATCTCAGGTTCAAGATAGCTTTTATTTGTTATAGTCTTGCTTCCATTCCCCTTTTGGTTACCTTATATCCTAGAAGCTTTTCTGCTTCAACTCCAAAGTGAAATTATGAGGAGTTGAGCTTCATGTTACATGTGTCTAAGATATCAAAGGCTTCATCAATATCCTTGAGATAATGCTTAGCTTTTTTTCACTTAACCACCATGTCATCTATGTATACCTCCATTACGTCCTCTAGTTTGTCTTTAAACATCATGTTCACTAATCTTTGGTAGGTGGCACCTGCTTTTTTAAAACCAAATAACATAGTAATATAACAATATATACATGTTGGGGTCATAAATGTGGTATCCTATTTATCAAATGGTTCCATTTGAACTGCTAGAATCCTGAGGATGCATCCATGAAAGTTAGCATCTCATGGCCTATTGTGGCATCAACCATTGAGTTTATGTGTGGTAAGGGGAAAGGATCCTTTGGATAAGCTTTTTTAAGGTAGCTAAAGTCGACACAGACACTCCATTTTCCATTCTTCTTTTGTCTCACCATTATGTTACCTAACTATCTTCGAAACTCTACCTTTCTTATCATTCCAGACTTTAGTAGCTTCTCCATTTCTTCTTTGATAATCGTATTACTTTCAAGTACTAAATTTCTTTGCTTTTTGTGGATAGTCCTGGAACTATTATTAATACCAAGGTTATGAGCTATAATATCCTTACATATATATGGCATGTCCTCTTGTTTCCATGTAAATGTCGCGATCTTGATTTCTAGAAATTCTACAAGTTCTTGTTCAATATACATGGGAATATTTAATCCTATAAGCACTTTAACATCTATGTTTCCAAGATCTAAGGATATTTGCTTGACATCCTGTTCTCTAGCTTCCAAGACATCTCATGTTTATTTTCTTTAATTTCTACGCTTGCCTTGTCTTTGTAGATGACTTCATCAACGACATATAGCAATCCTTATCTTCTTGTTGATCACTATATATCTTTACAACTTCCATGCGATTGGCATCTCAACACACTAATAGTCTGTGGATGGTACTACTCTAATACCATGTATCCAAGGTATACTTAATATCATAACAGAATAATGAGTCAATCACACAAAAGTTTTGGATTGAGTTTACCCCTTCAATGTATATTGGCAGCTTGATCTCCCCAATTATGTTCTCGACATCACTAAATAGAAGATTCTACTATAAATTCACTCAAGAAATTGTTTATTCTTTTCAAATCTTCAACTTGTATGATGTTGACCGAAATGCCCCTATCAATAAGGATCCTACAAACAAAATGGTTGGCAACATACAAAGTAATGACTAGGTCGTCAAAGTAAGGATCTTGAACGTTTTCTCTATCTTCTTCAATGAATGAGATCACCATCTTATCAATCAGAGTTGATGTTCTAGTAGGCCTAAACTCTTTTTCTGCTTTAGCTTCATTAGCATGTCTCTTAGCCGTAGAATAAGAAGGCCTCGAATACCAGAGCTAACATATATGAAGTTAATTAACTTATCATCGATTAGAGGGGACGTCACTCGTTGTAGGGTTTTTTCATTATCTCAACTATTTTCTTTCTTTCTATCGAAGATTTGTTTCAGATGTCATTTGCTTAAAAGATAGCTTATCCTTTCTCAGTACAATACAATCATTAGTCATATGACCAAAATTCTCATGATGAACGCACCACTTGGACTCATCCTTCCAAGAAGAAGTCCTGTTATTCCTTTTGGGTCCTTGCTTTGTCTACAAGATCTCATCATCCATCGCAATATTGTTTGCAGGACCAGTGAAGGGTGGTCAATACAATAGTTTCACAATGTTAGGAGAGTGATAGAACACTTAACAGATCAAATAGCGAACCGGTTTATAAAGAAACAAAGAACACAAGTAAAGAACAAGAACAAGATAATATGGTTTTAAGAATGATGTATATTGCTCTTAAGTTATTACAAAGTGTTATAAAGCTTATCCTCTAAAGTTATAAGTATTTGAGATACTTTATATTACATCCTACAGCCGGCCATACTTTGAAGGCCAGTTGGAAACACTAATCTAGACAACAAGATCAATGTATCGTCAAAAAGTAGATTGCCTTTTGACTAGTGACTACGACATGCCATATCACACATCCTAATATGTTACAAAAGGATAAAAGTACAAGAGTAGAAATTTACAGACAAAAGACCTTAATCTACAGCTTTACAAAAGTAAGGATTTTTCATCAACTCATATAAGTTGGCGAGTCTTCATAAATGGTAGCGGAAAATGGTTCAGCTTTTGTCAAAAGGTGATTCAGAAAAAGCATGTCTTCTCTGTCTTCAAAAGAAATCAGTCTTTGGCTTCGGAAGACTTTGTCTTTGAAGCTTCGGAAGACTTTGTCTTTGAAGCTTCGGAAGACTTCATCTTTGGCTTCGAAAGATTTGGTCTGTTGGCTTAGGAAGATTTGATACTTAGTATTATTTACTGAGTTATATCAAATCTTCCAAAGTAACTTCCTGGTACCCCACATGTGCATGCTGAGAGCTCTTTGGTTGCATCACCCTCTAAGTGTGATCCTTACAAACTCCCCCTAGGCTGATGCTACCAAAACTAAAGGAGAGCTTTGAAGCTTGATCTTCATCTGTTGATAGTCCTCATCAGAATCAAGACCAGTCCCTTTAGCATCCGTTGGTCAGGATTCCTCAGACTCTTAAAGTATCTCCTCATGTCATAGAGATCATGTAGTGGGAGGTCACGTATGTCTTTCTAGAAGTACATGCCTTGAACCCCTTGATCTTTAGTAACATACCATCAGTCTTGGTTAGTGTAAACACCCAAGACATGATGGGTCTCTCAACAGCAAGATGCTCTACTTGAATGGGAGTTGGATCAGCAGCTTCTTCTTGATCACTTTTAGGATGTTCTGACCCATCCTGAGGTGTAGAGTTGGATGCCTTGGACTACTTCTTCTTCTTATCCCTTTTGATGGCCATCCACTTCCTCTTTTTGTACTTTAACTGAGAAGGCTGGCCTTGAGTACCATATGGTTCTTGTTTGTCCTTCTCAGTTGGGTCATTTTCCTTCACAAATTCAGAAGGAGAGGGATCAGGATCCTACTATGGATAAGAAGATGAAGTTGGCTGTGATGCAACACTAGGTCCTGGTTGTGTTGTCTCTTAGGGTACAACCTTGACCTCAGCTTCAGGTGTAGTCTGACTTGGTGGAGAATGCAAGTCAACTAGCTCACCCCTTTTGATCTTCTGCTTGATCACTCTAACGTGCTCATCCAAGGTGGATAGAGACATTAGACCAAGTCTCCTTCTAAAGAATTCATACAGCTTTTAGAAGCTCACCATCTTTTGTCTGTCAATAGACTTCTTCTGATTGGCTCTAATAGTGGCTATTGACTTTGTAGTCTCTTCCCTCATCTTCCACTTAATAGCTTTTTGCTCTTTCAGCACTTCTTGATCAAGCTGCTTGAGGTATTCAAATTCAATGTATTCATAGGACAAGAGAAGTAGGTCTGCTACCTGATAGAGGCCTGTAGCACTCTGGTAGGTAATCATGTTTTGCCTGTTTAGTTCCCTACCTACCTGAGTTTTGTTGCTCAGTGGCCACAACCTCTCCCTTAGGGCTTTCTTGAACTGGGGAGAGGGTAGGAGCTTTGTAGAGTCTTTTTCATCTCCATTCTTCTTTGATTTTGAGGAGCAATTCTGCATCCTCGGCTTCTCTCCTCTCCTTTGACACTTCCATTTTAGCCAGTTCATTCAATTTATCCAAGGGGAGAGAGATGAGTTCATCAACATTGTAGTTCCTGGACCCGAGATAGTTCAGCCTGGCTGCCCTCAACTCATCTTCTTGAGTGTTTGGCCTGGGGGCAACCCTAATAGCAGCTTCCATAGAGACAGAGGTTCTATTTGAACTCTCTCCCCTTGCCTTCCTCTTCCTGTCTCTTCTCCTCCTCAATTTCCTCAGAGGTCATTTTGCTCTTTCCTTTACCAGTCATTAGCCTGTGTGACTTAGGGTGGAGAGAGCTTTGGCATTCATTACTTGGTGTTGCACTTGAGCTCTAGCCAAAGAGAGGTTGTGAGACACCTTCACCAGCTGGTGCCTCATTAAGGGTAATGTGTGTTGAAGCAGTTCCTGTCTCAAGGTTCACATGCTCAACTACTAGGCCTTCAACCAAGGTTGTGAAAGTTGAAGACTGTAAGGAACACACTTAAAGGCTGATGCAACCAAAGAACAACCAAAGTGCTCTCAGCATGCACATGTGAAGTACAAGGACGCTACTTCGGAAGATTTGATATAACTCAGTGAATTATGAAAAGTATCAAATCTTTGAAAGCCAAAAGACCATATCTTCCGAAGCCAAAGATGAAGTCTTTTGAAGCTTCAAGGACAAAGTCTTTCGAAGCCAAAGACAGATTTCTTGCAAAGACAGAGAAGACATGCTTTCTCTCAATCACCTTTTGACAAAAGCTGAACCACATTCCGCTACCACTTCTGATGACTCACTAAGTTATATGAGTTGGTGAAAAGTCCATACTTTTGTCAACTGTAAATTAAGGTCTTTTATCTGTAACTTTCCAACTATGTACTTTTATCCTTTTTGTAATATATTAGGATATGAGCTATGGCATGTTATAGTCACTAGTTAAAAGGCAATCTGCCTTTTGACTCTAAATTGATCTCGTTGTCTAGATTAGTGTTTAAAGCTTGCTTTCAAAGTATGACCGGCTGTAGGATATAGTCTAAAGTATCTAAAGTACTTGTATCTTTAAATTATGATTTGTAACACTTGTAAGAACTTGAGAGTGATATACACCATTCTTGAAAACCATATTTGAGTGTTCTTGTTATTGTTCTTTTACTTATCTTCATTGTTTCATCACTAACCGGTTCCTTATTTGATCTGCTAAGTGTTCTAAACCTCTCCTTCTTGTGAAACTATTGCATTGACCACCCTTCTACGGTCCTGCAATTGGTATCAGAGCATTTTAGGCTCTTGATTGTAAGATCTCACAATCTTAGATAACTTTAGTTTCACAAAACACTTTTCAATTCAAATGGAAGCTCTTTCTAAGGCTGATTGGAAAATGGTACTATGACAAAGTCTCCACTGATCACTCCTGATGACTTTGATACTAGGTGCCAACGTATGGAAGGGTTCATCAAGTCTCAAGACCGAAGGATGTGGAGATCTGTTGTTGAAGGATGTCACATCCCAAGCACCACTTCTGCCACTACTGGAGGTGGATGATACCAAAGGAAATGGCTGACTACTCTAAGGAATACTGGAAGAAAATAAATGTAGATCAGAAAGCCATGACCACTCCTAAGCAGCTCTAGAATGCACTAAAGCTCAAGTATGAGGAGTCTGAGGAAGCCAAGGAGAACAAGAAAAACATCATGAAGCAACAGTTTGAAAACTTCACCTACAAGACAGGTGAAACCATGGTTCAATAATACTTCAGGTATGTTAAGATTGTTGATACTCTAATGGATGTTAGAGTAAAACATGAAAATGGAGATATAGTGAGGAAGTTCATGTTCTCTCTTCCCAGACAATGGACCCACTACTGTGTGGCCATCAAGATAACTGAGAACCCCTCTACTCGTACTCTTACAGAGCTGTATGATATCCGTAGTGGTTACCAGATGGAGATGAACTTGAAAAATCCATCAAGCAGCCCTTCCAACAATCAGTAGAGTTCAGGCCTACATAGAACCATAGCATCATCTCTTATGCTTCCCTAAAAACTCACAAAAGTGTCCTTTCATCACCATCCCCGAGACACCAAGGAAGAGCTACATACAAGGAAGCCCATTCCAAGAGACAAGCTCTGCTCAAGCCTTTGTGTCTGCTGATGAAAGTTGTGGTAACTTTCTTTTCACTCTTGAAGACTTGGACTGTATCCATCCAGATGATCTGGAGTACATGGAGATAGTTCAACAAATGGCTCTTCTCACTCATAGAGCCAGCAATATGGCCAATGGAAAGTTTGGCCTGGATAAAAGTAAGGTGAAGTGTTACAATTGTAACCAAATGGGACACTTTGCTAGAGAGTGCAAGGCACCAAGGAAAAATGGTGGCCAAGCACAATCCAGATCACACTACACTGATGCAACTCCAAGAACTAAGAAGCCAAGCCAACCAAAACAACATGCTGCAGTTGTTGTTGAAGAACGAGGCTTTGACTGGAGCTTTCAGGTAGAAGATGCTTCTCCAAACCAAGCACTGATGGCTGATCATGAAGAAGCCAAGGCATTAGAACATCCTTGTACTCCTGAATGCATTGCTAAAGTTGACATGTACAGGTCCTACAATGTGGAAGTAAGATCTGACCTTGAGTCCTTGAACATCTTAAAAGCTGATTTTAAAATAGCTAAAAATGATTATAAGCTTAAAATAGAAGATTTAGAGAAAAGCATTTCAACTCTTAAGCATGAACACACAAATTACAGGACTCAAATAAAGGATCTCTTTACCAAGTTAACTGAATGCCAAGCTAAGCTTGGGATCAGCAAAGCTAAGGTAGAAAATTGTGTTCTTGAAGATGAAACCTTCAAGAACATAATATATTCATCCTTGCATGTAAAGATTTTTTATCAAAACAGGCAAGGATTGGGTCCAAGTGAGATAGCTCCTCCACACACATTGTTATATGTAAGACCTCCAAGGTGTGGAACTTGTCAAGATGAGCTGCATTCCATAGATCCCACTCAAGAAGAGAATGAAGATGAAAAGATGAAAGTAAAGGATGAACCTGAGGTAAGTGACAAGGGTTATCCTAAGGAGGGACACTCTTATCCTTGAGAGAAGAAAGAACCAAGGATGACCAAGTCTGCAAGGAAGAACTTGATCAAGACAGCCAAAAGAAAATCCAATAAAGCCCAGATCAAGGCCACCTTCAACTCCAAGCAAAAGCAAGTTCTCATTTCTGCTGGATTTGAAGTGGTAAAGAAGGAAGTGGAAAGGGATCAAGCTCAGCCTCCCACTCAAAAGAAGACTCTCAGAAGCATGCAAACTAAATGCATCATGTGTGGTAGTACTTCTCACTTTGCCAGTGATTGCATCTACAATCCCAAAAGTACTATCCACATGAACAAGAAGAACACTACTAAGAAGAAGAAGAAGAAGAAAATAGCTTCAAAAGGAAAATCTCTTCCTTTCGGAAGCTCCAAAGTGAAGAACAAGATAAGTGAAAACTTACCTTCGGAAGAAAATTTTGTGTCAGAAGAAAGGAATGCTTCCGAAGTACTAAAGTCTGTTGCAGTGGATGCAAAAGCATCCGAAGGTCCAGTCTCTAAAACTTCCAAAGTCATCAAAGCTTTCGAAGTGTTGAAGGCCAAGTCCAATCTTCCAAAGATGGTGTGGAAGATAAAATAAGGCCATGTGACTGAAGGTTCATCATCAACAATAGCAACTGATCCTCATAACTTGCATATAGGATCAATTACTATTGAATTACATTCTGTTCATTTTGACAAGCCCAACACCAATGGGGCTTGGGTTTCCAAATATAACTAACCATCTCTTTCTGTGCAGGAACAACTAAAGACCAAAGGGAATGTATGGATCATTGACAGTGGATGTTCCAGGAACATGATAGGCAATGGCTGTTTGCTTCAACACTTTAAGAAAATTGATGGAGGGCCAGTTGCTTTTGGAGGAGAATCAGGTGGTTACATCACTGGAACGGGCAGGGTCACAAATGGTAAGTTCAGCATTAAGAAGGTAAACTTTTTTAAGGAGCTTGGGTACAATCTTTTGAGTGTATCCAAATTTTATGATTAGAGACATAACATATTCTTCACTGAGCATGAGTGCATTGTTCTCAAGCCCGGGTGGTCATTCCTCAAGAGCATATCCTGCTCAGAGCCCTAAGGAAAGGGAACATGTAGAAGATGGATTTTCAGGAAATATCCCCTTCAGGAGAAGTTTTTTTCTTTCTATTTAAATCCAATAGTGATGAGTCTTTCCTATGGTATAAAAGAATGTGCCATGTAAACTTTAAAAACATGAATAAACTAATTAAGAATGATTTGGTAACTGGAATGCCAAAGAAAGAGTTTACAAGTGATAACCATTGTGTTGCATGCTTGAAAGGTAAGCAACACAAGGTGTCTCACAAGCCAAAGGAAATAAACTCCATCACTACTCCCCTACACTTATTACATATGGATCTCTTTGGCCCCACTAGTGTAATGAGTCTAGGAAGGACCTCTTATTACTTGGTGATCACAGATGACTTCACAAGATATACTTGGGTCTTATTTTTTAGAACTAAGGATGAGACTCTCGAGATCTTGAAAAGTTTTATTCTGAAAATTGAGAATCAATGTGATCACAAGGTCAAGATCATAAGATGTAATCAAGGAACCAAATTCAAAAACCAAATCCTTAATGCATTTTGGATTGAAAAAAGTATTTCAAGATAATATAGTGCTCCCAGGACTGCTTAGCAAAATGGAGTTACTGAGAGGCGAAACAGGACACTAATTGAAGCTGCAAGAACCATGTTATTTGACTCTAAACTGCCCATCTTTTTCTGGGCAGAAGCAGTAACACTGCCTGCTATGTGCAGAACAGAGTTTTAGTAGTCAAGACACATGGTAAGACTCCTTATGAACTATGGCACAAATGGAGACATTTCATTGATTTCCTCAGATCATTTGGATGACCTTGCACCATCTTGAATACCAATGATCAAATAGTCAAATTTGTTGAGAAATCAAATGATGGATATTTCGTTGGATACTCTTCCCAAGCTAAGGATTATAGAGTATACAATCTCAAAACCAGAGTAGTTGAGGAGTTAGCCAATGTGACCTTCAATGAGCAAATACCCAGTGTGAAAGGTTCTGGTCCTGATTGGCTGTTTGATCTTGATTTAGTTACCAATTGTTTTAACAAATCTTATGAAGATGTTTTAGGATCTACAGGTACCTTATCAACATGAGATTCTGATCCAAGATTTGAGCTGAGAAGACCAAGTGATCAAACTACTTCAGCTCCAATGGTAACTAGCTCTGCAGTTAGAAATCTATTAGCACAACCACGACCAATTCTTCAGCTGATATATCTGAGGTGCCTATAAATTCCAGCACATAGGCACAGAACTCAGGTAAAGGAATTTATAATATAGGAGGAGATGGAGGTGGTGATAGTGATCAAGAATTCCTTGATGCTGATAACCACTCCATAGAAGACAACATCAATGATGTAACACACTCATTGGATCAAGTCTCACTTGATAAGTGTGTTGATACGGTGAATGACTCTCAAGCACCAGATCTGAATTTCACCAATTTAGATTTATCCAAACAACTTGCTGTGATTCCTCAACTAAGAATCCATAAGTCCCATCCCACCACAAACATCATTAGAAATGTTGAGACTGCAGTGAGAACAAAAGGACAAAACCATGACAAAAATGTTTGTCTTGACTCTTGTTTCTTATCCCAGATAGAGCCTAAGAAAAATGATGAGGCTTTAAAGGATGGAAGTTAGGTTGAAGCAATGCAGGAAGAGCTGCTTCAGTTTAAGAGACAAAAGGTTTGGAATCTATGTCCTCTTCCTTAAGGGAAGACTACCATAAGTACCAAGTGGGTGTTTAGGAACAAGAAGGATGATAGAGGACTTGTCATCAAGAAGGCAAGACTGGTTGTTCAAGGGTACACACAAGAAGAAGGGATTGACTACACAGATGTTTTTGCTCCTGTAGCAAGACTAGAAGCTGTTAGGATATTCCTGGCTTTTGTTGCATCCAATGACTTCAAGGTCTACCAACTTGATGTCAAGTGTGCCTTCTTATATGGGATGATTGATGAGGAGGTGTATGTCAAAAAACCATCTGGCTTTGCAGACCTAGATCATCCTAATTATGTCTGCAAGCTTGACAAAGCTCTTTATGGGCTACATCAGGCTCCAAGGAAGTGGTATGAGACACTATAATAGTATCTTTATCAGGATGGATACAAGAGAGGTACTATTGATGGTACACTCTTCATAACAGCAACAGGAAATGACTTAATCGCTGGTTCATATTTATGTAGATGACATTATCTTTAGGTCAACTAATCCGAAGTTCTACAAAGACTTTGAGAAGCTGATGAATAATAGATTTGAAATGAGTGCCATGGGAGAACTCAGTTTATTTCTAGGAATTAAAATAAAGCAACTTGACAATGGCATATTCATAAACCAGTTAAAGTATGTAAAGGACATACTTACTAGATTTCATATGACTGAGTGCAAGGTTGCTAAGACACCCATAGCCAGAAACCACTCTCTAGGACCAGATCTTAAGGGAGAGTGTGTTGATGAACATCTACATATGGCTATGATTAGGTCTCTTATGTACCTCACAGCCAGTAGGCTTGATATCATGTTTGCTACATGTATTTGTGCTAGATATCAAGCCAACACCAAGATGTCACACCTGGTTGCTGTCAAGAGAATTCTTAGATATCTCAAAGGTGATCCCAACCTGGGCCTGGTATCCAAAGAATTCTGACTTCAGTCTATATGCCTTTACAGATATTGACTATGGTGGTTGTAATATGACTGCAAAGTCTACATCTGGGGGATGTTAATTTCTTGGTTGAAGGATAATCTCATAGCACTGCAAGAAACAATCCTGTGTGTCTACATCAACTGCTGAAGCTGCATACATTGTTTTTACAAGTTGCTATGCTCAAGTGCTTTGGAATCAAAATAAGATACTAGACTATGGATTCAACTTCTAGGAGACTCCCATCCACATAGACAACAACAGTGCTATCTCTATTACAGAGAATCCTGTCCAGCACTCAAAGACAAAGCGCATCAACATCAGGTATCATTTGATTAGAGATCATTTTGAAAATGGATTGATAAAACTAGTCGAAGTTAACACAAACGAACAATATGCTGATCTGTTCATAAAAGCTTTTGATGAACAGAGATTTGAGTATCTTGTATCAGCTTTTGGGATGATTAACTTTGAATAGATTTTCTTAAAACTAAACTCAAGATTATTTTTAATAATATGTCCGTCTTAAGTTGTCTATATCATCACCATATAAGCGTAGTTTACCTTGGACGAATTTTTTTTTTAAAATGATATCCCTTAGAATTTTGAGAATTTTAGATATGTTTTCCTTTGGATGACATCAAGTTGTCTTCGGAAGAAAATTATGTCTTCAAAACAAATAACTACTTTTGAGAAATTAACCTTCGGAAGAAATTTTGTTATATCTTCCAAAGCTTATGTTTGTTACTAAGTACTTATATGAATTGAAGGACTATTTTCTTCCGAAAGCAATTAAGTCTCAGAAACTTTATTATCTCATTGAATAAAATTTCTGATACTTGAAATCTTTTGAAGCAAAATTTATCTAGGAAGTCAAAATACTCTAAGTATTTTTCTTCCGAAGCAAAATTCTTTGAAAGCTAAGGAATATCTTCCGAAGCCAAATTGGCCTCAAAAGTTTTCTCAAAACTTCCGAAGACAAATTACTTTCGGAAGATTTTCGACTTCCAAGAAAACTGCATTTTTGGGCACTTTTTCAGAGGTGGGATTGACATTCAGATTTCAAATTTTATTCGTTTGCTTTAACTATGTCTGAAATCCATATCATATATATATTCGTATAACAGTTCCCCCTCTTTCATTTTCTCCTTCATTTGAAAAATTCAAACCCTAAATTCACCCACAAACCGACCTTGTTATTAACTTTCTTCACTTTAAAGCTACTCAAAATGGGTAACCCTGATCCCCGAAACCAATCGAATTTCTCCACGCAGTTACACAGGCAACATAATCAAGTTGCTCTGTTATCATCTGAGAAAGATCCTGTTTTCTCAGATGTTTGCCGCTTCCTTGTCTCCAACCAACTAACTCACCGCCCTCACAATAGACCCTCTATTATACGAAGATTGATGAAATCCAAATCAAAGGATGGATTCCCCAAGGATCTTTTCATATCTCTCAGACAAATATAACAGTAGATTGTTATATTTTATTTCAACAATCAATAATCATGGTGTGGAAACCCATGATCAGAGATATGACATCAGTGAGTATGTGTGTATGATTGTGTGATTGCTAGTGATTGAATGCCTGAATGATAATAATAAACTGCTTGTTTGTATTGAATGTTCAAAAGCTTACAAAGGATTAGGGTATAATCCTATTTATATTTTATACAGATAGCTATCTATAATTACAAAAATACCCTTATGTAAAACAAAATTACATAAATAATCCTAAGTCTATAAGCTGTCCGCTGTGGATGATAGACTGTCCGTTGTGCATGATCAATCGTCTGCTGTGAATGGTCAATAAGCTATCCGCTGTGTCTTGGATGCTGTCCGCTGTGAACACTTGTTGTGTGATTGCTTTTTATGTTGTCCTCTGTGGATTGTTCATCCGCTGTGGATGAAATCCGTTGTGGACAGTTCATCAGCCATGGACTAGTCATCCATTGTGTATGCTTTAGACATCTACTGTAGACACTTAGAAGCTTTTCTTCATCTGCTGCAGACTCTTGTTCATCCGCTGTGGAAGGTCTTCATCTGCTACAGACACTTAGCAAAAATTCCTTTTTCTCTACAATCTTGAAAAAGAAATTTAAGCTACATTAGTGTATGTTATGAATTTTAATGATACTAATGTGTTAGTTATTGAGTGTTTGGATGTTAGAACACTTATGTTTGATTATGGCAAGCATTATCCTTTTAATGCACTTGTTGAGTCCAACAATACTCCCCCTATAGATGATGTTGCCATCTCTTAATGTTTGCTTGTTATTGTTTTGTTTGTTATTACTGATGTGTGTTTGTGTTTGTTAAGACTGATTGTAATGATTGTGTGTTTGACTTATACTATTTGATTGCATGTTTATGTGCTTATGCATGATTGAATGTTGATTGTTAATTTCGATTACATCTTCGATTGTTTGGTTACATGTATGATTGTATGATTACATGTATGTTTGATTGATTTCATGTCTGATTGAATAGTTACTTGTTTGTTTGATTAAATGATTCAGTGTTATGCATGTTTGCATGATTGAATGATTTTATGTTATTTAGATTACACATGTGTATTCCGATTGTAATGTATGCGTTGATTTGTATATGTTTGCTTGTATTATGAATTACTTGCATGATGGTTATTGTGTATGTTTATATGCATGATATTAATGTATGATTGATGTTCTGTTATGTTTATTATCTGTTATGTATGGTTGAAAGTTTTGTTTGATTGAATGGTTAGATATGTATATTTGTTGTTTTTGTTAGATTGCTTGTTAGAAACCTTTAGGAATGAGAAGGACCAGCTTCTTCTACATTCTCTTGTACTTTTGTTGTGGCTTTCAAGGATTCTTCTACATCCTTTTCAATTGCTTGATCCTTTTTAGCTTCTTTCACTTGATCAGACAGAGGAGTGACCCTCAGAGCATTTCTACAGTTCACTATGTGCTCAACAAAGTCTTGCACAACACTCTTTTGATCCTCATATTTGCTCTGGATCGACAAATGAACCATTTGTTCGAGGGTAGATTGGTCCAAGCTTTGTACATCTATGTTGCTAACCAGTGTGGTTACAACATGTTTTCCCATTAGAACTTCTAGGTTGTTGTTGTTTGATATCCTCATGCTACTTATGCCTTCAATGTGTGTTAGGGGTTGCTGATTTATTTCCAGTCCTTTTATGAGTACAGCATTCACATACACAATCCCTAAAATTCTTAGCATGTGTATGAAATAACAGCAAGCTCCCTTGCATAGTACATCTTCTATTGTAGGGAATGTCTTGGTTTTCAAAAATGAGACATAGGAAGGATGAAGGAGTTTCATTTTCACAGGATCAAACAGCCTTATGTCTGATGCTTCTTTCCCTTCTAGCTTTCTCCCCAATACCAATTCAAAATGTGTTTCATTATAGTACCAATTGGTAATTTGATGATTATATTGGTTACCATCAATCTTCTTCATGATTAACTTTAAATATGATGGTCTCAATTGATATCCAATTCTTTCCAACAATTCACTATCAACATGTGATGATGATTGTTCTCCAATTTGATTCTTTTGTTTGCTTGCTAACTGTTGCTCTTTTCTCAACTTGGCCAAATGAAGCTTATCTTCTCTGTCTGCTTTTGCCTTCATCTCATGATGATGTCTTTTCATATAAGATCTTAAGATATGATAGAAATCTGCTCCCCTAGGATTGTTTGTGTGATTGACCATCCTTAATTCCATCAGGTCCAATCTGTCTTCATAGGTTAATGATCCCAGTTGGGATATGTATGATAAGTATTGCACAAGTCCAGATACTCTCTTTATAAGCACAACATCCCAGATTTCATCATATTTTCATGCCACAATCTCTCTCTCATCAGCATATGCTGTTAGAGTGATTTTATCATACAAATTTACAAAGTTGGTGTTTGCATTGATCATTTCTCTCACCTTGTTTCCTTCTAGCCATATCCTATGAGGCATGAATTGCCTAGGCTCTTCTATCGGATGAAGCTCAGGTGGAGCTTGATGATAGGTTGATAGAGATGAGGCTGGATGTGGTCTAGAGATCTGTGGCTTTAGAGCATTGTCCAACATGTTCTTGTAGATCTCTTTTGCCATGTCTTTCATCTGAGATAAAGATCTGCCAGCATATGACCTGTATGGTATTCTTGTGTGACTCAACCAGCTTTTCACCTGGGAGTAGCTCATTTTATCTATTTGAGGATTCCTTATATCTTTTGTATGTTTGCTCTTGTTCATCTTTCATGACTTCTTGAAAGTCTTTGAGCAAGTCTTTAACCTCTGAGAGGTTAAGATGTATGAATGATTCATAAGGAAATCCTCTAGCTGTTAACTCAATTCCCATTAAAGTTTCTGGATCATCTGGAAAGAGTTCATGTATGTTTTGCATAACATATTCATCTCTATGTTCATCTTCATCATCAGAATCACTCAAGATGATTATAGGCTATTGATCATGAGTTTGATCAATTTCACCTTCTTCTAGAGTTGCAGCCTTAGATGTTATTTGTTTGAGTTCATCATCCACTGGTTCAGCTTTGACTTTCAATAGCTTTAGTGGTGGTGATTCAGGTTCTTCTTGTTCTTGAACCATTTGTTTTCCTATCTTTAAAGAAGCTTGGTACAACCTTTTTCTTTTTCTTTCATATGTTTTTAGAGAAGACTTTGATGATGATGAAGTTTGATCTTTGATTGATGTATATTGTGCTTTCAGAGATTCTACAAATTGCTTGATTAGCTCCTTTTGTTTTTCAGAAAGTGGATTAACTGGTACAATGCTTGATTCAGTGGTTTGAATTTCTATAGTGTGGAAATGTTGTTTGAGGATGGGTGAATAGTATATGTTTTCAAAAGGATTCACTCCTCCAAACAGTTGGTCCATAGAGTATGACTCTTCAGGAATAATGATTGCTAATTCTGTATGTTGTTCCTGAGAGCTTGTTTCTTCTGCTTGAGTCATAATCTGTTCTTCAAAGTCATCACTCAGGTCATGTTCTTGACCTTCTGAATGTTCTTCTTTATTTAGCTGAGTGTTTGTATGTTCTAGCTCTTTGTTCAACCTTCTTATCTCTTCTTCTTGAGCATAGATCTTCTTCTTCAATTCATCTATTTTAGAATCTTTGGCATCTATCTGCTTAGTTAGATAGGCAACATCTAATCTGGTGCTGTTTAAATCTTGATCTTTTGCCTTGATTTCTTCCTTTGATTGTTTTAGTTGTTGTTCCAGGAATTGAACAATTAACTTTTGAGCCTTTTGATCTGCAGAGAGCTTCTCTATCTCATCATCTTTGTTTTTGAGCTTTTCCTTCAACTTCTTAGCTCTATTGTTTGACTTCTCAATCAGCTTATTATGCTCAGTGAAAAAAAAACACTTTAGAGTATTCAATCTCTTCTTCTGTAGGTATTTCACTGCCATGTTCTTCACCTTCAATAGGGTCAGCAGTGCTTTGCTGTTCTAGATCATGTTATTGAGCTGATGAGGTGCCAACTTCTTCTTGTTGACTTGTGTGTTCTTCCAAAGATGCATCAATGTCTCTCAAAAGAGAAGACAAAGTTTGTTGATCAAATAAGTTTGGGCTTTGAGGTGGAGAAGGAATCTGATGTTCAAAGTGAATATGCTCTTGTTCTTGAACATCTTGTTGTTCTTGTTGAATGAATGGTTCTGTTTCTGGTGTAATAGAGGATGTATGATTGGTTTAGGTTCTGGTATAATTGGATGATGTATGATTGGTTCAAGCTCAGGAGCAGCTTGCTCTTCTTGTATGATTGGGGCTGGTTGGATGATTGGTGGTTGATGAATAACATTTTGGAACATCATATGAGGTTCACCTTGTCCAGAAATCCTCATGAAAATATTTGGTATAGGGAGGTTATGATCAATCATGTGAGCAGGAACAGGCACTTCAGCTTCATGATACAAGCTTGACATGATCCTTGTGAAAACATGTTCATTAAAGTGAATAGGCTGAAAAATGGCCACTTCTCTTGGGATGTCTGGTAGGAGATCATCAATAATCATCTGAAGGAATCTTGGAAACATCTGGAACTTGTTCCTCACCTCAGTTAAGTTGTAGACCATCCCATTTAGCACTTGTGCAGCAAAGTTGAATGGTCTTCTAGCTATGATACTTGCAATGGATGATGAGCTCCTCAGAGAAGTGGCATCCCAACCAATCTTTTTGTTTGTCATAGTCTTTTGGTATGTGTGCATAAGGAATCTAAATTGGGCACACATGTAGGACTTCTTGATCTGTTTCCTGTCTATGGTACTAGTGTAGCGTATTTGCCTGAAAACATGTAACACATAATTTATATCAAATTATACTGGTCCTTCAGCATCTTCATTGCCAAGCTGTAACACTCTCCTAATTACTTCTTTAGAGATAGTAATATGATGATCATGAACTTTAGAGAACTACTACTTGCTCATCATTCATCTGTTCTAGATGAGCATGAGTCCAGAATTGGACTATGTGATCCTCATAAATCTCTGGTCTTGTTGTCATAGCATGAACTAGCCTTGTTTGTCTGAGAGCATGAATAATATCTCTGTAATTCTCAGCTTTGGGTGAATCAGCATTGAGAAAAGCCCAAAGGTTATGATCTCTGACAAACACTAGGTTTGTCATATCTGCAATGAAAAAGATTAATGTTAGTATCTTGTATGTTAATGATGTGTGATGATGAAATACTGATCAAGTGTTCACTAGATTGTTGTAATTGTTATGAAATGATGAATTGTGTATGCTTAACACTTGTGTCTTGTTTAAAGTGTATGTTTGATTGGTATTAACCACTAAGTCAGTTTGACTTATCCAAAGTCAACTGCTTGGTTGATTTTGGTCATGAAAATCTTGTTTGAGTCAATTTGTTTTGATCCAAATTGTTTTGCATTGTGTTTGTTTTATCACAAAGAGTTGTTTATGTCATATTATACACTAGTTTCATTTCATAACAACTGAACTTGAACATTTTAGTTTGACTGTTGAAGTCAAAATATTCATTGAATGCACATTGAATGAATATGCATTTAATGTTGGTGTGTTTAATGCCATGCCAAATTAACTGAATTTACATGTTTGTTACAGACTTTTAAACATGTTTACCAAGTTATAACATATTTCAAGTTAGTTTTAACATTTTCAAAGATCAAACATCAGTTTTTGTATGATTTTGGCAAGAACATCATGACTGTTCATGAACCCGAAATTACATCAAAACAACAGTCCTATTACATTCGACTAGGGTCATCTAACACATATTCAGGTTTGATTTGGTTAAAACATCAAAAGATTCATGTATTGATTTCGGTTCACTGTTCGACTTAGGTCTAGCAATGTTCGAATCAGAATCAATGAACAAGATTTTTTAATGATTGGTTGATGATTAGAATAGTGTTATGTAGGAACCTTTGAAGTTAAAAGGCTGATGCAACCAAAGGATACCAAAACAACCAAGTCTTCCAACATGCACTTCAGAACAAAGGTGAACTAGCTTTGAAAGCTTTTACACACTCAGAATATGCTATGTGTAAAATCTTCCGAAGCCAAAGTTTAGAAGAAACTGCTGCGGAAGCTTTACACTTAACTTGGAAAATATTCTAAGTGTAAAGTCTTCCGAAGCCAAAGACTCAACTCTTCCGTAGTTAAAGATGAAGTCTTCCGAAGCTTCAAAGACAAAGTCTTTCGAAGCTGTTTACAAGACAAGACTGATTTCTTCTGAAGAGAGAGAAAAGATTCATTTTCCATCAACTTTACCATAAAGCAACCTACTATCCACTACATGCTCTGGTGGTTCACTTGCTATCACTAGTTGGTGAAACTTCTATGCTTTATGATAAAGTAGATAAGGTCTTCGCCTGCAAGTTTCTCTTTTTGTTCCTTTTGGCTTTTTGTAATAGGAAAAGTCAGTGAGCTATGACATGTCATAGTCACTAGTGAAAAAGGCAATCTGCCTTTTTGACTTTATATTGATCTTGTTGTCTAGATTAGTCACTTCAAACTGTCTTTTTGCATATTAACGGTTGTAGGATGTAGTATAAAAGTGTCTGAGGTTCTTGTAATTTCTTCATGCTCATAACACTTGTAAGAGAACTTGAGATCAATATACAACATCCTTGAAAACTAATCTTGTGTTGATTCTTAGTTCTGTCTCTTTGATTTACTTATGTTCTTTGGAGCATCTGTTTTAAGTTACCAGTTCCTTATTTGAATTGTTAAGTGATCTAAGATCTCTCCTTTGTGTGAAACTAAGTGTTAGGTACCCTTACCCGGTCCTGCATTTGGTATCAGAGCATTCCAGGCTCTTGATTGTAAGATCTCACCATCTTTAAATCCTATTAGTTACACACATCACTAAACTCTTCAAATGGCAGCTATCTCCAAGGCTGATATGGAAACTGGAACTATGATAAAGTCCCCACTGATCACTCCTGAGGATTTTGACACTTGGTGTCAAAGAATGGAAGGCTTTATCAAGTCTCAAGATTCCAGGATGTGGGAGTCTGTTGTCAATGGACCTCATGTACCATGCACCTCTTCAGCTGCTGCTGGTGGTGGCATGATACCAAAGGAGAGGACTGACTTTTCTGATGAAGACTGGAAAAGGATTGATATTGATCAGAAAGCCATGACAGCCCTCCAAACTACTCTTCCAAACTCCATCTACAGAGGTTTCAAGAAGTGCAAGACCGCTAAACAGCAATGGGATGCACTTAAACTGATGTATAAGGGTTCAAATGAAGCCAAGGAGAACAAGAAGGATCTCCTGAAGCAGCAGTTTGAAAACTTCACCTTCAAGACAGGTGAAACCATGACTCAACAATACTTCAGGTATGTTGAGATTATGGATACTCTGGCTGATGTTGGGGTAACTATTGAGAACAGGGATATTGTAAGGAAGTTCATGTCCTCTCTTCCCAGACAATGGGCACATTACTGTGTGGTCATTAAAAGGACTGAAAACCTCAAGACCCTTACTCTCACTGAGTTGTATGGGATACTCAGTGGATACCAAATGGAGATGAAATTCATCTGGTAACTCCAACACTCACCAGTGTTCAGCCCTTTATGTGGTTGTAAGGGATAGTAGAGAACCACAACATCATCTCATCTGCTACCCTGAAACCTCACAAAAGGGTCCTTTTATAACCTTCCCAGAGACACCCAGAGAGAGCTACATCCAAGGAAGTCCCTTCCAAGAGACAAGTTCTTCTCAAGCTTTTGTCTCTACTGATGAAAGTTCAGGCAACTTTCTTTTCACTCTTAAAGACTGGACTGTATCCATCCAGATGATCTGGAGTACATGGAGGTAGTCCAGCAGATGGCTCTTCTACTCACAGAGCCCAGAAGTTCTACAAGAGGACTGGGAGAAGGTTTCCTAGCAATGCAGCCAGTGGCAAGTTTGGGCTGGACAAGAGCAAAGTCAAGTGTTACAACTGTAATCAAATGGGACACTTTGCTAGAGAATGCAAGGAACCCAAGTCAAGTAGTGGCCAAACTTCATCCAGGCCAAACTACACTGAAGGAGGGCACCAGAATGAGAAGCCAAGACAGCAAGCTGCAGTTGCTGTTGAAGAAGAGGCTTTGACTGGAGCTTTCAAGCAGAAGATGCATCTCCAAATCAAGCACTCATGGCTGACCGTGATGCCAAGTACTTTAACATCTTTGCTCTCCTGAATGTATTGCTAAAGTAAATAGATACAGGTCCTACAACTTGGAAATGAGATCTGACATTGAGTCCTTAAATATTTTAAAAGCTGATTTTAAAAAGCTGAAAATGACTATAAACTTAAGATAGAAGATCTAGAGAAAACAGTTTCAACTCTTAAACATGAGCAAACAAACTACAGGACTCAAATTAAGGATCTCATTACCAAGTTGACTGAATGCCAGGCTGAGCTTGTGATCAGCCAAGCCAGGGCAGAAAAATGTGTTCTTGAAGAAGAGACCTTCAAGAACATAATATCCTCATCTCTGCATGCAAAAGTGTGTTATCAGAATAAGCAGGGATGGGATCTAGTGAGATAGCTCCTCCACACACTCTCTCAGTTAGATCTCCAAGGTGTGGAACTGGTCAAGATGAGCTGCCATCCATAGACCCCAGTGATGAAGAGGATGAAGAGGAGATGGTGAGGGATGACTCTGAAGTGAGTGAAAAGAGTCAATCCAAAAGGGTCACCATGCTCCTGAGGGGGAGAAAGGATTTGGATTGAGTAAGTCCAAGAGAAAGAACTTGATCAGAAGAGCAAAAAGAAGATCAAGGAAAGCTCAAGACATCAAGGCCACTTTTGACCCCAAGTAGAAACAAGTATTTATCTCTGCAGGGTTTGATGTTGTGAAAGATGAAGATTCTTCCAAGAACTCCTGTTCCAAGAGTTCTGCTTCAGCTTCAACTCACTCCAGCAACAACAAGAAGATTGATCAGTTGTGTGTCACTGCTACACAGCCTGAACCATCCATTTCAAAGAGCAAGCTTCACCCTAAGAAGCCTGCTGCATCACCTGAAAATGTGAAGAAGGAAAATGAAAGTGTTCAAGCTCAGTCTTCTTTAGGAAAGAAGGCTCTCAGAAAGAAAGATTTGGATTGTGTTATGTGTGGTAGTACTTCACATCTGGCTAAGGATTGTCAATACAATCCCAAGAGTACTATCCACATGATCAAGAAGAAAACTTCTGAGAAGAAGAAGAAACAAACAGCTTTGGAAGGAAAATCTGTTTCCTTCGGAAGCTCCAAAATGAAGAAGAAGGAAAGTAAGAAAATGCATTCGGAAGAAAAGTTGGTCTCAGAAGAAAGGAATGCTTCCGAAGTACTGAAGCTTGCTGCAGTGAAAGCAAGATCTTCCGAAGGATCTGTCTCCAAAGCTTTCAAAGCTACAAAAGCTTCCGAAGTATTGAAGGTCAAGCCCAATCTTCCAAAGGTGGTGTGGAAGATGAAGGAAGACCTTGAGACTGAAAGCTCTTCTTCAGCAACAACAAATAATTCTCAAAGCCTGAACATAGGATCACTTATTGTTTCATTGCCTTCATCTGAATTTTATAAGCCCAAGACCAATAAGGCTTGAGTTTCTAAATGTAACTAAATCATCTCTTTTGTGCAGGGATTGCCAAAGGCAAATAGAAATGTGTGGATCATCGATAGTGGATGCTCCAGGCACATGACAGGCAATGAGTCCTTAGTTCAAAACTTTGAGAAGTTTGATGGAGGGCCAGTTGCTTTTGGAGGAGATGCAGGAGGTTACATCACTGGCAGGGGCATGGTTTTAAATGGTAAGCTCAGCATTGAGAAGGTAAATTTTTTCAAGGAGCTTGGATACAATCTTTTGAGTGTGTCCTATTGTAACCAAAAACATCACATGCTCTTCACTGAGCATGAGTGCATTGTTCTCAAGCCTGGGGTGGTTATTCCTCAGTAGTACATTCTGCTCAGAGCCCCCAGGAAGGGAAACATGTACAAGATGGATCTGCAAGAAACAACTCCCTCCGGAGAAGTGTCTTCCTTTCTATCTAAAGCAAATAGTGATGAGTCTTTCCTCTGGCATAAAAGAATATGCCATGTAAACTTCAAAAACATGAATAAATTAATTAAAAATGATTTGGTAACTGGAATGCCAAAGAAAGAGTTTACAAGTGATGACCATTGTGTTGCATGGCTGAAAGGGAAACAACACAAAGTGTCTCACAAGCCAAAGGAAACCAACTCCATCACTACTCCCCTACACTTGTTACATATGGATCTGTTTGGCTTCACTAGTGTAATGAGTCTAGGAAGGACCTCTTATTGTTTAGTGATCACAGATGACTTCACAAGATTCACTTGGGTCTTCTTCCTTAGAACTAAGGATGAGACTCCTGAGATCTTGAAGAACTTCATTCTGAAAATTGAGAATCAATGTGATCACAAGGTCAAAATCAAAAGATGTGATCAGGGAATAGAATTTAAAAACCAAATCCTTGATACATTTTGTGATGAAAAGGGTATTTCAAGACAATATAGTGCTCCCAGGACTCCTCAGCAAAATAGTGTTGCTGAG
The DNA here is from genome assembly GCA_025506505.1 of Flaveria sonorensis. Lineage (NCBI taxonomy): Eukaryota > Viridiplantae > Streptophyta > Magnoliopsida > Asterales > Asteraceae > Flaveria > Flaveria sonorensis. Next base: position 12,858,415 of record CM046435.1, on the reverse strand, counting down.
AGGAGAAACAGGACACTTATGAAGGCTGCTAGAACCATGTTGTCTGACTCTAAACTGCCTATCACCTTCTAGGCAGAGGCTATTAACACAGCCTGTTATGTGCAGAACAGAGTTTTAGTAGTTAAGACTCATGGTAAGACTCCTTATGAACTGTGGCACAAAAGGAGACCATTCATTGGTTTTCTCAGAACATTTGGATGTCCTTGCACCATCTTGAATACCAAAGATCAAATAGCCAAGTTTGCTGAGAAATCAGATGATGGACACTTTGTTGGATACTCTTCTCAAGCTAAGGCTTATAGAGTATACAATCACAAAACTAGAATCATTGAGGAGTCATCCAATGTGACTTTCAATGAACACACACCCTGTGTGAAAGGTTCTGGTCCAGATTGGTTGTTTGATCTTTATTTAGTTACCAACTGTTTTAACAAGTCTTGTGAGAATGTTTCAGGATCTATAGATAACAGATCAGCAGAAGATCTTGATCCAAGATTTGAGCTGAGAAGACCAACTAAGAAGACTACTTCAGCTCCAATGGTAACTAACCCAGCAAGTGAAGCTCCTATCAGCACAAGCATGACAAATACTGCTGTTTCATCTGAGGTGCCTTCAAATTCCAGCTCAGAGGCTCTAAATCCAGGTGAAGGAACTTCAAATGCAGGAGGAACTGGAGGTGGTGACAGTGATCAAGAATTTCTTGATGCTGATAACCACTCTATTAAAGACAACATAAATGATGTCACACACTCATTGGATCAAGTTTCTCTTGATAAGTATGCTGATGTGGTGGGAGACACCTCATTGCTAGATTAGAATTTCTCAAATTTAGATCTTTCTAACCAACTTGCTATGATCCCTCAACTTCGGATCCACAAGTCACATCCAACCACAAACATCATTGGAAATGTTGACTCAGGAGTAAGAACAAGAGGACAAACTCATGATAGCCATGTTTGTCTACATTCTTGTTTCTTATCCCAGATAGAGCCAGAGAAGGTTGATGAGGCTTTGAAGGATGGAAGCTGGATTGAAGCTATGCAAGATGAGCTACTTCAAATCAGAAGACAGAAGGTATGGAACTTATGCCCTCTTCCTCAAGGGAAAAGTGTCATAGGAACCAAATGGGTATTCAGGAACAAGAAGGATGATAGAGGGATTATCATCAAGAACAAGGCTAGACTGGTTGTCCATGGATATACTCAAGAAGAAGGGATTGATTACACTGATGTATTTGCTCCAGTTGCAAGACTTGAAGCTGTAAGAATATTTCTGGCTTATGCTACATCCAAGGATTTCAAGGTCTACCAGCTTGATGTGAAGTGTGCCTTTCTCTATGGGGTGATTGATGAAGAAGTTTATATTAAACAACCACCTGGCTTTGCAGACCCAGATCATCCTGATTATGTCTGAAGCTTGATAAAGCCCTTTATGGACTACATCAAGCTCCAAGAAAGTGGTATGAGACACTATCAACATACCTCTATCAACATGAATACAAAAGAGGTACTATTGTTGGGACTCTCTTCATCAAAGAGACAGGGAATGACACATTGCTAGTTCAGATATATGTAGATGACATCATCTTTGGTTCAACTAATCCAAAGCTCTGCGAAGACTTTGAGATGCTGATGAAGAATAGATTTGAAATGAGTGTCATGGGGGAACTCAATTTCTTTCTAGGAATTCAAGTGAAGCAGGTTGAAGATGGCATCTTCATCAGTCAGTCAAAGTATGTACATGACATACTTACAAGATTCAAGATGACTGACTGTAAGGTTGCAAAGACACCCATAGCTAGAAACCACTCCCTTGGTCCTGATCTTGAGGGGGAGTGTGTTGATGAACATCTCTACAGGGCTATGATTGGGTCACTTATGTATCTTACTGCTAGCAGGCCTGATATCATGTTTGCCACATGCATATGTGCAAGATATCAAGCCAACCCTAAGATGTCACACCTAATCACTGTCAAAAGGATTCTTAGATATCTCAAAGGTGCTCCAAATCTAGGCCTTTGGTATCCAAATAATTTAGACTTCAATCTGTATACTTATACAGATAGTGATTATGGTGGCTGCAACATGACTGCAAAGTCCACATCTGGGAGGTGTCAGTTTCTGGGTGGAAGGATAGTCTCTTGGCAATGCAAGAAGCAATCCTGTGTGTCAGCATCAACTGTTGAAGCTGAATACATTGCTGCTACTAGCTGCTGTGCTCAAGTACTTTGGATTCAGAATCAGATGCTAGACTATGGGTTCAATTTCAAAGAGACTCCCATCCACATAGACAACAACAGTGCCATCTCTATTACAGAGAATCCTGTGCAGCACTCAAGGACCAAACACATCAATATCAGGTATCATCTGATTAGAGACAATTTTGAAAAGGGTTTGATAAAACTAATCAAAGTTAACACAAATGAACAATATGCTGATCTGTTCACAAAAGCTTTTGATGAATAGAGATTTTAATATCTTGTATCAGCTATTGGGATGATAAACTTTGAATAGATTTTTCTTAATAACTTAATCGACATTATTTCTTAAAACTGTGTGTCCTAGGTTGTCTATTAGATCACTTCATTAGCCCAGTTCTCTTTGGAAGAAAACAAACTTTTAAAATGATATCTCTTAGAATGATGAAAATTTATCTTCGGAAGAAGTTTAAGTCTTTAAATCATTTAAACAGCTTATCTGAGATTTATTTTCGGAAGAAATTCTTGAAGTAACTTCCGAAGCTTAAATTTTGGTATAAGTACTTAAATGCATTTTAAGAACAAATCTCTTCCGAAAGCAATTTAGTCTCGGAAGACTCATTTATTTCTTCCGAAGCCAAAATTCTCAAAACTCTTTGAAATATATTTTGAAGTAAAATTGCCTTCGGAAGCTTTGATTGCAAAGCTTCCAAAACTTAAATTGCCTTCAGAAGTTTTACGGCTTCCAAGAAAACTACCTTTTTGGGCGCTTTTTTCAGCTGTAGGACCCACTTGCGGATTTTAAAGTTTATCTTTTGTCTTAACTTTGGCTCAGATCCAGAGTATATCTTTCCAAACAGTTCTATTTCATCTCTCTACTCTCATTGTTCCTTAACCTAAAATTACCACCAAAATTTCATCTTCTTCTTCCTTTCTTCACTGCAAAGCTTCCTCAAATGGCCAATCTTGATCATCGTAACGACCCTGATTTCACCATGCACCTACACAGGCAACACAATCAACTTGCACTGTTAAACTCTGAGAAGGATCCAAGCTTCTCAGACGTGTGTAGGTATCTTTCTTTGTCTCATTACTTCACCTCCCTTACAATCGATCCTCCTCTCTATGAGGATCAGTTGCTTGAGTTCTGGTGGACCTGTCAAGAGGTCACCATGGACGGGGAGAAGGCACTGTCTGCCACAGTGCAGGGGAGGACGGTTTTCATCACTCCAGCCATTATAAACACCCATTTGCAGCTGGATGATGAAGCAGGTGAGCTATCCTTTCCAAAAGCTACTGTCAACCAATCCTTTACGCAGATGGGCTACGAAGGTGACTTTTTGATCAAGACCTTCAGGAAGGGGAAGGTCTCATTCCAATGGAAATACCTTCTCCATGTAGTCATACATAGCTTATCCAATAAGCATGGGGGATGGGACCAGATTCCAGAATACCTTTCCTTCATTGTCCATGGGATGGTACAAAGGGTCAAATTCAGGTACTCTCAATTTGTATTTACAAACTTACTTGCAAATTTGGACTCCTTAGAGTATTACATGTTCCCCTGGTATGTTCAACACATTCTCAACTGTTAAATGGAACCACAGTTGAGGAGAATAGGTAATATTCTTAAACTTGCACACATGAGGCCCGGCATTTTCAAGATTTTGAAAAAGCCAACTGTCGGCTTCTCAGGGGTAGAAACAGCCCTTGTCCCAAAAATGTTTGAGTTCATTGCTCAGGGTGACATCCTAGCAGCACCAGCTAGTGATGAACCAACACCCTCTACTTCTCACCCACCTCAAATACAACCTACCATCAAAATCACCTACCAAAGAAAACCCAAACGAACCCCTGCCATTGCTATTGAGCATGTGCAGGCCCTCATATCAGAACCTATGCAGGAGGAAGTGGAATCTAGAGCTTCCACTTCCCCTGAGGAGCAGACAACTCCCATCTTTTAAACAATCAGTGCTGAGGTTCCTCATGCTCATCCTGATGAACTCACAACTCCACAAACAGCCTTAAGCCATCACTCTGAGTCTCAACACTCTAGTGATCAACCTTCAGGGGAAAGCTACCATCCCCAGCCTCTTGATCTCAACCACCCCATACCCAGCCTTGACTTCTACTTTGATGAAGATTTGGGCTTCAATGAGTACCATGAATCTCTCCTTTCTTCCCATACTCAAGAAGAGATGAGTACTCCTGCTTCACCCACTTCTAGCCCACATCAGCTACCCCTAACTGAGGTGGATCCCTCTAACATTGTTCAAGAGATCCATATGCAGAGGCTATCATTTTTGCAAGTGATAACATCACTAGGACCTCTACTATGGCAACCCAGCCTCTTGACAATTCTCTGGAAGCTGTCATTGGGCAGGGGAAATCCAGTAGCCAAGAAACCCATACTGGTGGTGTGGAAGAAGACTTAGGTCCAATTCTCTCATCCCCCCATGATTCTTCATCTGAAGATGAGGGGAGTCTGCAATAACAGGTGCACGAACTGTCAAATCTGTGCACCTGCTTTGTGTTAAAGATAGCTCACCTGGAATCTCAGGTGACTATCTTGCAGAAGAGGGTTAATGACCAGTAACTTGAGATCACTGATCTCAAGGGCAAGCTAGCTGAGAGACCCATGAGAACAACTTATCCAGGTCCATAAGAACCTGTGGATGTCATGGATCAATCTCCCAGCTCACCTATGCAAGAGGGTGATGCTACCAAAAAGGGGGAGAAAATTCTGACAATCACAGAACCTGGGAGTTTTTCTCAGAGTATGGACATAGAGGACTCACCATCCTCTCTTGCAGTTGTCCATACTCAGCAACCTCCTCTAGACAGTGATCTGGAACTGCTCATTCAACAACTGTTTGAGGAGGGAGTACCAAGAGCAATGTCTGCCCTATCTAAGAACCCAATCTGGGGTTGGGGGTATGACAGTAGGAAAGCTCTTGTGATCTCTAGAGCTCAGGGTCAACAAGAAATTCTTAACATCTCCACCCTGAGTTTCTATGAGAGTATAAACTTGGTGGATCTGCCCCTTGTCAACCCAAGCAACAACAGACAAGCAGCAAGATTGGCAGAAAGGATCCAAGACTGGGTGTTAGAGGAGTTCAGACTGAGATCAAAATTATATAGATAGAGCCTAGCAAGTGAGATCTTTGGTCAACTAGATGTTGAGGTGGACCCGGAGATTAGCTTCGAAGGGAAAACCTTGACTGAACGCCCAGAGGTTGAACTTGTGACCCTTGAGACAGGATCTCCCTCTACACCCATTACCCTCAGTGAAACACCAGCTGGTGATGGTGCTTCACAACCTCTCTCTGGCCAAAGCTTGACAGCTGAACCAAGCAATAAAGGCCAAATATCTCTTCAGCCTGAGTCACCAAGGCCTGTGGTTGACAAAGGTAAAAGGAAATTAACTACAGAGGAGATTGAAGAAGAGAAGAGAGAGAGGAAGAGGAAGCTAAGGGGAGAGAGTTCAAGTGGTTCCCCAGGATTTATGGAAGCTGTAATAAGGGCTGCCCCCAGGCTGAACACTCAGGAATATGAGTTAAGGGCAGCCAGGCTAAACTACCTGGGAACCAAAAATTACAATATAGATGAACTCATCTCTCTCCCCTTAGATGAGCTAAATGAACTGGCTGACACTGAGTTGTCAAAGGAGAGGAAGGAAGCAGAGGATGCTGCTTTGACCCTCAAGCACAAGAAAGAAATGAGACTGAAAAGACTCTACAAGAAACTTCCTATCCTCTCCCCAGTTCAAGAAAGTCCTGAGTCAAAGACTGTGGCCTCTGAACAACCTCAGGCAGTCGATGAAGAAGAAAGGTTAAAGATGATCAACTATCTGAGTGCCACAAGTCTCTATCAGGCATTTGCACTTCTTTTCCTGCCTCATGAGTATATATTGTTTGAATACAACAAGCAGCTAGAAGAGCAAGCCAAAAAGGATATGCAAGCTGCTAGGAAAAGGCAGAGGGAAGAAGCTGCAAAAGCAAGAGCCATCATCTGAAAAAATCAGAAAAAGTCTACTGATAGGCAGAGGATGATGAGCTTCTTAAAACTGTATGGGTTCTCTGGAAGAAGGCTTGGTCCCATGTCTCTATCTACAATAGATGAGCACATAAGGGTGATCAAGCAGAAGATAAAGAAGGGAGAGCTGGTGGACTTGCATTCTCCAAGTCAAGCTCAACCTGAAGTTGAGGTGAAGGTTAAACCTACAGAGACGACACGACCTGCACCTGGAGCTGCATATCAGCCAACGTCATTTTCTGACCCACAACAGGGTTCTCCTCCCTCTCCTTCTGAAACTGAGAGAGAGGAGATCCCAACTAAGAGGGATTCAACTAAACAACCTGGCACTGAAGACCAACCCTCTCAGTTAAAATCATCACGGAGGAAAAAGAGGATGGCCAAAAGAAGATCCTCTTCAAAGAAGAAAAGAAGAAAGGCATCCTCCTTCTAACCTCAGGATGAGTCAGAACATCCTAAGGAAGTGCATGAAGTGGCCTCTCAACCAACTCCAATCATAGTAGAGCCTCTTACCGTTGGAAGACAAATTCTGTCCTGGACATTTGCTGAAGATCCAGACAGATGGTATGTCACTAGAGATCAAGGAGAACAACATGTCTACTTCACAAATGACATGCTTGAACTCCCTCTGCATTATCTCTATGACATGAGAAGGTACTTCATGAGCCTGAAGAATCCAGATCTGTTGATGAAGAAAGGAATTCTGAAGATCCTCATGTGGACTATCCAAGTCTGAAGAACCTCTCTGTTTTGGTAGCATCAGCCTAAGGGGAGTTTGTAGGAACCTCTGAAGTTAAAAGGTAGATGCAACCAAAGGATACCAAAACAACCAAGTCTTACAACATGCACTTCGGAACAAAGATGAACTAGCTTCGGAAACTTTTACAGACTCAGAAATATGCTAAGTGTAAAATCTTCCGAAGCCAAAGTTTAGAAGAAACTGCTGCGGAAGCTTTACACTTAACTTGGAAAATATTCTAAGTGTAAAGTCTTCCGAAGCCAAAGACTCAACTCTTCCGTAGTTAAAGATGAAGTCTTCCGAAGCTTCAAAGACAAAGTCTTCCGAAGCTGTTTACAAGACAAGACTGATTTCTTCTGAAGAGAGAGAAAAGATTCCTTTTCCATCAACTTTATCATAAAGCAACCTATTTTCCGCTGCATGCTCTGGTGGTTCACCTGCTATCACTAGTTGGTGAAACTTCAATGCTTTATGATAAAGTAGATAAGGTCTTCGCCTGCAAGTTTCTCTTTTTGTTCCTTTAGGCTTTTTGTAATAGGAAAAGTCAGTGAGCTATGGCATGTCATAGTCACTAGTCAAAAAGGCAATCTGCCTTTTTGACTTTAGATTGATCTTGTTGTCTAGATTAGTCACTTCCAACTGTCTTTTTGCATATTGACGATTGTAGGATGTAGTATAAAAGTGTCTCAGGTTCTTGTAATTTCTTCATGCTTCATAACACTTGTAAGAGAACTTGAGATCAATATACAACATCCTTGAAAACTAATCTTGTCTTGATTCTTAGTTCTATCTCTTTGATTTACTTGTGTTCTTTGGAGCATCTGTTTTAAGTTACCAGTTCCCTATTTGAATTGTTAAGTGATCTAAGATCTCTCCTCTGTGTGAAACTAAGTGTTAAGTACCTTTACCCAGTCCTGCATGTTGTTATACCTATTTGATCATGAATCGGAAGAGAAATCAAATAGAATTTAGGTTTTGGATGATCAGGGGTTTAAGGGTTTAACACAATGTTTGTAAATTTTCAGAAATTTAATTTTCACTCTCACACTCGTGATGAATGAAAAATTGACAAGTTTTGATGTATATATACAACGGACAAAATGATTTTCCGTTGTGTGTACAGTGTATCTGTACGCCGTGTGAACAATTTAACTTAAAATTTAATTTTAAGTCATGCGTTGTGAATACACATGCGATGTGTGAACAGTGCGTCCGCTGTACAATTTTGATAGGTTCAAAATGGATCTATCTGTGATGATATCACAATGCAATGATCAATTCAAACACTAAGTAATCAAACACAAGCAATTACTTCAAAAATTCATAGATTTCATTGAAAGCAAATGCTTAGGATACAAAGTGTAAGGGTGAGTTACAGTTGTTCAATCTGTTCTAACTGTTTCGTTGTCTCTCTACCCTACACAATACATAAACTATCCTATTTATACTATCAAAGAAAAACAAGGAACATGTATTTACAAAATAAGTTCCTATACTATGACAAAACACAAAAGACAAATGTTAATCTTTTAAGAGCTCTAACAATACTCCCCCTAAGATTTACATTTTCTTCGGTCTTCATTGAACTCTTCTGGTTCTTCTTTAATCTTGAACGCCTGCTTTTCTTTTTAAAGATCCAATTCACGCAACGCTTTCTTGATAGCTGGCTTGAATTTCTTTGTATGTATGGCTTGCTCAGGCTTTTACTGGTTTGTTTTAATCTTCATCTTGTCCATTACATTCAGAGTTTCTTTTGTTAGACCTGCAATATCTATGTTAGTGTAGAACTCATAAGGTTTAGGATGATCATGAGAATGAATTTCCAACATGCCTTTGCTTGAAATTCTCATAAAATCAATAGACTTTATATCTTTCTTCACGATGTTAGCAAATGCTAGAGCTTTTCGTAATGAAATTCGCTCCATTGCAACATCAATTACCTTAATAATTGTCATAAAGTATTTTCGATCATTATCTGCAACTTCTGACGCAACACGATCAAACTTCTGATTAGACAAAAATTTGATATAACTTGGATGTAGAAGTTTAAGCTCAAAAACTCCAAATAATAAAATCATATCTTGATCCCAATCTTCCAAGTTTCGAACTAGCTTTAACTAGAATTAGTCAGTATGATAGAACCATCTCAAAATTGGTTTAGATGTTTGAGTACCATCTATCACCTTCAAGCCTGGGTCAGTGACCTTTTCAAATTACTGATCACTATACGCATCCAAAAACTATTCTTCTTCTTCTGGATAAGTAGCCATCTTCCTTTTCCTTTTTAATGACTTGAAATACTCTTTGTCTTCTTAATCACATCTGGTTTTAAGATAAGAGTCCATTCTGGTAATGCCTCGATTTAGAAGTTTAACAAAATTTTCACCTCGAATTGACTTGGTAGGATTGATCAGAGGCAACTTATTTAACTCCTTGAGATCTTGCACTGGCAAAGCTATGATGCTCGTGTAAAAATGATATACATGACAAATTGAATTTACACGTTTGATTAGAAAGGCATCAAAAATGTCATCATACTTCCAGGCAACTATCTTAACATTCTTTGTGTTTTCCGGCATAATCATTGCATTGAGTAACTCAGAAATGGATTGGCCTTTCTACGGTACATTTCTGACTAAATCTCCTGCAGTTCTAGCTTTGTTCCATAATTGTTTCTGTTCAACCGACACTTTGTATGCTTGTTTTTCAGTCTTTGGGAACATTTCAATCAATTCTTTTCTCTTTTCATGACCGCTTTTCATGAACTCTTTCTTTTATTTCTTGAGGCTTTAAGATTCTAGTTCTCTTTGTAATCTCCAAATACTGAGGATTATCCATGTCTAGCACAATCATTTTATTGTTTTGCTTTTCTATCTCTTGAAAGCTTCTGACCAAATTTCTTAGAGACTCAGTTTGTAATCTGTTTAATCTCTTTCTTGGATAATTCCTTGATTGTAGCCACAGCCTAAGCTCAACAGTTGTCATATTTTCAGGATCAGGATGATGCAATTCAGATCCTGGAAGGTCTTCAATATTAATACTTTCTTGCATCGAATTCCATTCTCCATGTTCCATAACTATTTCATCTGGCTCAACCAGAGCTGTTGACTCTGCTATAATACATTTCTCATCTTTTCATTAATTTGTGAAACTGTTAGACCATCCAAAAATACATGATTGTATTTCATCTTGACCAGATTATTATATCTGTCATCAATGTCTAAAGGTATGTCTTCAGTAAAAGCTTCAATTGGAGAATATGCAGCTTCAGCAACATCTTCTTCCTCTAATACTTCATCACACCAAGCATTTGAAAACTCTTGATCTAAATCATCCAGTGCTTCAATTTGCTCTTGTATGTCTGCTTCTGCACTTTCCTGTAAAGAAGGATGACCTACATTCACTGCATAAGAAAAACATATTAGTTTTAAGCATATAAAAATAAAACAACACCTATAATCAAAAATGTCTTTTAAACTGTTTACGAGTTTTAGAAACAATTTTCTGCATCTTTGAAAGAGGGTTGGATGACGATTCTGCCAATACTTGAATATCAGATTCATCTATCTTTCGTTTTCCTTTCACAGCCTCAGATAAATTTTCAACTTCAGTAGTTTGAACTTCAGGAATAACCTCTTTCTCTGAAGTTAAAGGGTCTTTTTCTTGTGTTTGAGAAGCTTGATATTTTAATCTATCTTTCATAATTTCAAGCTCTTCTTTCAACTTATCATAATCTTCTTTCAACTTCTTGTATTTTTCTTCTGTCAAATCATAATCTCTGAGTAAAACATCAAAGTTCTTTACATTCATCTCTTGAACTTCTTCAAGCTCAGCAATCTTCAAGTCTTTCTTTAAAGATTCTACTTTTAATTGATTATTTTCATCTTTCAGCTTCTCCATTATCTTAAGCTGATTGATATTCTCTTCTTTCAAAGCTTCTATTATATGCTCAGTGTTCAATTTCTCAGTGAGAACTGTATCATATAGATTTGATCTTTCACCTTCATCCGGTACTACAGACTCAAATGCATCAACATTTTGAAAATCACACTCCATTTGTTGTTATACATTGACTTCATCATTATCTTCATTCACATCTATAGAATCATCAACATTATGAACATCTTCATTCAGATTATCAACTTCTTTAACTTCTGTAAGAAATACATCTTCATTAACTTCTTTAACTTCATTACCTCCAACGTCATCATCATCACTATCATTACTTGAAGAAGAACTTCCTTCATCTTCAGATTCATCATCATCTTCATCATCTTCCTCAGCTTCAGACTCAGAAAGTCCTTGAGGAACTTCTTCAATCAGATCATTTGGATCAATTGGGTCATCATCAATTAAATGAAAATGATTTTCATCTATGTTCATATCATCTCTTGCTACTGCTCTCATATAATCAAACATTTGAACATTCTGAGCACCAGTCACAATAGCAAGTCTTTTTTATATGGTTTCAGTCATGTGCTCCAAAATTAATCTTTCTCCACTTACTCCATAAGCATGAAAATTAGGATACACTTCATTTATAATCAGCCACGAAAATCTAGGATACATAAAGTATTTGTTCCTGATTCCTTTCTCCAAATTAAAAATAAAGCCATTCATGATCCATTTTGCCATACTAAACCTTGTATTTGTAGCAATAGCTATAATAGGAGAAGCAATGTATACAGGGAATGAATTCCATCATGCCCTTCTCTTAGACATTCCATGTTGAAAGATATAACACAGGAGTTTCCAGTGGTTATATACTCTTGCTCTAAAAAACTGTTTCTTAGGAAAGTGATCTGGATGTCCCATGGCTAAAAATATGTCTCTACACTCATTAAAAGTGAGTTCAGCCAAATCTTGAGGATCATTATCACCCAGTCTTAGAGCTTCTCTAATCGACTGCTCAGAGACTTCAATCATACGATAGTTTGTGATAAAACCTCTGACTACTTTCCTTCCTTTATCATCCATTGCAATTTCAGCAGTCTCTAAAATCTCTTGATGAGATGAGCATATATAACTGGTTGAGCACACATGGCATACACATACTTTGTTCTCAATAAAAATCTTATCATTTCTTCATAATCAACAGCTTCAGGAACATCCTCATTAAGAAAGGCTGCTACGTTATGCTTTGGCTCAAATTTAAGATCTGCCATCTGCATACATAGAACAAAATATTAATCACATTTGAATTGCCAAATTTTCAATCATATTTTGTATTATCAATTTTGAACCAATAACACTTAAAATTTTCTAAGTGTTTTGTACAACCCATTACATGAACAGAGTATGCACCGGTTACAATACTGATGCAGCACATTTTATGATTAAATCTTAATGAACCATGAAACCTGAAAATTGATTGAATTTTAATTTGAGTTAGCAAATTTTAAATTTTAAACCTAACATTTTACACTTAAATTTTCTAAGTGTTGAACACACTCTATCAAGATCAGAGCACATTCAAGTTTCAGTTCAAATGATTTAAAATACACTAAACCAATTAAAATCTTCTTAATATCAGTTGTCACACCCCCGCTTAGAGCGGAAACACGAGGATGTAACGGATGGGATCATCATAACACATTGTGAATAATAGAGATACAATAAATGATAAAGAGTCAACGTGTCATGACGTCACCCGACACAAATGGAGACTTGTGCCGTGGCTAGTCAATTCGACGACAAACATAGCCAAAGAACAAACAAATTGTAAGTCCCACAACTCGGGAGCAAGTGATCAAACATGAATAACAAGAATAATCCATTATAAAAGCCCAAGATATCTGATAAGTTTAATAAATGCAATCCTAAGGTCTTCGCTAAGGCAGCACCCCTAGCTATCCTCAATTGTTGTTACCTGAAAAGATATGCTCAAAAGGTCAACATATTGTTGGTGAGTTCGCAGGTTTAAATAGTAAACAAAAATTGATGCTGTGTAATAGTTTTGTAGACATAGTGTAAACAGTTGTAAGCAAGCAATATCACATGTAAACATGAGCATCACAATTAAACCTACGACGTCCACACAGATCTTGTCGAAGTATATTCACCCTAGGGCCCGTTCCTGGCCACTGTCGGTCCCAACTAGTATACCAACAAACAAGGGTGGGGGTGTCAGCCTAATAGTACTATCAATACCTGTCCGTCGGTTCAAACACCGGAATTAAATAGTTATGAATAAAGAACCACACAGCAAACTCATGCATGTACCAGATATAAACTTACAAAACAGAAAACATGACAGTCCCAAAGAATAAATATGTTCACAGCATAAAAAGAGTGAGCATACTTTTCCCCTAAGTTTGTAAACAATTGTAATGAAAAAGGGGCCGTGAAACTCACCTTGTATGTGATACGAAAAGAGATGAACAAAGCTTCGAAGAGTGAGAACGACGCACGATCAAACACCTATTATTAATTGTAATTAAATCTTAAGATGCGTTCAACGAGTGAAAGGTACATTCGGTCGGTTCGGGTCGGTACGGGTTCGACGCACTACACACACACAAATAGATATATGTATATGCAACACTTTCAATACTAATAATATTAATAATGATGATGATGTTAATATTAAAGATATTGTTATTATTAATAAAAGAATAAATTAATAATAATAAAAATGATAATAATGTCAATAATAATATTAATATTAAACAACATAATATTAATAATAATTATAATAATCATGATAATAATAATCTTGATAATAATAATAATAGTAATAACAATAATAATACTAAGGAAAATAATAACCTCTAATAAATATAATAGTAATAGTGTTAATAATATTAACGATTAAAATGTTAATAATAATCATAATAATCATACTTATAAATATAATAATAATAATAATAGTTATAATAATGATAATAATAATATTAAGAATCATAATAAATATTATAACAAAATACCACCATCTACTCACTAAAACTAAAAATGATACCAAAAATGTTTAGGACCCTTATTTTTGTTGAAACCACTTTGATTCAACTACAGACCTACCGAATTGCTTCTTCCCAAATTAACCAATCATATAAACACGTAAAACATACATAATGCCAATAAACAACATCGATTATTAAACAGAAAGAATAGATGTTGAAGCAATACGTCCGTTGTAAAACAATACAAATACACACACTAAAACACACTAATGAATAAAAGAAAACGCAGCCATGAATCATACACAAACCCACACACGAAATCACACACACCCACATTCATATATATATCTATATATATATATATATATATATATATATATATATATATATATATATATATATATATATATACAGCCGTATATATACACACACGATATATACATATGTATACGCAGGTACATACATACAATACACACAACATATATATATAATATACACATACAATATATATACCAAAACATATATACACACACATACAAATGTTTATATATATATATATACCCGCATCGATACATACGTACGTTTATATACATATATATACCGTCGAATACATATACACATGAAGTGCGAACGAACACCCGATTCAATCGAACCAATCGCGACAATAAAACAAAACGAAACGAAACGAAACAAAGTTTACGACGATCGGTTACCTGCGGGAAAACTAAACGATGAGATGGCGGCAACCGATGGTGGCGAAACGAGGTTGATTTCGGTGATCGCTGGTGAAGCGGCGGTAGAACTTGCGACGGCCGTAGGGTTGAATTCGAAGGGAAACTGCCGTTTCATACATACGATTTGTATTTATATATTTTTAATATTGCAATTTAGTCCCTGAACTTTGAATTAATTAATTCCTCAAGTTTAGTTAAATTACAATTGAAACCCTGAACTTATTAATTATAATAATAATAATATTAATAATTACGAATATTATTGATATTAATAATAATATTAATAATACTAATAATAATAATAATAATAATAATAATAATAATAATCGTCATAATAATATTAATCATAATTTTTAATAATAATAATAATAATAAACATTATTAAAAGTTTAAAAGAAAAGAAGATATTAAATAAAATTAATTTAAATTTTATCATTTATTATTTATAATATTAAGGTCAACGCGCAAATGAATGAGACAAGAATTTCAAAATTAGAACGAATTGATTACGAGACAAAATGAATACATAATGAGAGTTAACGAGTGTCACGTTAATTGACGGACCTGTCGGTGACGGATGTCACATCAGTTGAATAGATGAATTTTGATGATTAACACAACAATTTAGATGAAAAATTATGAACTGACTGTTTATTTCTTGTTCTTAATACTGACTGATGAACAATGAATCATCAAGAACACATTTTTATGAAATTGAGATTTGAGTCTCACAATCTATTCGAAAGCATGTTATAACACTCATTTTATGTTCAATTTCAGTTATCATAACACATTTAAATCACAGATTTCAAATTTTGAACACCTAGGGTTCGAACGCCTCAATAGAGTTCAAACGCCCAATCAAAGTTTGAAATAGGTAATGCAATCAGAAGTTTTAAGATCAATATGATGTTTGGATTCATTGAATATACCTATATATCATAAGAATTAACAGGTAACAATCGAATGTTGAGTGAATGAATGTGTCGGGTGAGAGAATAAGTGAATCATAGTGTTTGAGTTTGTGAATGAGTGAATGAAAACTACAATTGTTGAATATATATAAGTGTAAAAATTCTTAGGCGCATGAGCATTGTGAAGGCACATGAGGCTAAATTTTACACTAAATCTTCAGACGCATGAGCACTGTGAAGGCACATGAGGCTAAGTTTCACACTAAATCTTCAGACGCATGAGCACTGTTCAGAAGCTTGGGCACTGTTCAGGCGCTTGGGCAATGTGCAGGCGCATGAGACTTGATGAAACGCCTAACATTTAGACTAAACATCACCTTCAAATGTCTAACCACATTTGGAAAGTCTGAAACTATTCAAGCGCATGAGCATAAGTTGATACGCCCAACATTCAGCAACATGACAACTGTTTAGGCGCATGTACTTAAACAAAACGCTTAACACTTGTACAAATTCATGAAATTCATCATACTCCTGATTTTGACTTTTGAGCACTATTCAAGCGTATGAGAAACCTTCCATGAGTCTGACACTTGGAAACTTTCACAACATCCATCTGAACACTGTCTATGCACATTTGCACTGTTCATGCACATTGTCTCAACACTTAGTCAAAATTTTTGACTATCACCCAAAATATACATTAATTACTCTCAAATTTAAAAATATGAAATGTTTTTGTTTAAAATCACCTCGAATCATTTTAAACTCATATTTTCATTTTTAAACATGAGTTTTCAATTCAAACACCACCAAGCATATTTTAAAAGATAAATTTGAATCAATTTTTTTTCACACAATTTCCCATCATTTTAGTCTTTATTTTAAAACTTTTACAATATAAATAGTCTTGTTTTTTTGGCAAGAAGCTTTTCCACTTATTTTGAATTCTTTTCAGGTTCATTTTTACATCATATCAAACACACACATGCTTGTTCTTTTATTTTGCAAGTAGAGCAAACTAATCATTATCAACATGCCTGCACACAGAAAATCATGCAAAAAATCAAAATTAAAGCAGAAGAAAAATCAACTATACACAATTGAATCACATGCCTGTAGTGAGATCATATCAGTTAAGATCAGTACATTAAAATAAAATAAAATGGTGGATAGTCATAGAAAGAGATTAAATCCTGATCAAGTGTGTTCTAGGTCAACGTTCCCGCAGCAGAGGAGACACGAGATCTAAGGACAGCAAATGAGTGCTTTTGGCAAGATAATAAGCACACTTACTTTTTCAATTCTTGGATTGATTAAGGTATAATTAGATATGACATTATGTAAGTCACACTTAGACTTATAGAGCTCAATTCTCGTCAAGATATGCAAGAAAACACTTTTCTCAACTTATTAACCTGACATATACTTATAACCAGATCTCATGTTTAGGTTATGCACATTGGCATCTTTTGCATCAAGTGAGAATATCCAGGTCTGTAATAACTTACAACAAAGGATATCTCGTCACTTCAGGTCTATGATGACTCATAATAGAGAAGTGAATAGATGCTTTAAATAATTAGAGCTCATGGTTATTCATATCGCCACCAGGCGTGAGTTTGTGACTTTTCAAGCAATCTATTTGAGAAGTCAGCACTACTCATTGGTACTAAAATAGACAAACATGAATACATGATTGATTTAGTTTAATCATAAGAATTTACTTTTTCAGTATAATTGCATGAGCTTACATGCACATCATATCTGATCACGTCAGACTTTAGTAGCGAGCGAAGTATGCAACTGATCACAACTAATGTATCTATCATTTCTCACAAATTGCAAAGACAGATTCAGTCCTACATAATCCTACATAATTAACTAACAAATAAACTCTATTTTTGTGGGTTTTTTTGTTTTATACTTTTCTCTTTTGATTTTTCAATTTTTTATTTTTGTATTTGCTTTTTTATTTTCTATTGAACATTACACATAATATATATAATCAGGCAGTTAACTTTGATAGTTTTCTCTATAAATCTTCTTATTCAGCTAAGGGAGGGTTCTTTTCATTTTTATGATTCAGACAACTCAATTACTCAAAACCAGTTTTAAACATGGTTAATAAGTCCAATTGACTCAACCAAATACTCAAAACGACCTGGTAAAAAGGCCTTTTTAAATAGGTCAGCCAACTGTTTTTCAGTTTTAATTTGAATCAAAATGATTAAACCTTTTTCAGAGATATCTCTGAGAAAATGATATCGAATTTTGATATGCTTTGTTTTTGAGTGTTGGACATGATTAGCTGTAATAAACATAACAGTAGTGTTGTCAATGTAAATTGGAGTTTTAAGAAAATTGAACCTATAATCCAGCAGTTGGTTTTGTAACCAAAGGATTTGAGAACATCCTGCTGAAGCAGCTATGTATTCAGCTTCTGCGGTTGAAATGGAGACATTTTTTTGTTTCTTACATTGCCACGAGACTAATCTGGGACCTAAAAATTGACAAACACCTGTCGTAGATTTACGATCTTGGCAACATCCTCCATAATCACTATCTGTATATCCATGTAACTTGAAGTTTCATTCATAAGGATATCACAACCCTAAAGCTGGTTTTCCTTTGAGATACCTGAATATTCGTTTAACAGCGATTAGGTGAGATTCCTTCGGGTCAGATTGGTACCTGGCACAGACATAAACAACATACATTATATCAGGTCTAGAAGCAGTAAGATACATCAAAGACCCAATCATAGATCTGTATAGAGTTTGGTCAACTGATTTTCCTTTCGGATCAGGCTTAGTCTTGGTATTTACGTCAGCTGGAGTTCTGATGGATTGACAATCTTGCAGTTTAAATTTCTTCAAGAGTTTTTCAACGAATTCTCCTGATTAATAAAAATTCCATTTGCAGACTTCTTCACTTGAAGACCAAGGAAAAAGTTAATTTCTCACATAGAACTCATTTGGAAATGAGACTTCATGATTTCTTCAAATTCATTACATAATTTTGGACTTGTAGAACCGAGTATGATATCATCAACATACACTTGAGCACATAAGAGATCATCAGCATCCTTCTTTATAAACAAAGTAGGATCAATTTTCCCTCGAGTATATCCATGCTGGATCAAATGTTGTGATAACATTTCATAACAAATTCTAGGGGCTTGATGGAGACCATACAATGCTTTACTAAGCTTGTATACACGATAAGGATATTCTGAATCTTTGAAACCTGGAGGTTGCTTGACATACACATCATCAGTGATTGGTCCATACAAGAAATCACCTTTAACGTCCATCTGATACACCTTGAATTGCATGTATGATGCATAAGCTAGGAAGATACGAATTGATTCAAGTCTTGCAACTGGAGCAAATACTTCATCATAATCTATTCCTTCTTCTTGGGTGTAACCTTGTGCAATGAGTCTCGCTTTGTTGCGAAAAACAATTCCCCGATCGTCAGACTTGTTTTTGAATAACCATTTTGTGCCTATGATATTTTCTCCATCAGGTAAATCCACATGCTTCCAAACTTCCTGTTTGCGGAATTGCAATAACTCTTCTTGCATTGCCTCAATCCAACAATTGTCCTTTAATGCTTCGTTGACGTTTTTAGGAACAATTTGAGATGGAAAACATGAGTATAAGCAGAGGTTTGCTTGTTCTGATTGACTTCTCGTTGTTCTATTATTCAATGGACCGATAATCTGAGACGTAGGATGGTTCTTATGAATACGAGACGTAGTAATCTCATTTCCTTTAACATTAACATCTAGATTAGATTGGTTCAAGTTGGAAAGCTGATGTAATAAGTTCGAAGTATGTGGATTGAAATTAGGAACTTCAGTCGGTGAGTTGATAAAGTAATCAGGTTGCATAATGTAACACCCGAAAAAAAAAATTCAAAGAAAAGAAAAGTAAAGAAGAAAAGATAAATATCCAAAAGGTTAGGGGATGAAGGTGTACAAAAGGTAAACTTACCCATAATGGGTTTCAAAAAAGTGGTAAGGCCGCCCATGACCCTCTCTCTCATGCACAATTCGGCTGGAAGCTTGGAAAAGAAAACCCCATCCGGTTTTAGAGAGAGAAAACTCAAGTTCTTCGAAATGTGAGATTTCCAGAAGATTTCTTCTTGATTTTCCTGCTGGGTTCGGGCTTATGAACCTATTTTTATGTGTTTTCTTGTGTTGGTTGTTTGTTTTATGTGTTAAGGTGTTAGATATTCTTCTTAGCTCTCGGGTTGTGGTGTTTCACTCGTAAGCTGCTGAGAGGTGAGTTCTAGATCCCCTCTTTTACGTGTTTTCTACTTGTTTTGGGGCTGATATGTGTTATAACTGCTGTTTTTCCTAACTAACTATGAGTTTTACATGGTGTATGGTTGTGTTTGATATATGTTGGTTTTAAGTGATTTCTATGATGTTGTGATGATGTTTGTTATGATTTAAGCTTGTAACATGTTAGATCTATGTTAAGTTCAGGCTATAATGATGTTTGAGATTGGAAAACCTCATAAGTTGCATTGCAGCTACTGAACAAGTGTCCACTGTGGATGATGGTCATCCGCTGTGGACATTGTGTGTCCGCTGTAGACGCTTAGAAAAATTTGTACGTCCGCTGTGGACGTTGGTTATCCGCTGTATACTTATTTCATCCTCTATACACTTTTATTTATCCGCTGTGTATGTTATTCATCCGCTTTGGACTATGTTCAACCGCTGTGGATCTTGGCTGTCCGCTGTAGACTTAAGTTGTCCGCTGTGGATACTTAGTACTTTAAGCCGTCCGCTGTATAAGTTACTCATGCGCTGTGAACACTTAGTGTTTTACTCATCCGCTGTGGATCTTGGCTATCGCTGTAGACTTAAGTTATTCGCTGTGGATACTTAGTACCTTAAGCCGTCCGCTATATAAGTTACTCATGCGCTTTGAACACTTAGTGTTTTACTCATCCGCTGTGGATCTTGGCTGTCCGCTATAGACTTAAGTTGTCCGCTGTGGATACTTAGTACTTTAAGCCGTCCACTGTATAAGTTACTCATGCGTTGTGTACACTTAGGAGTTTTTCCTGAAATTTTAGGAATAGAGTTTAAGTGATAAGAACTTATGTTTAATGGGTGTTTATGCTTGTCCTTTGTTTCTAATGTTTTATTTACCTTCTTATGGGCTGCTTGCTATGACTAATTATTACTGTTTCATGATATGTAGTTTTAAAGTAATAATGTTATAAAAGTATTATTCATAATAAGTGGACACAAAGGAATAAAAGAAGGAGAGTGAAATATAATAAATGTTACTCCAGGGCCCTAACAAAAGGTGTAAAGCCTTGCAAGCTTTTCCCACGGAGGTTCACGACCATGTTGTCGTTAGCTGAACTGATGTGTGGCTGTTTCAGCCCAAGAAAGGCACATCCGGGGTCTAATCCTTGTGATTGACCAATAAACCAATGGGATCCAAGTTCATGAGTAGACTTCGTTCCTAGCAGTGTGGATCAACTGTCGAGGGTTAGCTACCACTTATAAATGTGTACCGACAGGGGTTCGACATTTGTTGCCAACCAACAATATAGGTTCTTGCTTTGTGCAAACCTAGACAATAAAAGTGTAAGATAATGAAAGAAAGAAAGATAAAGATCCCTTAATGGTTGATTATGTATGATGATTAATGATCACCATGTGAAGTTTACCAAAGTATATTTTCTATATTATTAAACTAAGACTCACTCAGCAATGCTGACTTTTTATATGTATATCAGTTGGCAGGTAAGGATGTTGCTGAGGATGGCACGGCTGAAGCTATTTGGAGAATGGAGACTGGCATCCATTTATGCAATTATGATATTTTTGTCTTGTAATGCAACTAAATATTCTTTTGTTACTCTAACAACGATGTATTATTTGGCAAAAGTAATCATTAATGCAAGAAATAGTTTTTGGTTAAATTATTCCGCTGCGATTGTTTTCTTATAATAATGAATGATGCTATGAATGTCCAACCGTGGGGTCTCCGGGAACGGGGCCTTACAAGTTGATATCAGAGCCAAAGTTTAAGACAATTGGGTAAATTGTTTTCAAAACCTAAACTTAAACTGAGAATGGGACCGAATGGAAGGATGCCAGCCCAAGTAGCAACGTGCCATCAGGTAGATTTTTCATAAAAGTTAACTGGTATTACGTGCATGTGCTATTTGAATTATGTGCTTAGTAGATTTGAATACTGATGTAGTCAGGACAGGAAATGCTTGGGGGATGAAGAGTAAAGTAAGTGGCTAATCACAATTGGCCACTGTAATTAGGGACTTACTATACTTGACATAATCTGAGCTATTACCTTGAATGACCTTGTTAGTGTTTGAATCTTATAGGAGGTAGATTTTATGGCGGGTAGGAAATCTGGGAAGGCGACCCGAGACGGTGCTCATGGCGGGCGTACTACTGGGCCACGTGTCACCCGGAGCAAAGCTAAGGCTCCTGAGATGACTCATGAGGACACGGATATTCATAGCCACCAAGAGGGTGAAGGATCAGCCACTCTCAAGTATACGGTAAAGAAAGCTATTGCTGACAAAGTCTACAACATCATGCAAAACGTGTTACCTTCAATGGTGACCGAGGTGTTGAGGGCTGTAAAGGATGGTGAAAAGACCAAGGATGCGGGGGAGAAGGAGAAAGCTGATGAAGAGCCATCTAGTCCCAGGGTGGTAATTCATGATGATGATAGCGAGAAGGAGAGAGAGGCCGCTAAGGGGTGCACCTATGGGGCGTTTCAGAGGTGCAAACCCCCAACCTTTGACGGCAACGGCAATGCCAGGGTTGCTCACCATTGGGTTCGAGAGATAGAGGCAATTTTGGACATAAGTGAGTGCCGGGAGGATCAAAAGGTAAAATTTTGCCTCCCATTATTTCGTGGACTCGGCATTATGTTGGTGGGACAACATTGTCCAAGCCGAGGGGAAACAGTTTGTTGCAAGGATGAGGTGGTCGGATTTGAAGGAACTGGTACTGGAGGAGTACTGTCCCCATCGAGAGTTGGACAAAATTGAGAAGGAGTTCTTACATTTGGAGGCTGGAAACATGACTCATCAAGAGTATACCTCCAAGTTTAATGAGCTTGCAAGACTTGTGTCGGATCTAGCAACTCCGGAGTCCAAGAAGATTAAGAGGTACATGCAGGGTTTGCTCGTGGATATCAGGAGGAACATGATAGCTGCTATACTGAGCACTTTCAGGTCTGTAGTTGATTTTGCCGGAAGGTTGTATGATGAGAGGGATCCGGTGCCAATTCAAAGGAAGGTTGAGAGGAGTTGGAACAAGAATGGTAATGGGAAAAGGTTCAGGGACAACAACTTTAGGGTTGGGGAGAAGAAGATGAAGGTTGATAATCGTCGCCCAGAACAGAGGAAGGAGAATGATTGGAAAGAATGTAGGAAGTGTGGGAAGAGTCACCTGGGTGAGTGTAGAGTGGGGACAAACTAGTGTTTTAAGTGTGGAGGCGAAGGGTATTATCCTAAGGATTGCCAAGTACCGAGAGGTTACCAGTGCGAAGAGGTGGGACATTCGGGCCGGGACTGAAAGAAGGGTGGAGCAGGGGGCTCAGGGACCCAGACTATGGGAGGAAAAGGGAGATGTGAGAGCACCAAAGCCAAGGCAAGGGCATTCAACATGACCCGAGAAAAAGCCAGAGTGGACCCGGAAGTAGTTTCAGGTGTGTTCTTGGTAAACCAAGTGTATGCTTCTGTGCTCTTCGATTCGGGTGCTAGTAGAAGTTTTGTATCTGCTACCTTTTGTCATGAAATGCATGGTAAGAATTAGAAGATAGATGTGCATTTACATGTAGAGACAGCGATAGGAAAGTCTACCAAGGTGACTGATATGATAGACGATTGCCTCATAGAATTGGACGGTCACAAGTTCCCTGCTATATTATACGTGATGGCCCTAGGAGGTTTTGATGTGGTGTTAGGAATGGATTGGTTGGAGACCTACAAAGCGAATATTGTATGTTGAGAGAAGACGGTTCGTTTGACTACCCCTGATGGTAGTGTGGTTACGGTTCATGGAGACAAGGAATACACCGCTCCGCGAGTGATATCGATGATCACGGCAGAGAAGTTTATGATGCAAGGGTGTGGTGCTTACCTGGCTTATGTGAAGGATGTGGATGCCATTGTGACCCGGTTGTCTGACGTGCCAGTGGTATGTGATTTCACCGATGTGTTTCCCGAAGACCTACCAGGGATTCCAGCAGACAGAGAGATCGAGTTTTGGATTGACTTGATACCGGGAGCGCAACCCGTAGCCAAGGCACCATACCGGTTGGCTCCGTTCGAACTCAAGGAGCTGACGACGCAACTACAAGACCTCTTGGATAAAGGCTTCACTCGGCCGAGTATCTCACCATGGGGTGCTGCGGTCCTATTCGTGAAAAAGAAGGACGGTAGTATGAGGATGTGTATCGACTACCATAAGTTGAACAAGTTGACCTTGAAGAACCGGTACCCATTACCGAGAATTGATGACTTGTTTAATCAGCTCCAGGGTGCTAGTTGGTTCTCCAAGATAGACCTGCGATCGGGGTATCATCAACTGAAAGTAAAGGAGCAGGATATCCCTAAGACAGCCTTTCGTACGCGTTATGGACACTATGAGTTTCTCGTGATGTCCTTCGGTTTAACCAACGCGCCAACTGCCTTTATGGACCTTATGAATCGGGTATGCCGACCGATGTTAGACAGATCAGTGATTGAATTTATTGATGATATTTTGATCTATTCAAAGAGCAAAGATAAGCATGCCTGTCATATCAAGGAGGTACTAGAGACACTTAGAAATAAAAAGTTGTATGCAAAGTTCTCTAAGTGCGCGTTTTCGCTGCGTGAGGTTCAATTTCTTGGTCACGTGGTTAACCCCGAAGGGATAATGGTGGATCCAGCAAAAGTCAAAGCTGTAATGCAATGGGAACCCCCGAGGACACCGTCCGAAATCCTTAGTTTCTTGGGTTTGGCAGGCTACTATAGGATATTTATTCAAGACTTCTCTAAGGTGGCGGCCCCGTTAACTAAGCTGACTCGCAAGGATGTAAAGTTTGAATAGGGTTCTGAGCAGGAGAGTGCGTTTCAGGAGTTGAAGATGAGGTTAACCCAAGCCCCCGTCTTTACGTTGCGTGAAGGGAATGAAGACTTGGGGGGTATACTCAGATGCTTCGTATTTGGGTTTAGTTTGTGTGCTGATGCAACGAGGAAAGGTTATAGCCTATGCGTCCCGACAATTGAAGATCCATGAGGCTAACTATCCTACTCATGATTTGGAGTTGGCGGCTGTGGTCTTCGCATTAAAGATTTGGAGGCATTACCTGTACGGGACGAAGTGCACCATTTTCACCGACCATAAGAGTTTGAAGTACTTCTTCGAGCAAAAGGATCTTAACATGAGACAAAGAAGATGGTTAGAGTTGATCAAGGATTACAACTACGAAATTCACTATAATCCAGGTAAGGCGAATGTGGTAGCCGATGCCCTTACTCAAAAGGAGAGGCCGGAAATGATTCGGGTGAAGGCTTGCCAGCTGGTTGTGACGCCGGATGTTATGGGTCAAATCAAGGAATTCCAAGATAAGGCATTAAAGGATGATAGGATCAACTCTGAATGAATGAAGGGGCAGGCGATAGATTTAGGGGAGAACACCCTTGGTGTTAAAACCTGTTTCGGGCGGATGTGGATACCTCGTTATGGGGAGCTGAGGGGAAGGATCATGGATGAGGCTCACAAAACACGGTATTCCATCCATCCTGGTCCTACAAAAATGTATCATGATCTGAAGAAGGATTATTGGTGGCCAGGGATGAAGCGTGACGTGGTGGAGTACGTGAGTAAGTGCCTGACCTGCTTACAAGTGAAGGCAGAACATCAGAAATCATATGGGAAGATCCAACCCTTGGATATACCCGAATGGAAGTGGGAACACATCACCATGGACTTTATCTTAAAGTTGCCTCGCACTGCTAGAGGATGTGATACCATTTGGGTGATCGTAGACCGCCTGACGAATAGTGCACACTTTTTCCCAATCAGAGAGACTTACTCGTCGGAAAGGTTGGCGGAGCTGTTCATCAAGGAGAACGTAACTCGTCATGGCGTGCCGGTGTCTATTGTTTCTGATAGGGACACTCGGTTCACGTCCATGTTCTGGAATAAATTTCATGATGCGATGGGGAAGAGGTTACACATTAGCACGGCTTATCACCCTCAGACAGACGGTCAATCAGAATGAACCATTCAAACCTTAGAGGATATGCTCCAGGCATGTATTATTGACATTGGTGGAAGTTGGGATGAACACCTACCGTTGGCAGAGTTCTCCTACAACAATAGTTTTCATGCCAGTATAGGCATGCCACCATTTGAAATGCTTTATGGGCGAAGATGCAGAACCCCGGTGTGTTAGGGTGACATTGGGCAGAAAGAGTTGGGAAGTATCGAGGTCATTGAAGCCACGTCAGAGAAGTTGGAAAAGATCAAGGCCTTCATGAAGGCAGCAAGGGACCGGCAAAAGTCCTACGCTAATAAAAGGAGGAGGCCAATTGAATTCCAAGTGGGAAATTAGGTGATGTTGAAGGTATCTCTTTGGAAAGGGATTATCAGGTTCCGCAAGCGAGGAAAGTTGAGCCCTAGGTATATTGGGCCATTCAAAATCATTGCCAGAGTTGGTGAAGTGGCATACAGGCTGGAACTTCCCGATGAACTGCATGGAATTCATCCTACATTCTATGTATCCCACTTATGAAAGTGCTTGGTAGAAAGTGACATTGTTGTTCCTCTTACGGACATTGAGGTTGATCAAAGGTTGAATCATGTGGAACAACCAGTGGCTATATTGGATCGGAAGGAGAAACGGTTAAGGAATAAAGTGATTGGACAAGTAAAAGTGCAATGGAAACATCGTAAGGGATCAAAAGCCACTTGGGAGTCAGAGGAAGACATGAGACGACTCTACCCAGGCCTCTTTAAGGAATAACAGGTTTCGGGGATGAAACCTATATAAGGGGGGTAGACTTGTAACACCCGAAAAAAAAATTCAAAGAAAAGAAAAGTAAAGAAGAAAAGATAAATATCCTAAAGGTTAAGGGGTGAAGGTATACAAAAAGTAAACTTACCCATAATGGGTTTCAAAAAAGTGGTAAGGCCGCCCATGACCCTCTCTCTCATGCACAATTCATCTGGAAGCTTGGAAAAG
The DNA here is from genome assembly GCA_025506505.1 of Flaveria sonorensis. Taxonomy (NCBI): domain Eukaryota; kingdom Viridiplantae; phylum Streptophyta; class Magnoliopsida; order Asterales; family Asteraceae; genus Flaveria; species Flaveria sonorensis. The sequence continues at coordinate 12,831,648 of CM046435.1, read as the reverse complement.
AAAACCCCATCCGGTTTTAGAGAGAGAAAGCTCAAGTTCTTCGAAAGGTGAGATTTCCAGAAGATTTCTTCTTGATTTTCCTGCTGGGTTCGGGCTTATGAACCTATTTTTATGTGTTTTCTTGTGTTGGTTGTTTGTTTTATGTGTTAAGATGTTAGATATTCTTGTTAGCTCTCGGGTTGTGGTGTTTCACTCGAAAGCTACTGAGAGGTGAGTTCTAGATCCCCTCTTTTAAATGTTTTCTACTTGTTTTGGGGCTGATATGCGTTATAACTACTGTTTTTCCTAACTAACTATGAGTTTTACATGGTGTACGGTTGTGTTTGATATATGTTGGTTTTAAGTGATTTCTACGATGTTGTGATGATGTTTGTTATGCTTTAAGCTTGTAACATGTTAGATCTATGTTAAGTTCAGGCTAGAATGATGTTTGAGATTGGAAAACCTCATAAGTTGCATTGCAGGTACTAAACAAGTGTCCGCTGTGGATGATGGTCATACGCTGTGGACACTTAGAAAAATTTGTACATCCGCTGTGGACGTTGGTTATCTGCTGTGTACTTATTTAATCCGCTATACACTTTTAGTTATCCGTTGTGGATGTTATTCATCCGCTTTGGACTATGTTCATCCACTGTGGATCTTGGCTGTCCGCTGTAGACTTAAGTTGTCCGTTGTGGATACTTAGTACTTTAAGTTGTTCGCTGTATAAGTTACTCATGCGCTGTGAACACTTAGTGTTTTACTCATCCGCTGTGGATCTTGGCTGTCCGCTGTAGACTTAAGTTGTCCGCTGTGGATACTTAGTATTTTAAGCCGTCCGTTGTATCATTTACTCATGCGCTGTGAACACTTAGTGTTTTACTCATCCGCTGTGGATCTTGGCTGTCTGGTGTAGACTTATGTTATCCATTGTGGATACTTACTACTTTATGCCGTCTGCTATATAACTTACTCATGCGCTATGTACACTTAGGAGTTTTTCCTGAAATTTTGGGAATAGAGTTTAAGTGTTAAGAACTTATGTTTAATGGGTGTTTATGCTTGTCCTTTGTTTCTAATGTTTTATTTACCTTCTTATGGGCTGCTTGCTATGAATAATTATTACTGTTTCATGATATGTGGTTTTAAAGTAATAATATTATAAAAGTATTATTCATAATAAGTAGACACAAAGGAATAAAAGAAGGAAAGTGAGACATAATAAATGTTACCCCAGGGCCCTAACAAAAGGTGAAAAGCCTTGCAAGCTTTTCCAATGAGGTTCACGACCATGTTGTCGTTAGCTCAACTGATGTGTGGCTGTTTCAGCCTAAGAAAGGCACATCCGGGGTCTAATCCTTGTGATTGACCAATAAACCAATGGGATCCAAGTTCACGAGCAGGCTTTGTGCCTAGCAGTATGGATCAACTGTCGGGGGTTAGCTACCACTTATAAATGTGTACCGACAGGGGTTCTGCCTTTGCTGCCAACCAATAATATAGGCTCTTGCTTTGTGCAAACCTAGACAATGAAAGTGTAAGATAATGAAAGAAAGAAAGATAAAGAATCCCTTAATGGTTGATTATGTATGATGATGAATGATCACCATGTGAAGTTTACCAAAGTATATTTTCTATATTATTAAACTAGGACTCACTCAGCAACGCTGACTTTTTATATGTATATCAGTTGGCAGGTAAGGATGTTGCTGAGGATGGCACGGCCGAAGCTACTTGGAGAATGGAGACTGGCATCCATTTATGCAATTATGATATTTTTGTCTTGTAATGCAACTAAATATTCTTTTGTAACTCTAACAACGATGTATTATTTGGCAAAAGTAATCATTATTGCAAGAAATAGTTTTTGGTTAAATTATTCCACTGCGATTGTTTTCTTATAATAATGAATGATGGAATGAATGTCCAACTGTGGGGTCTTCGGGAACGGGGCCTTACAAATAATTTCAAGACCATCATTAGGAATAGGTTGTGAAACATTGGAATTTTCAGAAAAGGGATGTTCTTGTGCTTGTTAAGAGTGAGATTGATCATGAGATTCAAAATGAAATACATGATATTTAACAAATGAAAAGAATGGATAATCTGGGCTAGAATCATCCATATCATTAAAAGAGTTTGACAAAGAATCTAAATCAAACAACCAAGCTGGACCATTTGCAACTGATGGAAAAGAGTTCTCAAGAAGTTTAACATTAAAAGTTTCAAGAATAACATTCATCCTGGAGTTTTAAACTCTAAAGGCTTTTAAAACCAACGAATATCCAACAAAAAATCCATCATCAGTTTTGCATCAAATTTTCCTAGCTGGTCACTTGAATTTAAAATCAAAACTGGACAAACAAAAGATTTAAGAAAATCTATATTAGGTTTCCTGACCAACATCAACTCATAAGAAGTTTTCTATTTATCTTTCACAAGCAATGTATGATTCTGTACAAAGCATGCAGTGGATATGGCTTCATCCAGAAAGTAATTAGAATCTTTGCATCTGCTAACATGAAACGTGTGGCACAATCAAAGTTTTGTTTTTTCTTTTAGCAACTCTATTTTGTTGTGGAGTTCTAGGAGCACTGAAGTGACGAGCAGTTCCTTTTTCTACACAAAACATGTAAACATTAGAATTTTTAAATTCAGTTCCATTATCACTTCTGATAATTTTCACCTTTTGTTCTAATTGATTTTCTACTTTAATGATGAATTATTTTAACAATTCAGCAGTTTCAAATTTAGCATGCAAAAAGAAAACCTATAAAAATCTTGTAAAGTCATCAATGATAACTAAACAATAATATTTCTTTCCAATACTCTGCACATTTATTGGTCCGAATAGGTCCATGTGCAACATCTGGAGAGGCTTGGAATTTGAGTTTATCAGCTTGGGCTTATAAGACGCTCTGTGTTGCTTTCCTTTTAAACAAGCTGAGTAGTGATCTGTTGTAGTGAACTTCTTTGTTAAAAGACCTACTACATGATTTCCTTCTACAAGCTTGTTCATGTTCTCAAAATTGGGATGCCCGAGATATTTATGCCATAACTAGCTTTCAACATTTAATGCTTGAGCAATTAGGCATGTTGTTTCTGTAGATGAATCTACTTGAGACATATCTAACTTGTATACATCTCGATCTCGTACAGCTTTAACAATTTCCCATTCTTTGCTTATCTGAAAACCTGGCTTCAAAATATAACAAAAAGAATCATCAAATAGAACAGAGTAAGATTTGTCACAAATTTGGGAAACACTTAAAAGATTAAAGTTCAACGATGAACAATATTTGACTTTATCAAAGCTAATAATTCCATTTGAAACCGTTCCTTCACCTGTTATTTTACCACCTGCATCACCTCCGAATGCAACATGAGTACCATCTTTTAACTTAAAATCTTGAAGCAAGGCATGGCTGCCTGTCATATGCCGGCTTCACCCACTATCAACATACCACGTGTTAATAGGTCTTCTTGGGCGTACCTGCATTTCAAAGAGATTTAAGTTGAGTTATCAACCCAAGCCGATATGGTCTTGGGCTTGCCAAATTTATCAACAATGGTAAACTGTTTAAAATGAAGCTTATTCAAATCAGGCTTCTTTTGCTATTTAAATTTACCAATTCCGTTTCTGAAAATTTGTTGATTATCTTTGATTTGCATAGTCCGTAAAGCATGGTAATATTTTTCAAGATCATCGTCAAGGTAATTCAAACCATTAGAAGAAACATTTTTAGAATAATTTTGATTACCAAACTTTCCATTATTCATTCTCACAGATCGTGGAATGAATTTTCCTTGATTTTAATTCTTTGTTTTCACAGCATAAGAATCATTATAATCAGAATCAATCCTTCGAAAAGATCTCAAGCCTAAGGAAGGTTGTTTTTTCAATCTTTGAAAACCAACACTTTGATTTCTTTGAAACTGTGGATTGACATATCCATTCTTTGGCGAGTTCCTTCGGAAGTAGCAATTCTCAGTTTTGTGATTTCTTTCATCACAAATGGTATAATACTTGTTGAAATAACAATCAGCTGTTGAATGGTTTTTCATATCACAAATGTGACAGTACCTGTTAAAGAAACGTTCATTAGTCTTATGATTGTACATATCACATATTTCATAGTACCTTTATTGAAATTTAAACAACTGTTGATTAACCTTAGATGTGGAAGCCACATTTGATCCTTGTTTTGATTTAGGAGTAGCAAAGTTAATCTGTTTTTTATTTATTTGAGAGTTTGTTCTTTTAAAATTTGGGATTTGACTTTTTTTCATTAACATCATTCCTATACACCTTAGATACAAATCTTTTGTTAACAACGGAAGACTTTGGACCTGAACCTGTTTTCAGATCAGAGTTAGATTTGGTTTTTGAATTTGATTTGATTTCTGGAATTGTGTTCATATCAAAAGTACCCACAGACACAAACTTAACTGGTTTAAACTGATTAGATTGATTCATTCTTTATGTTTGATTGTTTTGTTTTTTATTCTGAAAGGATTTAGATTTAGCATTTTTCCTTCTCCTTCTCTAGTTTCTTGATCTTGATGATCTCTCCTTGCTTTGTGATTGAACATCTTCAGTAGAAGACTCTCTTGTATTTTCTTTATCTTTTTGTTCTTTCTGCCATTTGATAAAGTTTGGATTGTTTAATCCGTAAAAAAACGAATCTTCAAATGTTACTTCATCTTGTTTTGCTTTCTCTTTATTCTTTGTGTTTTGTTTTTCATTCTTTACAATGACTTCTTCAACAACATACTCTTTGGGAACAAACATTTTCTTATTCTTTGGTCGTGGTTCGTAAGGTTTAACTTTCACTGGATGACCATTTCTAATCTTTTCAGAATCTTGTTCCTCAAATATCTCGACATTAGTTTTCCCTTCATCACTTTCAGAATTCTTTTTCTTATTTTGAAAGGCTTTTAGCTTAGCTTTATTTTCAGGTGAGTGATCATGTATGTTAAAGTTTTCTGGTAAACTTTTTATGATAGATTCAGGCATGGGCTCATGTGTGAAACCTAGACCTGTTTTGTTTTTATCTTTCCTCTCACTTACCAACTGTTCTATGATTATTTTAGAACTTTTAACATTAGCTAGATCCACCTGTGTTGTAGCATGAGCTATTTTTTCTTCTTCTAAATTTTTAGTCATCTCCTCAATTTGTTTTTTAACATGTTCAAGTTCTTTTGGAGTTTTATTCCATGAGGTTTGTAAAGATAAGATCTTTTCATTAGACACTTTGTGATTACTTTTTTGTTTGTTGTGCATTACTTCTTCTTGTTTAAGTTTGTCACAAATTTTAAATGAATATGTTCTGTAATGCTCAACTTGATCAAAACATGCTTTTGTGCACATTTTCCCTCTGACTTCAACAGGAATTTTCGGATAACTTGAAGAAGAAGTCTCAGAGTCAGATGATGGATGCTCAACATTTGGTTGTTCAAACTGAGCCATGAGTGCAATTTCTTCTGAATCCTCTTTTGGGTCAGATTCATTTCCCCAATCATAATCTTCATCATCATTTTCAAAATCACCATCTACCTTAGGATCATTTTCTTCAGACCAGTCTTCATTTTGAACTTCAGTAACAAGAGCTAAACAAGATGTTAGATCAGCTGTGAATTATTCAGCATAAGCACTCCAGTCATAGCCATCTTTGATGCTAACAATAAGAGCTTTCTGTGGCTCTTCTGATGATTTTGATTCATCTTTAAGTTCTGGCATGGGAAGACTTTGATAAGGCTTTTGAAAAGTCTTTTGAGACTGCTGTTGGTATCTTTGACTGCTAGAACCTGCTTGACCATTTCCACCTTGATTTCTAGGAGCTTTACATTCCCTTGAGAAATGACCATAACTGTTGAAGTTGAAACACCTTGACTTTGATTTATCAAAACCAACAGTTTTATTTGCACTGGGTTTGTAATTCCTTTTAACATATGAGTGTTTCTATGTTCTGTAAGCAATCATTACCATCTGCCAATTCAAGTCCATCTTTTTTATATCATCAGGATCCATCTCAAACAAATCCTATAAAACAAGATCAAAGTGGGTTAGATGACCACCTTGATAAGCATGAAAACTTTCCATGAAAGCAGTAAAAGCAGATTTTGACTCATCATCCTGTAAAAGGATATTAATAACACCTTTATCTTTGCTAGTTTTAACAGAGTTAGAAGATGAAGTCTCAGTTTGAGGATTAGAAGTTTGAGTTTTAGGAGGAGACTGAGGTTGAGGTTGAGTTGTATAAACAGGAGCACTTGTGTAAGAAGAATCTATAAAGAAACCAGCTCCAACGAACAAATCACCCTCGTCTTCTAGAAAAATATCATCTTTTACCATAAAAGCATTCTTCACTGTGTTAGCTGGAGAATCAACGTACTTATACTGTGATATTGATGCAGCTCTATCATTGTTTCTGGAGCTCTCGTCAATTTCAACTGATTCAATTTTGGCAATCAAAAGTTCCGGATCCATCAAAAACTTTTAAGTATGCTTCAACAGAGTGACTGTCTGTTTTCATAAAGATGGAAGAGCATTTAGAAGTCTGTAATTTAGATCTTTGAGATCATTTTTGATACCAGCAGTTGACATTTTAGTAGTTAATTACATGAATCTGCTCATCATTTGATTGATTGTTTCACCAGAAAGATGCTCAAATAACTCCAATTGTCTCTTGAGTTTCTGATTTTTAAGATCTTGTATCTCTTTACCACCTTCACAAATAATCTTCCAAGCTCTGTACATGGTGTAACCAGTTTGATAACCTTTAAGTCTAGTCAAGACTTCCAATGGTAACCGCTTGCACATCAATGAATAAGCTTTGATGTCATTCTTAACCTTCCTAAAGTCATCACCTTGCATAACATCCTCAGGATACGGTTCTAGAGAGTCTTTTGTATAGACAAATCCTCTTTCAGGACCATCAGATGTAATTGGGATATGTGGTCCTTTCTCTATTGACTTCCACAAATCAGTGTTAATGGAGTTTAGATGATGCTTCAATCTAAGAGACCAATTTTTGAAATCAGCTTTATTTTTGAGCTTGGGAACCCTGTTCTAAGAATCTTCAGACTTAACCATTTTATATTTTTGAATTAAAGAAAATGACTTGTTTTTGTTGTTTTTTAAAATTTTATAAAGTAACTATGAATAAGTCTGAATACTGATGCGCTTGAAACTTCTAAAACTCCTGACTTTGAACAAGAAACGTCTAACGCCTGACTGATGAAGCGTCCAAACAATTCTCAAACACCCAGACAGTGTAGAAACGCCTAATGTAAAAAATGCCCACACAGTTCTCAAACGTCTAGAATCAACAGTCTTAATGCTACCAAACAGACTCAATGCGTCCTAATAGTAGAAAAATGCCTGTTCTGAAAACGCCTTAACAATGATGAAATGCCTAAACAGTTGCAAAGCGTCTGATCACTTAGCAAATTTCAGCAGTTTTTCACAACTCAAGCGCCTAATTCATCGTCTTCAACAAACTCAAATCTTATGAAATTCTTCAAAACTTGTTCAATTGATCTAAAAACTTCCAATTAGGTAGTAAATAGATAGATTAACAATCTTCAATCAACATTTTGATCAAACAACAACTACAAATCTGTTTTCTGATTGAATTACAGTCCGAAAATGAAGAACAACTTTTCGCACACAAATCTGATCAATACTCAGATCTGAATGGATTAAACACCAAATTGTGATTCAATTCATGTTTCTATGGATGAAACACAACTGAAAACAACAATTAATCAATCAAATTGTAATCAACACAAATTTCAAGTGATTCAAAGAGCTCAATAATGTCAATAAGCTCTGATCACTAAACCGAAAGCTCTGATACCATTTGATAGGTTCAAAATGGATCGATCTATGATGATATCGAAATGCAATGATCAATATGAACACTAAGTAATCAAACACAAGCAATTACTTCAAAAATTCATAGATTTCATTGATAGCAAATTCTTAGGATACAAAGTGTAAGGGTGAGTTACAGTTGTTCAATGTATTCTAACTGTTTTGTTATCTCTCTACCCTACACAATACATAAACTATCCTATTTATACTATCAAAGAAAAACAAGGAACATATATTTACAAAATAAGTCCCTATACTATGACAAAATGCAAAAGACAAATATTAATCTTTTAAGAGCTCTAACAAATTTCAAACTTGTACATTGTGGACCCCTTGGATATTGTACTGTATTCACAGCGGATGGTCATTTGGTCCGCCGTGCATACTTGGGTGAAATTTTAAATTTTGCAGCTGATGACTAAAAAGTCATACGCTGTGGATGATCACTATTTCCAAAGCAGATGAACATTTATTCATGCACTGTGGACACTTTGAAAGATTGTTTGGTTGTTCACAGCGGATGAAAATGTCTCATGCGATGTGAACCCTTTTTTATGTTTGAATAATGTTTACATTGGATGATTCCTTGGTCATGTGCTGTGGACACACGTGTGATTACAACAGATGACAAAATGGTCATAAGATGTGTGTTGTTCCATGTTCACAAAGTGGATGAACATTTTGTTCAAGTGTTGTATGGTTTATGTTTGTGTGTTTTGTTATACACAGCGGATGAGCATTTGTTCATGCATTGTGTAAACTTTGTGTGTTCAAGATATATTCACACTGGATGACTTATTGTCATGCGCTATGAATGTTGATGATGATGTAGTGTATGTTTACCTGTGTACATACGTTTCGTACACCTGTACTATTTCTACAGCGTATGTATGATGTTAGTCATGCGCTATGGAATGGCACTGTATTCACAGCGGATGTCTTACCAACATCATGTGCTGTGAACACTTGTATGTTCACTAGTGCATAGCGGATGTATGTTTGTTTTGTTCACTATATACACTTCGTGTATTTTTCATTTTTTGATGGTTAGTGTAGCTACAACGGATATATGTTTGTATGTCTGCTGTGACAGCAGTTGTAAAAAATTTAAAAGTTTGTTTGTTTTGAAATGATTTCTTCAAAAGCTAATTTTGAAAAATTTTCTTCCGAAGCATATTTGATAAAATCATGTGAAATGTTTCAAAATTTGAATGTTTGTTAAAATTTTAGAATTTTAACATGATCAATCTATGGATGTTAAAGAATCACTCTCAAGCAATATTTTGCAATATTGTACATATGTATGTGTGTCAAACTGATGTGTTTGGGTGCTTGCTTAACTTGGCTTTATTTAAAACTCAAATTTTTTTAAAAATTTCTGCTGCCTTTGATATTTTCATATTCATTTTCTCCCCCTAAATGTTTGCATATTTATAAAAAAATTTTATGAAATGACTAAAATTTGAATATGTTTGAATGGAAATTAACAAAGTCAAATTTGATTGCTTGTTTGATAAACATTTAGAAAGATGATACTTTATCTAACTAATAAATGAATGATTTTCATATTTGGACAAGAATCATTTGCACATAACATGATATCATACTAGTCTTAAATTCTCACTGAGTTATTTGATGATTTTGAGAATAGACATAGACTAATACAATGTTGATTGCAGATATTGTGATCCACTTAAACTCATGCATGGTATTAATGATTGATTGAAACATTGAGTGATTATCATGTTCTGGGTGTATTAAGATGATTTGTATGTACCTCACATCTGATCCACATTAGGATTCTTTTTCACTTCACTTTGGAAGGTGATCCTCTTTGTGATTCTTTTGATTGTTCATCCTTAATGGATGTGTTCTTCATTGGAAATCTTTTTGGATCATGATGTTGGTCATTTAGGTCTGTGCTTAGCACAACAAAGAATGCGTTAGTGTATTCCAGGTCTATGATAATCATAACAGAGGAGACACTTGTATGATTGAGCAATTTATAAAATGTTTCACTTTGTGTATTGTAGTTACTTTACAAGCAACCTATATTGGTTAGACTAATATTCACCATAAACCAAGATGTGTGTTGCTGACCACACAATCATGAGAATTTAGTTCTTCACTGTTAGATGTGATGTTAGATGCCCCATACTGAGCCTATCCATATATCAAACAAAGTATTATCAGTCTTTGTTAGTGGAAAATGACTCAAGTGAAGAAATAATCTAGTGTACTATCATTTCTCATGAGTGGTTATGTGTGATTCAAATTGTTTGTTAATTGGAAAACATAAATATTTGTTTGATATCTTGATTTTGAAAGATGCTAGTGTGATGTTAAACTTGGACTTTGACAAAATCAAGCTTGTTTGAAACTAATGTTTTGAAAACATTACTTGTTTGGTTCATAGTTGATCATACCAAGTGATTGAACCAGAAATTCAAATCTTATTGAATCAAATGGTTTGGTAAACAGGTCAGCCAATTGATTGTCTGTATGTAGTTTGATCAACTTTATCAGGCCTTTTCAGAGCAATCTCTTAGAAAGTGATATCTGATATCTATGTGTTTTGTTTTTGAATGTTGAAATTGATTGTCAGTAATAAACATGGGTGTGAATTGTCAATGTGTATGGGTGTTTTAAGACAAATTAAAGCCATAATCAAGCATTTGGTTTTGAATCCAAAGCATTTAAGAACAGCATGCAGAAGCAGCTATGTATTTTTCTTCAGCTGTTGACATAGAGACATTTGTTTGTTTCTTGCACGACCAGGAGATCAATCTTGATCCAAGAAACTGACAACCTCCAGTAGTGGATTTTCAGTTGCTATTGCATCCTCCATAATTACTGTCTGTGTATGCATATAAAAAGAAATCTCCATCTTTTGGATACCATAGGCCAAGTGTTGTGGTTTGCCTTTTAAGTATCTGAAGATTCTCTTTACAACATTTATGTGTGATTCTTTTGGATCTGCTTGGTATCTGGCACATATGCAAACTTCATACATGATGTCTGGTCTACTTGCTATTATGTACATCAGGGAGCCTATCATGGATCTGTAGAGCTTTTGATCAACTGATGCTCCTTCTGGATCGGGTCCAAATTTCAATCCAGTTGCAAATGGTGTTTTGCTGGATGTGCAATCAGACATGTTGTATTTCTTTAATATCTGATTCACATACTTGCTCTGATTGTTAAAAATTTGTTTGACTATTTGAAGATGATACTTACCAAAACCTGAGTGTCAAATCTCATGATGATTACCAAAACTAACACGGTGAATCTATGCTAAAAATATGGTCAAAAAGAAGAAAATTGACCAAAGTCAAACTTGGTCAACCGTGGTCAAAGTCAACGGTCAACATCAGCGGTCGTCCCGAATGACGTCAGCAGCCGGCAGTCATGCATCAGCAACAGAGAATTTATTAGACTTAGAACAATATTTGTGTAATTATTAGGGCTTAAATGTAATTTTGTTCATTTTTGTAAAGAGTATAAATAGACTAAGTGTAGTCATTTTATACTCTAAGCATTGCTAAGCATTGTAAGCACTATCAAGAAGAAAGAAGATAGAATTAGTGTAGTGAGACAAACAATCAGGTTGAGTGTGTATGAGAGAGAATTTTCTTACAAACCCCCTTTGTAATCTCCTAGCATCATCATCCATATGAATGAATGAAATTTTTATGAATATGTGTTCTTGAATTGTTCATCATTCATTCATCATCATACATTAAATCTTGCAACAGATCTTCACTTGAAATCATCAACGGGTCTATAAGATTCCACGTCACAGATCTGATAAACGACAAAAATACGATTGCAATATTCGATCCATCAGTATCGAATTTCCACAGTTGGTATCAGAGCCTTGGCTCCTTGTCTTTGAAATTTTTTTCAAAAATTTGAACCACAAGTTTGATCTACAAATTGTTATTGTTTTTTGATGAAATCAAGCTACCATTAGCTTAGATTCGTTATTTTGTGAAGATCTCCAAGTTTTCATATCAATTGAAGTTCATTTGAGCCATTAATTTGAAGATTTAAGCAAACTTGTTCTTCAAGTCTTCAAATGCTCATGAACATGAAATTTTGATTTTTTTTGTTATTTGATTGAATTTAAGCTTCTAATAGCTTTAGTTTGTGATAACTAACACATCTGCAAAGTTTCATATCAATTGAACATCTACAACTCTTGAATTTGAAGATTTTTGAAAATTTTGTGTTCTTGAGAAAAGTTCACTGTTCTTAAGGAAAAATCAACAAAATCATGAATCTGATGTTGTTTAGCTAAAATTGATACTGGTTTTAGCTTAGAAACATCAAGTCTAAGGTTCGTTTGTCATACACAACAAACAAATCATTCGTTTTTTGAACATTTGATTCTTATATATGGGTTTTTGTTTTTCATTAAGTTCTTCATGAGTTCATCATCTAAATCCGAGTTTAGGTGATGATTATATGAAATTGATTGTTGGTTTAGCTTAGAATCACTTATCTACAGCTTTTATAACATTTGATTTTATCAAATTCCATCAGAAACCCAAGAATCAAAAGTTTGTTCATACAAGAGCTAGTTTCACTTTTTCAAAGTCAAACTGTTTTGAAATCTTAAAATTCAGCAAAACTTATGATCTAATCCAGATTTTAATTCGTTTTTTCATCATTCTATCATCGATAGCTGATGCACTAATTTCACAGCTAACAAACACTTCAAACATTCATATTTGACCAAGTCTTCACAACTGATGTGTTAAATACCATAGCGGATAAAGACCATCAATCATCAAATTTTTCTAAGTGTTCAAAGCTGATGAACAAATCATCCACAGCTGATGTGTTAATTTTCACAGTTCACACATCCTAAAATTGTTCAAAGCGGACATTCACACCCACAACGGACAGCTTAAATCACCTCGATTTGTAGCTGTAACATCAAAAATTCGTGCATCACCATTCAGCGGACGTTAAACATCCACAGCGGACGTTAAACATCCACAGTGGATGTTAAATATCTACAGCAGGACGTTAAAAATCCACAGCGGACGTTATACATGCACAGTGGAAGTAAAAATATCCACAGCGGATGTTAAACATCCACATAGGATGTTAAATATCCACATAGGACGTTAAATATCCACAACGGACGTTAAAGATATAGAGCGGACGTGTGAGAAGATTCACAGCGGTCGTGTTGAATCAGTCATACAAAACAGGTCCATAAGGGAGACACTCAAATCAATCAATCAACAATGGACAACTTGAATCAGACGTACAAAACAGGTCCACAGCGGACGTTCATCTGTCCACAGCGGACGTTCATCTGTCCATAGCGGATGTTCATCTATCCACAGCAGATGTTCATACATCCATAATGAACGTTGAACACACAACTTTGTGCATTGTACACACAACAAACGATAAATCATCACACACCTTCACATTTGTCCACAGGGAACAAGAGAGAATGTCCACAGTGGACATTGACCGCACTAACTTAGTCCACAGCGGATGAGTAAAAACAGGTCAACAGCAGACATAGAAACAAACAACCACATTAACAGAGGACGCTGAACAAACACCAGGTGCACAACAGACATTAAACATACACAACGGACGTGTACACATCAAAACATCAAGACTTGGTCTTGGAAAATTAAAGGAGTTCGGAAGCTATTTATTTTTACAAACTTTAAAGTTTGTTAAGATTTGAGAACTTCATTTTGACTTCCTGTTGATCAAGATATATATACTTTGAAAGAGTTGAGTTATTTTCAATCAAGTCACAAAACCATTAAATTTTAATTGATAAGATCCAAATATTGTTTCTTTTTAATTAAGCTAAATTAATCTTAGTCCAGCTTAAGTAAATTGTAATTGAACTGAGTTAACTCTTTAATTAGGTTGATCTAATTAAATTGAGTTTCGACGTTCTTTGGATTCAATTAAAATTTTAAAATTTGATTTTTTTTTAAAAAAACACAAAAAGAATTGTTAAATCATTTTTGTTTTTAAACAACATGGAAAATTTAACATTATTCACTAACATTCGTTTACAAGAAACTGGGTTGTCTTTCTTGCTGCAGGTAGAAAGAGGTTTCAAGAATTCAAACAAAGAAAACCAAGCTGCAACCAACCAAACAACAACAGCAAATCAAACAAAATTTGCAACCAACCAAACAACAGCAACATATCAAACAATAACAACAATTCATTATTTGACAAGATAAATTGTGACAACCGACCTCTAGGTCATAATTTTAACATTTAACATCAGCATCATTATCCATACAATTAATAGTAATGTAATATCATTATTATTACTATTATTAGTGATAAATATTGCTACTGTTTCTATTGTCATTTTATCATTTCATGTGCCATTTTGCATGATTTAGTCAAAACTAGCCTTAGCAAAGAATAACTTCGTGTTCCGGGAAAGTCAATTAGTCACCCTTGCAAAAATTAAATCCGAATTGAAACAATTAAATTGTGTGCACTCACACACCATTCACGGTTAGAAACATGCATATACATGCATAATACTTAAACAACTAACTAAAAATTACCATCTAAAATACTACACCACACTACACTACATAATAACATTTATGATTAAAATTTAAAATAAAACCCACTAGACTCCAAAATACTTGGCCGCCCCCCCCCTCTCCACCAATCCACTCCTCTCTTCTCCACTACATACCACCACACCCTCCTCCACTCTCCATTCATGCAATTTTATTCAACCACCACACACACACTCTTCCTTCTCTCTTCTCTCTCGATTTATCCAGCTGAAACACACTCAAACACACAACAAATTCACTCCATTTCAGCCACATACTCGAAGAACACCATCAAACCCCATCGGCCAAGCATCAAACTAACAAAGGGGTGCTACCTTGAGAGCTTTTGATACACGGTTTCATCAAGTTCAACTTATCCAGCCCTTGTCCAAATATTTCCAGAACATTTTGTCTCTCTACAGTCTCCAAACCATGAACCATATGAAGAGTAAGCTTCATCTTACCCGAAACAAACTATGTCATGTGTTATTCTTTCTTTTATCCACCAAAAACCTTACTTTCTTTGTTCTTACAGAATCCCACTGCCATCACGTTGTTCTTGAGGAGCTTTTAACTTTACTAGAGGTATCTCACATGATATATTGGTCATACTATGGGTGGAACACGAGTTACACCTTGAAAACCCTCTTTTGGGTGATTTTGGCACCATTGAACCTTATGTCTTGTAACCCTCCGTAACCCAAGCTTGGAATCTGCTTAAAAATAGTTTTTAAACCACTTAATAACCTGTTTTGTAAGATACAAAATGTTTTGTTGATGAATGGGTACAATCTATGATGTTTTACACATGTGTAAATTGCTAAAATGGTGAAATCTCTCAACTACAAGCTTATTTTATGGTTACATGTTAGATTTGTATGTTAGAGCTATTTTTCAGTAGGTTTTGGATGTTATTGGGTGTATGAAATGTTTTCAAAGGCTGAAAAATAATAATAGTGGGGATTATAGACATTTTGAACATATTCGGGGACCCGAATGGTGGTAAATTGACTTAAAAATAAGAAGACATAGAGTATGATCATGTTAAAAATAATTACAGGCTATAAAGAGGTTAAAAAAGTGAAATTGGTCAGATTTGTGGATAAATGGGTCTAAGAACAATTTAAATAAAATTTTTAGTTAAAAACGGGCCTTAACCGGGTGATTTTTGGAAGAAAATCATGGAAATGCAAGAATAAACCTAAAATCTATGGGAGACTTGTTATTTCAGTAAGTTGGGAACTTTAAGACTTAACGATGGTGAAAAATTGGTCAAACATGACTTCGAACGGTCGATTTCGGGTAAAAACGCGTTTTAAAGGGTTGAACTTAAAAACGAGACTTTCAACAAAAAGGGCTTAAAAATATATTATCAATAGATTATAAAACTTATTAAAAGTCCTTAAAATAATATTTAAAGTTTTAAGACATAAAACTATAAGATTTAATACTTAACCGTTAAAAACCTTCGGTTTTACCGTAACCGGTAACTTAAAAACATATGTTTACCAACTCAAATCTAAAGTTCTGAAAATTGGAAACTTAACTTGATTAAGATGTATTACTTACTCCAAAAATCTGTTATTTGGTCATAAAGGCCATTAAATATAAAGAAACAAACTTTAGGGTAAAAATTGTAAATTCTGAAACTTGAGGGGCTAAACTGTAAATTCTGCCAAAACTCTATAAAACGACCCAATGGACTTGTAATCACTTGGTAAACTTAATTTAACTTGTATCACTGACCTAATAGTGTAAAAAATCTATATTTATCCTTAAGAAACCATGACTTTCTATAAAAGAAAAGTTTCTAATACAAGCCTTGGCAAATCTAAGCTAATTGAACATTTAACCCTTAACACTTTTTTTGCCTACCTCGTATGACCTTAGAATTAGTGGCTTATCACATAATCTTGTTGGTAGGGTACTAGACTTGAAACCTTCCCGGTACTCGAAGAACCTGTTGCTTGAAACTTAAGGTGAGTTCTAGTGTCCCCCTTTTTACTACTGTTTTTGGGATGAAGCATGCTCTATTTAAACTGAATTAAATCTATGCTATATGATGATGCTATATGTTGTGGAAGTGTTAGACCCTGTGTTTACTTTATCACGATCATTAATTCTTGTGTGAACCGCTTGTTTTATATGGGTACATCTACTTGAGGAATCCCCCACACACAGTGCCTTCCTTGGTGAACGGGAAGGGTGCCACACTGAGATTGTGCGGGGTTGTTTGTGGCATGTGACAAGTTTTAATAAGATACTAGGGTGAACCATCCAACAGGTATGGTCCACCGTATGAGGCTCAGTTCTTCCTTCGGGATTAGCCGGTATAACATAACTTTAGAAGATGCTAGCCGGGACTGAGTGCAGGGTTGATTGTGATCCCCACAACAATGAAACTATGACTTTTAAATCAAATGTGGATTTTATTGAATCCTTTTGTGTTTAAACTTTAAGCACTTGAATTCACCAACTTTTTAGTTGACAAAATTTTCTTTGAGCATGTTTCAGGTAACTCGTGATGAAGGTCTGGCTTTTGTAGAAGACTTATTACGACCTAGCACCATGACCCATGGCATTTTCTTTGATTAGTTTTAAAACATTTGGAACAAGTTAAATTTGGTTATCATGGAACAAGTTGTATTGTTGAATTTATGTATTTGTATTGGTGGCTAGACCTACTTCTAGCCTGGTTTTTCTTTAAACACTAATGCCATGTGATGTTCTCTGCTTTTGTGCTCTTTTGATGGTTTGTTTCTGCTGCCATATGTTGTTGCTAGTCTGTGACGTCCCACCCTACCTAGGCCCGGGGTGTGACAGATTGGTATCAGAGCCAAAGGTTGTAGAGAAGTCGGGAATACCATAATAAACCCTAGGCTACAACCCTGATACCTTAGGACCGTCCTCTTGGGAAAGTGTTGGGATGATCGGGTCGGGCAAATTGATGATTACACTTGATCAACGTAATCATGAATTTACTGGATGCGTAAATTCCAGCATGGACCTTTAGGTAATGATTGGACCATTTTCGTTTGAGATTTATGATTTCTAAAACTTACTTTGAGTGGTCTAAAGGTTTTTCCTAAAACGAACTACTTTACTTGTTATTATTTGAAGAGACTACTAATTTTCGATACTATTGCTTTCTGATACCTCTGGTTATTGATACTGTTGGGATATTTGATACTATTGCCATCACTACTACTATAAGTATTATTATTATTACAATCATGAGCTATAAGAAACCAAATTACTCATGATATCTCTTACAGGAAATCAAAGCTATGGCTGACAAAGGGAAGGCACCTGCGTACCCAACTGATGGTACTGCACTAGCTGGGAGCCACAAGAAGGCGACGCCGCGAACAGAATATGAAGAATACATGAGGAGATGCGGACATCCGGGTTGGATATCCGTTACGTCTGACGACACTGAGCCATCTGAGGACTCTTCCTCGACACCCCCCTCCAGGAGCCGGACGCACTCCCATTCACCGCATGTCACAGCTCCTACTCACACACCTATCCCACCTATCGGGGATAAGGGTGCATGTGTTATCACCCATCCACGCAAAAGTACTAGGCCAGGACCCTCAGTCTCCTTTAGGATGCCACCTCCTCCTGCACCACCGATGTTTGACCCGCTCCGACACCACTCACTTGAGGAGCACTAGATGCCACCGAGGCACAGCATGTATGATGGCCCTAGTGTGCTAGTTGGTGACCGGTACTCCCAGTCTAGCCACCGGGCAAGCAACGTAGGTCCCTCTGCTGCTGCATTGGATGAGATTCGGAAGACCGTCCGTCGTCACGAGCTGACACTCCAGCACGCCACTCGGACCTCTCAGTCTGCCCAGTTTCAGGCCATGATGGCTTCGCATGGGGTCCAGCGGCTGGAGCAAGAGCAAAGGAAGAAGAACTAGGGTGGCTAGGGTGGCTGAAGAAGAAGTGGATGTGAGAGCGTGGAGAAGAAGTAGGATTGTCTGTCTTTTAGACAGTTGAAGGAAACAATTTTTATTATTATCAGATGCTATTATTATTTATTATGGGGGTGATGGCACTTTCCAACTTGTAAGAGTATAACTCTGATTCAATTATGTTTTGCTGATACTATTAACCCAATCTATCTATGAAACTATTTCTATTGATGCTAATTTTCGCAGGGTAATTTGTATTTAATTGCAATGTGTCATGTTATGCGTTGGGAAGTTTGACTTGTGTCCATTCTGGGTGAATTGTCCTAAATTAATTTAATGGAACATATTTAGAGGTATTTAGTGGTGTGTATATTACACTCCCTCCTATTAGAACGCGGTATATTAGGATAAGTGATGCATGGGCTGCTTGAAACCAAAAATTATGAGATGCTAAATGAATTTATCTATGATGCTATCAGAATGCCGACCAGACAAGGAACCCGTATTGGAAGACAAGGAGCTACTAGAGGTCATCGTGAGAGAGCAAGACAGACCGGAAACCAACCCCCTACTCCACCAGGAACTCCTCATGGAGAGAATGCCAATCAGGGGAATGATGAGAGAATTGCCAACCTCGTAGCACAACAAATTGCTAACGCCATTCCGACCATCATCGCTCAGATCAATGAGGACCGGAACAACCCCGGTGGTAATGATGGATTCGGGAATGATGAAGGCAGCAATGAGGAAGCTGAAGCATTAAGGAATGGATGCTCCTATAAAACCTTCATGGCGTGCAAGCCAAAGGATTTCTATGGTACCGAGGGTGCGATAGAGACGTACCGATGGATTGATGAAATGGAAGTCGTCTTAGATATCAGCGAATGTAAGATGGAACACATGGTGTGGTTTTCTTCCCAATCACTCAAGGGATCGGCACTAGGATGGAGGAAGACTGTTACTCAGCCCCGGGGAAGAAACGCTGCTAACCGAATGAGTTGGACCGAATTCAGGGAGTTGATAACCAACAAATACTGCCCAATCAATCAACTGGAGAAACTGGAGTCTGAGTTCCTGAGCATAGAAATGAAAGGTCCTAACTACACTGAGTACATCAACCGCTTCTTAGCCCTGTCTCGACTACTGCTACACCTGGTGACACGGAATCCAAGGGCGTAGCACGTTTCATTTGGGGACTACATCCTAGAGTCAGGGGTATGGTTAGATCCTCCAGGCCCTCAACCCTGCAAGCTGCGGTTGACTTCACCAGTAGTTTGATTGATGATTTAGTCAGGGCTGGATGGACTGAAAAAACCAGGGAAGACGAAAAGAGGAAGCCGATAGGTGTGAAGAGAAAGTGGTTTGATGTAAAGAAAGCAATTGGTAGCAGTAGTGAGTCAAGCAAGAAGGGTTTTGAAGGTATGAGGCACAATGACCAGGGTCGAAGGACTCGAAAGCTATACTCGGGTACAAGCCCATTCTGCAACAAGTGTAAACTGCATCATCAAGGGGAGTGCAACCCGATGCCCTGCTTCCGATGCAAACGACCAGGTCATTTAATTAAGGATTGTACGTATGCGCCCGGTAAACAATGCTACGAGTGTGGAGATCCAGGGCACATGAGGAATAAGTGTCCTAAGCTGGGGAGAGATAAGGACGCCAGAACCAACAAGCCCAAGGGACGAGCATTCGTGATAGATCCAGCCGGTGCTCGTAAGGAACCTGATGTGGTCAATGGTACGTTCCTTATAAACAACCATCCTGCTAACGTTCTATTTGATACTGGAACAACTTCTAGTTTTGTCTCTAGTAATTTTAGGCCTTTGATTGACATGAGTGCATGTGTCCTGACTAATACGTTTACCGTAGAATTAGCTGACGGTAACATCTTAGAAACTAATGAAGTCATCAAAGATTGCGTAATGAATTTAGAAGGAAGTACATTTAAGATAAATTTGATGCCTACTAAGCTAGGAGGATTCGAGGTGGTTATTGGTATAGATTGGCTGGCTAGGCATAGAGTCGAAATTGTGTGTGATGAACGCCTACTTAAGATACCATTGAACGATGGGAAGGTGTTAGTTGTTCATGGTGAAAGAAGTAGCACACTATATTCTATGATATCCCATTTAAAGGTGACCAAGAGTCTCATGAAGGGATGCCCAGCTTTCATAGTCTATGTAATGAAAGCCAAAGAGGAAAAGAAGATTGAGGATATACCAGTGGTTTTTATGAATATCCGGAAGTATTTCCCGAAGACCTACCGGGACTCCCTCCGACTCGTCAGGTTGAGTTCCAAATAGATCTATTGCCTGGTGCTGCACCAGTAGCCAAGGCACCGTACCTACTTGCCCCTCCCGAGATGAAAGAACTAATGCTACAAATCCAAGAGCTACTCGACAAGGGGTTTATACGACCGAGTGTTTCTCCATGGGGTGCCCCAGTACTATTTGTGAAGAAGAAGGATGGAACCCTACGTATGTGTATTGATTACCTGGAACTAAACAAGCTGACAATAAAGAATCATTACCCTCTTCCGGGAATCAATGACCTGTTCGATCAACTGCAGGGGGCAAGTTATTTTTCCAAAATAGATTTAAGATCAGGGTAACATCAACTAAAGATAAGAGAGGAAGACTTACCCAAAACAGCCTTTAGAACTAGATATGGACATTATGAGTACTTGGTCATGCCCTTTGGACTGACTAACACACCAGTGGAATTTATGGATCTCATGAACCGAGCGTGCCGCCCATATCTAGACAAATGTGTGATCGTGTTTATCGACGACATCCTGATCTACTCTCGTAGTGAGGTAGAGCATGAGAAGCACCTTAGGCTGATTCTCGAGTTGCTCAAGAATGAGCAACTATGTGCCAAGTTCTCCAAATGCGAATTTTGGATGCGAGAGATCCAATTTCTAGGACATGTCGTAAATAAAGATGGGATTCAAGTGGACCCTTCAAAGATAGAGGCTATTAAGAACTGGAAAATTCCGGAAACTCATACCGAGATAAGGCAGTTCCTTGGATTGGCCGGATACTACAGAAGGTTTATCAAGGACTTCTCACGTATTATGCAACCGTTATCTGTCTTGACTAAGAAGAATATAGCTTTTGTGTGGGAACAAGAGCAAAATGAAGCATTCAAAACACTTAAGGAAAAACTATGTAGTGCACCTATACTCGCCCTCCCAGAAGGAGTTGAAGATTTCGTAGTCTATTGTGACGCCTCGTGTCAGGGACTAGGATGCGTGCTAATGCAGCGCAACAAGGTAATTGCTTATGCATCAAGACTACTGAACGATCATGAGAAGAACTATACAACGCATGATCTAGAATTGGGTGCCGTGGTGTTTGCACTCAAAATGTGGAGGCATTATCTCTATGGCACAAAGTGCATTATCTACACTTACCATAGAAGTTTGCAACACATTCTTGACCAGAAGATGCTAAACATGCGTCAGAGAAGATGGGTTGAGCTACTGAATGATTATGAATACGAGATTCGCTACCATCCCGGCAAGGCCAATGTAGTGGCAGATGCCTTGAGCAGGAAAGAAAGAGAAAAACCCCTTCGTGTCCGTGCCTTAAGGATGAGCGTGTATACCGACCTCATCGCGAAACTAAAAGAAGCACAAGGCGAAGCGCTAAAGGAAGATAACTTAGTAGAGGAATCGTTAACAGGAATGGAGAAGCGATTTGAGATGAGTAACGATGGTATATATAAACATGAAGGGAGAACGTGGGTACCAAAGTACGGGGGAATTAGAGAGGTGATCCTAGACGAAGCCCACAAATCTAGGTACTCGGTTCACCCCGGAAGCGACAAAATGTACCAAGATCTAAAGGCACTTTTCTGGTGGCCTGGAATCAAGAAATCAATCACCATTTATGTTGGGAAGTGTCTGACGTGCGTCATTCTAAAGGCTGAAAATCAAAAACCGTCAGGGACGTTACAACAGCCCAAAATTCCAGAATGGAAATGGGATAACATCACGATGGATTTTGTTACAAAGTTACCCAGAACTTTCAGAGGTCATGATGCTATCTGGGTAATAGTGGATCGGTTAACTAAATCACCTCACTTCTTGCCGATTCGAGAAGACTACGACCTGACAAAGCTGGCCCAACTGTAAGTCGATGAAATAATAACCAGGCATGGGGTGCCACTATCAATCATCTCCGATCGTGATAGTCGTTTACTTCTCGTTTCTGGAAGTCACTCCAGCAGGCTCTAGGAACCCGTCTGGATTTAAGCACTGCATACCACCCATAAACTGACGGTCAGAGTGAAAGAACCAACCAAACCTTGGAAGATATGCTAAGGGCTTATGTGATTGACTTTGGTAGGAACTGGGATAACCATCTTCCTCTATTAGAGTTCTCCTACAATAATAGTTACCACGCAAGTATAAAAGAAGCTCCATATGAGGCCTTATATGGTAGGAAATGCCGATCACCGTTGAGTTGGAATGAGATCGGAGATAGCCAAGTAATAGGACCCGACATCGTGTTGGAGACCACCGACAAAATATTTAAAATCAAGGAGCGTTTAAGAGCAGCCAGAGACCATCAGAAGAAATACACTGACAGAAGGCGAAAACCTTTAGAATTTCAAGTGGGTGACAGAGTAATGCTAAAAGTAGCCCCATGGAAGGGAACTGTGAGGTTTGGAAAGAAAGGAAAGCTAAGCCAGAGATACATAGGACCATTCGAGATACTAGCAAGAATTGGCCCCGTGGCGTATAAATTAAAGCTACCTCATGAGTTAAGTTTCATACATGACACCTTCCATGTGTCAAATTTGAAGAAGTGCATGGTAGATAAGGCCATGGAGTTACCTTTGAAAGAAGCGAGGATTAATGACAAATTGAACTCGTGGAAGTGCCTATAGAGATCACCGACCGGCTGGTCAAGAAACTCAGGCGAAGTCGCATACCCAAGGTCAAGGTAAGATGGAATTCTAAACGAGGACCTGAATTCACCTGGGAGCAGGAAGATGAAATGAGAAAGAATTTTCCACGCCTCTTCAGATCCACTCGTTCCAGAGCTCACCGAAGCTAAAAGTTTCAGGACGAAAGTTCCCAAACGGTGGGAGAATGTAACAACCGACCTCTAGGTCATAATTCTAACCTTTAACCTCCTGCATCATTATCCATACAATTAATAGTAATGTAATATCATTATTATTACTATTATTAGTGATAATTATTGCTACTATTTCTATTGTCATTTTATCATTTCATGTGCCATTTTGCATGATTTAGTCAAAACTAGCCTAAGCAAAGAATAACTTCGTGTTCCGGGAAAGTCAATTAGTCACCCTTGCAAAAATTAAATCCTAATTGAAACAATTAAATTGTGTGCACTCACACACCATTCACGGTTAGAAACATGCATATACATGCATCATATTAAACAACTAACTAAAAATTACCATCTAAAATACTACACCACCCAACACTACATAATAACATTTATAATTAAAATTTAAAATAAAACCCACTAGACTCCAAAATACTCAGCCGCCCCCCCCTCTCCACCAATCCACTCCTCTCTTCTCCACTACATACCACCACACCCTCCTCCACTCTCCATTCATGCAATTTTATTCAACCACCACACACACACTCTTCCTTCTCTCTTCTCTCTAAATTTCTCCAGATGAAACACACTCAAACACACCACAAATTCTATCCATTTCAGCCACATACTCGAAGAACACCATCAAACCCTATCGGCCAAGCATCAAACTAACAAAGGGGTGCTACCTTGAGAGATTTTGATACACGGTTTCATCAATTTCAACTTCTCCAGCCCTTGTTCGAAGATTTCCAGACCATTTTGTCTCTCTACAGTCTCCAAACCATGAACCATACGAAGAGTAAGCTTCATCTTACCCAAAACAAACTATGTCATGTGTTATTCTTTCTTTTATCCACCAAAAACCTTACTTTCTTTGTTCTAACAGAATCCAACTGCTATAAACTTGTTCTTGAGGAGCTTTTAACTTCACTAGAGGTATCTCACATGATATATTGGTCATACTATGGGTGGAACACGAGTTACACCTTGAAAACCCTCTTTTGGGTGATTTTGGCACCATTGAACCTTATGTCTTGTAACCCTCCGTAACCCAAGCTTGGAATCTGCTTAAAAATAGTTTTTAAACCTCTTGATAACCTGTTTTGTAAGTTACAAAATGTTTTGGTGATGAATGGGTACAATATATGATGTTTTACACATGTGTAAATGGCTAAAATGGTGAAATCTCTCAACTACAAGCTTAATTCATGGTTACATGTTAGATCCGTATGTTAGAGCTATTTTTCAGTAGGTCTTGGATGTTATTGGGTGTATGAAATGTTGTCAAAGGCTGAAAAATAATAATAGTGGGGATTATAGACATTTTGAACATATTCGGGGACCCGAAAGATGGTAAATTGACTTAAAAATAAGAGGACATAGAGTATGACGATGTTAAAAAGAATTCCAGGCTCTAAAGAGGTTAACAAAGTGAAATTAACACTTTTTTGCCTACCTCGTATGACCTTAGAATTAGTGGCTTATCACATAATCTTGTTGGTAGGGTACTAGACTTGAAACCTTCTTGGTACTCGAAGAACCCGTTGCTTGAAACTTAAGGTGAGTTCTAGTGTCCCCCTTTTTATTACTGTTTTTGGGATGAAGCATGCTCTGTTTAAACTGAATTAAATCTATACCATATGATGATGCTATATGTTGTGGAAGTGTTAGAACCTGTGTTTACTTTTATCACGATCATTAATTCTTGTGTGAACCGCTTGTTTTATATGGGTAGATCTACTTGGGGAATGCCCCACACACAGTGTCTTCCTTGGTAAACGGGAAGGGTACCACACTGAGATCGTGCGGGGTCGTTTGTGGCATGTGACATGTTTTAATAAGATACTAGGGTGAACCATCCAGCAGGTATTGTCCACCGTATGAGGCTAAGTTCTTCCTTCGAGATTAGCCGGTATAACATAACTTTAGAAGAGGCTAGCTGGGACTGAGTGCAGGGTTGATTGTGATCCTCACAACAATGAAACTATGACTTTTAAATCAAATATGGATTTTATTGAATCCTTTTGTGTTTAAACTTTAAGCACTTGAATTCACCAACTTTTTAGTTGACAAAATTTTCTTTGAGCATGTTTCAGGTAACTCGTGATGAAGGTCTGGCTTTTGTAGAAGACTTATTACGACCTAGCACCGTGACCCATGGCATATGCTTTGATTAGTTTTAAAACATTTGGAACAAGTTAAATTTGGTTATCATGGAACAATTTGTATTGTTGAATTTATGTATTTGTATTGGTGGCTAGACCTACTTCTAGCCTAGTTTTTCTTTAAACATTAATGCCATGTGATGTTCCCTCCTTTTGTGCTCTTATGATGGTTTGTTTCCGCTGCCATATGTTGTTGCTAGTCTGTGACGTCCCACTCTACCTGGGCCCGGGTGTGACACAAATATTCAGTTGTACATTAGTCACATTGAGAAAGAACTGATGCATTTACATTTGTGTGATCTTACAAACTCAAGCAACACATTGTCTAAAGATTTGATCAAATGCAGGTCAGAGATGGAACAATCTCAAAGAAATGATCAAGCACAAATCAAGACATTGAATCAACAAAACATTGGTTTAGCTCAAGAGATGAACCAGTTGTAAGACAAAATGGTTCAATAACAAATCAAACTAGAAGAGTTAACAGCCGAGCTTGCAAAAGCCACAAAGAACAAAAACATAAACAATCCTCCATTGCCTGAAATTCCTGAAGACAGAAAGATCAATCTATGCTCATTAGCATGCATAGATGAAGTACAGGCATATCAGAAATACTGCAACAATCTAGCATACATGATAAAGCAGGAAAGAGCTTCACATGCAGAGGAACTACAAACTTCTACAAATCAAATCAGTTCACTAGAGAAAGAAGTTAATAATTTGCTTAAAGAAAACCACAAGCTGAATGTTCATGCATTTGAACTATTTATGAAGTTAACAAACACAAAGGCTGATGTTGAAGCCAAAATATCAGAAGCAAGTACAACCAAAACAATCAATAACTTGGAACATTACATTGAGTGTCTTAATCAAGCAATCAATACAGAAAAGGCTACAAATGCAGAATTGAAGATACAACATAAAGCCTTTGAAGGAAAAATCAATTCTCTGCTAAAGGATGTAGACAAACTCCTTGGAGAAAGATTTAGTCTTCAAGCTCAATTTACAAGCCTCACTGAGTCTCTAACAAAGACAAAAGAAGATCATGCATCAACAGAAGTTGAACTTGAGAATTTAAAGCTGACTGCTAGCAAGTTGGAAGAACTACTTAATGCACAAAGAGATCAAAAGAAGAGTGTTGGAACTACATACCATGTTTTTCCTCCCCCTTACAATGATAAATACACAGATATGCAACTTTAATGACAAGTCCAATCAAAGAGGATTCAAATATGCATGATCATCATCCAACAGACAAACCATCCACTATCACTCAAATCACTTCTCCTGAAGCAGTATCAAAGCTGTACCTCAAACTTATTCCTGTGATGGTGAAGATGGAGATCCTGCAAGTGCTAAAAGTGATGAAAAGACCAACCAACTAAACAAAGCAACATTGACATGTACTAACCATGTCATTAAAGAAATCAATCCAAAACAAACACAGCCATAAAAATCTAAAGCAACAAAGCCTGACAACAAACAAAAGGCTATGGTTCTCTATAAGAAATTCAAGCCAACTGGATTTCTTGAACCAGAATTAACAAAGGCCAAACTAAATGCAAGGATTTAGATGGAGTTAAAGAACAAGCAAAAGCATGAGGTACAAGAAATCAAAGAACATGTCAAGTGGAAGAAAACCAGATCTAAAATAAAGAAGAAAAGTCAGACCAAGACTTCTACACCTGATCCAAACCAACCATCAACCTCAAAAGCTACACTAGAAACTCGAAAACAACAACCAATTCTCTACGAGACATGTAATTCAGATTCACACAACACATCTGAGAGTAAAAACACTGAGAGTGATACATATATATGTTCTCATAAGAGAAAGCAACAAAAACAACCAAGACAAAAGGCTGTGAAGTTCCAATCAAATCTAATTTCATCATCCAAGCCTAAGGGAAAAAGATCCAGACCTTCTCCTTACTGCTTAAATTATGACATGGAGAATCATACCACTTCAGAGTGTTCATACAACAACTCACCAACATCACAACACAGACGAGGTCAAAGATCTTATCATCAATCAGAGTCGTACGCACCGAGATCGGAGCATGAGTATTACAATAGACGTCATAGCTACTCTTTTCCTCGATCACATCGGCATGGGTATGATTTTAAACATTATGATATTCATGATTTTTGGGCATCAAGACATTATCCTAGGTCATACACACAACATAAGTATGACAGATATAGCAATGATGCTTGGCATAATGGCTATCATAAAAGATCGTATCCATCAAATTATTGTAATCATGATTATAATTCTTATGATGAATATGATCACATGCCTAGAAGAAACAAACATAATCAAGGACACAGATCCTTTGCTACACCTCCACAAAACTTTCAAAAGCAAACTAGATTTTCTAAGCCAACCAAAAGATTTCCAAAAGTCAGACAAACTCCTTTTGTTAAACAAACTAAAGTTGATTAAGTTGGTTTAAAATCAAAACAATGTTGGAGAAAGAAAACAATTTTAGGAGGTGAATCTGATACAACTCAGGATAGTAATGGCCTGGGTTGAAATATCTAACTGATTTGCTAGTGTATTGGGGACAGTTATGGAGGCCTGCCAACCCAAGAAAAGTTAGCAGTGGCTGATCCCTTCCCATGAAAGGAACGTTCTTCCTGCTCATGATGTTTATGATGCAACTGAGCCAAATGAAGTAGAAATTAACCATGATTCAATGCAGGACATCAATCATTCACAGAAACTATGATGGCAATGCAAGAAACAACTGATGTTTCATTCCATCTGCTTACTTTGATTACATTGTTACATGGACTAACTATTGATGATCTCTATTGATTTGATAACACATATGCCATTTCTTTATTTTCTCAAAACCAAAAATCCTAAAAAGAAATTAGAAAATCAAGAAAAGTTCAAAAAATATTATTATTATGTAACTATTTTTGAATCTTCCTGCATTTACATGAGAAATGATAGTACACTCATCTACTATCTTTTGCATCTATTTTTTAGTTTAATAAAAACCAAAAAGACTCTGTTTGATATGTTAGTAGGCTCAGCTTGGATTCAAGATAAGCATATTTGTGATGAATTAAATCAATATTCATTGTGGACCAAAACCATCTTAGGGTATTGGTAAGCAATGACTTTTCCAAGTTTTTGCTTGTGTGGTTACCTAAACACACCATGCGAAAATGGTATATAAATTTCTTATTGATAAAAGCATATGTTTCTCCATTGTTGTATGTAAATACAGACTTGGAGTACATATAAGGACAATTTCTATTATGTTGAGCACAGACCTAGTTGACCTTGCACTAAAAGTACTGATGCATTCCAAAAGGGCAAAAAAAAAAGATCCCAATGTTGATCAAAGCTAAAAGAATCCAAATGTTGATCAAGTTCCAAAGTGAAGTGTAAAAGAATCCTAAAGTGGATCATATCATGAAAATTTATACTCTAAGTAGCCCGGTTCAAGTTGTAATAAAGTGCCACCTTGTATTTCCTGAGGAGGGTTATTCTTCCATACTTCTGAGTATGAGGTACTCAATTAGCATATCTAATCAAAGCAAAACATGATAAATATCACAAAGTGTTAAAAATAGATCCTTGCAAGAGTTTAAGTGGACAAACATACTTATAATCAACTTTGTTCTTTGTCTATGTCTCTTTAAACTTTAAATTCTTAGATGTTGAGGATTTTGGATTAGTATGATCTCATTACAGTAGATGGATTCATCCTAAAATTGAAACATATCAAAAATATTGAAAAATCTAAAATTCCAAAAAGATTTGTCATTTTTAGTATTTTTCTTAGTTTTGGCAGATTTACATATCTTATTGATTTAGGAGTGAAACTTCCATGCAATACCCTATCGAGAGGATTTTGACTTTTGCAGGTGATGAATTGCATAACATGCATGAGTTTCTTATTCAATTCAAGATGTTAAATGAACACTCCCATTTCTTTCAAAGATCTCCTGCCAGTTGCTGAGAACTAAGAATCCTCCTCTTGGTATCTCATACCCAAAAGTTCCTCACCTCCATAGCTTTTGTTGAGGGAGAGTATATGTTAAGTTTGAATAATGTCTGATGCTTCTCCTTCACTTCTGAAGTTGAGATAAAGCTACCGATTTTGCTACCTGTGAAATCCACAGTGTTTACAAATGGGTGTATTTTCAAGTCTTCAAAATAAGACTAGAAGATCAGTTGATAAAACATCCATCAAGTGCCCAAATAAAGTCTGTATGTGTCAAAACAAAGTCTTTTTCTTAATGCCTTTTTCTAGAGCTTTTAAGAAGATGCTACCAAAAAGAGGGAGAAGACTGCACTTCAAGATCGCACATCAATCAACATCCAAAGTTTTGATAATCATAAGGTTTTGGCAACATCATCTTAGGGGGAGTATTGTTGGACTATTTGAAGATGATACTTACCAAAACCTAAGTGTCAAATTTCATGATGATTACCTAAACCAACATGGTGAAGCTATGCTAAAATATATGATCAAAACAAAGAAAATTGACCAAAGTCAAACTTTGTCAACCGTGGTCAAAGTCAACAGTCAACATCAGCGGTCGTCTCGAATGACGTCAGCACCTGGCAGTCACGCATTAGCAATAGAGAATTTATTAGACTTAGAACAATATTTGTGTAATCAATAGGGCTTAAACGTAATTTTATTCATTTATGTAAAGAGTATAAATAGACTAAATGTTGTCATTCTATACTCTAACCATTGCTAGGAATTATAAGCACTAACAAGAAGAAAGAAGATAGAATTAGTCTAGTGAGAGAAACAATCAGGTTGAGTGTGTGTGAGAGAAAATTTTCTTACAAACTCCCTTTGTAATCTCCTAGAATCATCATCCATATGAAGAATGAAATTTTTATGAATATGTGTTCTTGAATTGTTCATCATTCATTCATCATCATACATTAAATCTTGCAACAGATCTTCACTTGAAATCATCAACGGGTCTGTGAGATTCCACATCACATATCTGATAAACAACAACAATACGATTGCAATATTCGATCCATCAGTATCGAATTTCCACTGTTAAGACTGCACTTCAAGACTACACATCAATCAACATCCAAAGTTTTTATAATCATGAGGATTTGATAGTATCATCTTAGGGGGAATATTATGGGACTATTTGAAGATGATACTTACCAAAACCTTAGTGTCAAATCTCATGATGATTACCAAAACGGGCACGGTGAAGCTATGCTAAAAATATGATCAAAACGAAGAAAATTGACCAAAGTCAAACTTGGTCAACCATGGTCAAAGTCAACAGTCAACATCAGCGATCGTCCCGAATGATGTCAGCAACCGGAAGTCAGGCATCAACAACAGAGAATTTATCAGACTTAGAACAATATTTGTGTAATCAATAGGGCTTAAATGTAATTTTGTTTATTTATGTAAAGAGTATAAATAGACTAAGTGTAGTCATTCTATAAGCTATGCGTAAACATTGACCTGGAGTGATGATATTCTCTGTTATACGTGAGTATGGACCTGAAGCTCTCATCAACATGCTTAAATGATGATCTTTTCTATTATACGTGAGTATAGACCTGAAGCTCGCATCAACACGCTCAAATGATCAAATGTTTTGTATCTATGTTCATCTCAGACCAATTCAAGTAGAATCAATGATTACACTCAATAAGCCATGATGATGAGATGAGTTCTTTACCAAATGACTATGGAAACGAAGTTACTTGAGCATTATTAAACGAACCCAAAACATGATAAAATCTGTTACAGGTCACCTGTTGAAAAGAATACGGCATGGGCAATACCGCCAATCCTTGATTCTCTAGATGATTTCCTAAAAAGCATGTCTGATATCCTTTTCATTTTTTTTATTTCTTAGATTTCAATTTTCTTTTTGATATGTGTTTATATTTTAATTCTGTCTCATGGGTGGAGAAGTCTCTTTTTTACATTAAAGTTTATATCCTTGAAAAATATTGTTTCGCCATGCAAAACTATTGTTTCACTCACTAGAAAATCGTGCAAAACTATAGCTTCGCTGGGAGTGTCGCTGGACACAAGTTTCGACCATGTACCAGCGAAACTATAGTTTCGGCGTATGCGAAACTATGTGGTATAAATACCTATTTCGTCCATCCTTTTGCATTATGCGAAAGAACCTAGCTTTGAAATAACCGACACTCTATTCTTTTGTGGAATCAAAATTGCCTTTAAAGTGTTATTTCTCTGTTCCAACCAGTAAATATCACCTTTTAACCTGTTTCGAACCTTTGAAACGTGCTTTGAATGGATTTTTCTAACACAAATCGACCTGCAACGTTTGGGTTTCGCACAGTCAATGTGCGAAACAAAGCTGTATTCGTGCAAAACTGAACGAAAGTTCACTGATCCGAGCGAAATTGTCTAGTCATGCTGCCCGCGTGCACTGAATATGTAAGGAATACTCTTAGTGGCTGATGCAACCATAGAACAACTAAGTTCTCTTAGCATGCAAAGATGAAGTACATGGAAGTTACTTTGGAAGATTTGATACAACTCAGTGAATTATGCTAAGTATCAAATCTTCCAAAGCCAAAAGACCATATCTTCCAAAGCCAAAGATGAAGACTTTCGATGCCAAAGACTGATTTCTTCTAAAGACAGAGAAGACATGCTTTCTCTGAATCACCTTTTGACAAAAGCTGAATCACTTTCCGCTACCACTTTGAATACTCACCAACTTATGTGAGTTGGTGAAAAGTCCATGCTTTTGTCAACTGTAGATTAAGGTCTTTTGTCTGTAACTTTCCAACTATGTACTTTTATCTTTTTTGTAATAGATAAGGATGTGACCTATGGCATGTCATAGTCACTAGTCAAAAGGCAATCTGTCTTTCGACTCTCCATTGATCCTGTTGTCTAGATTAGTGTATCTATCTGGCCTTCAAAGTATGGCCGGTTGTAGGATGTAGTATAATGTGTCTCAAGTACTTGTATCTTTAGGTATGCTTTATAACACTTGTAAGAACTTGAGAGCAATATACATCATTCTTGAAAACTATATTTGAGTGTTTTTGTTCATGTTCTTCTGCTTGTGTTCTTTGCATCATCTCTAACCAGTTCCCTATTTAATATGCTAAGTGTTTCTTATCTCTCCATCCTGTGAAACTGTTGCATTGACTAACATTCACCGGTATCTACAAAGCACATCAGATAACAACATTACCATCTCTATATGGATGGCAATGCAAGAAACAATCCGGTGTATCTGTATCAACTGCTGAAGTTGAATACATTGTTGCTGCAAGCTGCTGGGCTCAAGTGCTTTGGATTCAAAATCAGATGCTAGACTATGGATTCAACTTCAAGGAGACTCCCATCCAAATAGACAACAACAGTGCCATCTCTATCATAGAATCCAGTTCAGCACTCGAAGACAAAGCACATCAATATCAGGTATCATTTAATTAGAGATAATTCTGAAAAGGGATTGATAAAACTTGTCAAAGTTAACACAAATTAACAATATGTTGACCTGTTCATAAAAACTTTTGATGAGCAGAGATTTAAGTATCTTGTATAAGCTATTAGGATGATTAACTTACAGTAGATTTTCTTTAAACTAAACTCAAGATTAATTTTTAACAATATGTGTGTCTTAAGTTGTCTATATCATCACCATGTAAGACCATATTACTTTGGAAAGAACTTTTATGAATGACATCCCTTAGAATTTTGAGAATTTTGGATCTATTTTCCTTCGGAAAACATCAAGTTGTCTCCAAAAGAAAATTATGTCTTAAAAAAAATAACTACTTCTGAGAAGTTAACCTTCGGAAGAAATTTGTCTATATCTTCCGAAGCTTATATTTGTCACCAAGTACTTATATGTATTAAAGGACTATTTCTTCTGAAAGCAATTAAGTCTCGGAAGACTTATGCTCTTCATTGAATAAGACTTCTAATATTTGATCTCTTCCGAAGCAAAATCTATCTAGGAAGTAAAAGTACTCTAAGTATTTTTCTTCCAAATCAAAATTCTTAGAAAACTAAGGAATATCTTCCGAAGCCAAATTGG
This sequence comes from Flaveria sonorensis, assembly GCA_025506505.1. Taxonomy (NCBI): domain Eukaryota; kingdom Viridiplantae; phylum Streptophyta; class Magnoliopsida; order Asterales; family Asteraceae; genus Flaveria; species Flaveria sonorensis. The sequence goes on along the minus strand of CM046435.1, from coordinate 12,797,985 downwards.
CTTCGAAAGTTTTTCTAAAACCTTCCGAAGACAAATTACCTTCGGAAGATTTAGACTTTCAAGAAAACTAACTTTTTGGGCACTTTTTCTGAGGTGGGACCCACTTTTGGATTTCAAAGTTTATTCGTTTGTATTAACTTTGTCTCAAATCCATATCATATATATATTTGTACAATGGTTCCCCCCTCTCACTATTCTTCTACATTTGTAAAATTCAAACCCTAAATTCATCCACAAACTGACCTTATTCTTACCTTCCTTCATCATAAAGCTACTTAAAATGGCCAACCCTGATCCCTGAAACCAACCGGATTTTGCCATGCACTTACACAGGCAATATAATCAAGTTGTTCTGTTGTCATCTGTGAAAGATACAGGTTTCTTAGATGTTTGCTACTTCTTATCTCTCACCAACTACCTCACCGCCCTCCCAATCAACCCTCCATTATATGAAGATCAACTTTTGGAGTTCTAGAGGACCTTCCAAGAGGTCATCTGGGATGGTGGGAAGGCATTGTCTGCCACAATGCAGGGGAGGACAGTATTCATTACTCCAGCCACCATCAACACACATCTAAGGCTGGATGACGAAGAGGGTGACTTGTCCTTCCCTAAGTCTGTTGTTAATGACTCATTCTGGTAGATGGGCTATGAAGGGGACTACTCCGTAAGAACCTTCAGGAAAGGAAAGGTCCCATACAAGTGGAAGTACCACCTCCATGTGGTCATCCACTCCCTTTTAAACAAGCATGGAGGATGGGACCAAATTCCTGAAGACCGTTCCTATATAGTCCATTAAATGGTTCAAGGGGTCAAGTTCAAGTATTCTCAGTTTGTATATACTAATTTACTTGCAAACTTGGACTCCTTAGAATATTATATTTTCTCTAGATATGGCCAGTACATTCTTAACTGTGAACTGGACTCACAGTTAAGGGGAACAGGTTATGTTCTAAAACTGGGACAGATGAAACTCGGCATCTTCAAGACAATGAGAAAGCCAACTGTTGGCTTCTCAGGGGTAGAATCTGCCTTGGTCCTAAAAATGTTAGATCTCATTGCTCAAGGTGGCAACTTGGCAGCACCAACCAATGTTGAAACCACACATTCTACATCTGCAACCCCCACACTACCACAAATCACCATCACCTACCAAAGAAAATCTAAATGAATACCTGCTCAATCTACTAAGGTTGAGCAGGCCCCCAAATCACCAACCATGCAGGAAGAAGTGGACATTGGAGCTCCCACTTCTCCTCAGGAGCAAACCACTCCCATTCTTTCTATTATTAGTGCTGTTGTTGCTCATGCTCAGCCCGATGAGCTCATAACCTTAGCCTTAAGCCTTCACTCAGAGTCTCAAAATTCTAGTGATCAACTTTCAGGGGAAAGTTACCATCTCCAGCCGCTTGACCTCAAACAACTAATTCCTAACCTTGAATTCTATGATGATGAAGATATAGGATTCAGTTAGTACCATGAATCTCTCTTCTCCATCCCTTCTCAGGGAGAGATGAGTACTCCTGCATCACCTATATCTAGCCTACATCATCCACCCACAACTGAGGTGGACCTCTCTGAACCTCTTCTGGTGGCCCATATGGAAGAGGCTCTCACTTTTGTAAGTGATTACATCATCAGATCTCAACTATGGCAACCCAGCCCATTGATACTTCTTTTGAAGTTGTCAATCTACAAGGGAAAACCAGTAGCCAAGAACCCAGAGCTTGTGATAATGAAGAAGACATGGGTCCTATTCTCTCATCCCCAACTGATTCTTCTGATTAACATGAGGGGAGTATGCAACTAAAGGTGCACAAACTAACTGAACTCTGCACCTATTTAGTTTCCAAGGTTAGTCACCTACAATCTCAGGCTACTACCTTACAGAGAAGGGTCAATGACCAGCAACTTGAGATCATCGATCTCAAGGGAAAGTTAGCTGAGAGACCCATCTAGAGGACTTAACTAGGCCCACATGAACCTATGGATGTGAATTCCAAACTCCCCTATGCAAGAGGGTGATGCTACCAAAAATGGGGAGAAAGTCTTAATTACAATCACAGAACCTAGGAGATCCTCTCAGAGTATGGACATAGAGGACTCACCACCCTCACTTGCAGTTGTCCATACTCAACAACCTCCTCAGGTCCATATTGATGTGGACTCACTCATTCAAAGCATGTTTGAGGAGGGTATGCCAAGGACAATGGCAACTCCATCCTACCCAGCTAATAATCCAATTGTGGGATGGAGGTATGATGATTAAAGAAGAGCCCTGGTAATCTCTAGGTCTCAGGGTCAACAAGAGATCTTAAACTTCTTTAACCTAAGATACTATAAGAGCACCTATCTAGTTCACCTCCCACTTGCCAACCCAGGTGAAAACATGCAAGCTGCAAGGTTGGCTGATAGGATTCAACAAAGGGTGATTGAAGATTTCAAGCTAAGAACAAGACTATATAGACAGAGGCTAGCAGGCAAGACTGTTGCTCAACTGGATGCTAAGGTGGAGCCTAAGATTAGCTCTGAAGGGAAATCTTGGCTGAAGGCCTAGCAGTTGAGCCTGTGAACCTTAAGACAGGAGCTACTTCAGTACCCTCAACACCCACTACCCTCAGTGAGGCACCAGCTGGTGAAGGTGTCTTACAGGCTCTCTCTGGCTAGAGCTTAAGTGAAGAACCAAGCAATGAAGGCCAAAGCTCTCTCCAACTTGAGTCACACAAGCCTGTGAGTGAAAAAGTAAAAGGAAGATGACTCCTGAGGAGATTAAAGAGGAGAAGAGAGAGAGGAAAAGGAAGGCAAGGGGAGAGAATTCAAGGAGGACCTCTGGCTTTATGGAAGCCGCAATCAGGGCTGCCCCCAGGCCAAGTACTCAAGATGATGAGTTAACGGTAGCCAGATTGAATTATTTAGGGTCCAGGAACTACAATATTGATGAACTCATCTCTCTACCCTTGGAGGAATTAAATGAACTGGCTGACAAGGAAATATTTAAGGAGAGGAAGGAAGCTGAGATAGCAGAACTGATTTTCAAGTTCAAAGAAGAAAAAAGAAGAAAGAGAATCTACAAAGCTCTTATGCTCTTCCTAATTCAGGAAATTCCTCAAATAGAGACTGTGGCCATTGAGCAACAAACTCAGGTAGATAGGGAACAAGATAGACAAAACATGATCATCTACCCGAGTGCCACAGGTCTCTATTAGGCAGCAGACCGCCTTCCCTTGCCATACGAGTACATTGAATTTGAATACCTCAAGTAGCTTGAGCAACAAGTACAAAAAGAATAAGAAGTTGTTAAGAGGAAGATGAGGGAGGAGGCTGCAAAGTCAAGAGCCACCATCAGAGAAAACTTGAAAAAGTCTACTGACAGATAGAAGATGGTGAGCTTCTTAAAGCTGTATGGATTATCTGGAAGGAGACTTGGTCCAATGTCTCTATCCAGCATGGATGAGCACATCAGAGTGATCAAGCAGAAGATCAAGAGAGGTGAGCTGATTGACTTTCATTATCCACCAAGTCAGGCTGCACCTAAAGCTGAGGTCAAGATTGAACCATAAAACACAACACAACTTGAACCTAGTGTTGCATCACAGCCAGCTTCATCTTCTGATCCATAGTAGGGTCCTGATCCTTCTCCTTCTGAACTTGTGAAGGATAAGGACCCAACTAAAGAAGACAAGCAAGAACTATCTGGTACTGGAGGCCATTCTCCTCAATTGAAATATAAAAAAAGGAAAAGGATGGAACTCAGAAGAGACAAGAAGAAAAAGAAGAGGATGTCCAAGGCATCCACCTCTACACCTCAGGATGGGTCAGAACATCTTGATAGAGATCAAGAAGAGGCTACTCATTCAACTCCTCTTCAAGTAGAGCCTCTTGCTGCTGATAGACCCATTATGTCTTGGATGTTTTCCACTAATCTAGACAGATGGTATATTACTAGAGATCAAAGAGGTCAAGACTTATACTTCTTCCAAACCATACTTGACCTCCCTCTGCATGATCTCTATGACATGTGAAGATACTTTAAGAGTCTAAGGAATCCTGACCAGCTGATGATCAAAGGAGTGGTCTTGATTCTGATGAGGACTGTCAATAGATGAAGATCAAGAATTAAAGTTCTCTTTAGTTTTGGTAGCATCAGCCTAGGGGGAGTTTGTAAGGAATACTCTTAAAGACTGATGAAACAAAAGAACAACCAACATCTCTCAACATGCAAAACTAAAGTACCTGGAAGTTACTTCGAAAGATTTGATACAACTTAATGAATTATGTAAAGTATCCAATCTTCTGAAGCCAAATAACCATATCTTTTGAAGCCAAAGATGAAGTCTTCTGAAGCTTCAAGGACAAAGTCTTCTAAAGCCAAAGACTGATTTCTTCCTAAGACAGAGGAGACATGCTTTTTCTAAATCACTTTTTGATAGTAGTTGAACCATTTTTCACTACCACTCTGAAGACTTACCAACTTATATGAGTTGGTGAAAAGTACATGCATTTGTCAACTATAGATTAAGGTCTTTTGTCTGTAACTTTCCAACTATGTACTTTTATCCTTTTTGTAATAGATAAGGATGTGACCAATGGCATGTCATAGTCACTAGTCAAAAGGCAATATGCCTTTTGACTCTACATTGATCCTGTTGTCTAGATTAGTGTATCCAACTGGCCTTCAAAGTATGGCCGGCTGTAGGATGTAGTATAAAGTGTCTCAAATACTTGTATCTTTAGGTATGCTTTGTAACACTTGTAAGAACTTGAGAGCAATATACATCATTCATGAAAACCATATTTGAGTGTTCTTGTTCTTGTTATTTTGCTTGTAATCTTTGCATCATCTCTAACCGGTTTTCTATTTGGTCTACTAAGTGTTTCTTATCTCTCCATAATATGAAACTGTTGCATTGCCACCATTCACCGGTCCTGCAGAATAGTTTCGGCCAGATCATACGACTCTATAGTTTCGTAGTCCTTGCAAAACTATACTTTCATTGTGTGAGTGTACATGCAATTTTTTTTGTTTTGTACCTTCTGCAAAACTATAGTTTCTCTATGCAAAACGTTTTGCGAATCTAATTGAAATTTTTTATTACTATTATTTTTAATTTTTTTCACTATTGAGTGTTTATTTATTACTGTTGAACTAATAAACTTTCGGTTTCACGTACAGATCCTAGGGGAAGCTTAAAGTTTGATAAACGTGGTGGCATATCTGAAAGATAGAGACCCAAAGACCACCGGTTTTAGAGACGCAATCTCCTTGTTGAAGATGTCTCACATTCATTTTACTATCTCTCATTCTCCTATTATAGACGAGAGACAGATTAGAGATTTTTGGAGAACTCCTGATTATGATGCCAAAGATAAGATCATGAAAGCATCTGTGATGGTGGCTAAGGCTTTAAGGCTGGAAGGTGATACGGGTGAGGATGTAGAGATGACTGATTCTGAGGGTTTTGCTACTTTTATAGAAATTGGATATGAGGGAACATATTTTGAGAAAAGCAAGGAGATCAAGAAAATGTATCTATCAAATGAATGGAGGTTCATTGCACATATATTCATCACCTGCTTGGAGCATAGAAAGGGCGGATCAGATGGGCTGAATCTAAAATGGTCCATAGCCATAATCATATTCTATAGAGGAGATAAGGCAAACATTGCCAAGATTATCCATGATTATTTGCTGGAGAACATCATGGCTCTGAAGAAGGATAAGTGGCTATTATACCTAAGATTTATTCAGATCATTCTTGATTATTTGAAGCCAAACTTACAGAAGCTTGGAGATGAGCTAAAGCTGACCCCAATGAACCCAAAGATATTTGCTGATTGTGCTGCCACCAGGCATGAATTTTCTAGAAAAATCACATACTTGCTAGAGAATATGTACACCGACGAGAAATGGAACTACATCAAGACTCTGATCCCTTTGAAGGAACAGAGAGTAGCCAATAAGTGGAGGACATATAGAGGAAATAATGAAAAGGAAGAAATACATGAAAGAGATGGATATGACCTTTGAGGAGCAACTCGATGAAATAGAGGAAGAGTTGAGAAAGAAAAGGAAGAAAAAGGGAGTAGAGAAATCATCTTCCCATGTTAGAGTTGATTCTCCTAAATGCGAAAAGAGGAGTAAAAGAAAACAACCAGTAATTCCTAAGACTAGGGCTGGGGCAAAAGCTGGGAGGCCAAGGAGGGACATTAGATCAGAACTTGTTGAGGATGTAATAAGGAATGTTAACACATACTTATCAAACGAACTGAGCATGATCAAGACTAATCTGATAAACTCCAAGGAGAGAGAGAAAAAGAGGGGAAAGGAGATGGATGAAATGAAGAAGATGATGATAAGCCAACAGGATTTGATTAGGAGATTACTGGAGGAAGTGATTAGGTTAAGGAGAAGAGCTGGTGTTGCTAATGTTCCAACTAATCTAGAGATTCGGGAAATGTCTGACACATCTCAGTACACATACATTCATAAGTCATCTGGAGCTGGTGGTATTGGTGTCAATGGATCTGGAGCTGGTGGTAGTGGTGCTGGTGGATTTGATGTTGGTGGAGGAAGTGGTGAAGGAGTCACTGGGGAAAATGTTGATAAGGTGATTGAAGATTGATTTACAGATTTGGTGTTGGATATAGATACTGATCTTACTAGAAACGAAATGATCATGGAGGAGAGAACAGGAGGTGAAAAGAGAAATATAGAGCTCAATTTAATAGATGAAGAGGAGGAGGCTGAAGAATAACTTATGGACTATGATTCTGAGCTAGAATTCTATGAAGTAGAATAGAGACCAATGACATACCTGGCTTAGAGGAGTACAGCTGAAGGAGACATAATTGAGATGGATAAAGAAGATTGGTTCACAAAGGTGGAAGAACCAGAAAAACTAACCCCACTCTTTCAAACATCAAAGAATCGGGCAGGAAAGAATCAGATAAGAAGATCGTGAGCTGGAAGTACAATTCCAAACTGAAGATGTTCATGATATAAAGGCGTGGAGGTGGGATCTCATATCCGCACAAGTGGAAGGCATTTAAAACTCTTCCTAGGTGGGATTTAGGAAGACTAGTAGAGATCCCCCTGCTAGATGCTGGTTTAAAAGAGCGCGCCACATTACTAGAACATAAGGATTGCCAGGGCATTCAGGATAATTTTGCTGCTTTTGGATACATGAAGACGGAGAGGTGGAGGTCGAAGAAAGATTTAGATTGGAAAATGGGAAAGTGGAAGATTGTACTGAAGCTAAAGCCTTCAAAGACTGTGAATCGGGTGAGGGTACCGGATCAGCAACCTTCAAGACTGCAGAAGTTTGAAAAATGGTTTTATGATAACCAATCTGGTGAGGCAGTAGGTGAAGGATAGAAATGAAATAAGGTTGTTTGATCTAATGGAGGTATTCTTATTTAGTGATGATGATCTAAAGGTTCTATGAGAAAATTAGATTAACTGTGGTGCGGGAGAAGAGACAAAGGCGAAGGCTAGCTTGTTTGAGAAAGTGGCCAAGAAAGCTAGGGGAGTCAGATCTGAGATCAAGTAGCTCAAAAAGAGTATGCAAGAAAATGTTGATCGGGAAGCAGAAGTGTGGGAATTAGCTAGAATGTTCAAGAAAGCATCTGCAGGAGCTAACCCAGAAGACCCGGCAAGTGAATACCCCCCTAGGGGGAGTATCGATGATCAAGTATAGGGTGGTATTCACCTTTCCGTTAGTTATAGCTTAGTTAATATTCTAATAGGATCTAGTTTAGCTTTGTTGGTTTTGTATCATGTGACATGTGCAACTACATGCGAAACTAGAGTTTCGCTCGGTAGTTTCACATGGTCACAGTACATGACAGTTTTGCACTATGTGAAACTATATGAAAAACTAGATCCTATATAAATATGTTTCTTTGTTGATCATTTTGTAACTTCTGGAACCTTAAGAAATACTACTGATTTGAGTTCATTGTGTATTGCTATTGCTAGGAGCTTATTATTGTTATCTTTTAGTATTTTTCTTAATCATCTTATCAAAATCTTACTTCAAATGGGTTTTGATTGATTTGTGCTCATTTGTGTATCATTACTTGGTCCCCAAGTTATTAGAATTAGTGATAACTTCAGGAATCTAGTGTTAAATCTTCATCAAAAGCACGTTTAAACGATCATTTGGACCAACACATACGCTGTGAACACTTTCTTTTCTGTTTTTTCTTGAAAATTGTTGTGAAATGTTTCAAAAGTTGAATGTTTGTTAAAATTTTATAATTTTAACATGATTAATATATGGATGATAAGATATCACTAACAAGCAATATTGTTCATGTATATGTGTCAAACTCCTATTTTTGAGTGCTTACGTGGCTTGACTTTATTTAAAACTTAAAATTTTAAAATACTCAAAATTTTAATATTTCAATTTTAAATTGTATGATTATGCACATATTCTATAGCATTTGATATTTTCATGTTCATTTTTCTCCCCCTAAATTTTAGCATATTTATAAAAATCTTTTATAAAAGGACAAAAATTTGAAATTATGTGATGGAAATTATCAAAGTCCAATTTGTTTGTTGGCATGATAAACTTTTAGAAAAATAACACTGTATTCAACTAAAAAATATATGATTTTCATGCTTTGACAAGAATCATTTTCACATGACATGAGATCATACTAGTCTTAAATCCCCATTGAGTTGATTTGATGATTTTAAGAATAGACATAGACTAACATAATGTTGATTGCAGATATTGTAATCCACTTAAACTTATGCATGGTATTAATGATTGATTGAAACAGTGAGTGATTATCATGTTTTGGGTATATTTAGATGATTTGTGGGGTATCAACCCTCCTCAAGATATGCCGGAAAGCACTTTCAATACTTATTACCTAGCTATTTAGGAGTATAAATGCTCAATTTGATCCTTATTGTTTGATCCACATTGGGATTCTTTTGCACTTCACTTTGGAAGATGATCCTCTTTGGATTCTTTTAATTCATTCATAAGGAATCTAGTCTAAAAGACTTTATTTATGATTCATCCAAGATGGATGTGTTCCACTTTTGGAATCTTTTTGGAGGATGATATAGGTCATTCAGGTCTGTGCTTATCACAATAAGGAATGCCTTAGTGTACTCCTGATCTATAATAATCAAAACAAAGGAGACCCTTGTATGATTGAGCAATTTATAAACTGTTTCATTTGATGTATATGAGTTACTTTACAAGCAATCTATATTGAATAGACCAATACTTACCATAAACCAACATGGATGTTAATTACCACACAATCATGAGAATCTAGTTTTTAACCATTGTGTATGATGTTAGATGTCCCATGCTGAGCCCATCCACACATCAAACAAAGTATTGTAAGTTTTTATTGGTGGAAAATGACTCAAGTGAAGAAGTAATCTAGTGTACTATCATTTCTCATGAGTTTTCATGTGTGATTTAAACTTGTTTGTTATTCTGAAAACATGAATGTTTGATTGATATCTTAATTTTAAAAGATGTAGACTTTAACAAAATCAAGCTTGTATGATTTTAATGTTTTTAGAAACAATTTTTGTTTGGTTCATAGTTGATCATGCCAAGTGACTGAACCAGAAATTCAAATCTAGTTGAATCAAATGGTTTTGTAAATAGTTTAACCAATTGATTGTCAGACCCTTTTCTTAGCAATCTCTCAGAAAATGATATCTGATATCTATATGTTTTGTTTTGGAATGTTGAATAGGATTATCAGTTATAAACATGGCAGTAGAATTGTCTATATGTATGGGTGTTTTAAGAAAATTAAAGCCATAATCAAGGATTTGGTTTTGAATCCAAAGCACTCTAGAACAACATGAAGAAGAAGCTATAAAATCTGCCACAGCTGTTGACATAGACACATTTGTTTGTTTCTTACACTTCCAGGAGGTCAATCTTGATCCAAGAAACTGACATCCTCCAGTTATGGATTTTCTGTTGTTGTTACATCCACCATTATCACTGTTAGTTATGTAAATAAAGAGAAATATCCATATTTAGGATACCGTAGGCCAAGTGCTAGCTTGCTTTTGAGTATCTAAAAATCCTCTTTACAGCATTGATGTGTGATTCTTTTGGATCTGCTAGATATCTTGCACACATGCAAACTGCATACATGTCTGGTCTGCTTGCAGTAAGGTACATCAGGAAGCCTATCATAGATCTGTAAAGCTTTTGATCAACTGATGTTCCCTCCGGATGCCAACTTCAATCCGGTGGAAAATGTTGTTTTGCTTGATGTGCAATCTGTCATGTTGTATTTCTTTAAGATCTGATTCACATATTTGTTTCGATTAATAAAAATTCCTTTAGCTGATTGTTGAACTTGAAATCCAAGGAAGAAGGTAAGTTCTCCCATTGAGTTCATTTGGAATTTTGACTCCATAAGAGCCTCAAACTCTCTACAAAGTTATATGTTAGTGGAGAAAAATATGATGTCATCCACATAGACTTGTACAACTAGTAAGTCTTGTCTTTTTCTCTTCAACAACAATGTTTGGTCAATCTTTCCTTTGGTATAACCATTATGTAGTAGAAACTTTGATAAAGTTTCATACCACTTTCTTGGTTTTTGATGAAGACCATACAGAGCTTTATCTAACTTGTAGACTCTGTGAGGAATGTCTGGGTCTTCAAACCTGGTGGTTGAGCAACATATACCTCTTCATCTATCTTTCCATATAGGAATGCACATTTCATATCCATTTGGAAGACAATGAATTTCTTTAATGAGGCATAAGAAAGGAACACTCTTTGATGATGATAGAGTATTTGTTGATGTTCCTCTGGAAGTGTTTGTTTGATTTGGAGGAGGTGTAACTGTTGTACTTGAAGGAGTAATGTTTGTTCTCCTTGGAGAATCAATAGTTAATCGAACATCAATGTTTGTTGGAGGAACCATGAGATATTCAATGTCATCCTTGGTACCTGAGACATCAAAATAAGACGTGTCAAATGATTTTGTTAATGAATCTATATCAAACAATAGTCAGATCCAATGACTTTCTTAGTGAAAGAATGTTCCTTAAAAAGAACATTAGTTGTTTCTTCTACTTTGTTCAGTCTTGGATTGTATACTCTGTATGCTTTAGAGCTTCCAGAGTATCCAACAAAAAATCCATTGTCTGCTTTTGGAGCAAACTTAGATAAATGTTCTCTAGTTTTTAATATGGATACAGAACACACAAATGCTTTAAGAAATCCAATAAAAGGTTTTCTTTTAGATAGTAATTAATATGGAGTTTTAGTATGTTATTTAATTATTAATGTTCTGTTTTGAATGTAGCAAGCTATATTGATTACTTCTGCCCAATTAATGTTTTGTTTCTCCGTTCAGCAACTCCATTTTGCTAAGGAGTTTTTTCCATACTAAATTGCTGACTTATTCCTTTCTCTGCACAAAAGGGAAAATAATGTCATTCTTAAATTCAGTACCATTATCACTTCTTAATGTTTTTACTTTAAGTTCCAATTTATTTTCAATTAGGTGAATCTGGAGTAATCATCTACTATTATAAGGTAGTATTGCTTCTTTCCTATGCTTAATATTTTTGTAGGGCTAAAAAGGTCCATATGAAGCAATTTGAGTGGTGTGTGATTAGAGTTTACCAATTTAGACTTATGAGACACTCTATGTTGTTTTTTCAGACATCCAGTGCAGTGGTTTGTGCAGAAAAATTCTTTTTGTGGTAGACCTATTACTAAGTCACCTTTAACCAAGTGATTCATTTTGTTAAAGTTAGAGTGTCCCAATAGTCTATGCCATAATTGGGAAACATATTCTGATGCTTTTGATAATAAACAAGTTTTAGAGTTTGATGCTGAAGCTTTATTCATATGAACAATGTATGTGTTGTTTTGATGGGGAGCTTTCAAAAGGATATAGTCTTCAGGTATTTAAGAACCCGTCTTGAGGATGAGCAGTTGTTGGAGTCAAAGAGGGTGGCATATCATTTATCACAAATTTATGATACACTTAGAAGATTAAACTTGTGATTGGAGTAGTAGTTGACATTCTCAAAGCTAATCAGCCCATTTGATACTGTTCCTTCACCAGTAATCTTTCTGCCTGTCTTGTCGCCTCTAAATGCTATGTTTCCTCCATGTTTGCTCTTGAAATCTCAAAGGAGGGAACAGTTTCCAGTCATGTCGGGAGCATCCACTAACAACATACCAATGTCGGGAACAGTTGCCAGTCATATGTCAGGAGCATCCACTGTCAATATACCATATGTTGTCATGCCAAGATAGTCTTGGGTTTCCCGTCTTTTCCCAGAACAAAAATTTATTCTAAAGAAGCATTGTCTGCTGGCTTAGGAACTCTAGGTATACTATACCTCCTTTGCATGTTTTTAGTTCTATCAGGAGAAGTGCTTTGAGATCTCCTCCTTCGAATGCTAAGGTAAGATTGGTGTCTATTTTAAGACTTCCTGTCTATTTGTTTAAAGTTGTCATAAAAGGTTGTCATTTTCAAAAATAACTTTTGTATGACGAGTTTGTCTTGGTACTCCTCCCGTGTTCTTGTTAGGAACAATTGTCTGCTTCTCAGTTGATTTCTCAGCCTGAGTTTGTATGTTTTTCTTTTTGTTCTTCTTATTGAAAAAACAATTTGTTGTATTATTATTGTTTCTTTCAAAAATTGAACAGTAATTGTGAAAATGACATGTTTTTGTACTATAATTCTTCATATCATAGTATTTGCAATACTTACCATATTTGCACTTTTCTGTGCTATGGGTGTATTGATCACACCATTCACAGTAAGGAAATTTGCAGTACTTTGTTTGTTGAAAACTTTTGATTTTCAGTTTGACTTTGGTAGAATATCAAAAGTTACAGTTGGTTGTTTGGGTTGAATAGGGGCTTTTCCCTTCCCTTTGTTTGGACTTTCGGGAGATATAATGGAAGACTCAACCTTTCTTAAACTTGAGCAGATATCAAATGCTTGCTTCTGCTTTGTTTGTTTTGGTGTTGTATCAACCACACTTGAAACTTTTTCAGCTTTAGTAATTGGTTGACCTTACTCATCCTATGGTAATTCTTCATCATCTTCATATGATGTATGTATATCAAATTCATTGTTTTCCCCTTGATAGAAATCTGTTAATTTAATATGTGGTGGTGCTTGAATTTTAACAAATTTTATCAGAGTTGATTTTGATATTGATGATGATTTAGATGATGATGATGATGATGGTTTGGAGTCAATAGTCCTGTCATGAGGGTCAAGTGATTCCCTATGTTTGCCGGTCATTGATTCAGGTAGTGGGATATAGTTATCATTATAAGGTGTATTAGCCTTATTATATCCCAAACCTGAACGCTCTTTGAATTCCCTTTGTTAAGCAAGAAGTTCTTTGAACTTCTTATTACTCACCTGAAACTTTTAAAGTTTCACTTCAGTTTTAGCTTGCAGTGTTTTTGATTGAGTCAAAGATTCAGAGAGTTCTCAACCTGAGCTGCTAGTGTTAGCTTTTCAGACAAAAGTTTGTCCAAATCATTTTTAAATGACATAATTTTGATCTCAACTTTTTTTGTTCTGATTTTAAACTGTCATTCAAAATGTTTGTTTCAATAACTTTCTTTGAAAGTTAGTCTGCATGCTCTCTGTATCTTGTGACTTCATTTATGCATGCTTGAGAATAGAGATTATCCTTTACCTCTTTCGGGATTTCAGTAATTTTATCCTCAACATGTGCCATGAGGGCATGGTTAGGAGATTGTATCTCTACCTCATACATAATCTAATCACACTCTCCATCCTATTTGATTATCATTGTAGAGGACTTGGAGTGTTGATTGGGGTTGTACTATATGATTTGGGCTGTTATTGGTGCAAATAGAATACTGATGGGAGGTTGAACTTATCTGTTTGTAAGATAACCACTTGATGATGGTGGTTGTTGGTTGTTTCTATCAGCCCTGGGTTGTTGACATTCTCTTGAGAAATGACCATAGAGCTGATAGTTGTAGCATCTCACTTTGGACTTGTCAAAACCAATCTTTGTTTTCTTGTCCATATTAAACCCCCTGATTCTTTGCTGAAACTTCTTTGATCTGTAGGCAATCATAGCCATAGACCACTAAAGATCCATCTCTTCAAACATGTCTGGTGGTAATTCATCCAAATGTTGCTTAATGATTTGTGTTGGTGTGAGATTTGCACCCAAATATGCTTCAAAACTTGTGGAGAAGGCTGCAAAGGCTACCTTCTGCTCCTCACTTTGTAGAATGATTGTGAGAGCATCCTTGGGTTTCTCAAACTTGTGTATGTTTTGGGTTTTTTGTTTGATGTGGTTTGCTTGAACTTGAAGCATGTTGATGTTGTTTGCTCTGAGGTGTTGCTTCATGTGAAGTATGAACACCAATCTTCTTAGACTTCTATTTGTTTTGTGGTGATTCTGGAGCATAAAAGAATGAAGTTTCACTGGAATCAAGAAACTCCTCCTCTTCTTCTTCACTAGTGCATGTCAAGAATGCACTGTCTGTTGTTTGCATCTCCTTGACTTGTATGATTCCACATGTCTAACTGTGCTGTTGTTTCTGGATATCTCATCTAGTTTTAGTGCCTCTACTTTGACAACTAGTGCATCTAAAGATAATGCTTCTAGATCTAGTGTTGTATTCATTAGAGAGACTGATTGTGTCTAGCTCTTTAGAAGAGTATGCAACATTTTCTTGTTGATCTCCACAGATTCGTATTTGAGACCATAAACAATCATCTCATTTACCAGCTGTATGAATCTATGGAGCTGATGTGGTATTGATTCTCCTTGAACATGGTGGAAAGTTTCATAATGTGTCCTTAATTTTTTTTCTTCATTTCCCTGATTTCCTCACTTCCTTTACACATTATGTATAGTACCAACCACAGTTCATGTGTTATTTTGAAGTTCTCAACTCTGGTTAATATCTTATATAGGAGAGTCATTGCCAGAATGCTATAGGCTTTCATGTCTGTTTTGACCTTTTTCATGTCATCACCAGCTACACTCTTTAAATTGACTGGTTTCTGTATGTTATAGTCTAGCCCTAAAGTCACAGCTATGTATGGTCCCTCGGTTATGGAAGACCACAAATCCGATTCTTGAAAAATAATCTAGTTTCTGAACATTATTTTTCATTGTTTGAAGTTAGCTTTTTTCTTCAGTTTAGGTGGTTTGAGACCATTATTGGAACCTGAAATTTCATCTGACATGATTATTAATTTTTGAACATAATGGTTTAAGTCAAATTTGTTTGATTATTTAGCTCGATGCTAAATTTTGATTTTACCTATGGTCACTAGGATTTATTTGTTATGTTTGTCACTTTAATTTTATCGGATAAAAGGAGATTAACTAATTTGAAATTTTAATTAATTAATATCCAAGGTGATGTCACTGCCAATTCTCAGTTTAATAAAGGTAATATTCTGTTTAAGTAAGGTCAATCAGTCAAAACCATTTAATGATGTCAGTCAATAAAGTCAAAACCCTAAAAATAACTTTATATGTTTTAAAAGTTGGCCTTTTGGATCAAAAAGTGACTTTTTCAAAAATACAAAAGAAGAACTGATTTCTTCCTTTGTTTTTGATGAAAACAACAAAATCACCGTTGATTTTGAAGGTTTTGTATGAATGAATAACTAGGGTTTATCCTAGCACTTTTGCGCCTGCGATAATCTTCAAAGAAACAACGATCAATTTGTTGTTTGAAGATGATCAATAACTTGATTCAAGTATGAAGATACTTGAATATGATGATTTAAACACAACAAATGAATTCAATATATCCAAACTAGTGTGTTTTTGATGAAAACTTGATAGAACAGTACTCGGTTACTGTTTTATCAAAAACCCTTGAACCGATGAGGTTTTTTTAGAGGTTTTGTGATGATTATGTTTTGAAAAACAGTGTATGAATTATGTTTAGAGCTTTAACAACAGCAAAAACACAAAATCTTTTTCAAAATGTACTAAAACAGATGATTAAATCATGCTTTTGAACATTTGTTGAATGTTTGATGTTGAAGAGGGTTTTTTTGTTGATTTTCAGCTCAAAAATGGATGATATGAAGCTAATGAACCATAATGATCTTTGTATTGATTGAGAGGATAAAAATCAGTTGTATGATTTGAGCCAAGGCTCTAATACCACCTGATGGATTCATGTTTTCAACTTTAGCAAGAACAAAATGATTGAATCCCCCAAGGATCTTTTTTAATCTCTCAATACCAACAACAAGTTGTTATTGAATCAATACTCAATAATCATAGTATGGAAACCCATGATTAATGATATGAACTCTATGTGTGTGTGTATGATCCTGAGTGTTTGTGTGATTGAATGCTATGAATGATAATAACTGATTGTTTGATTGATGATTGTTCAAAAGCTTACAAAGGATTAGGGTATATGGCTATTTATAACCTATACAAAGATCTATATACATTTACAAAAATACCCTTATGTAAAAACAAATAACATATAATCCTAAGTCTAAGTGTTGTCCGCTGTGGACACTTAGTGAATGTTTGCTTTGTTGTTGTCAGCTTTGGAATGTTCATCCGTTGTGGATATTGATCATCCGCTGTGGACTGGTCATTAGCTATAGACTTGTGCATCCGCTGTGAGTACTTGGACTTCTTCAGACTTCATCCGCTGCTGACATTTATGCATCCACTGTCGGCAGTTCTTCATCCGCTGTCAACACTTTGCAAAATTTCTTTATCTAAAGAATCTGTAAAAGAAATTCAAAACAATAATTAGAGTTTGAGATGTATGTTTATATTGTTTGTATGTTAGAAAATGATTGTTTGAGTGTTAAAACATATTATTATTGATTATGGCAGGCATTATCCTTTAATGCACTTGTTGAGTCTAATAATACTCCCCTTAAGGATAATGCTACTAATTTTTGATGTTTGCTTATTAGTGTTTTGTTTCTTAGTGATAATGTGTTTGTTTATGTTTGGTACTATTTATTTTATTAATGAATGATTGATGTTCTGATATGTTTGTTTTGTCTGTTTTGTATGGTTATGTATGTTTATTGGTTTGTATGAATGTTTGTATGTGATGTATAATATAGCTAGTTAGAAGTGTATGTTTGTTGTTGGTTCTGTCTGTTTGAATGTTAGTGAACCTTTAACTATGAGAAGGACCAGCTTCATCTACACTCTTCTGCACCTTAGATCTAGCTTTGATAGACTCGTCAACATCTTTCTCTATGATCTGGTCTTTCTCAACTTCCTACACTTGATTAGGCAGATGTGTAACTTTCAAACTATTTTGGTAGTTCATAATGTGTGTTGTGAAATACTGAACAACACTGATGTAATATTCATACTTGTATGTTATTGGAAGTTGCACCATCTGTTCAACAGTGCTTTGATCTAAGCTTTGCACTTCAATGTTGCTAACCAGTATGGTTACAACATGATCACTCTTGATTACTTCCAAGTCCATTCTCTGAGATCCTTAGGCTTGTAATACCTTCATTGTGTGTCAGTGACTGCTGATTTGTTGATTCCAACAAACCATATGTGATACAAATGCTATGAACTCTCCAATTATAATATAATCATCTCTACACACATTGCCTTTGACTAACAAGTCACCCCTTTCTCCACTATACATACTACTCGGCTTTCCAATTACTTTTGACAATCTAATCTTTCTTTTGATCTTCATCCATATATTTGGCATTCAATTATACTTCCACCATCACTAACACCACTAAATTCTCCCCCAACACACTCACACAAACACCACCCTCCTCACCTCCTTCACCTACTTCACTAAACACCTGCCACACATTTGTCAAAATCAGTTCCTTTTGAACCCCAATGTAACATCTATATCTACTTTTGATATGCCTATAACCATGGCTTTTATCACTATAATGCCCATAACTTCATTCAACATGCCTATATTAATACCCTCTCCCCTCCAAGCCTACTCTTGGCATACCAAACATCCTACCACAATAGCCCTGTCACCACCAACCTCTATAAGCAACCCCTTAAATACCTTAATAACCCCAACTCAACCCTTACGCATAAACCTACCACAACCCCTTCCCCATCTACTTACATGATGACTACTCATTGCATGGCCAGCATTACCAAATTGAAAAATTCTCTATACCTTGCACATCCAGAACCCTTGAACCCATTCAACAATACCCAACCAATTCCTTGCCAAGCTAGTTTGCTACTATGCCATGACGAATGACTTTAATGCTCTTATCAATAATAAGACTTGGGAGTTAGTACCTTGTCCTCCAAGAGTTAATATAATTAGGCACATGTGAATTTTTGACCATAAACTTAGATCGGATGGTTCACTGGAGACATTCAACATGGTTTTGTAAAACCAGCTACCATTAGAATAGTTCTTCACATTGCTATGTTACATAACTTCAACATTAGCTAACTTGATGTGAAGAATGCTTTTCTTCACAATCACCTCTCTAATACAGTTTGCATGCACCAACTGGTTGGTTTCCATTACCATTTGGTTTCCATCACCCTTTACTTCCACATCATGTGTGTCATTTAAAAGTCTTCATAAGGGTTAAAATAAGGACAACATATGCGGTACCAAAGATTTACTAAGATTATATGATGACTCTTGCATAGTTCTTCCGATCATTTTCTGTTATCTACCGACATGGGACAAAGACTTCTTATCTTTTATTATATATGCTTGATATCTTCGTTATCACATCTTCATCATCTCTAAAGAATCATCTTCGGTATCGGTTATCCTTAAATTTTTCCATCAAAGATCAAGCCCGGTTGAGTTATTTTTTATTATTATCATCAAACTAGATTGTAAGGACGTATTTTTATCCCAACACTAGTATGCGCTACATATATTTTAACATGCCAACATGATGAATTGCAATCCCATGCATATTTTGGTTTATAAAGAAAATAAATTTAGTGTAGTGATCAGACCGATATTTGATGATCATACCACCTATTGGAGCTTGGCAGTTGCCCCTTAATACACGACATTCACACTTCTAGAAATCTCCTATGTAGTGTAATAAATTTGCATGTGACATGCACACTCCACAGCTGAAGCAATGTGCCTCAAGTGTATTCTATGGTATATAAAACATAATATTTCTATGAGTGTGAAAATGAATAGTATCCCAGACACTTATTTTGTCTTACTCCGATGCATACCAGGTCAGGTGCCCACAGATACATCATTCCACATGTAAATATTATATTTTTCTTGGAAATAATCATATATCCCGGTCATTTAAATGCCTAATTATAATTACCTTGTGTAGTGCCTGGGTAGAGTACTACAGTTTTAAGAATGTTGTTGTGGAAATCTGTTGGCTCCTTAATCTTTTTCTCGAGCTTGGTCATCCTCCTACGTGAACATCCATTATTTATTATGAAAACCATCAGTGTGTTTTACCTATTCGAGAAACCAATTCAGTATTAACAAACCAAACACTTTAAGATAGATACACATTTTGCTCACTCAAAGATTTAATTTGGGCAAATTCAAGTTTTGCAAGTACCTTCTTATTACCAGTTAGCAAACATTTTCATTAATGGCTTCCCACATGTCTTATTCGGCAACTTCAGATCCAATCTAAGCATTTAAGAACCACTCCCAAGAATAAGGGTTATATTTGAGAAGAGACATTTTATATTCTGTCTAAAATTATGTATAGAGTTTTAAGGGTTAAATTTACGGTCCGTTATCTCGATCTTGGGTAAGGTTAGTACCGTGAATTCCATTGTTACTAAGCGACAGTTGTTCCTTTTGGCTTTGACTTGTTAACGCAGGTGAATCATATTTACTTAGTCAATCTTAAAGAATCAGAGTCTAGTTGTAGAAGACATGTGTGAGTGTATCTTCAACGATCAAATATGAAGACTGAGTAATCTCTCAAGGATTCTCAGTCTTCTATAGCTCTCGAGTTGTACGTTTACTACAATCAATAAGAAGAACAAGAGGTAGCACGACAATTAGTCACCTCCTGAAGTTTTATGCCAGAGATCTATAGGGATCAATGGCTTTCCTTGTAATCAACCATGTCATTCCTCTACTCTTAATATCATATTCGTTACACAAATCATTCAAGCATGGTACCTCATGTACAAATATGATCACAAAGTTATACTTAATGATTTTTGGTCAAATCAATTTGGCACCCATTGTAGGGCCAGTGGTGGTTTAATTCTTAATTTTTTTCTAAAGTTCATAATCAACCTCTACTTCTCAAAACTCTTGTAAAAAATGTCATCTCAATCTAAGCTTTCTTCTTTTCCTATCCTCCCTGCAAGCTTTGGTTGAGTCACCATGTTCCTCCTCCATCATGCTAAAAGAAAAATAACAACCCGACCAAGAAAGCAACTTATACGGCTCATTTGGCTCGGGGAACCGACCCATGTACTCAAGGACCCATCCTTATCTCATATGATGATATCATTTCTATGGTCTCTCAAATGAAAAAGTAGGTTGAATAACAATAGAAAACTAGACAGATGCTAATGAGAGCAATAGAAAAGATAAAAATCTGAGAAATAGAAGCTAGTGGAAGCCTAACTACTCCACCACAACCATGATCTTGAATTTTGATATTA
The DNA here is from genome assembly GCA_025506505.1 of Flaveria sonorensis. Taxonomy (NCBI): domain Eukaryota; kingdom Viridiplantae; phylum Streptophyta; class Magnoliopsida; order Asterales; family Asteraceae; genus Flaveria; species Flaveria sonorensis. The sequence goes on along the minus strand of CM046435.1, from coordinate 12,777,350 downwards.
TAGGGTCCTCTAGTAACTATATGGGAGACCTTTTCCCCTATGCTAGGAAGAAATTTAATAGTTGATCTGACTTATGCTATTAGAGTTACCACTGCCAGGGTCTTGAAATGACTCCAAGATCAGCATCACAAAATCTTGATACTAGTAACATTTCCAAGTAATGAATTTTTAAACAATAATAATGTTGGATCTGCGCACAATACATGAATTAGTCTAATCATGGATAGAGAATTAAAGAAGATGAAGGATTTTCAAGCGTGTCTAGTGTAGTACAAGCGACACCTAAGATGGCTTATAAATGTCCCTTCTTACTCTATTACTTCCTTTTCTCCTTTAGTCAACTTATTTTATACCAATTTTCATATAGTAGAAGGTTGGAAAGACTAACCATAAAAATCCGATGTGTTGTTTAGTAATTATATAGGTAGGTTTAGTCAGGAATCCTTGGATGTATCGAATCTTGATGCGACTACTACAATTCAAGTTTTTAAGATGGGACTGGAAAGGAATTTTCTATTTTATGACGACCTTGTAATGAACTCACGCAAATATTTAGACAAAGTAAGGAATTGAGCTTTGAGATAAAAAATGCTTAGATAGGATAAATTGATAAAAAAGGACGACACACCATCCAATTATGATCACCCTATGATAAATTTGAAATCCTCATCTTACTAACCTCACTGATCTAAACCTTATACAAAGAATGATAATAATACAACTAATGTAAGGATCACACTTAGAGGCTGATGCAACCAAAGCACTCTCAGCATGCACATGTGAAGTACAAGGAAGTTACTTTGAAAGATTTGATTTAACTTAGTAAATTATACTAAGTATCAAATCTTTGGAAGCCAAAAGCCCAAATCTTCCAAAGCCAAAGATGAAGTCTTTCGAAGCTTCAAAGACAAAGTCTTCTGAAGCCAACGACTGATTTCTTCCAATGGCAGAGAAGACATGCTTTTCCTGAATCACCTTTTGACAAAATCGAAACCACTATTTGCTACCATTTCTAAAGACTCGCCAACTTATATGAGTTGGTGAAAAGTCCTTACTTTTGTCAAACTGTAGATTAAGGTCTTTTTTCTATAACTTTCTACTCTTGTACTTTTATCCTTTTTGTAATATATTAGGATGAGAGCTATGGCATGTCATAGTCACTAGTTAAAAGGCAATATGGCTTTTAACTCTACATTGATCTTATTGTCTAGATTAGTGTTCCCAACTAGCCTTCAAAGTATGGCTGGCTATAGCATGTAGTATAAAGTTTCTCAAGTACTTGTAACTTTAGAGGATAAGCTTTGTAACACTTTGTAAGAACTTGTGAGCAATATACAGCATTCTTGAAAACCATATTATCATATTCTTGTTCTTTACTTGTGTTCTTTGTTTCTTCATAAACCGGTTCCCTATTTGATCTGTTAAGTATTCTATCACTCTCCTAACATTGTGAAACTGTTGCATTGACCTCCCTTCATCGGTCCTACAGTTGGTATCAGAGCATTTCAGGCTCTTGATTGTAAAATCTCGCCATCTTAGTCCTCTTTAGTTTCACAAAACACTTACCAAGCTGATATGGAAACTGGTACCATGACAAAGTCTCCACTGATCATTCCTGATGACTTTGATACTTGGTGCCAACGTATGGAATGGTTCAACAAGTATCAAGACAGCAAGATGTGGAGATCTGTTGTTGAAGGACCTCATATCCCAAGCACCTCTTCAGCCACTGCTGGAGGCAGGATGATTCCAAAGAAATTGTCAACTACTCTGAGGAAGACTGGAAGAAAACTGAGGTAGATCAGAAAGCCATGACCTCTCTCTAAACTGCTATTCCAAACTCATTCTATATAGGCTTTAAGAAGTGCAAAACTGCTAAGTAGCTCTGGGATGCACTTAAGCTTATGTGTGAGGGATCTGAGGAAGCCAAGGAAAACAAGAAAGACCTCATGAAGTAGCATTTCGACAACTTCACCTACAAGACAGGTAAAACCATGACTCAACACTTCAAGTATGTTGAGATTGTGGATACTCTAATGGATGTTGGAGTAAAACTTGAGAATAAGGATATTATGAGTAGGTTCATGTTCTTTCTTCCCAGACAATGGACTCAATACAATGTAACCATTAAGAGAACTAAAAACCACTCTAGCCTTACTCTCACAGAGCTGTATGGTATCCTTAGTGGCTACCAGATAGAGATGAACATGCAAAATCCATCAAGCAGCTCTTCCAACAATCAGCAGAGTTCAGCCCTTCATGTGGTTGAAAGAGATAGTAGAGAACCACAACAACATCTTATCTATTACCCTGACAACTTATAAAAGGGTTCTTTCATCACCTTCCCCTGAGACACCAAGGGAGAGCTACATCCAAGGAAGCCCATTCCAAGAGACATGCTCTTCTCAACCCTTTGTGTCTGCTGATGAAAGCGGTGAAAACTTTCTATTCACTCTTGATAACTAGGATTGCATCCATCCAGATGACCTAGAGTATATGGAGATAGTCTAGCAGATGGCTCATCACATTCATAGAGCCAAGAAGTTCTACAAGAAAACAAGAATGAAGTTCCCAAGCAATATGGCCAGTGGAAAGTTTGGCCTGGATAAAAGAAAGGTCAATTGTTACAACTGTAGCCAAATGGGATACTTTGCTAGGTAGTGCAAGGCACTAAGGACAAATGGTGACCAAGCACAATCCAGACCAAACTACACTGATGCAGCTCCCAGAACTGAAAAGCCAAACCAACCAAAACAACATGCTATTGTTGCTGTTGAAGAAGGAGGTTTTGACTGGAGCTTTCAGTTAAAAGATGCTTCTCCAAACCAAGCACTAATGGCTGATCATAAAGAAACAAAGGTATTAGAACATCTTTGTACTCTTGAATGCATTGATAAACTTAATATATGCAGGTCTTACAACTTGGAAGTGAGATCTGATCTTGAGTCCTTAAACATTTTAAAAATTTTAAAAGAGCAAAAATTGATTATAAACTCAAATTAAAGATTTAGAGAAAACTATTATACTCTTAAGCATGAGCATACAAACTACAGGACTCAAATCAAAGTTCTCATAACCAAGTTAACTGAATGCCAAGCTGAGCTTCTGATGAGCAAAGCCAAGGCAGAAAAATGTTTTCTTGAAGAGGAAACGTTCAAGAACATCATATCCTCATCCTTGCATACAAAGATTTGTTATCAGAATAGGTATGGACAAGGGTCAAGTGAGGTAGCTCCTACACACACACTATTATCTGTAAGATCTCCAAGGTGTGGAACTTGTCAAGATGAGCTGCCTCTTATTGATCTTATCCAAGAGAAGGATGAAGATGTAGAGGAGATAATGAAGGATGAACTTGAAGTGAGTGATAAGGGTTATCATAAGAAGGGTCATTATTCTCTTGGAGAGAAAAGGAACCAGGGATGACCAAGTCTACAAGGAAGAACTTGATAAGGGCAGCCAAAAGAAAATCAAAGAAAGCCCAAGATATTAAGGCCACTTTCAACTCCAAGAAAAAGCAAGTTTTCATTTCTGTTGTATTTGAAGTGGTGAAGACTGAATACTCAACCATGTACTCTAGTACCAGGAGTCCAAGTTCATGTCCAAATCATCCTGGTCAAGAGAAGAAGGCTGATCAAATATGCACCACTACTGCACAGCATGAACTATCTAGTTCCAAGAGCAAGCCTCACCCTAACAAGCCTGCTGCATCATCTGAGAAAATGAAAAAGGAAGTGGAACATGATGATGCTCAGCCTCCTACTTAGAAGAAGACTCTCAGAAGCATGCCAACTAAATGCATCATGTGTGGTAGTACTTCTCACTTTTCTAAGGATTGCATCTACAATCCCAAAGGTACTATCCACATGACCAAGGAGAAAACTTCTAACAAGAAGAAGAAGAAAATAGCTTCGGAAGGAAAATCTCTTTCTTTTGGGAAGTCCAACGTGAAGAAGAAGATAAGTTAAAACTTACCTTTAGAAGAAAATTTGGTCTCAAAAGAAAGGAATGCTTCCGAAGTACTAAAGTCTGCTGAAGTGGATGCAAAAGCTTCCAAAGGTCCAGTCTCCAAAACTTCCAAAGTATAGAAGACCAAGTATAGTCTTACAAAGATGATGTGGAAGATGAAGGAAGGCCATATGACTAATAGTTCTTCATACTCAATAGGAAATGATCCCTAGAGCTAGCATATAGGATAAATTACTATTGGATTATCTTCAGTTTACTTGGACAAGCACAAGACCAATGAGGCTTGGGTTTCCAAATGTAACTAACCATCTCTTTATATGCAAGAACAGCTAAAGACCAAAGGAAATGTATGGATCATTGTCAGTGGCTGTTGCAGGCACATGACAGGCAATGGCTCTTTGCTTTAGAATTTTGAAAGAACTGATGGAGGGCTAGTTGCCTTTGGAGGAAAATCAGGTTGTGACATTACTAGAAGGGGCAGGGTCATAAATGGTAAGCTCAGTTTTAAGAAGGTAAACTATGTTAAGGAGCTTGGGTACAACCTCTTGAGTGTATACTAAGTTTGTGATCAGTTACATAACATGCTCTTTACTAAGAATGAGTGCATTGTTCTTAACCCTGGGGTGGTCATTCCTCAAGAGCATATCATGCTTAGAGCCCCCAGTAAAGGGAACATGTACAAGATGGATTTATAGGAAACATCCCCATCAAGAGAAGTTTGTTGCTTTCTATCTAAGGCAAATAGTGATGAGTATTTTCTCTGGCATAAAAGAATATGCCATTTAAACTTTAAAAACATGGATAGATTAATTAAGAATGATTTGGTAATTGGTATGCCAAAGAAAGAGTTGACAAGTGATGATCATTGTGTTTAGGAAGGACCTCTTTGGCCCTACCAGTGTAATGAGTCTAGGAAGGGCCTCATACTGTTTGGTGACCCTAAATGACTTCACAATAGACACTTGGGTCCTTTTCTTTAGAACTAAGGATGAGACTCCTGAGATCTTGAAAAGATTCATTCTAAAAATTGAGAATCAAAGTGATGACAAGGTCAAAATCATAAGATGTGATCAAGGAACTGAATTCAAGAACAAAATCCTTGATACATTTTGCGATGAGAAGGGTATTACAAGATAATACAGTGCTCCGAGGACTCTTCAGCAAAATGGTATTGTTGAAAGGAGAAAAAGGACACTTATTAAAGTTGCAAGAACCATGTTATCTGACTCTAAACTACCCATCACCTTCTAGGTAGAGGCAAACAACACTGCCTGCTATGTGCAGAATTGAGTTTTAGTAGTCAAGACTCATGGTAAGACTCCTTATGAACTATGGAATAAAAGGAGACATTTCATTGGTTTTCTCAGATCATTTGGATATCCTTGCACCATCTTGAATACCAAGGATCAAATAGCCAAATTTACTAAAAAATCAGATGATGGACATCTTATTGGATACTCTTGCCAAGCTAGGGCTTAGAGAGTATACAATCTCAGAACAAGAGTAGTTATAGAGTCATCCAATATGACTTTCAATGAGCACACACCCAGTATGAAAGGTTCTAGTCCTGATTGGCTGTTTGATCTTGATTTAGTTACCAACTATTTTGACAAATCCTATGAAGTTGTTTCAATATCTACAGGTAGCTTATAAATAGGAGATTCTAATCCAAGATTTAAGCTGAAAAGGCCAACTGTTCAAACTACTTCAGCTCCAGTGGTACCTAGCCCTATAGTTGGAAATCCTGTCAACACACAACCATGACAAACTTTTCTACTAATACATCTGAGATACCTATAAATTCCAGCACAGAGACACAAAACTCAAATGAAGAAATTTCCAATGTAGGAGGAGATGGAGGTGGTGATAGTGATCAAGAATTTCTTGATGCTGATAACCACTCCATAGAAGACAACATCAATAATGTGACACACTCATTGGATCAACTTTCTCTTGATAAGTGTGTTGTTGTGGTGGAAGACACTCAATCACTAGATCTGAATTTCACCAATTTAGATATATCCAACCAACTTGCTATGATTCCTCAATTGAGAATCCATAAGTCACATCCCACCACAAACATCATTGGAAATGTTGAGATAGGGGTAAGAACAAGAGGACAAACCCATGACAAAAATATTTGTCTTTACTCTTGTTTCTTGTCCTAGATTGAGCCTAAAAAGATTAATGAGGCTCTGAAGGATGGAAGTTGGGTTAAAGTAATGTAGGAGGAGCTGCTTCAACACAAGAGATAAAAGGTTTGGAACCTATGTCCTCTTCCTTAACAGAAGACTACTATAGGTACCAAATTGGTATTCTGGAATAAGAAAGTTGATAGAGGAATTGTCATCAAGAATAAGGCAAGACTAACTATTTAAAGGTACATAAAAGAAAAAGGGATTGAATACACAGATGTTTTTGCTCCTGTAGGAAGACTTGAAGCTGTTAGGATTTTCCTTTCTTTTACTGCATCCAAGGATTTCAAGGTCTACCAACTTGATGTCAAGTATGCTTTCTTATATGGGGTGATTGATGTGAAGGTGTATGTCAAACAACCACCTGGCTTTGTAGACCTAAATCATCTTGATTATATCTGCAAGCTTGACAAAGCTCTTTATGGGCTACATCAGGCTCCAAAGAAGTGGTATGAGACACTATCACAGTACCACTATCAGCATGGATACAAGAGGGGTACTATTAATGGAACACTCTTTATTAAAGGAACAGGAAATGACTTGATGCTGGTTCAAGTTTATGTAGATGACATCATCTTTGGGTCAACAAATCTGAAGCTCTGCAAAGACTTTGAGAAGCTGATGAAGAATAGATTTGAAATGAGTGCCTTGGGGGAACTAAATTTCAATCGAGGAATTCAAGTGAAGCAGGTTGACAATGGCATCTTCATAAACCAATCTAAGTATGTCCAAGGCATACTTACCAGGTTTCATCTAACTGAGTGAAAGGTTGCTAAGACACCCATAGCCATAAACCACTCTCTAGGACTTCATCTGGAAGGGGAGTGTGTTGTTGAACATCTCTACCGGGCTATGATTGGGTCTCTTATGTACCTCACAGCCAGTAGACCTGATATCATGTTTGCTACATGTATTTGTGCAAGATATGAAACCAACCCTAAGATCTTACACTTGGTTGTTGTCAAAAGGATTCTTAGATATCCTAAACTGGGCCTTTGGCATCCAAAGAATTCTAACTTCAATCTGTATGCCTAAAAAGATAGTGACTATGGTGGCTGCAACATGACTGCAATCTCTACATATAGGGGATGGCAATTTCTTGGTGGAAGGATAGGCTCATGGGAATGCAAGAAACAATCCTGTCTATCTACATCAACTGCTGAAGCTGAATACATTGCTGTTGCAAGCTATTGTGCTCAAGTGCTTTGGATTCAGAATCAAATGTTGGACTATAGATTCAACTTCAAGGAGACTCCCATCCACATAGACCACAACAGTGCTATCTCTATTACAGAGAATCCTGTGCAGCACTCAAACACAAAGCACATCAACATCAAGTATAACTTGATTATTGATAATTTTGAATAAGGATTAATAAAACTAGTCAAAGTTAACACCAATGAACAATATGCTGATCTGTTCATAAAAGCTTTTGATGAACAAAGATTTAAGTATCTTGTATCAGCTATTGGGATTATTAACTTTGAGTAGATTTTCTTACACTAAATTCAAGATTATTTTTAAAATATGTGTCTTAAGTTATGTATATCATCACCTATATAAGCCTAGTTTACTTTGGAATAAACTTTTCAAGATGCTATCACTTAGAATTTTGAGAATTTTAGATATGTTTTCCTTTGGAAGACATCAAGTTATCTTCCGACGAAAATTATGTCTTCAAAACAAATAACTACTTTTGAGAAATTTACCTTCGAAAGATATTCTGATATATCTTGAAGGACTATTTTCTTCCGAAAGCAATTAAGACTCGAAAGCTTTATTCTCTCTTTGAATAAAATTTTTGATATTTGATATCTTTTGAAGCAAAATTTGTCTAAGAAGTAAAAATACTCTAAGTATTTTTGTTCCAAAGCAAATTCTTGAAAAGCTAAGGAATATCTTCCGAAAGCCAAATTGGCTTCGGAAGTTTTTCTTTAACCTTCTTAAGACAAATTACCGTTGAAAGATTTTAGGCTTCCAAGAAAACTTCCTTTTTGGGCACTTTTTCAAAGGTGGGACTGACATCCGGATTTCAAAGTTTATCCTTTTGCATTAACTTTGTCTCAAATCTTTACCACATATATATTATGGTTTCCCCTCTTTCACCTTCTTCTTCATCTACAAAAGTTCAAACCCTAAATTCACCCACAAATCGACTTTGTTCTTACCTTTCTTCACGTTAAAGCTACTCAAAATGGCCAACCCTGATCCCCAATCCAACCAGATTTTTCCATGCATCTTCACAGGCAACACAATCAGGTTGCTCTGTTATCATCTGAGAAAGATCCAAGTTTCTCAGATGTTTTCCATTTCTTATCTCTCTCAAACTACCTCACCGCTCTCACTAGAGACCGTCTATTATATTATGATCAACTCCTAGAGTTCTAGAGGACATGCCAAGAGGCCATCTTGGATGGTGAGAAGACACTGTCTACCACAATGTATGGGAGAACAATATTCATCACTCTAGCCACCATCAACTCTTATCTGAGGCTGGATGATGCAGAAGGCGAGTTCTCTTTCCCTAAATCTGTTGTAAACTACATATTCCAGCAGATGGGCTATAAAGGGGACTACTCTGTCAGAACCTTCAAAAAGGGTAAGGTTTCCTCTTAATGGAAGTACCTCTTCCATGTGGTAATCCACTACCTATCCAATAAACATAGAGGCTGGGACAGAATTCCTGAAGACAAATACTACATAGTCCATGGGATGGTTCAAGGGGTCAAGTTCAAGTACTCCAAGTTTGTTTATACAAACTTGCTTGATAACTTGGACTCTTTAGAGTATTATTATATGTTTCTTAGATATGTTTAACACATTCTTAACTGTGAATTGGGCTCACAGTTAAGGGAAACAGGTAATATTCTTAAATTGGGATAGATGAAGCCCAACATCTTTAAAACATTGAGAAAGTCCACTATTTGCTTCTTAGGGGTAGAAACAGCCCTGGTCCTAAAAATGTTAGAGCTCATTGCTCAAGGTGACAACTTGGCAGCACCAGCCAATGTTGAACCCACACCTTCTACATCTACACCACCCATACAACCACAAATAAACATAACTTAAACCAGAAAATCCAAGCAGGCCCCTGCTCAGTCTACTCAGGTTGAGCACACCCCCATATGACCACCCATGCAGTAAGAAGTGGAAACAAGAGGTCCCACTTCTCCTGAGGAGCACACCACTCCCATCATTTCTTTGATTAGTGCTGAGGTTCCTCATGCTTAGCCTGATGGGATCATTACCCCAGCCTTAAGCCTTCACTCTGAGTCTTAAAACTCTTGTGATCAACCCTTAGGGGAAAGCTACCATCCCCAGCTGTTACATCTCAACCATCTAATCCCCAACCTAGAATTCTATGATAATGAGGATATGGGTTTTAGTGAGTACCATGAGTCTCTCTTCTCCACCCTTGCTCAAGGAAAGATGAGTGCTTCTGAATCACCCATATCTAGCCCACATCATCCACCCACAACTGAGGTGGACCTCCATAAACATGTTTAGGAGGCCCATATGGAATAGACTCTGACTTTTGTAAGTGATTACATTATTAAGACCTCAACCATGGAAACCTAGCCCATTGATACTTCTTTTGAAGCTGTCAGTGTATAGGGGAAATCCAACAACCAAGAAACCCAAGCTAGTGGTGACGAAGAAGACTTTGGTCCTATTCTCTTACCCCCCATGATTCTTCTGATGAAAATGAGGGGAGTATGCAACAAAAGGTGCAAAAACTATCAAAACTCTGCACCTTGAATTTCAGGTGACTACCTTAAAAAGACAGGTCAGTGACCAGCAACTTAAGATCACTGATCTCAAGGGCAAGTTAGCTAAGAAACCTACCAGGGGAACATAACCAGGTCCACAAGAACCTATGGATGTGGTGGACCTAACCATTAGCTCCCATGTGTAAGAGGGTGGTGCTACCAAAAAGGGGGAGAAAGTCCTACCTACAATCACAGAACCTGGGAGTTCTACCCAAAGTATGGACATTAAGGATTCACCACCCTCACTTGTAGTTGTGCATACTCAATAACCTCCTTAAGCTTACATTGATATCGATTCACTAATTCAAAGCCTATTTGAGGAGGGTATACCAAGGGCAATATCTACCCAATCCTACCATGCTGAAAATCAAATTATGGGATGGAGGTATGATGCTGATAAGAGAGCCCTGGTAATCTCTAGATCTTAGGGACAGCAAGAAGTCTTTGCAGGACCGTTAAAGGGTGGTCAATGCAATAGTTTCAAAAGATAAAGAGGTTTACAACACTTAGCAGATCAAATAGGGAACCGATTAGTGATGAAAGAATGAATACAAGTAAAAGAACAATAACAATAACACTTAAGTATGGTTTTCAAGAATGATGTATATTGCTCTCAAGTTCTTACAAGTGTTACAAAGCTTAATCTGAAGACACAAGTACTTGAGATACTTTATACTACATCCTACAACAAGCCATACTTTGAAGGCTAGCTAGTAACACTAATCTAGACAACAAGATCAATGTAGAGTCAAAAGGAAGATTGCCTTTTGACTAGTGACTATGACATGCCATAGCTCACATCCTAATATATTACAAAAAGGATAAAAGTACATAGTTGGAAAGTTACAGACAAAAGACCTTAATCTACAGTTGACAAAAGCATGGACTTTTTACCAACTCATATAAGTTGGTGAGTCATCAGAAGTGGCAGCGGAAAGTGGTTCAACTTTTGTCAAAAGGTGATTTAGAGAAAGCATGTTTTTTCCGTCTTTGGAAGAAATCAGTCTTTGGCTAATACTTTGTCCTTGCAGCTTCAGAAGACTTCATCTTTGCCTTTGGAAGATATGGTCTTTTGGCTTCAAAAGATTTGATCCTTAGCATAATTCACTGAGTTATATCAAATCTTCCGAAGTAACTTCCTTGTACTTCACATGTGTATGCTGAGGCCTCTTTGTTGTTCTTTGGTTGCCTTAGCTTTTAAGTGTATTCCTTACAACTGCTCCTAGGCTGATGCTACCAAAACTAAAGAGAACTTTAAGTCTGGATCTTCATCTGTTGACAGTCCTCATCAAAATTAAGACCATTCCCTTTATCAGTAGTTGGTCAGGATTCCTCAGACTCTCAAAGTATCTCCTCATTTCATAGAGGTCATGTAGAGGAAGGTCAAGTATGTTTTGCTAGAAGTACAGGCCTTAACCCCATTGATCTCTAGTGACATACCATCTGTCTGAATTGGTGGCAATCATCCAAGACACAATAGGTCTCTCAGCAGCAAGAGGCTCTACTTGAATAGGAGTTAGATGAGCAGCCTCTTCTTGAACACCCTTAGGATGTTCTGACCCATCATGAGATGCAGAGGTGGATGCCTTGGACTTCTTCTTCTTCTTCTTGTGTTTTCTTATGGCCATCCTTTTCCTCTTTCTGTACTTTAACTGAGGAGACTGGCCTGTAGCATTAGATTGTTTTTGTTTGTCTTCCTTAGTTGGGTCCTTGTCCTTTATAGGTGCAAAAGGAGAAGGATTAGGACCTTGCTATGGATCAAAAGATGAAGCTAGTTGTGATACAGCACTAGGTACAGGTTGTGTTGTCTCCTGGGGTTCACCCTTGATCTTAGCTTTAGGTGCAGCCTGACTTGGTGGAGAATGCAAGTCAACTAGCTCACTCCTTTTGATCTTCTGCTTGATCACTCTAATGTGCTCATCCATGGTGGATAGAGACATTGGACCAAGTCTCCTTCAGAAGAATCCATACAGCTTCAAGAAGCTCACCATCTTCTGTCTGTCAGCATATTTCTTCAAGTTAGCTCTGATGGTGGCTCTTGACTTTCCAGCCTCTTCCCTCATCTTTCTTTTCTTAGCTTTTTGCTCTTATTGCACATGTTGCTCAAGCTGCTTGAGGTATTTCAACTCAATATAGTCATATGGCAAGGGAAGAAGGCCTACTGCTTGATACAGACCTGTGGCACTCAGGTAGATGATCATGTTTTGTCTATTTTTTTCCCTACCTACCTAAGTTTGTTGCTTAGTAGCCACAATCTCTATCTCAAGAATTTCCTGAACTAGGGAGAGGGTAGGAGCTTTGTAGATTCTATTTCTTATTCTTTCTTCTTTGATCTTAAGAAGAAGTGCTGCAGTCTCAGCTTCCTTCATCTACTTTGATAGTTCCATGTCTGCCAGTTCATTTAATTCCTCTAAGGGGAGTGAGATGAGTTCATCATGTTGTAGTTCTTGGACCCCAAGTAGTTTAATCTGACCGCCCTTAACTCATCATCTTGAGTGCTTGGCCTGGGGTCCTACTTAAACTCTCTCCCCTTGCATTCCTCTTCCTCTCTCTTTGCTCCTCCTTAATCTTCTTAGGAGTCATCTTCCTTTTCCCTTTGTCACTCAAAGGCCTATGCGACTCAAGGTGGATAAAGCATTGGCATTCATTGCTTGGGGTTTCACTTAAGCTCTGGCCAGAGAGAGGTAGTGAGACACCTTCACTAGCAGGTGCCTCACTAAGGGAAATGGGTGCTGAAGCAGCTCCTATCTCAAGGTTCATAGGCTCAACTGTTTGGCTTTCAGCCAAGGTTTCCCCTTTGAAGCTTATCTTAGCGTCCACCTCAACATCCAATTGAACAAAAGTCTTACCTGCTAGCCTCTGTCTATATATTCTAGTTCCTAGCTTGAACTCTTCAAGCACCCTTTGTTGAATCCTATCAGCTAATCTTATAGCTTGCCTGATTTGACTTAGGTTGGCATGTGGGAGGTCAACTAGATAGGTGCTCTCAAAGTATCTCATGTTGTAGATGTTTAAGATATCTTGTTGCCCCTGAGATCTAGAGATTTCCAGGGCTCTCCGTTCAGCATCATACCTCCATTCCACTATTGGATTCTCAGCAGGGTGAGATGGAGTATGCATAACCATTGGTATACCCTCCTCAAACAAGCTTTGAATGAGTGAGTCCACATCAATGTGGGCCTGAGGAGGGTTTTGAGTATGGACAACTGCAAGTAAGGGTGGTGAGTGCTCCATGTCCATACTCTAAGAGGAACTCCCAGGTTTGGTGATCTCAAGTTGCTGGTCATTAACCCTTCTTTGTAAGGTACTCACCTTAGATTCTAGGTGACTAACCTTTGAAACTAAATAGGTGCAAAGTTTGGATAGTCTGTGCACCTTTAGTTGCATACTCCCCTATCTTCATCAGAAGAATCATAAGGGGGATGAATGATTAGGACCAAGTTCTTCTTCCTCACCACCAGTTTTTGTTTCTTGGATGTTGGATTTCCCCTGCACACTAACAACTTCAAATGAAGTGTCAATGGGTTTGGTTACCATGGTTGAGGTCTTAATAATGTAATCACTTGAAAAAGTGAGAGCCTCTTCCATATGGGGCTCCTGAACAGCTTCAGGGAGGTCCACCTCAGTTATTGGTAGATGATGTGGGCTGGATATTGGTGATTCAGGAGCACTCATCTCTCTTTTAGTTGGGGTGAAGAAGAGAGACTCATGGTACTCACTGAATCCTATATCTTCATCATAATAGAATTCAAGGTTTGGTATTGGTTGGTTGAGGTCAAGCAGCTTGGGATGGTAACTTTCCCGTGAAGGTTGATCACTAGAGTTTTAAAACTCTGAGTGAAGGCTTAAGGCTGGGATTATGAGCTCGTCAGGCTGAGTATGAGGAACCTCAACACTGATCATCGAAATAATGGGAGTGGTCTGCTCCTCAGGAGAAGTGGGAACTCTAGTGTCCACTTCTTCCTGCATGGTTGGTGATTTGGGGACCTTCTCAACCAGAGTAGACTGAGTAGGGCTTCGTTTGTATTTTCTTTGGTAAGTGATGGTGATTTTTGGCTATGTGGGGGTTGCAGATGTAGAAGTTGTGGGTTCAACATTGGCTGGTGCTGTCAAGTTGTCACCTTGAGCAATGAGCTCTAACATTTTTGGGACTAGGGTTGTTTCTACCCCTAAGAAGCCAACAGTTGGCTTTCTCATTGTCTTGAAGATGTCGGGCTTCATCTATCCCAGTTTAAGAATATTACCCGTTCCCCTTAACTATGAGCCCAGTTCACAGTTAAGAATGTATTGAATATGTTTAGGGAACATATAATATTCTAGGTAGTGCAAGTTAGCAAGCAGATTTGTATAAACAAATTGAGAATACCTGAATATGATCCCTTGTACCATTCCATGGACTATGTAAGAAAGGTATTCAAGAATTTGGTCCCACCCTCCATTTTTGTTTGATAGGTAGTGGATGACCACATGGAGGAGGTACTTCCCTTTGGATGAGACCTTACCCTTTTTGAAGGTTCTTACAGAGTAGTCCCCTTCATAGCCCATCTGCTGGAATGAGTTGTTCACAGCAGACTTAGGGAAGGACGAGTCACCTTCTTTATCATCTAGCCTTAGATGAGAGTTGATGGTGGCTGGAGTGATGAATGCTGTCCTCTCCTGCACTGTTGCAGATAGTTCATTCCCATAGTCTAAGATGACCTCTTGGAAGGTCCTTTAGAACTCCGAAAGTTGATCTTTGTTGGACTCAACAAGTGCATTAAAAGGATAATGCTTGCCATAATCAAACATAATGTGTTCTAACATCCAAAAAATCAATAACTAACACATTTGTATCATTAACATTCATAACATACACTAATATAGCTTAAATTTCTTTTTTAGGATTGTAGATAAAAAGGAATTTTTGCTAAGTCTCTGCAGCGGATTAAGACCTTCCACAGCGGATGAATAAGAGTCTGCAGCGGATGAAGAAAAGCTTCTAAGTGTCTACAGTGGATGTCCAAAGCACACAATGGATGACTAGTCCACAGCTGATTAACTCTGAACAGCGGATGTTCATCCACAGCGGATGAACACTCCACAGCGGACAACATACAAAGCAATCACACAACAAGTGTTCACAGCAAACAGCATCCAAGACACAACGGATAGCTTATTGACCATTCACAGCGGACGACTGATCATGCACAGCAGACAGTCTATCATCCACAACGGACAACTTATAGACTTAGGATTAATTATGTAATTTTGTTTTACATAAGGGGATTTTTGTAATTGTAGATACCTATCTGTTTAGGCTATAAATAGCACTATACCGTAATCCTTTGTAAGCTTTTGAACACTCAATACAATCAAGCAGTTTATCATTATCATTTAGGCATTCAATCACTAGCAATCACACAATCATACACATACACACACTCACTGATATCATATCTCTGATCATGGGTTTCCACACCATGATTATTGATTGTTTTTAAATTAAATACAACAATCTGTTGCTATATTTGTTTGTAAGATTTGAAAAGACCTTTAGGGGAATCCATCCTTTGATTTGGATTTCATCAGGTGGTATCAGAGCCTTGGCTTAAATCAAACATTGATTTTTGATCCTCTCATTCAACAACATGATATCTGTGGTTCATCAGCTTCATAACATACATTTTGAGCTTGAAATCAACACACATTCTTCTTCTACATCATACATTCAACAAATGTTCAAAAACATGAGTTACTTATCTGTTTTCATTCATTTTGAAGAAGATTCTATGTTTTTGTTGCTAATAAGCTCTAAACATCATTCATACATGATTTTCAAACATGTTCATCACAAAACTCTCTAAAACCTCATCGGTTTCTAGGGTTTTTTCAGATAAACAGTACACGGGTATTGTTCTATCCAGTTTTCATCAAACAAACACTCATTTGAATACTTTGAATCCATTCATTATATTTAAACATCATATTTGAGTTGTTCTACACTCAAATCAGGCAATTAATCTTCTTCAAACAACAAATCGATTGTTGTTCTGTTGAAATTGTTACAGCCGCCAACAAACCCTTGGATAAACCCTAGTTTTTGTTCATTCAAACCTTCATAATCTCCGGTGATTGTGTTGGTTCCTCATACAAAATCAAAGAAGAAACACATTCTTCTTTTGAATTTTTTTAAAAAAGTCACTTTTTCATTCGAAAAGTTAACTTTTTAAACAAAATATTTATTTTTTAGGGATTTAACTTTTTGACCGGATTCATTAAAAGGGTTTTGACTATCTTGATTGAGTGTGACATCCTTAACCGAATATTCCTTATTTCACCGAGACTTGACAGTGATTTAACCTAGGACATAAATTAATTAATTAATTATAAATTAATTAATTTCCTTTACTGGTAATCAACTAAAAGTGACAAAAACATCAAACAAATCCTACTGACTTTAGGATAAAAACAAATTTAGCACCGAGCTAAATAATTAAAATAAATTTGACTTAAACCATTAAGTTAAAATTTAACAAACATGTCTGATGAAATTTCAGGATCAAATAGTGGTCTCAAACCACCAAGACTGAAGAACAAAGCAGATTTCAAACAATGGAAAATTATGTTTAGAAGTTGGATTATTTTCCAAGACCCGGACCTATGGCCATCCATAACCGAGGGACCATTCATACCATTGACTCTTGGGCCTCACTATAACATACAAAAGCCAGTAAGCTTGAAAAGTGTAGCTAGTGATGACCTCAAGAATGTCAAAACAGACATGAAAGCATACAGTATATTGGCAATGACTTTGCCATTTGAAATTTTAACACTAGTTGAAAATTTCAAAACCTCATGAACTCTAGAAGGTACTTCACACCATGTGTGAAGGAAGTGAGGAGATAAGGGAAATCAAAAAGGAGAAATTAAGGACCCAATATGAAACTTTCCACCATGTTCAAGGAGAATCCATACCACAACAACTCCAGAGATTTGTTCAACTGGTCAATGAGATGATAGTTTATGGTCTCAAATATGAATCAGTGAAGATCAACAAATAGACTCAGTCAGTCTCATTAATGAAAGCAACATTGGATCTCAAAGCATTATCTCTAGATGCTCTAGTGGCCAAAGTAGAGGCACTAGAACTAGATGAAAGATCCAGGAATAATAGTACAATCAGACATGTGGAATCATACAAGTTCAAGAAACTTCAACAAACAAACAATGCATTTTTGACATGCACTGGAGAAGATGAAAATGAAGAATTTCTAGATTCAAGTGAAACCTCCTTCTTCTCTGCTCATGAATTATCCAACAACAAACAAAAGTCTAAAAAGACTGGTGTTCATGCTTCCCATGAAGGTACACCGCAAAGCAAACAAAATCCTCACACTTCCAGCTCCAGGAAACAACAACACCCAAAGACTCACAACATACATAAGTTTATGAAACCCAAGGATGCTCTCACAATCATTCTACAAAGTGAAGAACAGAAGGCAGCCTATGTAGCCTTCTCAACCAGCTTTGAAGCATACTTGGGTGCAAATCTCACACCATCTCAAATCATCCAACAAGACCTGGATGAATTTCCACCAGACATGGTTAAAGAAAAGGATCTTCAGTGGTCTATGGCAATGATTGTCTATAGATCAAAAAGGTTTCTCCAAAGAAACAAAGTGTTGAGCATGGAGAAGAAAACCAAAATTGGCTTTGACAAAACAATGGCGAGATGCTACAACTGTCAACTGTATGGACATTTCTCCAGAGAATGCCAACAACCAAGAGTTGACAGAAACAACAATCAAACACAAGCATCAAGCAGCTACCATTCAAACAGACAAATCCCACCTCCTATCAGCATTCCCGCTGCACCAACCCCACCTCAAATCACGTAGTATAGTCCAAATCAACACTCAAAATCATCTACAATGATTTTAAAACAAGATGGTGAGTGTGATTGGAGTATGTACGAGGCTGAGATCCAATCTACTGATCATGCCCTCATGGAAAACATAGAAGATAAGATTTCAGAAATCCTGAAAGAGGTAAGGGAAAACCTATGTACACAAGCATGCATTGACGAAGTCAATAGATACAGAGAACATGCAGATAAACTTTCATAGAAAGTAATCGAAACAAACATTTTAAATGAAAGTCTAAAATCAGAACAAAAACAATATGGGGCTAAAATTCTTTCATTACAAAATGCTTTAGACAAATTAATGTCTGAAAAGTTAACTATTGGAACTCAAGTAGAGCAACTCTCTGAATCATTAACTCAAACAAAAACACTATAGGCTGAAACTGAAGTGAAACTATAGAAATTTCAGGTGAGCAACAAGAAGTTTGAAGAACTTCTTGCTCAGTAAAGGGCATTTAAAGACCCTTCAGGTTTGGGATATAATAAGGTCAATCCTCCTTATAATGACAACTATATTCCACTTCCTTATTCAATGACAAACAAACAGGGTGAGTCTCTTGACCCACATGACAGGACTGATGATTCAAAACAATCATCATCATCATCATCAAAATCATCATTAATATCCAAAACACCTTTGATAAAATTTATTAAGAGTCAAACATCTCCACAAATAAAATCAACAAATTTATATCAAAGAGAAAATAATGAGTTTGATGAACAAACAACTAATGAAGATGATGTTGATCTTTTGTATGATGAGCCAGATCAACCAATTATTGAAGCTGCAAAAGTTTCAAGTGCGGTTGATACATCAACCAAACAAACAAAGCAGACACAAGGTTTTGATATCTGCTCTTGTGGAAGAAAAACTAGATCTTTCACTGCCTCTCCTATACAAACAAACAAAGGAAAAGGCAAAGCTCCCGTTCAGCAAAAACAAACAACAATAACTTTTGATGTACCTTTAAAATCAAATTTAAAATCAAAGGCTATTAACAAACAAGGCAATGAAAATCTACCATACTACAAGTGGTGTGATCAATAAACACACACCATAGAAAAATGCAAATATGGTAAATATTGCAAGTACTGTAACATGAACAATCACAGTACTGAATCTTGTTATTTTCACAATTATTGTTCAATTTGTGAAACAAACAATCATAGCACTGCTAACTATTTTTTCAATAAGAAAAATAAGAAGCAAAACAAACAGCCTCAAGTTGAGAAATCAATTGAGAAACAAACAGTTGTTCCTAATAAGAACAAGGCAGGAGTACCAAGGCAAACTCCTCATCAAAAGGTTGTTTTAAACAATGATAAAACTTTTTACGATATCTTTAAACAATCAAACATGAGACATAGGAGGAGATAAGACAGGTGGAAAGATAACTGGTGAAGGAGCAATATCAAATGGGTTGATCAGCTTTGAAAATGTCAACTACTGCTCCAACCTCCAGTTCAATCTTCTCAGCGTATCCCAAATCTGTGATAAAGGATATGCCACCTTATTTGACTCCAACAACTGTTACATTCTCAAGACAGCTTTTCAAATACCTGAAGATTGTATCCTTTTAAAAACACCCCGTCATAACAACACATACATTGTTGATATGAACACTGTTTCACCATCAACCCCTGAAACATGTTTACTATCAAAAGCATCAGAAGATGTTTCCCAATCATGGCACAAACGGTTGAGACACTCAAATTATAATAGAATGAATCAACTTATAAAAGGTGACTTAGTAATAGGTTTACCACAAAGTGAATTCTTCTGTACAAACCACTGCACTGCATGTTTGAAAGGTAAACAACACAGAGTCTCCCATAAGTCAAAATTAGTAAACTCTAACAACACACCACTCAAATTGCTTCACATGGACATTTTTGGCCCAACAAGCATCCTAAGCATAGGAAAGGAGCAATATTGTCTTGTGATAGTAGATGATTACTCAAGATTCACATGGGTTTTCTTTCTACTACACAAGTCAAAAACATCAGAAATCATCAAATCCTTTATCACTAAAATTGAGAATCAATTAGATCTTAAAGTTAAATATTTAAGAACTGATAATGGTACTGAATTTAAAAATGACTCTATTTCTTCTTTTTGTACAGTGAAAGGAATTAGTCATCAATTCAGTGTAGCAAAGGCTCCTCAACAGAATAAAGTTGCTAAAAGGAGAAACATAATATTGATTGAAGCTGGTAGATCTATGCTAGCTGACTCTCTATTACCCATATCCTATTGGGCTGAAGCAATCAATACAGCTTGCTACATAAAAAACAAAACATTAATAATCTAAGAACATTCCAAAACACCATATGAATTAATGTTTAAAAGAAAACCTTTCATTGGATTTCATAAAGCCTTTGGATGTTTTGTCTCAATATTAAACACCAAAGAACAATTATCTATGTTTGCTCCAAAAGCAGATGATGGATTTTTGTTGGATACTCAAGAAGCTCAAAAGCTTGCCGAGTATACAATCCAAGGATTAACATAGTGGAAGAAACAAAAGATGTTGTTTTTAATGAACATTCTTTCACTAAGAAAGTCATTGGATTAGACTGGTTGTATGATATTGACTTATTAACCAAATCATTTGATACATCTTACTTTGATGTTTCAGGTACCAAGGATAACAATGAGTATCCAATGGTTCTACCAACAACCATTGATGTTCCTTTAACTGTGGATCCTCCAAGGAGAACAAACATCACTCCTTCTAGTACCATAGTTACCACTCCTCCAGAACAAACAAACACA
Source organism: Flaveria sonorensis (assembly GCA_025506505.1). Lineage (NCBI taxonomy): Eukaryota > Viridiplantae > Streptophyta > Magnoliopsida > Asterales > Asteraceae > Flaveria > Flaveria sonorensis. The sequence goes on along the minus strand of CM046435.1, from coordinate 12,756,737 downwards.
AGACAAGGAACATCACCAAACATAGTCATATCAACCAGCCATAGTTGAAGAAGATGATTATTATCATTCATTACCTGATACACATAATGAAGATGAAATCTTAGATTTCTTTCATGATTCACCACAAACATTCAATGACACCACACAACCAGACAATCAAATAACAACAAATACACTTACTCATACATCATCACCCAATTAAACAATCACCAATCTTGATTCAACCATCCTAGTTGATCAGATTGAAACAACCAGAGTTCACAAATACCATCCTTTAGAAAACATCATAGGTGACCTTAATACCAGATTGACACGAAGTCAATATGACACAACAAACATTTGCTTGTATTCCTGCTTCCTATCCCTAACTGTACCCAAAAACATCACAGAAGCACTCAAAGACAATAGTTAGATAGAACCAATGCAAGAGGAATTACAACAATTCAGAAAGCAAGAGGTATGGAAGTTGGTTGACCTACCTGAAGGTCAATATGCCATTGGCATAAGATGGCTATTTAGAAACAAAATAGATGACAGAGGGAATGTCATAAGAAACAAAGCAAGGCTAATTGCCCAAGGATATACTCAAGAGGAAGACATTGATTATGATGATGTCCTGTAGCTAGACTCGAAGCCATCCGAGTGTTCCTTGCATATGCCTCATCCAAAAACATCATTGTCTTCCAAATGGATGTCAAGTGTGTATTCCTCTATGGAAAGATAGACGAAGAGGTATATGTTGCTCAACCACTAGGGTTTGAAGACCTAGAATTCCCTCACAAAGTCTACAAGTTAGATAAAGCTCTGTACGGTCTTTACCAAACACCTATGAAGTGGTATGAAACTTTATCTAAGTTTCAACTATAGAATAGTTATACCCGAGGGTAAATAGATCAGACATTGTTCTTAAAGAGAAAAGAACAAGACTTGTTGATGGTTCAAGTCTATATGGATGACATAATTTTTGGCTCCACTAACATCCAACTTTTCAAAGAGAAAAGTACTTAAATCTCCAACAATCTCCCCTTCTTCAACTAAAATATCTGAGAATAAGTCCTTAAGACTATTACCAAACACATCTGTGTAGTCTATGGTTTTTTCTAAATCATCAAATGAACCAAAGTCCTCATCTGTCTCCTCAACAATAATCTTTTGCTAGAAAGTAAAGAATTCCCTCTCATACGCTTGGCCCAGAGGCATTATCAGTACCCGACGAACCAGAAGGACTAGCAGCTGAAACCATATCTCCGCCCTAATCATCATCATCATTCTTCTTATCATCTTTATCATCATCGTTATCTCCATCGTCATCATCATCATCAACCTCCTCTTCATCACTAAAGTCATAATCAACCAAATCCAAATCTTAGTAGGCTCAGGGATTGGTAAATCATGTTTAGGCTCTACAACACCACTCCAATATAAACTATAGGTTGATCATTAGTATAAGCAGTGGAATATGGATTTTGATCAAAATTAGTAGTCTTTGTTGTCCTTTTTGTAATAATAGGATCAACATCATGCTCTGTAGTATTTGTAGGATCTTGAGCAACTTCGGGATCAGCTGTTTGTTGTCTACTAGATTCTCCAACATTCGTGGTTCGTTATTAAGTAAACGAAAATGGAACACGGGAAGTGAGATCTCTGATATTCTGCTCTAGAATCTGAACATAGCTTAAAATGAACTGTTGCTGATGTTCAAGATTTTTTGAACCTCTCTTCTTTCTCAAACATATATCTCTACAAATCATCAATAATCTAAGTCTTCTCTAAGGTCTCTTTCTCTAAATTATTTACTCTTTGCTCAAGAGTAACAGATATAGGTGAACTTGTTGAAGCACTAGCACCATCTCTTTGCCCAGGAGGATTACTAAGAAAATCTTCCATTCCAACTGATTCATCAAACCCTTGATCTCTGGGAGGAGTATTCAACACATCATTATTAGTGGGCATGGCAGATGATGTTACAGTAGTTATTTCTGTAATAATCACTGGAGTCTCTATAGGTGTAGCCTCACTAACTATGACTAGAGTCTCTGGTATAGGCACATCTTCATCAATCGACATAGTGGTCACTGGGGTCCGACGCTTTCGTAACACACCTCGTCCTCTACCCCTCCAACATGGACTTTCAGCCGTTTTCCTATCCATTCTCTTCTTTCTCCCTCGAGTAATTGGTGAATCTTCATGAGAAAAATCTGCATCATGTTCCTCAACAGTGCGTTTGGCAATTGTTTCTTGCACTCTGGGACGTTCTTGCAATACATAAGGTACATTCCTAATCTGATCACTGTTCGTTTCACTCCTAAAACTGAACCAAGAATCGATCTCAGCCTCTATCAACATGCCTGCTGGTTGAGAACTACTAGGAGTATTTTCAAGAACACTAGTCGAAAGACCAACTTGGTCAGCTTGAGGAGCAACTTCTTCAGCTTGTTGAGCTTCTCCCTAATAACCCTCAATAAATCTCCCAAGTGTAGCAAAGTGAGTACCATCCCATGCATTTCCTCTTGCTCCCAATAAGTAAGTGAATACATCTTTCTTCATCACCATAACGACATAGGTAGATGAGTCAGATACGGCTAGCTTAGGATAATCAGAATTCACTATCAGATGTATAAATCAAGGATACATTATGAACTTCTTCCCCCCAGTAGCTATCACATTCTTCTGCATCTCTGAGAAAATAGCTTTGGATATGTTGTATGGTAGAACATCCACTAGGGATATCAGTAGGGATCCAAACACTACACTCAGACTATCCATTCCTACCTTCAAGTTGCTCAAGCAATGGATCACCAGATGAAATAGATACTTCCAGAATGGAGGTATATATTTATTCTCTAAAGAAATATACCAGTGATCATATCCCATTCTCTTCAAACAATCTCTTGTAACGTCATCATCTATCTTGACTAGCGCAGTAGGCTGATCTTCCAATAGTAAAACACTATTGATCACTTCAAGTGATAACAATCCTCTTTCCCTTAACTGTGGTAGGTATACATGGTTCACCCTGTTCGTCTCTCTCATTGGCAGCAGTTAGCCAAAACTGATCATCCACATCTGAGTAGATAGTGGGATTAGTGGTAATAACATGATGAATCCTGGATGTCTTTAGTCCATCAATCAATGATCTGAACAAAGGCTTATCCTCTGGAACATCTCTAAGATAAGCAACTGGATTATGGTTTTTGTTAAAAACCATTGGTCTCACTATCTGAAACATTACATAAACTTTGATAAGTACACATTGAAATTTTCATAATTTTCAGACTTCGCACGAAAACTTAAGTACTCTCATGAATCTGAGTTTTGACAAAAGTCAACTTTTCACGCGACTAGTCAAAATTTCCACGCGACAAGTTTTGTGCAAATTCAAAAGTTATCATGTCTGTTCATTTTTCAAAAACTATTCGCATGCAAAAAGTTCTGTGATTTTAGTTTTTCAAAGTGGGCCTTTTCGAAGTGTTTTAACCAACAAATCACATTTATTAGACGTCGATTAGTTTAGTTTTAAGGTTTCATATGGTTAAATTTCATTCAATTTTAGGTTTATTTGAGTACATTAAGTCAGGAATCGTTTGAACACATACAAACATAATCAGAAGCAAGAAATCTGCCTTATCAATCGCTAAATAATCAAAATGCAACAACAATGAGTGTGTATTTCAACAATAATCACGTTTAACACTTAGAAATTTTTTAGAGTAATTTTTCAGAAAGTTTTTATACGAATGGTAAAGTACTCGCTCAACTGGTGCTTTTATACCCATCTGACTTCTCGCGTGATAAGTTAGTGTTTTTGCACACACAAACTTTTCACATCTTTGTACTTTCCCGCGACTAGTTCAACTAGTCGCATCATATTTCGCACCATTTGAACTTCTCACATGCGAGAAGTTCAATTTCCTTTGAACATCTAAAATTTTTCAAAAATATTTCAACTTTTTCAAATTATTTATTTTGTTAAACCATTTGATTTGTTATGAATAAAAGTATGTTTAACTAAGTATTTACAATTATCCATGAACTTTTAAACAAAAAAGGCAACAAAACAAGGAAAAAAACACAAAAAAAGTCAATACAAGCGGTTTTTAAGATATAAAAAATGCATCCATCATTTTTTTTAAAAACTCAAAACATCAATCTTGCTCTTTTGAAATCTCAAAAGAACAATCTTTATTTTCACTTTGGTCTTAATTACGTGAAATTTTGTAAATCAAAAACAAGTGTCACAAAAAACAAACAACTTGATATTTTCTATATACTTATAACTTAAATATTTTTGGTAAATTTTCAAGTATAGGTTCATATTTTTTTATGAAATTGATCATTAATATCATCCAGGTTTATATAAATAAGGCTGGTTACGTTGATTGTCAATATGTTTTGTCCATATTAAACTTAGACTTTAGTATTTACTTGGACACATGTTCTGTGATTTTTATCATGTTTAGATTGAGTTTTATGAGATCTGTGAATCTCACAATAAAAAATCATGTAGAACTCTTATCCAGCTTCAAGACACTTTTGAGAATTCAAGTCACCCCAATTTGACTTAAACCTTTTACCTCTGATCAGTATTTTTAGAATAATTTTTTTCCTTATTATAATATCTATTTAGAGCATAACTAGCCTATGAAACATTTCTCAACACAGAATATTAACAAGTTTTAGGACTTATTAACAGTCAGTTAGACTTATGTTTTGCCCTCGCAAGACGTTTAGGACTTACATGCCAAGTCGGACTTACATGCCCCATCTTTTGATTTCGCCTCCTGTGTCAGAACATATCCTCAAAAAGGAAAATATTTATCATATAGTATGTATGTCTGTGACATATCTTTTATTATTATGCACTTGGCATCTTTTATTCCTATATGGCCTTTTGGCATCTTTTTGCTCTTTATTTAATATTCATTTTCTTTATTCGTCTTTGCTTTTCATATCTTTTTCTTCTTTTGAAATTTATATATATATATATATATATATATATATATATATATATATATATATATATATATATATATATATATATATCATATTTCTTATAAAAAAATTAAATCATACAGTAACTGGCTTGAGTATGACTAGACTGTAACTTTCAGTCTGTTTTAACTTGGAATAAGTATTACCACAAAACCTTGATGAGTAACCTACTTCAGTTATTATAAGTTTACTTTAGGTGTATCATAGATCATAATGTTTTTCAGTCTTGAAAATCAAGCCTATCAACATATCAAACATAATCCAAGTCCGTTTCGTTTATGCCTTAAGATGTAAATAATCAAAATCAAGAAATGTACTAGCATTTCCTATATATCCTTGAAATTTTTTTAATTTTTTAATATGTAAAACCAAATATTTTTGCAAATCTTCTTTTACTCTCCTTAAGAACATAAATCGTTTTCGAGACATTTTCAATTTTTCTCCCCCTAATATTATAATTATTTGCAAAGAAAATAACAATTTTAACTATAATGAATGAAAATATTTTTGAAAGGGTTTATGGAAAATCATTAACCAAAGTTAATCATTCCCAGAGATTGAACTAAAAAATAAAATCTAGAATGACCAAATGCCTTAGTAAACAAATTAGCAATGTTGTCATCTGATGACACAGATTCCAAATGGATAAGTTTTTTATCAAAATAGTCATAGATAAAGTGCATGCGAATATCGATGTGTTTTATCTTTGAGTGTTGGATCGGATTCTTCAATATGTTTAGCACTGCAGTGTTGTCACATGAAATTTTGGTGTCATAAAGATTAAGGCCATAATCAAGAAGTTGTTGCTGAATCCATACATTCTGAGAACAACAACTTGATACAGCCACATATTCAGCTTCTGTACTGCATGTGGATATCGTCTGCTCCTTCTTGCATTGCCAAGAAATCAACCTATTTCCAAGGAATTGACAGCCACCGGTTGTTGATTTCCTATCCAAGTTACATCCTGCATTATCATTGTCAGTATAAGCATATAAATTGAAATTGAAATTTTTAGGATACCAAAGGCCGAGTGTTGGTTGACCCTTGAGATATTTGAAAATTCACTTGACAACTTTCATGTGAGATTCCTTCGGATTACTTCTATATCATACACACTAATAGACAGGGAACATGATGTTGGGCCTGTTGGCTGTTAGATACATTAGAGATCCAATCAATGATTTATACAAATGTTGATCAACTTCTTCACCCGTGAGATCTGGAGTTAAAGTTGGACGAGAAGCTATTGGAGTGGGAGAAATGTTGGAGTCCTGAAATTTATATTTGTCCAGGATACTGTGAACATATTTTTCTTGATGTATCAATATTCCCTTATTATCTTCTTTAACTTGGATTCCCAAGAAAAATGACATTTTCTCAAGAGAACTCATCTCAAATTTCTTTTTCATCACAGCTTCGAATTCCTTGCACAAATAATCATTGGTAGATCCAAAGATAATGTCATTGATTCATACTTGAACAAGAATCAGATCATAATAAGTCTTTCATAAGAATAAAGTTTGATCAATAGCACCTCGTTTATAACAATTTACAAGCAAATGTTTAGTGAGGGTGGCATACCAAGCTCGAGGTGCTTGATATAAGCCATAGAGTGCTTTGTTTAACTTATAAACGTACTCTGGATTATCTGGATCTTCAAAACCAGGAGGTTGACAAACTAGGTTTCTTCTTTCATCTCACCATACAAGAATGCAGTTTTGACATCCATTTGATACACCTTGAAGTTCTTGTATGAAGCATAAGCTAGAAAAATGCGTATAGCTTCTAGTCTTGAAACAGGAGCATATATTTCTTCATAATCAAGTCCTTCAACTTGATAGAATCCTTGAACAAAAAGTCTGGCCTTGTTGCTAACAATCACATCTTTTTCATCCGTTTCCTTTTTGAAAATCCATTTTTGGTATTTCACATAGATGCCACGCATTTAGCTTCTTGAATTGCATCAGTTCGTCTTGCATAGCCTCAACCCAACTATTTTCTTTTAATGTTATCTCAATGTTCTTTGGCACAATTTAAGAATGAAGCATGAGTACAAGCATGTATTTATTGTGCCCGATTGACTTTGAGTGCGGACACCTTATGATAATGGACCAATGAATGCTTCATTTGGATGATTCTTATGAATTCTCAGCTAAGGAATGATATCTTCAAAAATAACTTCATCCAAATTAGACATATGACCAACTGGTTCTTCAGCATAGTTCGCTCCTTCAGGTTGATACATAATATCTTCCTCTTGAAGAATATCATTATCAACAGATAAATCTTCAAATGAAACTTGAATTGTATCAATCGGATCAATTTGAGTAGAAGAAGTACTTTGATCAGAAACCTGTGGAACTTGTTCAACAACTGGATCAGAATGAGAAAATCAAATTCAGAAACTGGGTATAGAATAGCTGTGACATTTGAAGAAAAGGGTATGTCTGAAGATCTTCCGGTAGCTGAAGATGACAAAGGGCCAACTTCATCAGTAGGAATATCTTGAATTGATGTTGTAAAAGGTGGATTAGATATAGAAACAACAAATGATTGATTAAATGTTCAAACAATGAAGCATAATCATATACCCATAAAGGTGCTGAATCTGCGTCTATTTTGTTACACTTATGCCAATCGACATCAAATAACTCAATTATTTGTTTAGTTCTTTTATTATAAACCCTGTATGCGACTTTATTGGCAGAATATCCAACAAAATAACATTCTTGAGCTTTTTCATCAAATTCTGATTTAGAATCAGATGTGTTTAACAAAGTACAACAACATCCAAAGGTTTTGAAATATTTGACTTTGGGTTTATGTTTGAAAAAGATTTCATAAGGAGTCATATTTTGTTGTTTGTTGATTAACACATGATTCTTAACATAAAATGCAGTGTTAACAGCTTCAACCCAAAAGAATGACGGTAATTTGGCTGCTGATAACATTGTTCTGACAGCTTTAATTAAAGTTTTGTTTCGTCTTTCAGCAACTCCATTTTTTGTAGAGTTCCTGTAGAACTAAATTGTCTAGCTATCCCCTTTGAATCATAAAATTGATTCAATGTATGATTGCAGAATTCTATTCTATTATCACTTCGACTGCACTTGATGGTTTTGTTAGTCTGATTTTCCACTAGAGTCATGAATTTTATTAGCAAGTAAGGTGTTTCATCTTTAGTTGCTAAAAATAAACCCATGTAAATTTGTAAAAATCATCAGTAATAACCAAGCAATATGCACGACATCCTAAACTCAAAACACTAACAGGACCAAACAAATCCATGTGTAATAGTTGAAGGATTGAGTCAATTTTGGTATGAGCAACTGGTTTATAAGAAAGTGTATGTTGTTTCCATTTTGAACATGACAGATAATGTTCAGTAAGTTGAAATTCTTTCAATGATAGGCCTACAACATGATTTCCTCTGACCAAGTTGTTCATATTTTTAATGTTTACATGACCAAGACGATGATGCCATAACATTGAATCACTTTTCGAGGCTTTAGACAACAAACAAGATGCAGTAACAAAATAATGTGAACCATTCATGTCAAGTAAATATGTGTCTTTGTCTCTCGGTGTTCTCAACAAAATCCATTGATCAGGAATTACAAAGCCAGGTTTTAGAATAATACATTCTTTATTAGTGAAATGCGTTGAATATCTTTTGTCACAAATTTCAGAGACACTTAGCAAATTATGTTTAAGTTCCTCTACAAAATTGACATCTTCAAAGCTTAGCACACCATTAGACACTATACCTTCTTTATAATCTTACTACCTTTATCTCCTGCAAATATAACATATCCTCTGTTGTATGGTTGTATGTTGTTTAACAGCGATATATTACCAGCCATGTGTCTTGAACAACCACTGTTAACATGCCAAACACTGTTTATAACTTGGCTTGGTTGTTCGTGCACATATGAATGAATTTATTCATGTTTAGGAACCCAAGCCATGGTTGATTGGAGCACTTTGTTTTCATCCAAATATGATAAGGACTTGAATATCATATTTCTTTTATTACTGAAAACATCCTTTTCAACAATATCAGGCTGAGATTTTGTTTCTTTTATTTTCCACTTTTGAATTGGCTTGGTAAAATGCGTAACCGTTTTCTTTAAAGTGGTCTGAATTAAAGTAGAATTGCTATCATCAACATGTAAAGATTTCTTGTTTGACTTTTCTTTATTCAAATATGTTTTTATTTGATCATTGCGTTTATCAAAGAAAGAATTTGACTGGTTTGAATTCTTTTTGTATTTGGCATTTAAAAAGAATTGTTTCTATTATTTCAAATTGAATTGTGAAATCTTTTTGACAGTTTCTATCCTTCTAATTTGGCTTGCCACATATATAACAACACATTTAATGATATGTATTTAATACTTATGTATTTTGCATAAACTGTGTAAGGTTTAAACTTAAAGGCTGAGGCAACCAAAGCATCCAAAGAGCTCCAAGAATGCATGCATGAAGTACAGAGTAAAGTTACTTCGGAAGTTTTACACCACTCAAAGGAAATAAGCTAAGTGTAAAATTTTCTGAAGCCAAATGACAAAATCTTCCAAAGCCAAAGATGAAGTCTTCCATAGCTTCAGAGACAAAGTCTTTCGAAGCCAAAGACTAATTTCTTCCAAAGGCAGAGAAAACATGCTTTCTCTAATCACCTTTTGACAAAAGCTTAACAACTTTCCGCTACTACTCTGAAGACTCACCAACTTACATGAGTTGGTGAGAAGGTCCATGCTTTTGTCAACCATAGATTATGTTCATTGCTCTATAACTTTCATCTTTTGTACCTTTATCCATTTTGTAATAGATTAGGATATGAGCTATGGCATGTCATAGTCACTAGTCAAAAGGCAATCTGCCTTTTGACTTTACATTGATCTTGTTGTCTAGATTAGTGTATCCAGCTGGCCTTCAAAGTATGGCTGGATGTAAGATGTATTATAAAGTGTCTCAAGTACTGGAATCCTTATGTATGCTTAGTAACACTTGTATGAACTTGAGAGCAATATACATCATTCTTGAAAACCATATTTGAGTGTTCTTGTTCTTGTTCTTTTACTTGTGTTCTTTGTATCATCTAACCGGTTCCCTATTTGATCTGCTAAGTGTTTCATAACTCTCTACCTTGTGAAACTATTGCATTAACCAACCTTCACCGGTCCTGCAATTGGTATCAGAGCATTTCAAGCTCTTGATTGTAACATCTTATCATCTTTGATCACTTCAGTTTCACAGAACACTTAACAACTCAAATGGTTGCTCTTGCTAAAGCTAATATGGAAACCGATACTATGACAAAGTCTCCACTAATCACTCTTGATGACTTTGATACTTGGTGCCAACGGATGGAAGGGTTCAACAAGTCTCAAGATAGCAGGATGTGGAGATCTATTGTCGATGGACCTCACATCTCAAGTACCTCTTCAACCACTACTGGAAATGGGATGATACCAAAAGAAATGGCTAAATATTTTGAAGAAGAATGGAAGAAGATTGACATAGATCAAAAAGCCATGACTACCCTCCAAACTGCTCTTCCAAACTCTATATATAGAGGTTTCAAGAAGTGCAAGACTACTAATCAGCTTTGGGATGCACTGAGGCTCATGTATGATAGGTCTGAGGAAGCTAAAGAGAACAAGAAAGACCTTTTGAAGCAACAGTTTGAGAAATTCACCTACAAGACAGGTGAAATCATGACTCAACAATACTTCAGGTATGTTGAGATTATGGACACTCTGACTGATGTTGGAGTAAAACTTGAGAATAGGGACATAGTGAGGAAGTTCATGTTCTCTCTTCCTAGACAATGGACTCACTATTGTTTGGCCATCAAGAGAACTAAGAATATCTCTACCCTTACTCTCATAGAGCTGTATGGTATCCTAAATGGCTACCAGATAGAGATGAATATGCAAAATCCATCGAGCAGCTCTTCCCACAATCAACAGAGTTCAGCCCTTCATGTTGTTGAAAGGGATAGCATAGAACCACAACATCATCTTATATGCTTCCCTGAAAACTCATAAAAGGGTCCTTTTATCACCTTCCCGAGACACCAAGGGAGAGCTACATCCAAGGAAGCCCATTCCAAGAGACAAGCTCCGCACAAGCCTTTGTGTCTACTGATGAAAGTTTTGGCAACTTTCTCTTCACCCTTGAAAACTTGGACTGTATCCATCCAGATGATCTAGAGTACATGGAGATAGTCTAGCAGATGGCTCTTCTCACTCACAGGGCCAAGAAGTTCTATAAGAGGACAAGGAGAAAGTTTCCCAGTAATGTGGCCAGTGGAAAGTTTAGACTGGACAAAAGCAAAGTGAAGTGTTACAACTGTAACCAGATGAGCCACTTTGCTTGAGAGTGCAAGGCACCAAGGAAAAATGGTGGCCAAGCACAGCCCAGGCCAAACTACACTGATGCAGCTCCAAGAACCAAGAAGCCAAGCCAGCCCAAACAACATGTTGTTGTTGCTGTTGAAGAAGGAGGCTTTGATTGGAGCTTTTAGATGGAAGATGCCTCTCTAAAACAAGCATTGATGGCTGATCATGAAGAAGCTAAGGAATAGCTCAAGACCAAAGGGAATGTATGGATCATTGACAGTGGCTGTTCCAGGCACATGACAGGTAATAGCTCTTTGCTTCAAAACTATCAAAAGAATTGATGGAGGACCAGTTACTTTTGGAGGAGAATCTGGTGTTTACATTACTGGAAGAGGCAGGGTCATAAATTGTAACTTAGCATTGAGAAGGTAAACTTTGTTAAGGAGCTTGGGTACAATCTTCAGAGTGAATCCTAATTTTGTAATAAGAGACATAGCATGCTCTTCATTAAGCATGAGTGCATTGTTCTCAAGCCCAGGGTGGTCATTCCACAAGAGCATATCCTGCTTAGAGCCCTGGGAGAGGGAACATGTACAAGATGGACTTGCAGGAAACATCCCCTTCCAGAAAAGTTTCTTACTTTCTATCTAAAGCCAATAGTGATAAGTCTTTCCTTTGGCATAAAAGAATGTGCCATGTAAACTTTAAAAATATGAACAAATTAATTAAGAATAATTTGGTAACTGGAATACCAAAGAAAGAGTTTACAAGTGATGATCATTGTGTTGCATGTTTAAAAGGGAAGCAACACAAGGTATCTCACAAGCCAAAGGAAATGAACTCCATCACTACAACCCTACACTTATTACATACGGATCTCTTTGGCCCCACAAATGTATTGAGTTTAGGAAGGACCTCTTATTGCTTGGTGATCATAGATGACTTTACAAGATACACTTGGGTCATCTTTCTTAGAACTAAGGATGAGACCCTTGAGATCTTGAAGATTTTCATTCTAAAAGTTGAGAATCAATGTGATCACAGGGTCAAGATCATAAGATGTGATCAACGAACTGAATTTAAAAACCAAATCCTTGATACATTTTGTGATGAATAGGGTATTACAAGAAAATATAGTGCTCCCAGGACTCCTCAGCAAAATGGTGTTGCTGAGAGGAGAAACAAGACACTTATTGAAGCTACAAGAACCATGTTGTCTGACTCCAAACTACCCATCACCTTCTAGGCAGAGGCAGTTAACACTGCCTGCTATGTGCAAAATAGAGTTTTAGTAGTCAAGACTCATGGTAAGACTCCTTATGAATTGTTGCACAAATGGAAACCTTATTGGTTTCCTCAAGTCATTTGGATGTCTGTGAACCATCTTGAATACCAAGGATCAAATAGCCAAATTTGATGAGAAATCAGATGATGGACATTTCATTGGATACTCCTCCCAATTCAAGGCTTATAGAGTATACAATCTTAGAACTAGAGTTGTTGAAGAGTCAGCCAATGTGACCTTCAATGAGCAGACACCTAATGTGAAAGGTTCTAGTTCGGATTGGCTATTTGATCTTGATTTAATTACCAACTGTTTTAACAAATCTTGTGAGCATGTTTCAGGATCTATAGGTACATTATCAATAGGAGAATCTGATCCAAGATTTGACCAGAGAAGACCAAATGTTCAAACTACTTTAGCTCCAGTGGTAACTAGCCCTGCAGTTGGAAATCCTATCAGCACAACAAGGAAAAATTCTTCAGCTGACACATCTGAGGTACCTAGAAATTCTAGCACAGAGGCACAAAACTTAGATGAAGGCATTTCCAATATAGGAGGAGATGGAGGTGGTGACAGTGATGAGTAGTTTCTTGATGCTAATAACCACTCCATAGAAGACAACATCAATGATGTGACACACTCATTGGATCAACTTTCTCTTGAGAAGTGTGTTGATGTGGTGGATAATAGTCAAGCACCAGATCTAAATTTCACCAACTTAGATCTTTTCCAAACAACTTGCTGTTATTCCTCAACTAAGAATCCACAAGTCCCATCCCACCACAAACATCACTGGAGATGTTGAGACTGGGTAAGAACAGAGGACAAGCCCATTACAAAAATGTTTGTCTTCACTCTTGTTTCTTGTCCAAGATAGAGCCTAAGAAGATTGAAGAGGCTTTGAAGGATGGAAGTTGGGTTGAAGCAATATAGGAGGAGCTGCTTCAATTCAAGACACAAAAGGTTTGGAATCTATGTCCTCTTCCTAAGGGGAAGACTACCATAGATACCAAATGGGTATTTAGGAACAAGAAGGTTGATGGAGGACTTGTCATCAAAAACAAGGCAAGACTAGTTGTTCAAGGATACACACAAGAAGAAGGGATTGATTACACAGATGTTTTTGCTCCTGTAGCAAGACTTGAAGTAGTTAGGATATTCCTATCTTTAGCTACATCCAAGCATTTCAAGGTCTACCAACTTGATGTCAAGTGTGCTTTTCTAATAAGGTTATTGATAAGGAGGTGTATGTCAAACAACCACTTGGCTTTGTAGACCCAGATCATCCTAATTATGTTTACAAGCTTCACAAAGCTCTTTATAGGGTACATCTGGCTCCAAGGAAGTGGCATGAGACACTATCATAGTATCTCTGTTAGCATGGGTACAAGAGGGGTACTATTGATGGAACATTCTTCATCAAAGGAACAGGAAATGACTTGATGCTAGGGGATGTCAATTTCTTGGTGGAAGGATAGTCTCATGGCAATGCAAGAAACAATCCTTTGTGTCTGCATCAACTGCTGAAGCTAAATACATTGTTGTTGCAAGCTGCTGTGCTCAAGTGCTTTGGATTCAAAATCAGATGCTAGACTATGGATTCAACTTTAAGGAGAATCCCATCCACATTAACAACAACAGTGCTATCTCTATTATAGAGAATCCAGTGCAGCACTCAAAGACAAAGCACATCAATATCAGGTATCATTTAATTAGATATAATTTTAAAAAGGGATTGATAAAACTAGTCAAAGTTAACACAAATAAACAATATGTTGATCTGTTCACAAAAGCTTTTGATAAGCAGTGATTTAAGTATCTTGTATCAACTATTAGGATGATTAACTTTGAGTTGATTTTGTTTAAACTAAACTCAAGATTATTTTTAATAATATGTGTGTCTTAAGTTGTCTATATCATCACCATATAAGTCCAGTTTACTTTGGAAGAAACTTTTCAAAAGGATATCCCTTAGAATTCTATGAATTTTAAAAAACTTTCTTTTGGAAGACATCAAGTTGTCTTAGGAAGAAAATTATGTTTTCAAAACGAATAACTACTTCTGAGAAATTAACCTTCGGAAGAAATCCTGATATATCTTCCAAAGCATATTTTTCTCACCAAGTACTATGCGTATTGAAGTACCATTTTCTTCCAAAAGCAATGAAGTCTCGGAACTTTTATTCTCTCTCATGAATAAGATTTCTAATATTTGATATCTTCCGAAGCAAAATTTATCTAGGAAGTAAAATTACTCTAAGTAATTTTCTTTCGAAGCAAATTCTTAGAAAATTAAGAAATGTCTTCTGAAGCCAAAATTTGGCTTCGGAAGTTTTTCTAAAACCTTCCAAAGACAAATTACCTTCGGAAGATTTAGACTTTCAAGAAAACTATCTTTTTGGGCGCTTTTTCGAAGGTGGGACCTACATTCGGATTTAAAAGTTTATCCTTTTGCATTAACTTTGTCTCAAAATCCCTACAATATGTATTCGTACAATGGTTCCCCTTCTTTCACTGTTCTCCTTCATCCACAAAGATTCAAACCCTAAATTCACCTTCAAACCGACCTTGTTCTTACCTTCCTTCATCTCAAAGCTACTCAAAATGGCCAACCCTAATCCATGAAACCAGCCCTATTTCTCCATGCCACTTCACAGACAACATAATGAGGTTGCTCTGTTAGTGTCTGAGAAAGATTCTGGATTCTCAGACGTTTACCATTTCTTGGCTTTATCCAACTACTTCACCTCCCTCACCATAAATCCTCCACTATATGAAGATCAACTTTTAGAGTTATGGAGGACCTGCCAAGAGGTCATTATGGATAGGGAGAAGGCATTGTCTACCATAGTGCAGGGCAATACAATTTTTATCACTCCAACCACCATTCGTACTCATCTAAGGCTGGATGATGAAGTAGGAGAATTGTCCTTCCTAAAATATGTTGTCAACCGGTCCTTTAGGCAGATGGTCTATGAGGGTGATTACTTTGTAAGAATCATCAAGAAAAGGAAGGTCTCCTCCTAATAGAAGTACCTCCTTCATGTTGTCATTCACTGTCTATCAAACAAACATGGAGGTTGGGATAAAATTCCTAAAGACCTTTCCTATATAGTCCATGGATTGGTACAAGGGGTCAAGTTTAGGTACTCGTAATTTGTTTATACTAATTTACTTGCAAACTTGTACTCCTTAGAATATTACATGTTCCCTAGATATGTCCAGTACATTCTTAACTGTGAACTGGGCTCACAGTTTAGAGGAATATGTAATGTTCTTAAATTGGGACCGATGAAGCCAGACATCTTCAAGATAATAAGAAAGCAAACTTTTGGCTTCTCAGGGGTAGAAACAGCCTTAGTCCCAAAAATGTTAGAGCTCATTGCTCAAGGTGACAACTTATCAACACAATCTAATGTTGAACCCACACCTTCCACATCTATACCACCCACACAACCACAAATCACAATCAACTACCAAAGAAAATCCAAACAAACCCATGCACAAGCTACTCAGGTTGTGCAGGCCCCCAAATCACCAACCATGCAAAAAGAAGTGTACACTTGAGCTCCCACTTCTCCTTCGAAGAAAACCACGCCCATTCTTTCTATGATCAGTGCTGAGGTTCCTCATGCTCAGCCTGATGAGCTCATAACCCCAGCCATAACCTTTACTCAGAGTCTCAAAACTCTAGTGATCAACCTTCAAGGGAAAGTTACCATCCCTAGCCGCTTGACCTAAACCAACCCATACGTAACCATGAATTCTATGATGATAAAGACATGGGATTCGGTGAGTACCATGAGTCTTTCCTCTCCCCCCCTGCTCAATGAGAGATGAATGCTCCTGACTCACCCATGTCTAGCCCACATCATCCACCCACAGCTGAGGTGGACCTCCCTGAACTTGTTTAGGAGGCCCATATGGAAGAGGCTCTCACTTTTGAAAATGATTACATCATTTAGACCTCAACCATGGCTACCCAGCCCATTGACACTTCTTTTGAAGTTGTTAGTGTGCAGGGGAAAACTAGCAATGAAGAACCTGAAGTTGGTGATGATGAAGAAAACCTTGGTCCTATTCTCCCATCCCCTAGTGATTCTACAAATGAAGATGAGGGGAGTTTGAAACTAAAGGTACAAAAATTGACTAAAACCTGCACCTATTTAGTCTCAAAGGTCAGTTACCTGGAATCTCAGGTGACTACCTTACAAAAGAAGGTCAATGACCAGCAACTTGAGATGACTGATCTCAAGGGCAAGTTAGCTGAGAGACCTATCTGCAGGACTCAACCAGGCCCACAAGAACCTGTGGATGTGGTGGACCTAACTCCTAGCTCCCCTGTGCAAGAGGGTGATGCTACCGAAAAGGGGGAGAAAGTCTTACTTATAATCACAGAACCTGGGAGTTCCTCTCAGAGTATGGACATAGAGGATTCACCACCCTCACTTGCAGTTTTCCATGCTCAACAACCTCCTCAAATCCATGTTGATATGGACTCAGTCATACAAAGTCTGTTTGAGGAGGGTATACCGAGGGCTATGCCTGCTCTATTTCACCCTGTTAAGAACCCAATAGTGGGATGGAGATATGATGATCAAAGGAGAGCCCTGGGAATCTCTAAGTCTCAAGGTCAATAAGAGATCTTCAACATCTTAAACCTGAGATACTATGAGCGCACCTAAGTCAAAACAGGTAGGCTGCAAGGTTGGCTGTTAGGATTCAACAAAAGGTGTTTGAAGAGTTCAAGCTGAGAACAAGACTATATAGATAGAGGCTAGCAGGCAAGACTGTTGGTCAACTGGATGTTGAGGTGGACCCTAAGATTAGCTTCGAAGGGGAAACCTTGGATGAAGGCTTAGTAGTTGAGCCTATGAACCTTAAGACAAGAACTGCTTCAGCACCCTCAACACTCATTACTCTCAGTGAGGCACCAGCTGGTGAAGGTGTCTTATAGCCTCTCTCTGGCCAGAGCTTAAGTGAAGAACCAAGCAATGAAGGCCAAAGCTCTCCAACCTAAGTCACACAAGCCTGTGAGTGACACAGGTAAAAGGAAAATGACTCCTGAGGAGATTAAGGATGAGAAGAGAGAGAGAAGAAGTGGAAGGCAATGGGAGAGAGTTCAAGTAGGACCCTTGGCTTCATGGAAGCTACAATCAAGGTTGCCCCCAGGGCAAACACTCAAGATGATTAGTTAAGGGCAGCCAGATTGAATTATTTAGGGTCCAGAAACTACAATATTAATGAACTCATCTCTCTCCCCTTGGAGGAATTAAATGAACTGGCTAACACTGAGTTGTCAAAGGAGAGGAGGATGCAGGGGATGCAGAACTAGTCCTCAAGATCAAGGAAGAAAGGAGGAAGAAAAGACTATACAAGCATGCTCCTACCCTTTCCCAGTTCAAGAAAGCCATGAGACAGAGGCTATGGCAACTAAGCAACAACCTCAGATAGACAAAGACGCAGAAAGACAAAATATGATTAACTACCTGAGTGCCACAGGCCTTTATCAGGCATCTACACTTCTTCCCTTGCCATACAAGTACATTAAATTTGAATACCTCAAGCAGCTTGAGCAACAAGTACAGAATGAACAAAAAGCTGCTAAGAGGAAGATAAGGGAAGAAGATGCAAAGTCAAGAGCCATCATACAAAAGAGTGTAAAGAAGTCTGCTGATAGGGGGAGGATGATGAGCTTCTTGAAGCTGTATGGGTTCTCTAAAAGGAGGCTTGGTCCAATGTCTTTATCCACCATGGATGAGCACATTAGGGTGATTAAGCAAAAGATTAAAAAGGGTGAGCTCATGGACTTGCATTCTCCACCAAGTCAGGTTACACCTGAAGTTGAGGTCAAGGTTAAACCACAAGAGACAACACAACCTGGACCTAGTGCTAGACCGCAACCAACTTCAACTTCTGATCCACAGGAGGGTCCTGATCCTTCTACTTCTGAACCTGTAAGGGAAGAGGATCCAACTGAGGGAGAATGTTGCAGGCCAGTCTCCTTAGTTATAATATAGAAAGAGGAAAAAGATGGCCATTAGAATAACCAAGAAGAAGAAGAAGAAGAAGAAGTCCAAGGCATCCACCTCTACACCTCAGGATGGGTCAAAACAATCTTAGGGTGATTAAGAAGAGGCTGCTCATCCAACTCTCATTCAAGTAGAGCCTCTTACTGCTAGGAGACCCATCTTGTCCTGGATCTCTACTACTAATTCGGATAGATGGTATGTCTTTAGAGATCAAGGAGGTCAAGATGTTTACTTCTGGCAATACATACTTGATCTTCCTCTGCATGATCTCTATGATATGATAAGATACTATGAGAGTTTGAGGGATCCTGACCAAAAGATGAAGAAAAGAATGGTCTTGATCCTGATAAGAACTGTTAATAGATGAGTAATCTCTTATGTTTTAGTAGCACCAGCCTAGGGGGAGTTTGTAAGGATTACACTTAAAGGATGATGCAACCAAAGCATCCAAAGAGCTCCCAGCATGCATGCATGAAGTACAGAGTAAAGTTACTTCGGAAGTTTTACACCACTCAAAGGAAATAAGCTAAGTGTAAAATCTTTCGAAGCCAAATGACAAAATCTTCTAAAGCCAAAGATGAAGTCTTCCGAAGCTTTAGAGACAAAGTCTTCTGAAGCCAAAGACTAATTTCTTCTGAAGACAGAGAAGACATGCTTTCTCTGATCACCTTTGATAAAAGCTAAACAACTTTTCGCTACCATTTTAAAGACTCGCTAACTTATATGAGTTGGTGAAAAGGTTCATGCTTTTGTCAACTATAGATTATGGTCATTGGTTTGTAACTTTCTACTTTTGCACCTTTTATCCTTTTTGTAATAGATTAGGATGTAAGCTATGGCATGTCATAGTCACTAGTCAAAAGGCAATCTACCTTTTGACTTTATATTGATCTTTTTGTCAAGATTAGTGTATCTAGCTGGCCTTCAAAGTATGGCCGACTGTAGGATGTAGTATAAAGTGTCTCAAGTACTTGTATCCTTATGTATGCTTAGTAAGACTTGTAAGAACTTGAGAGCAATATAAATCATTTTTGATAACCATATTTGAGTGTTCTTATTCTTGTTCTTTTACTTATGTTCATTGTATCATCTAACTAGTTCCCTATTTGATCTGCTAAGTGTTTCATAACTCTCCACCTTATGAAACTGTTGCATTGACCACCCTTCACCGGTCCTACAAATTGTTTATGATAACTTCCATATTTATCATAGAATTTGGCCATAGTATTTCTTTGGCCTTATGATTCTTTAATAGTCTCTCTTTTCTCTCTTTCATTACGAATTGTTCTAGATGATTCCGGAAGAATTGAGGTATTTTTTCTAGCTTTTAGATTCATATCTGAAGCCGACGACCATGAACTGTAGCTTTGACCTTTTGAATCGTAGGTACTGAAATGGTACCAATGTCTTTGATACCTGATCTACAAACATCTTGTTTCATAGAATTAGCAATAATAGGAGACTTATTCATAAAGAAACTGGCACTTGTTTCTTTAAGAATATGATCTTCCTTATCAATGTTGCCTTTTGAAACAAATCTGTTCTTGAAATTAGTTTTCAAGTCAGATACTGATGTTGTGACTTGTTTTCTTTCATTGTCCTTAAAATCTATTTTTGATTTTAGTTTCTTTTGTTTGTTAGACATTTTTGAACAATCAATTGTAGAAATAAGAACATCTGATATTTCATTGATAACTGATGATGAATTACATAAAGATTTTTCGTTACAACTTTTATTTTCCTGAAAATCTATTTCATCATCACTTTCCCATTCTTCAACCAACCCTTCCTGCTTCACACTTTCTACAAAAAAATATCATGATTAATTTTAATTTTAGTTTTTATGACAGGGTCAACAATCAGTGAAACATTAACTGGATGTATGAAGTCTGACTTTGGGTTGAAAACCTAATCCATAGGTCTCTTTATTTGGAGTTATAATTGATGCAGGCAAACATATATAATCATGATTAATAGGTGGTGCAATATTAGAATAACCAATGCCACCTTTTCCACCATTAATTTTCTGAGTCATTTGAGACTTGATTATACCTTCAACTATGTTTGAGGACACTTCAAATTTTTCAATAGTTAATTTTGCAAATAAGAGTTCACTGTTAAGTTTGTTTATTTCTAAAGATAGTTCATTGTTATGAGTTGTCAAATCTTTTATATTACAATCTGTATCATGAAGATTCAATTTAGTTTGATAAATTGATTTGTTTAACCTTCTATCTTTTCATTAAAAAATTTCTCATCTGTTTTATATTTACGAGCTTGATATTGAAGTTTTTCAACATCTAAAATCAAGCGTTTGTTGTGAACTCTGTATCTTTGTACTTTTTCTATACATGTACTTGAACAAAGATTAGAATGTACCTTATTGATCTCTTCTTCCCTTTTCTTCTCTTCAGGTATGACATTTACCATGAAGGCTTTCAAGATTGTGTTTCGTTTTGCTTTAGATGCTGGAGATATCTCAAAGGCATTGTCAATTTTAACACAAGCAAATGCTAGAGTTTCCTCAACAACACACACAATCTTTTCAATCTTGGCTAGAGTGAGCTCAACAGCCTTTTCTTTCACTTCTTCAATCTCCTTCTTTTTAGTGATGTTTGAATGAACTAGAGTAGTCTCAACAGCCTTTTCATTAACTTCTTTCTTTCCTTCAACATTCACCTTCAAATTAGCTGGAATAATCTCAACAGCTTTTTCATTAATCACCTTATCAACTAGCACCTCTTCAACTTGCTTGTCTTCAACCTTCTTCTCTTCATCAAACACTACATTCATCAGATCATCATATACAAACTCAGCTAGTACATTGTCACTAATATGTTTTTCGATAGTTTGAATTTCTGCTAACAAAGCTGTAGACAATTTTATATCTAGAATCTCCATCTGATCTGACCAATCATACTCTTCATTAGTCTGAGAAACTAAGGCTTTGTTGTTCGATGAACTTGCTTTGTCTCCTGTTGATTACACCTCCACAGTTAACATCTTCTTTCCATTTTCTGCTTGATTAGACCTTCCTTTAGTGCATTCTCTTGCAAAGTGCCCAGGCTTGTCACAGTTATAAGATCTCAAACTTGAATTGTTGAACCCAATCTTGCTCGAGTTGTTCAGACCAAACATCTTTCTTCCAGTTCTTCTTGCAAAGTTCTTAGCATGATACACCACCATAGCCATTGATGATCTACATAGGTTGGACTAACTTTAGTTAATAGGTTTATTTTGTTATGTAATAGGTTAATTGTTAGTTTTCTATTGTAATTTGTTTTTCTTATGTATTTTTGTATTCTAGCGAAACTACGGGTGAAACTATAGTTTCGCCCGGAGTCAGCTGCTTCTGATCACCCGGCGAATCTGTAGTTCACTGCCAGGTGAATCTAGTAGTTAGACATGCAGTTTCGCTAGTCAGCGAAACTGCCGGCGAATCTAGGTTACTTATATATTGTAAGTTTTCTATCTTTGTAGGTAACCTTTTGCAAAACCCTAATAAAGAATATTTTGTTGTTGCAATTGAGTGTGTGGTTGGAAGTTCATTTTCAATATTATTGAGCCTTTATTATTGCTTATTATTGTTTAGATTCAATGGAATTCATTATGTTATTGTGTTTGTAAGTGTTGATTCAGTGGAAAATCATTGTCAAGCATCAAGTGCATTGTTGAATCGATCAAAAGGACCAACAATATGGTATCAGAGCCATTGGGCTCTTGATTAGTTGGTTTTTGGGTTTTTTCGACTAATAGTTACTATTCCATCGATTTTGACTGTTGATTTGGGTGTTTTTTGTTATGAAAATTGATTGAGGATTGTGCGGTTTGAATGTGCGAAGTAATTGTAATCATCAGATTTCAAATTCATGGTGTTTTGGATGACATTGGGTTGATTATGTTCTGAAAAGGTTTTTCAGATTCATTCGGCAAATTTACAATTCGTCCTGCGAATTTACCAGTGAATCTAAGGATTTGGTGATTTTCTGTTCAGTTGTTATTGTCAGCGAAAGTAGCCTACTTTTGAATGAAAGTTCAACTTATTGCTGGTCAAAACAAGCGAAAGTGCTGGCGAATTTATTTTAGAACGAAAGTTCAACTAGTCTCAGCGAACCTATTGCCGAAACTAGAGTTTTGGATCATTGGTTCAGGCGAAACTGCTGTGTGTTTGCCAGCGAATCTAGTAGCAAAACTGAAAGCGAAGTTACCCGCGATTCAACAAGCGAAGTTACCAGCGAAACTACCTCTTGGCAGCGAAACTAACTCCTTTTAGAAAATGACATCCACAAATATCACCATAACTGACTTTGAGAGTGTTGCTCCTAATAGGCCACCAAGACTTATAAATGGGACTGGAAAAGATGTTTGAAATCCTTCTTTTACTACACTGATCATAATCAATGGGAATCGATTTTAAATGGTCCTCACACTCCAGCTGTCACTGTCGGTAAAGTTACTTCACCAAACACCGACCCATCTACCTTCATTGAAAGAGATCTCAAGCTAATTAATCGTGATCAGAAAGCTTTTGGAGCTTTAACTCTCTGCTTATCACAAGATATCTATAACCGCTTTGCTGAACACAAGAATGCAAAATCTCTGTATGACTCCTTGTGTGAATTCTATGAGGATCTGAGGAAAGACAAGAAAGCTCAAGCTGAAAAGGAGTTTAATTCATTTGTGGGGCACAAAAACGAGAGCCTTACTGACATAACAAATCAATTTTTGTCCATCTCAAGCACCTTAAAGAAATATGATGAGCAGTTTGGGAATCATGAACAAGTTTCTAAACTCTTGGACTCACTCCCACCTCGATGGAGCCTGTAAGTTAGGATGTTGAAGCAGGAAAGAAACTTTGCTGATTACAAACTTATGGATGTAATCAACAAATTGAAATCCTTTGATTTGGATTTAAAGAGGAGAGAATACCATCAATCCATGATGCCAGCCACTGTACATCCATAAAATGCTGCATTAATGTCATATGCTGCAAACTCGTCTATGTATGGTTCAGCTTATGGTGGTACTACAGGATTTGGTGCTTTAAATATGTCCAGTGGGGGGTCTACAGGTGTTGGTTCAAGCTTAAAGTCATCTGTCACTGCTCATATTCCATCAGATACTATGGCATTATTTGGGATGTTTGTGCATAGTTATGAGGCTTTAGTTGCTGGGGAGTTAAAGGGAAAAGGAATGACCGTTGAAGACATGTATCAAGTCGATCCAGATGACTTAGAAGAAATAGACATCCAATGGAAAATGGCCATGCTTACACTATGTGCAAGAAGATTCATGGAACAAACTGGTAGAAGGAGCTTCGGAAATCAGAATCAGAATTCTAAGCTTGGTTTTGATAAGTCGAAATTAAGATGCTTCAATTGCAAGCAGCTGGGGCATTTTAAAAGAGAATGTCCAAATCCTATCATTATCAAACCAGGAACTTCAGGAACTTCTAAAGTTATCCCAATCACTGACAAGGAAGAAGTCAAGTCAAAGAAGGAAACAGCTCTTATCCCAAACTTTGATTGGAGCGCTAAGATTAAAGAAACTAAAGAAGAAATCAACCATGCACTAGTGGCTGAGTTAGTGAATAGTGATATGGATTCTATTGATGACTTTGACCCTTTTAGAGAGTTCAAGAGTGAGACATAACAGGTCATTGGTGAAAGTAATGAGCAAAGGGTTCAGGTTGAAGAGAAAAAGGTTGAGAAAGCTGAAGTTGAAGAGGGTGGATATAAGAAAGCTGGTGTTGAAGTTGAAAAGAATGTGACTGTTGGTGAAGATTATGAAAAGAAGACAAGTGAGTCAAAAGAAGAATTGAAAGAGGATAGTGAGGCTGAGAAGAATAGCAGGAAAGCAATGGAGGATGAAGAAGACAAGAAGAATACTCTGGTTTGTCAGTGTGACAAGGCCCTGGCTGCTGAAAAGGTAGCTATGGGTCTCCCTTATGAGGTAATCCAAGACATGTGCTCTCCTCCTTGCAAGATTCATTTATTTGGGGTTTATAAGGCAAACAGACTGTTATTAGATAATGAAAAGGAATTAAAACAAATTAATAAGGAACTTAAAACAAATGAGTCTATATATTTTGTTAAGTTAAATGAAGCATTAAAGAAAATGAGCATTTAAAAAGAAATCTTTTGGAAAGAAACGTTGAAATAAATGCTTTAACTAAAAGTGTAGCACTTGCTGAAATTGAAACAAGCAAATTAAAAACTAAACTTGAAAAATGGACAATCTCAGGGATGAAACTTGAGGAACATTGCTTGAATCAAAGGGGGGCTAGAATTAAGACTGGTTTGGGAAGCAAAGAAACCCCTCATGTTTATCTTCCACCTAACACTTATTGTTATTCTCCTATGCCTACACCTCATCCAACTAATGAATTAATTCAAAATGATACTGACAATTTGTATGCAGGTTTAGAAGGAGTTAATCATAAGAAGATCCGAGAGGATTATGGTTATGGTGCAAGTAGTGGTCTGGGCAGCTCTATTTTTAACATTTCAGATTCCAAAAAGTCTTCCATAGACAATAGTTTAAGTAGATTTGTTTCTTAAACGTCTGTTATAGACAGTAGTTCATGTAGCCCTAGTTCTAGTTTATCCTCGGATGTTGATGAATTTAATGATGATGTTTCAAATTCTCATGTTAATAGTTATGATAATTGTTTACCTAAAGCTTCAAATAGACATTCTCACCCAAATTATTTTGAAAAATTTCTTTCTCATCCTATGCCATCTTTCACACCAAGTCGGATTTCTAATCCTAAAGATATTGGGAAAACTTCCTCAAAAGTTAACAATATTAATGAAAATGAATCCGGATTTGCTAAAATGAAAGTCATAGAGGAAATATTAAAAGAATCACGTGACTCATGTTGTAATTCAGACTCTTACATGTCTGAAAGTGAGGAAGAAATCTTAACTGATCAAGCATCTGTTTTAAGATGTAACAAGAAAGGATTGAAGTCCCGATGTTTTAGATGTTGAAAGGATGATCATATTCTTAAAACTTGTCTAGCATCATATAATAGAAATATAAATAATAGTTCCTTAGGAAGTAGATTAAATCATATTGTAAATAATTTCTTTTGTAAAAAGTCTTCTATTCCAAGGCCTAAGTCAGTCAAGACTTGGGTCCCAATTTCCAAGTCTTAACAATTTTTTTATGCTAGGAACATTCCAGAAGAGCTATCAATAGTTTTTGGCATGTTGACAGTGGATGTTCAAGGCATATGACCGGGTTGAAGGACTTACTCACAAATTATCGAATAATCAATGGAGGATATGTCACTTTTGTTGGAGATAAGAAGGGTGGAAAAATGATTGGTCAGGGAGAAGTCTCAAATGGTTTCGTAACTCTGGAGAAAGTAAATTATGTTCCCGAATTAGCATTCAATCTGCTAAGCGTATCACAAATTTGTGATAAAGATATACCAGTGTTGTTTATGTCAAATGAATGCTTGTTTCTTAAACCAGATTTCATTATTCCAGAAGATTTAGTAATCATGCGTGCTCCAAGAAAGAATGATACTTATCTTCTAGATATGGGATCACAAGAGTCTACATCCACTGTGACATGTCTTCTGTCCAAAACCTCCTCTTCCGAATCCTTTTTGTGGCATAGATGTTTAGGACATGTTAATTAAAAATATAAATAAATTAGTTAAGAACAATCTTATGAGGGGACTACCACTTAAAGATTTTTCAGTGGTAGAAAAGTGCATGGCTTGTGCTCAAGGCAAACAACACAAAAAGCCACACAAGCTTAAGCTTGAAAACACAATTTCAAAACACCTTGAATTGTTACATACTGATTTATTTGGTCCTATAAGTGTTAAATCGATTGCTAAGAAATCTTATTGCTTGGTTGTTAGATGATTATTCCAGATATTCTTGGGTGAGATTTCTAGCAAGCAAAGAAGATACTACCGAAGAGCTTCAAAAGCTGATCCTTTCTATTGAGACCGTTAACAAAACGAATGTTATAGCCATCCGAAGTGATAATGGTACTGAATTCAGGAACCATATCTTTGACTCATTCTATGCAAACAAGGGGATTCTCAGACAGTTCAGTGCTGCTAGGACACCTCAACAAAACGATGTTGCTGAGCGAAAGGATAGGACACTCATCAAAACGATATTGATTGAGTCAAAGCTTCCAATAATTTTCTGGGCTGAAGCTGTCAACTGTGCTTCTTATGTAGTTAACAGGGTTCTCATTATGAAAGACAAAATGAAGACTCCCTGTGAGCTTCTACCCTTAATTAACTTCTTTAGCCCATTTGGTTTCTCATGTACCTTGCTAAACACTCAAGCTCAGAAGTCAAAGTTTAGTGCAGTTTTTGATGAATGTTTCTTTGTTGGCTATTCCTCCTCACAAAAAGCATATCATGTCTACAACAAAAGAACGTGTATTGTGCAGGAATCATTCTATGTTGATTGGCAAGAGCCAAATTCTCCAAACATGGGATCTGATCCTACATGGTTCTATGACAAAAAAACTGTCTTCAAATCATTCAATCTTCCAGTTTTTGATGATGATGATGTTCCTCAACCCAATGTAGAAATCATACCTCCAACTGAACCTCTTCCACATGCACCTCATCTACAACCACCAATAGAAAATCACCCTCAACCTCCATTTAATGTTCCACCTACACCTCCACCACAACCACCTTCTCCTTCACAACCACCCACTTCCTCATCACAGCCTTCACAACCCACTTCCCCATCACAGCCTTCACAACCATCATTAAACACCTCCTTATCTTCATCAAATCCGTTAACCCTTAACACTAATTTTAAAACCTTAAAAGACCACTCACACGATTACATCGTTGGTTCAATTACTGATGGGGTGAGGACACGGAGTCAATCTGGATTGATAAATGAATGCCTCTATGCTTGTTTCTTGTCTCAAACTGTCCCCAAAAATGTCTCAGCAGCACTTCAAGACCCAAGTTGGGTTGAATCTATGCAAATGGAGCTTCAGCAGTTCAGGAAACTAAAAGTTTGGTAATTAGTTGATCTTCCTCCAAACAAGTTTCATTTTGGTACTAAATGGGTATTCCAGAACAAACCAGATGACTGGGGAGTAATAATTCGAAACAAATCCAGGTTGGTTGTTCAGGGTTTTGCTCAAGAGGAAGGAATTGACTATACTGAAGTGCTTGCTCCAGTTGCTCTCATTAAAGCCATTAGAATCTTTCTTGCTCATACGGCTCACAATAACTTTAAAGTTTTTCAGAGGGACATGAAATGTGCATTCCTCTACGGGAATATCGATGAGGAGATTTATGTGTGTCAACCTCCAGGTTTCGAGGATCCAGATTTTCCAGATAAAGTGTATAAACTTGACAAATCCTTATAAGGACTACATCAAGCCCCACGGATTTGGTATGAAACTTTGACACAGTATCTTCTGAGTAAAGGTTTCTCTCATGGTTCAATAGACATGACTCTGTTCAAGAAAGAAGTTGATGGTGAAATGTTGATTGTTCAAGTGTACGTTGATGACATCATTTTCGGGCTAACAAATGAGAAACTATGCAGAGAATTTGAAGAGGTCATGAAGGATCATTTCGAAATGAGCATGATGGGGGAGTTATGCTTTTTCTTGGGATTACAAGTTGAACAAAAGCAGTCTGGTATTTTGATTCATCAAGAAAAGTACGTTCTGGAAATACTCAAAAAATTCAAAATGGATGATTCTTCTCTAGAACTTACTCCATTCACTACTCAGACTTGCTTAACTCCAGATGATAATGGGAAAACCATGGATGCTCATCGCTATCATTCTATGGTCAGATCCCTCATGTATATTACAGCCAGTCACCCTGATATTACATTCGCTGTGTGCTATTGTGCTTGTTTTCAGGCTAACCCAAAAGAACCTCATGAAAAAGCTATTAAAAGAATTTTTCATTACTTAAAGGGTTCCTCCCATTTGGGCATTTGGTACCCAAAAGGAGGTAACTTTGACTTACATGCATATTCTGATAATGATCATGGTGGTTGCAGGGTTAACCGGAAATCCGTCACGGGTGGATGTCAATATTTGGGAGATTGTCTCGTTTCTTGGCAAAGTAAGAAGCAAACTATAGTATCTTTGTCTACAGGAGAAGCTGAATGTGTTGCTGACTCTAGTTGTTGTTGCCAAGTACTGTGGATACAACATCAAATGATGGATTATGGGATAACTTTTCTTCATACACCACTTTTCTATGATAATGAAGCTGCTATTGGGATTGCCAAAAATCCAATTCATCATACTCGTACCAAGAATATTAAAACGAGAATTAATGCCATCCAAGAAGCTCAGGAAAAGGGTTTTATAGATATTATTCCGATTGACACAAAAATTCAACGTGCGGATCTTTTCACAAAAACATTTGATAAACCGTGTTTTTATGAATTGATCTCAATTCTGGGTCTAATATCTATTTAAAACTTTTTTATATCATAATGTGTATTGTTTTGTAAATAACTCTTTCTTTTGTTTATAAACTTTTACTGATAAACCTCTAGGTCCCATATGTCTTCACAACTTTATTTTGTTTGTTTTAGCTTACATTAAAAAAACAAACAAGGAGAAGAAAATTTCTTTAATTTCGTGGCTGCTAAAAAGAAATTTTAGGGGAGAATAAAATTTACTTTTTGTCTAAGGTTATTTTTTTTTGTGTTTTCAGGAACTTCATGGAAAGGAAGTTTGAAGGAGAATCAATAGCATTGTTTGGGATATGCATGATAGGCTCAGCCTGATATCAAAGTAAACAGTGATCGTGTAGCTTAATTAAAGTCTAAGAACTCAACGACAAGGATTATCCTCATGATATCTCAGCCTGACAAATCTACAAGGCCTTATCTAAAATGGGTTGAGAGTTTCAAATCTTTACTTTAATGCTAAAATATTAAAATAAAATGAGTGACATATCTCGTGCTTATCTCCTCTGCTATGTGTGAACATTGACATGGAGTTATGATCTCCTCTGTTATACGTGAGTATATACCTGGAGCTCTCATTAGCACATTCTGATGATCTTCTCTGTTATACGTAAGTATAGACCTGAAGCTCTTATCAGCGAGATAAAATGATCATCTCCTCTGTTATACGTAAGTATAGACCTGGAGCTCTTATCATATGTCCCCTAAATAAAGACGCAACGATTCTTAAAAATAAGAATCATTATTGAAATATTTAAGTTTTCAAGCAAAGTGAATTATATTGCTCAATAAACCATGAAGAACAGGATTAGTACTTTCCTGAATATCTACGGGATCCAAGTCATCTGAGTTTATCAAATGAATCCAAAACATGATAAAATAGCTGCAGATTTCTTGTTGAAAAGAGGAAGGCATGGGTTTAAAAGGATAAAAATATCCGCAATCCCGAAAATCTTTGACTCTCTGGATCAACTTCTTGAAAAAGAAGTCTCTATATCCTTTTACTTTTCCTTCTTTTTTGTTTTATTTTTTGTTTTGTGTCGATGTTGTGGGACGAAGAATGTTTTTCATAAAGGTTTTATAAATTCAAAAAAAAATTAATTTTTTTTTAAGTTTTAGGTTTCAGCGAAACTACAGTTTCGCTGGCAGTTTCGCCAAGCGAATCTATAGATTCACCCGGCAGTATCGCTATTCACTGAACACATGATTTCTTTTGTGATGCCGAGCGAAACTATAGTTTCGCTTCCAGCAAAACTACGACCTATATTTTGCACCATGCGAACTTCGTTTCACACAATTCTGTGCGAAACTAAACCCTAGCTTCTTTGTTTCTGAACCTACTTGATCTCGTTTGTGTCATTTTCGTCAAGTTTGTTGGTTTCTAATCTATCTGGTAGGCATTGCGACCTTGTTTCTATGGTTTAATCGCGAATTCAATCCTTTATCTGTGGTTTGGTATTGATTCGCTAGTTCGGATGTTCCCCTGGCTCGTCCAGCGAATCTACCAAACTAACCAGCGAAACTGAACGAAAGTTCACTGATTGCAGGCGAATCTATCTTGTTATGCTGTCCAAGCTTATTTGACAGTTTAGCTCGAATCATTCTAGCGAAACTATACATTCGCTCGGCAACTAATTCGTTCTGTTGGACTCAGCGAACCTACAACTTCGCTGTCGTCTGAATCATAAGTTTTGTCTTCAGCGAAAGTGTAGAATCGCTTAAACTCATAGTCTTGGGCTGAGTTACAGCGAATGTACACTTTTGATTGGTCGAAACTTAGGTTCAATCAACAACGAATCTATTAGTTGTGCCTGGCAAAACTATAGTTTCGCCTTCCAGCCAAATTGTTGAACTTAGTTTCAAACCTCAGCGAAGCTGTTATGATGTGCCTAGCGAAACTACAGTTTCGCCATGACAGCGAAACTATTTTTTTATTTTTTATTATTTTTATTTTTTTATTGTTTAATTGTTTTTATGTAATATCTAACTTACCTATGTCTATATTTTGTAGTTCATGGCAAACTTAAAGTTCGATGAGAAGACAAATCTAGTGGCTTTATTAGACAACAATAATCCGAAGACTATTGGATTCAGAGATTGTCTTAGATAGCTGAAGCAGTCTCCCATTCACTATGCCATATCTCATTTAGCAACGATCTATGACATTCACATAAGAGATTTTTGGGTAAATGCAGAATGTGATATGGAATCTACTCCACACAGAATTACTTCAAGAGTTCTTGGGGAGAATATAGTTGTTAGTGCTGAGACGATTACGAGGGTGTTGAGGTTAGAAGAAGATTGTGGAGATGAGGTTGCTATGACTGATACTGAAGTTCTTAACGCTTATCGAATCATCGGGTATGAAGGACCATCTTTTGGGTCAAAAAAGGAAATTAAAAAGTCATTTTTGTCCAAGGAATAGAGATACATCACTCGTGTTCATTATGTGCTTGGATCACAGAAAGAGAGGATCAGATGGATTGAATGCACAGTGGGCTAAGGCCATGATTGTATTTTATAAAGGACAAAAGGCCAATATTGCAAGATTAATATTTGACTGTATGACTGAGAATGTCATGGCTCTAAAGAAGGACAAATGGCTGTTATATCCAAGGTTTATCCAGATGATCATTAATAACGAGAAACCCAATTTGCCAAGACATGGGGATGTTAAGAGGCTGATGTAGATGAATACAAGAATATTTGCAGATTGCTCAGCAGTTAGACACGACTTCAGTGGTAAAATAACTTATTTACTAGAAAACATGTACCTAGCCGAGAGATGGAACTACATAAAAAGGATAATTGAGAATGAAAACAAAAATTCTGAGGAAAATCGGGATAAACAAGCTGAAGCCATAAAGAAGAGAAAGAGGTATCTAAAGGAGAAAGAATATGATTTAGATGCTGAGATTGATGAGGTTGAAGAGGAGCTGCGGGCTCAAAAAGAAAGAAGGTCCAAAAGGAAGTCTGATCAAGGGGAACCGGCTCATGAAACTGAAAGGAGAACCAAGCATAAAGAGCCAATGTTTGAAGAAAGGAGGGATTCCCGATCTGAGTTGGACCAAGATGTCATCAGAAATGTGAATGCTTCATTAGCCAATGAACTGAGCATGATAAAAACTAAGTTGGTCAATCAAGAGTTAAGAGAAAAGGAGAAAGATGAGCAAATAAAGAGTATGAAAGTAATGATGATGGACCAGCAGGAACTAATTAAAAGACTACTGAAGGAGGTGAATGAGCTTAACGGAAAAGTTGGTGTCCCAAACCAGCTATCATAAAACGAGCTGGATGATCTGACTAACACATCTAAGTATTCATTCCTGAAAGTTGAAAGTCATCTAGAATGGGGGGAGAAGCAAGTACAGCTGGAGGTGGTGCAAGTGGAAGTGGTGATGGAGGTCAAAAGGTTGTTGAGATAGAAGCTGAGAAGAGAGTTGATGAAGGAGGTGATGTGAGAGAGGAGCCTGTGATTGTTGAGGCTGAATTTGTTGATTTGGGATTTGATATAGAAATAGACTTGACGGGGGCTGAGGTGCTTAGAAAAGAAACTACTGAAGGAAATAAGGAGGATACAGGGAAGAGACTTATTGATGAAGAGGAAGAATATGAGGAACAACTGGTTGACTATGACTCAGAACCTGAATATTATAAAGTGAGGAATAAAGGGGTTCTGAAGAAGGAGATGTATTTGAATTGAGCAAAGAAGAATGGTTCGTGAAAGAAAAGGAACCAGAACAGTTAACACCACTGTTCCAAAATATCAGTGAACCAAATAAGAAGAAATCTAATATGAAAATTGTGAGCTGGAAATATAATTCTGAATTGAAGATGTTTATGATTAAAAGAAGGGGCGGTGACATATCATACATGCATAAAAGGAGGGCTTTCAAGACCTTGCCAAGATGGGATTTAAGGAGACTGTCTGAAATTCCATTATTGGATGCACACTTGAGTGAACGTGCGATGTTGTTGGAAAAGGAGATTAAAGTAGAAATGAATGACAATTTTGAAGCTTTCGGGTTTATGAGGACAGAAAGGAGAAGATCGAAGAAAGACTTGGATTGGGCCACCGGAAAAGGAAAGATTGTGTTAAAGCTGAAGCCAGCTAAAACGTTAACAGAGTAAGGGTGCCCAATCCACTTCCCCCTAGACTACAAAATTTCGAAAAATGGTTTTATGATAACAATACTGGGGAAGAAGTCATTTGGTTGACAGGTAGTGCTGAGATTAAGCTATTTGATCCAATGGAGGTATTTTCTTTTTATGATAAAGACCTACTGATACTATGTGAAAATCATATCAAGGCTGGAGCTGGAGCTGAAACAAGAAAAGAAGCCAGTTTGTTTCTGAACGTGGCAAATAAAGCTCGTGGAGTAAGGGTTGAGGTCAGGGAGCTCACGGAGAAAGTATCAAAAGCTGACGAATTAAGGTTGGACATGCAGGATCTCACTGGACAGTTCGTAAGGGCAAGTTCAAGGGCTGAAGAGGAGAGTGCAGCAGGAGCAGATCAAGAAACATCTGAAAAAGCTGAAGAAGGAGCAAGAGAAGAGCCAGAAGATCAAGAGTGAGGTCCAACCTAGGGGGAGAATTAATGATCGACATAGGTTGGACTCACTTTAGTTAATAGGTTTATTTTGTTATGTAATAGGTTAATTGTTAGTTTTCTATTGTAATTTGTTTTTCTTATGTATTTTTGTATTCCAGCGAAACTACGGGCGAAACTATAGTTTCGCCCGGACTCAGCTGCTTCTGATCACCCGGCGAATCTGTTGTTCGCTGCCAGGTGAATCTAGTAGTTAGATATGCAGTTTCGCTAGTCAGGGAAACTGCCAGCGAATCTAGGTTACTTATATATTGTAAGTTTTCTATCTTTGTAGGTATCCTTTTGCGAAACCCTAATACATAATATTTTGTTGTTGCAATTGAGTGTGTGGCTGGAAGTTCATTTTTAATATCATTGAGCCTTTATTATTGCTTATTATTATTTAGATTCAATGGAATTCATTATGTTATTGTGTTTGTAAGTGTTGATTCAGTGGAAAATCATTGTCAAGCATCAAGTGCATTGTTGAATCGATCAAAAGGACCAACAGCCATGTAATACTTGATATCATTCTCTTCAACATCATCAGGATTAACTTGTTGCATGTCATCAACTAAGATGTTGGGTGGACTGAGTCTTCCAGCAATGAATGCTTCATAGCTATTCATGAATGTGGTAAATAGAGCCAGATGTTCTCAGCTATTTGAATGGTTTGCTTGTAAGGATGGGAGTTTACAACAAATGCTTTTTGTGAAGGTTGAGTGGATTGACTTTATGGGTAAATCTGGGGTTGTGGTTGAGATTGAGATGGATTATAAAGGTTCTAATGATAAGCTTGGAATTGAATCAAGGATGGATCTTTGACATTTAGATGATCAAGAGTGGCTGATTATTGTTGTTGGCACTACTGAAAGTAGCTGAGATAATAATTTGGATTACTAGCCATTTTAGCATATAATGCTGATGCTTCAGCTCCTATTATGTTGATGTAGTTAGCAGCTCTCTACTTGTCATCCATTTCATAAGATTTTATGGTTGAGATTAGATCACTAAGGGACAAGGTGAATAAATCCTTTGTTCTCTTGATGGTAGTGCAATTGTTTTTCCAGTTGTAAGGTAGTGAATTTAACAGTTTCTTGTTTATTGAGATGTTCTCTAGTGTAATTCTTGCACTTTCCATCTTTGTTAATAGCTTACAAACCTTAACATTTGAGCCTCCAATGTTTCACCAAGTATGTGATTAAACATATTAAACTCTTGGTTCAACATGTCCTTTCTACTTTCCCTCATATCCTTATTTCCTCTAATCTGCTCCTTCATTGCATCTCATAACTCTTTTGCCTTCCTAAAATCCTTGAACTTCTGACCAATTTCAGTAGTAAGTGCCATAGTGATGGCAGCATATGCTTTATCATCAAGCTCTATTTTCTTCATGTCTTCCTCATCCTAGAGGTATTCAGGTTTTGGCACCAAGTCTCCTTTCTTATTAGTATACACCGGGATATACGGACCTTGTTTGATTGACCGCATCATTCGGGGTTTGGTGTAAATAATATGATTTTCAAAGGATAAACCCAATTTTGATAATCTTCTTCGCTGAGAAATCTAGGAGGTTTTGTGCTAGTGCCAATCTCATTGTCGAGATTAACAGTAGCAGTGATGTGCTTTAAATTTGGCATTGAGAAACATTGGATTCAAACTTTTCAAAAAATTCTTCAAACTTGAAGTTCTCGCGTGAAAGATAGGGTTGTCAAGCGAATAATTTTGAACAAAACTAATTCGCACAAGCTTCTCGCACTGACTTTTCGCGCGGATACTTTTGTAACTAACTTTTGTGAAACGATAAACTTTCACACGAAAGGGATCTTCTAAAACATATTTTCCAACAAACTTTTGTGAAACTCAGACTTTTCGCATGAACAGAAACTTTTCGCTTGCGAAACTCAGGTTTTCGCCTGATCAAAATTTCTCAACTTCGATGATTCCAGCTTCAAACAATCACCAATTTGTTCAAAATTAATTGATTAAGCTTCCAATTACTGTTTTATGTTCAGTTTTGATCCTAATTGTCTCTAATTGATTGAATTAAGCTCAACTAATCATTTGAACTTCACCAAATCTTCAATTAACATCATAACAACCTTCATCATCTTCAAAAATGAATCAAAAAATAGTACAATTCAAGTAGATCTTCAACAAAAACAAATCGGAGCTCAAGATCACTTCGAAAACACTATTCAATCTTCAAAAACAATCGATCTAGAGCATACCAAGCTCTGATACCAATTGTAAGGATCACACAATACAAATAAGATCGATCTCGTGACGAGAATGCGGATTGTTAACATCACGAAATAAGATTGAATTGTAAATGAAGAACACGAATGTAAATAAACTTCAAACTATGTTGCTCTCTGATTTGAAAGATACAAGTTACAATCAAAATAAGGAAAATGACCAAAAGCTCTCCATGTTATATTACAAAATCTATTTATACTAAACTAAGAAGTTCTCACATAGTTTTCGCGCGACTTCCAAGTTCTCCAGCGAGATGTAAGTTTTCGGGCGATAACTTCAGGTTCTCGCGCGAATTGATCTTCATAATCTTGATTTGATTTTCCGAGCCTCTATGTTCAATCCCCAAAATCAACAAGATCAAGTCAAGCTTATATTATTGTGAGGAAGTTGATGTGCCACCTCACATGATCAACCATGATCTCCCTATACTAGAAGTCTTTCTGAGCATACCTTGTTAAGGTGAACCTCACATGTTGTTCCAAAATATGATTCACTAAGATCCAATCATTCAACCACTGCCACTAATTCAGCAAGATGTTCTCATTGCACTTGAACTAGAACCAATCATTCAAGAGCAAGAGCAAGCTCAAGAAGAAGCACAAGAGCAAGAACAGTTTAAATTTGAGCAAAACATTCCATCTCCACCACACAGCCTAATCCTTTCTGACCAACAGACTTTGTTATCTCTTTCAAGAGATATAGATGCATCATCGGCTGAACAAACAACTCATCATGAGGAAGTGGGAACATCATCTTTATATGAATCAGAACAAGAAGAGTAGAGTATTCATGTTGAGCAAACAAAAACTTAAGAACAAGCAAGTGAAATTCCTATTGAGGAAGAAATAGAGTACTCCAAAGTGTTCTTATTCACTTATTACAACAAGTTCATTGAAAAGTCAAGCAATAGACCAAAGAAACTAAAAGAATAGCTCAAAAGCAAAGATGATGAGATAGAGAAACTGGTTGTAAACCAAAAGGCACAAAAGTAGATTGTTCAATTTCTAGAACAACAACTTGAACATATAGACAAGCAATTGAATGAGGAAGATGCCAAATACAATGAGATTAATGATCTAAAAAAGATAATGTATGGGAAAAATGAAGAAATAAAGAGATTAAATAGAGAATTGGAGTATATAGACAAGCAATTGAATGAGGAAGAACATTCAGAAGGTCAAGAACAAGAGTTGAGTGAAGAGTTCTTTGATCAAGCAATGTCCCTACATGAAGAGACAAGCAAAAGAGAACCAGAGTAAGAAATCATCATCCCAGAGGAATCATACTCAATGCATCAGTTATTTGGTGAAACTAATCCATTTAAGAACATTCATTATTCACCCATTTTGAGACAACACTTTCATACACCAAACACACAACAAGCTCAATCAAGCCTTATTCCTATTAATCCTTTGTCTAAAAAACAAAAAGAACTAATCAGACAATTTGTTGAGTCTGTAAAAGTGCAAACTGATCTTTCCAAACACCAAGCATCATCATCATCTTAGCCTTCCTTGAAAACTTATGAAAGAAAGAGGAAGAGATTGTACTTACTGCACTGAGGAACGGAAAAGGAAAAGTGCAAGAGCAAGAAGAACCAAACTCTCCACCTTTAAAGCTGTTGAAAGTAAAGGCAAAACTAGTAGATGAAGATGAGTTCAAAAAGAAAGAATCAGAGGCTGTTAACTTAGAAGAAGGGGAGATTGATCAATCACTTGATCAACAGCAAAATACAATCATCATACTGTCTGATTCTGAAGATGAAGAAGAAAGAGATGAGGATGAGACAGAAAACATTCAAGATCTACTGCCAGATGATCTAGAAACCCTCATGGGTATATAATTGGCAGCTAGAGGTTTCCCATATGATGCTTTCATGCACCTTAACCTTTTTGAGGTTAAGGACTTGCTCAAGGACTTTCAAGAAGTCATGAAGAATAAGAATGAGCAAACATATAGGAGATACAATGAGATAAAAGACCAGAAAGAGTTTCAGAAGAACTTGCCAAAGGATCCTCAAATAGAAAAGATGACATACTCTCAGGTGAAAAGCTGGTTGAGTCACAGAAGGATGCCTTATCGGTCTTATGCTAGAAAATCTCTATCTCAGATGAAAGAGCAAGCAAGGGGAATATACAAGAAGATGTTGGAAAATGCATTAAAACCTTATATTGTCAGACCTCATCCAGCAGCATCTCTTTCTACATATCATCAACCACCTCCGGAGCTTCACCCTATATAAGAACCAAGACAATTCATGCCACACAGGCTATGGCCTGAAGGGAATGAAGTGAGGGAGATAATCAATTAAACACAAATTTTGTGAAGCTTCATGATAGAATTACATTGACAGCATCAGCCAATGAAAGGAAAATTATGGCTTGAAAGTATGATGAGATTTGGGTTATAGTGTTAATCAAGAAAGTAACAGGACTTGTACAGTACTTATGATACATATCCCAACTTAGAACACTCTCATATGAAGATAGACTAGAGTTAATGCAGTTGAGGATGGTAAACCACACCAACAATCCTAGAGGTGTTGATTTCTATCAAATAAAAGGTCATACATGAATAGACAGCATCATGAGCATAAACAAAAAGCTGATAGAGAAGATAACGGTAAGGATCAACAATATAACAAGATCGATCTCATGAGGAGAATGCGGAATGTAATCACTCATGGATATATAATTGAATAAGTAGAAGACATGATTGAATGAAGTTGAACATAAATGTAAATATAATTCAGTGTATTGCTCTCTGATTTGAAACTGTAACAATGTGTGTGAAATCAGGAAAATAACAAAAGCTTTTTTAAGTTAAATTACAAAAGATCTATTTATACTAAATTCTAAAGTTCTCGTGCGACTAACAGGTTCTAGCACGACATCCATATTTTCGCGCGAGAAGCAAGTTATCGTGCGACAACTATAACTTTTCACGTGACTTGATCTTCTTCATCTTGATTTAATTTTCTGAGCCTCTAGGTTTAACCCCTACAATCTCCCTCTAGGCTTGGTAAATCAATGCGTTAGAAGTCCATGTCATCCACCTTGTAACTGCCTCCATATGCATACATCTTATTGTCTAGGGATTTCATGATCATCCAACCAAACTGTGCTGCTATGAACTATACAGATTCATCAGGGGCAATTGGACAAGCCTGCAAACTCATCAAATATTCTTTTCCAAATTTGAGCAAATCCACAAGGTCAATGACATGGTAATCTTTATCCACATAATGAATTAACGCGTGCCCCGTCTCATTCTCACAACTCTACCACATTAGCTTAGACAAGCTGTTAACTGGCATGGGAACATGTATAGGGATCTTCCTTGCATATCTTGGATGCTTGAACACTCGTATCTTCATCAGTTTGTTCATATTAGGATCTATTCGTGTCTCATCTTTAATGACTTTGGATTTGGCAGTCTTAAAGTCTTTGAAGTTGGACTTGCTTTGCTTCCAGATCACGTTTCTAATCCACTTTGCCTTGTTATAGTTACTAGGGTTAATGAACGGAACATGACCCATCGTATATAAATCCGATGCTCTGAGTGTATGGAAATTGTGTTCGTCCTGATAATACTTGATAGCTCCACCATTTCTATTAATCACTTACATCTTCTTCTCCACATCGTATGCCCAGCTAAGAATTAGTTCTGAGTTTCCATACCTTGTGAAAGGCTTAGAACGTCTCAGCATGTGAATGTAAGCTGGTGGAGGAGGAGTAGCAACTGTAAGTTTACCAACCTGGTGCACGAAACTTTTTCATGTTACATTAGCAGTCTCGTGTGTCGTTTCTTGAGTGGTCAACTCTCCAACAATCTCCCCTACTTCAACCAAGATATCTGAGAATAAGTCCTTAAGACTATTCCTAAATATGTTGGGAAATCTATTCCTTTATCCAAATCATCAAACGTTCCAAAATCTTCTTCTGTCTCCTCAGCAATAATCTTCTGCTGGAATGTATAAAACTCTCTTTCATAAGCTTCTTCTACTGCTGGAAATAACGGTGTATATTTAGTGGTATCATCGGGACTTGGTCCGGAGACATTGTCAGTACCCTATGATCCAGATGCACCAGCTGCAGAGCCTACATCTCCTCCTTGATCATCATCGTCATCTTTCTTATCATCTTTCTTATCATCATCACCCTCATCACCATCATCTCCATCATCATCTTTATCATCATCACTATCAACCTCCTCTTCATCACTGCAATCATAATCCACCAGATCCAACTCATCATCATCATTTGTAGGCTCAGGGATTGGCAAATCATGTTCAGGCTCCACAAACACTTCTCCAGTATAAACTACAGGTTGATACTCAGTAGCCTAAGTATATGTAGTGGAAGATGTCTCTTGATCAACATTAGCAGTCTCTGTTGTCCTTTATGTAACAACAGGATCAACATCATGCTTTGTAGTATCCATAGGATCTTGAGCAATTTCTAGATCAGCAGATTGCTGTCCACCTGATTCTTCAACTTCCGTGGTTCTTTGTTGTGTAGACGAGAAAGGCACATGAGAAGTGAGATCTCTTAAGTTCTGCTCCAGAATCTGAACATAACTAAATATGAAATTTTGTTGATTTTTAAGATTCTTTACCCTTTCATCCTTTTCAAATAACTGCCTCTGCATATCATTAATGGTTTGTGTCTTCTCTAATATCTTCCTCTCTAATGTTCTGATTCTCAGCTCCCGTGTAACTGATGTACGTGAACTTGTAGAAGCACTATCACCTTGTGTATGCGCAGGAGGGGTGTTAAGAAAATCTTCCATGCTTACTGTCTTCTCAAACCTTTGATCTCTTGGTGGAGTACTCAACACATCCTCATTAGCATGCATAGTAGATGATGTCTCTAATGTAGCAGCCTCGCCAACTGTGGCAGGAGTCTCAGAAAAAGGGACTTCCTCTTCAGTCGACATAGTGGTCACTAGGGTCTGATGTTTTTTTAACACGCCTCGTCCTCTACCCCTCACACGTGGACTATCACTAGCTCTTGTTGCCATACTTTTCTTTTTCCTCAACTAGAAGGTACATCTTCAGGAACAAAATCTGCATCACGTTCCTCAGCAGTGTGTTTGGCTGGCGTTTCTTGCACTCTGGGATGTTCTTGAAGGACATATGGCATATTTCCAATTTGATCACTATCACTTTCGCTTCCATAATTAAACCATGAATCTATCTCAGCATCTATCGAAGTTCCAGCTGGTTGTGAACTTTCAGGAGCATCTTTAGTAATAGTAGTTGAAGGTCCAGCTTGTTTAGCTTGTGTGACCACTTCATCAGTCGGTTGAGCCTCTTCCTGATAACCTTTAACAAATCTTCCAAGTTTAGAAAAGTGAGAACTATCCCATGCATTCCCCCTTGCTCCCATTAAGGAAGTGAATATATCTTTCTTTATCACCATTACGACATAGGTGGATGAGTCAAATACTGCTAGCTCAAGGTGAGCAGCATTCACTATTAGCTGTATGAATCGTGGTTACATGATGAATTTCTTGCCAACTATAGCTATAATGTTCTTCTGGATCTCCGTAAAAATTTCCTTGGATATGGTGTATGGTAAGTCATCAACTAAGGATATCAGCAGGGATCTGAATATAGCACTTAGACTATCCATTCCAGCCTTAAGATTGCTTAGGAAATGAATAACAACATGAAACAAGTACTTCCAGAATGGTGGAAGGTACTTCTTCTCAAGAGACGGATATCTATGATCATATCCCATTTTTTTCAGGCAATCTCTTACCACGTCATCAGCGATCTTAACATGCGTATTCAGTTTTTCTTCTAATAGTAACACACTTTTTATAACTTCTGCACTTATAACAATTTGCTTCCCCTTGATAGTTGCTGATATACATAGTTCTCCTAGTACATCTCTCTCATTGGCAACCGTTTGCCCGAACTGATCAATTACATCAGTGTAAATGGTAGGATTAGCTGTGATAGAATGATTCCGTAAAGTCTTAAGTCCATCAATCATAGATCTGAATAAGGCTTTATCTTCAGGAACTTCTCCAAGGTAGGCCACAACATTATGGTTCTTATTAAAGACCATAAATCTTATCATCTAAAAAGTTAAACAAACTTGTATAAGCATATAAGAAAATTTTCACACTTAGAAAAATGTTGCAAAAATTAAACTTCTCATGTGAAAACATCAACTGCTCGCGTGAAAACATTAAGTTTTCTTATTCAACTTTTAGGGTGACAAGAAGGGTTTTCGCATGAAACTGAATTTGACCAGAAGTCAACTTCTCGCCTGACAAGTCTACTTTTCACGCAATTAGTTCTGTGTGAATTTGAAAGTTCTCGCGTCTGTTCATCTGCAACATACTTTTCGCATGCGATAACTCTGTGATTTTTCAGATTTTCAATCAGCCATATTCAGAGTTTTTTAACTGATAAAACATGTTCATTAGGTGTCAATTAAGTCATTATTAAGGTTTAAGATGTTTAATTTTGTTCAATTTAACGTGTATTAGTCCTTTAAATTTCGGTCATGAATCAAACACTCTTAAATGTGACATCCGGTAATTTTCAGTTACCAAACTCAGTAAGTTTCGTTAGGTCTTGCATACACGTGTCGTGAGCGCACACTAGTTGTCGTTGAACGTTGGTGACTTAATAATAATTAACAATGATTATTTGATAATAACTTGATTAATAATATTGATTATTAATTCGTGGTTATGTGCTTCATGAATTTAAAGTATTATTTGTGAATGTTACCTTGTAACATGCCAACGTGTTATATTTATTACATGTGTTGTGTGATTAGTGGAAAATATATATGATTAATATTGTTGGTCAAAAATACTTGTATTTTGTAGTTAAAGTTGTTAAAAATGCTAAAAAGATCAACTTTTACAAAAGGTGATTAAGGAGGGTTTATTTTGTAATTACCATTTAACTTAATATTACAAAAATTAAGCAAACCCTAACCCCCAAACCTCCCCCCCCCCCATTCGGCCGAACCTCCCTCTCCCTCTCCTCTTGCGATTTTCGACCAAGAACAAGCATCAAGCATCGATTTTTAGTGTTTTCCAAGTGATTACAACGTGTAGCAAGCATCAATTCTTGATCATTACGCGATTAAAAGTTAGATTTTATTGATTTTTCATGAATTTTTGATTATGGCCGAACCCTAGTTCGAATTTGATGATGAATGTCAAATTTTGTGTTGTTTGATGATTTTATGATGTTATTTAGATTGTATTGATGTTAGTTTACGTGGATTATGCAAGGAATTCGGTGTTTTGATGTGTTGTTCATACCTTACTAATAATAATAACTTTTGTGCATGAACTTGATGAATTGTTGATGGATTGATGATATTATGATCTTATAAATGTTATATGAATGTTGGATTATGATAATTATGTAAGAAATCCATGAATTGATCATGTAGTTCATACCTTACTATAAGTAGAAACTTTTGAATAGGAGATTTGTGAATTATGATGATTTGATGAATGTGATCATGTCTAGATGATAGTTATGGACTTGATTAGGCATGATGTTGATGAATTCATGAATGAATTGGGTGTTAGATTGATTTTGGGTTTTACCTTCCCGAAAGGGAAACTTTATTTAGGTAGATCATTGGATATTGTTAATTGAGCATTTTATGATGTTAGGATCATGTTAGAATGTTTGTTGATGATGTCTATGGTGGTAGATTGTGTAATTAGGGTTGTATGAATGCTTGAGGCACAACTTTGGAAATATAGACTCTTATGGAATATACATGATAGTGGATGATGTATGATAAGCTTTATAGCACTTAAGGGTTTGTAATGTGGTGTACATAAAAAACATGTGTGATAACCATGTATGATGGATTGCTATACTTGATTAAACAAGAATTTAACTTGACATGTCACCAACGGGTCAAACGGGTCAACTTGGTCAAATGAGTTTTGTTTTCCAAATCCTTGAGTCAATGTGTTTATTGAGCACTTAGGGTTTCTAATGATTCTGTTTACATGTATTTAAGTACTTGCGTGTTCTAGGTAACCTCTGATGGTTGTCTTTCCGCTCACTTGTAGCTTTTATTATCGTTCGTTTGCGCACCAGGTGAGTTCAATTCCCCACTTTTACTTACTTCTCTTTTTGGGGAAGAAAGCATACTTGTTTTTAAAACGCTTTACTGATATAACATGTGTTTGGTAAGACATAGTGGGTTATACCACAGAAAGTCCTCACACTTTCAGATCATTAATTAAGGAATCTAGCAGGAAATTTTGGGTAGTACTACTGGGTCTGACAGGCCCCACCCATATGACCGGAAGTCAACGGGTGCAATATTATCCTAAACTACTAACAGCGTCACGACCTGGTATGTCATGACGGGAGGCAAACAGACAAACATAGTCAGCTTCGATCGTGAAATCACTATTGCTCTTTACTAATGAAATTAGACTAGCTATCTATTTCAATGCACATGTTTATATATGTTTTACTAACGCAACTGTTTATGATTGATACAAACTTTT
Organism: Flaveria sonorensis; assembly: GCA_025506505.1. Classification (NCBI taxonomy): domain Eukaryota; kingdom Viridiplantae; phylum Streptophyta; class Magnoliopsida; order Asterales; family Asteraceae; genus Flaveria; species Flaveria sonorensis. Next base: position 12,712,266 of record CM046435.1, on the reverse strand, counting down.
GAACTCACCAACCATCATGTTGACACTTTTAGTATGCTTTTCTCAGGTCGTTTCTAGCAGCTGCCCATAGGAGCACGCACGTGCCAAGAATGCTTTGTTCAAACATTGTTTACTTTTAATTTAGCATTTACTTGCGTATTTTGGTTTGGGCACGTGTTTTGCACAATTTACTTTTAGAACCTTGTGTTTGGGTTATTTACAAAATGCTTCCGCAAATATTTTTAAAGTTTTAAACTCTGATTTGTTTAAATGTTGCATATAGAGTCGTTCTAAGTAACTAATGACTGACATCCTAGATTTTTCACGCGCCTAGCGGTAAAACACCGCACGTAGAATTTGAGGTTGTGACAGATTGGTATCAGAGCCATTAGTTATAGGGAACTAGGTTGCATACACACTAGACTATAACCGCACAGTTTGTTAGTTACTCTTTACTTATTCCTTACTGTACACTCATTGGCATACACATCACGTACCTCGCAGCATGGCATCGTCATCAAGAGCTCTAGGCAAGAGACCTGCACGATCTGAGTCACCACCTCCTTCTCCTGTACCTGATAGGGGATCAGACTGGCCTCGACATCCTTACCCCTCTGAAGAGATGGATTGGGATCAGCCATTCGCATTACCCAAGCGCGATCCTCCGTAGAACTGGAACTTCTATCCCACCTATATACACCTCATGGTTTATAGGGAGCGTGTACCAGCTGTATCTCCGACCCAACCTAGGACATCCCTCTTGAGCATGCGATTGTAGCTATAGTGGCTATGTTAGACACTAAGCGACAGCGCATTAGAGGACTCACTGAGGAGAACTCCACTCTACAATATGAGATGCGTCAGTTGCTTTTCGAGGTAGAGACGCTTCAGGAGCGACCCTCGATGGCCATTAGTGGGCATCATACCCTGTCAGGCAACGTTGTAGCACTTACTGAGGGCATGAACGCGCAAGAGCACCACAACATAGTGATCGATGATAGATTTTCTGATCTGGAGGCACAGCTAGCAGTGCTTCAGATTGCCGAAGCCCCTACAACTGGAGGCACAGCTAGCAGCGCTTCAGATTGCCAAAGCCCCTACACCTGAGGAAGATCCTATTGAAGAAGACCCAAAAGAGGAACCTGAAGAAGAACCGGAAGAAGCCCCGGAGGAAGAAGAACCAGCAGAGATGGAAGAGGACAGTGATGGATCTGACGTGCTGGATTGATTTTACATTTATATGACTTGGACTATATAGTGTTTCTTTTCTTTTGAAACCTATGTGGGAAGGGCTGTTTCCAACCCAACTGACAAACTGAAAATTTTGACATTGTTGGAATATTTTGTGAATCATTTACAATTTATTAATCTTCGTTTATTATTTTGGTTATAAACATTATGGTTGTGACAAATTCATTATTTCTTATTATTTACTATACTTTAATGAGATAAATATGTTGGATGTTACTCATTATTGTATTTGTGAATGTAAAGTGAAATATGGACGGACGCGGTAAAGGACGTGGGCGTGGCCGTGGACGTGGTGCCGGTGGACTAGGCGCCGGTGCTATAAACATGACTCCTGCTGAGTTGGCTGCTCTGATTAATGAACATGTACAGGCAGCAGTGGCCGCTGCAGAAACTGGACAGCCAGCAGGTAAATGATACAAGTGGCCTAACCAATATCTTAGTTGCTCCTCTGGGCTACCCAACTATTGTTTTGGTTTGTCGGAACAGGACCCCCACACTATACCTACAAATCCTTCATGGATTGCAAGCCTCATACCTACAACGGAACTAAAGGAGCTGTGGGACTGGTACGATGGTTTGGGAAGACCGAATCCGTCTTCTTAAAATGTAACTTTCCGCCAGCCGATCAAGTGAAGTACGCAATTGGAACTCTTGAAGGCGCAACCCTCTCCTGGTGGAATGCCCAGGTACAAATGCTAGGTCAGGCGATGGCTAACGACTTACCTTGGGTCGAGTTCAAGGAGATGATGACAAAGTAGTATTGCCCTAGATATGAAGTGCAGAAGCTAGAAGTTGAGTTCTGGCAACTCAAGATGCAAGGTTCCAAGATTGAGGCCTATACTACATGGTCTCATGAGTTGTCAACACTGTGCCCGGGAATGGTTAATGAAATGCATAAAAGGATTAAGCATTACATACGTGGATTGGTTCCAGAGATACAAAGTATGGTGACTACTACGAACCTCCCTACTATTCGGCAGGTTATTCGGTTAGCCCACAGGCTGACTGACCAAGCAGTGGAACAGGGAAGATTACCTAAACTAAGCATGGTAGCTAGCCTACCCGATAACAAATGTAAGTGGGAGAATACTAGCAATAAGGGCTCGTCCTCTAGCAACCAGCAACAGCAGCCTCAGCAGAAACAACACATATAGTAGTATCAGCCTCACCAGCAACAAAGGAGGTTTGATAACAACCTTGGTCTTAATCAGTCATCTTCTTCATCTAAGGGACAAGGTGGATATGTGGGAAAATATCCCAAATGTAATCGATGCAACTATCACCACACTGGTAGGTGTGACAATTTTCGATGCCAGCGTTGTGGTAAGGCTGGACACGCGGCAAAGGATTGCCGTGGTGAATTGATGAAGAAGCCCCAACAACCTCAAGAAACACCAAAAGATTGTTTTGAATGTGGAAAGGATGGACACTACAAGAGGAATTGTCCTCAGTTGAAGAAGAACGGGAATGGTGCTGGAAAAGGTGGAAACAACAACATCAATAATGGCAATGGTGACAATAACGGTGGCAACAACGATGGAGCTAAAGCAAGAGCCTTCGTCATGGATTCAGGTGAGGCTCTAAACGACCCTAGTACTGTTACTGGTAAATTTTCTGTTAACGGTCGGTTTGCTACTGTATTGTTTGACACTGGAGCCGATAGAAGTTTTATCTCTACTAAGTTTAGTAGCGTCTTAAGTGATATGCCTTCTCCATTGGAATCTAAATATACGGTAGAATTAGCTGATGGCAAACAAATTCACGTGACACACATTCTTAAGGGTTACAAGATAGAACTTGCTGGTCATACTTTTGACATCGACCTCATGTCTGTTACACTTGGGAGTTTTGATGTAGTAGCAGGCATGGACTGGATTTCCGACAAGCAGGCGGAAGTCATATGTCACGAGAAGATTATACGAATTCCCATTGTTGAAGAAATTCTCTCGGTCAGAGGTGATAGGTGTGGTGCAGTGATGGGCATCATATCATACATGAAAGCACAGGTTGCTACGTAAAGGTCGCTTAGCTATATTAGCTCTTGTGACAGACAAGCAATCGGAGGAAAAGAAGATAGAGAATATTCTGGTAGTTCGTGACTTTCCTAAAGTGTTTCCAGAGGATCTTCCTAGACTACCCCCTCATCATCAAGTTGAGTTCCAAATTGATTTGACTCCCGGAGCTGCTCCGATAGCGAGAGAATCTTACCGGTTAGCTCCAAATGAACTACAGGAACTATCTGCTCAACTGCAAGAGCTGTTGGATAAAGGGTTTATCCGATCAAGCTAATCCCCTTGGGGAGCACCTGTTCTCTTTGTCAAGAAAAAGGATGGCACATTTCGAATGTGTATCGACTACAGAGAGCTGAACAAAGTTACAGTCAAAAATCGATATCCCTTACCTCATTTAGATGATTTGTTTGATCAACAGCAAGGGTCAAGATACTACTCTGAGATTGATTTGAGGTCTGTTTATCATCAACTAAGAGTTCGAGAGGAATACATCTCGAAGACAGCATTCCGCACACGTTATGGTCATTATAAGTTCTTGGTCATGCCATTTGGGTTGACAAATGCACCAGCAGTATTTATGGATCTCATGAATTGTGTGTGCAAACCCTAGTTTGATCACTTTGTTTTTGTGTTCATCGATGACATATTGATCTATTCAAGGACCAAGGAAGAACATGAAGAGCACCTACGCCTAATCTTGGAATTACTTAAATAGGAACAACTGTATGCCAAGTTTTCCAAGTGTGAATTCTGGATACGTGAAGTACAATTTTTGGGTCATATTGTTAACGAGTAAGGAATACATGTTGATCCTACAAAGATTGAAGCGATAAAGAATTGGTCGGTTCCCAAGACGCCTAGTGAGATACGATAGTTTCTGGGACTGGCAGGATATTATCGATGATTCATTGAGGGATTCTCTAAGATCACTCAACCTCTCAAAGCCTTGACTCATAAAGGAACAATGTATAAATGGGGTGACAGTCAAGAGTCTGCTTTTCAGTTGTTAAAGAAGAAACTGTGTAGCGCATCGATATTGGCATTACCAGAGGGAAGTGATGACTTTGTGGTTTATTGTGATGCTTCTATTCAAGGACTTGGTTGTGTCTTGATGCAACATGATAAAGTGATAGCCTATGCTTCGAGACAACTAAAAGTACACGAGAAGAACTACACCACTCATGACTTAGAGCTGGGTGCGGTAGTTTTTGCCTTGAAGATCCATAGACATTACTTGTACGGTACCAAGTGCACTATCTACACCAACCACAAGAGTCTTCATCATATCTTTGAGCAAAAGGAGTTGAACATGTGGCAAAGATGCTGGGTGGAATTGTTGAATGATTATGACTGCGCTATCAAATATCAACCAGGAAAGGCAAATGTAGTTGCAGACGAGTTGAGTAGAAAGGAGACTGCTAAACCTCGATGAGTGCGAGCTTTGCAGTTTACAATTAGCACTCACTTCCCTGAACAAATCCGAGAAGCTCAGACAGCAGCCTTGAAAGCGGAAAACATCGGGTTTGAATCTTTACGTGGGATGGACAAACAGTTTGAAGTGAAAGTGGACGGGATTCGTTATTTCATGGATAGACTTTGGGTACCTTTGTATGGAAACCTAAGAGACTTGGTTATGAGTGAAGCATGCAAGTCTAAGTAATCTATACATCCTGGTTCTGATAAGATGTATCATGATCTGAAGACGCACTACTGGTGGCCTAATATGAAAGCAGACGTAGCTACGTATGTCGGCAAGTGCCTGACCTGTTCGAAAGTTAAAGTTGAATATCATAAGTCGTCTGGATTACTACAACAACCTGAGATGTGGAAGTGGGAACAGATTTCTATGGACTTCATTACCAAATTACCCCGGACACCAACCTGTTGTGACATGATATGGGTGATCGTGGATCGATTAACTAAATCCGCTCATTTCTTGGCAATCAAGGAGACGGATAAAATAGATAAATTAACTCGAATTTATCTGAAGGAGATAGTCTCGAGAAATGGTGTATCGGTCTCTATTATTTCTGACTGCGATGCTCATTTTACATCGCACTTCTGGCAGTCGTTACAGAAATCTCTGGGTACGCGTCTAGATATGAGTACCGCTTATCATCCGCATACAGATGGGCAACGCAAACGTACTATTCAGTCATTGGAGGACATGCTACGTGCTTGTGTGATTGATTTTAGGAAAACTGGGAAGTTCACCTACCATTGTGGAATTTTCTTACAACAACAGTTATCACAACAGCATCAAGGCAGCACCATTTGAGGCTTTGTATGGGCGAAAGTGTAGATCACCAGTTTGTTGGGCGAAAATTGGTGATAGTTAGCTAACAGACCCCGAGTTGGTGCACGAGACTACTGAGAAGATCATACAAATAAGGAACCGTATAGCTGCAGCACGTGACCGACAGAAAAGCTATGCAGACAAGCGACGAAAACCTTTGGAGTTTCAGGTCGGCGACAAAGTTTTTACTAAAAGTCTCACCATGGAAAGGTGTGATTCGATTCAGCAAAAGAGGCAAGCTTAACCCGAGATACGTTGGACCATTTGAGATTCTGGAAAGAATAGGTCCAGTGGTGAATCGATTGAACTTACCTGACTAGTTTAGTGGAATTCATAATGTATTCCATGTTTCAAATCTAAAAAAGTGTTTATCTGACAAGACTTTGGTTGTACCTCTTGAGGAAGTGTAAGTAGATGAACAACTAAGGTTCATTGAAGAACCAGTAGAGGCGATGGACCGAGAGGTCAAAACTCTTAAACAAAGCAAGATACCCATACTCAAAGTTCGTTGAAACTCAAAATGTGGACCGGAGTTCACGTGGGAAAGTGAGGATCAAATGAAGCTTAAGTACCCTCATCTGTTCGAAATGACGATGTCAACCGGCGGAAGTAATGGTTAAATTTTGGGATAAAATTTCTTTCAACATGGGGATAATGTGACAACCCACCCAAAACTCACTATATTTCTTTGTGCCAATGCAGTAGACCAGTGATGTAACACAACCATGTAACGCAATTTTCGGGATGAAAATTCTTTCAACATGGGGATAATGTGACATCCGGTAATTTTCCGTTACCAAACTCCGTTAGTTCCGTTAGGTCTTGCATACACGTGTCATGAGCACACACGAGTTGTCGTCAAACGTTGGTGACTTAATAATAATTAACAATGATTATCTGATAATAACTTGATTAATAATGTTGATTATTAATTCGTGGTTATGTGCTTCATGAATTTTAAGTATTATTTGTGAATGTTACCTTGTAACATACCAACATGTTATTTTTATTTCATGTGTTGTGTGATTAGTGGAAAATATATATGATTAATATTGTTGGTTAAAAATACTTGTATTTTGTAGTTAGAGTTGTTAAAAATGCTAAAAAGATTAACTTTTACAAAAGGTGATTAAGGAGGGTTTATTCTGTAATTAATTTTTAACTTAATATTACCAAAATTAAGCAAACCCTAGCCCCCGAACCCCCCCCCCCATTCGGCCGAACCTCCCTCTCCCTCTCCTCTTGCGATTTTTGACCAAGAACAAGCATCAAGCCTCGATTTTTAGTGTGTTCCAAGTGATTACAACATGTAGCAAGCATCAATTCTTGATCATTACGCGATTAAAGGTTAGATTTTATTGGTTTTTCATTGATTTTTATTATCGCCGAACCCTAGTTCGAATTTGATGATGAATGTCAAATTTTGTGTTTTTTGATGATTTTATGATATTCGTTAGATTGTATTGATGTTAGTTTACGTGGATTGTGCAAGAAATTCATGGTTTTGATGCGTTGTTCATACCTTACTAATAATAGTAACTTTTGTGCATGAACTTGATGAATTGTTGATGGATTGATGATATTTTGATGTTAAAAATGTTGTATGAATGTTGGATTATGATAATTATGTAAGAAATCCATGAATTGATCATGTAGTTCATACCTTGCTATAAGTAGAAACTTTTGAATAGGAGATTTGTGAATAATGGTGATTTGATGAATGTGATCATGTTTAGATGATTGTTATGGACTTGATTAGGCATGATGTTGATGAATTCATGAATGAATTGGGTGTTAGATTGATTTTGGGTTTTACCTTCCTGAAAGGGAAACTTTATTTAGGTAGATCATTGGATATTGTTAATTGAGCATTTTATGATGTTAGGATCATGTTATAATGTTTGTTGATGATGTCTATGGTGGTAGATTGTGTTATTAGGGTTGTATGAATGCTTGATGCACAACTTGGAAATTTAGACACTTATGGAATATACATGATAATGGATGATGTATGATAAGCTTTATAGCAAGAGCTTTATAGGGTTTGTAATGTGGCATACATGAATAACTTGTGTGATAACCATGTATGATGGATTGCTATACTTTATTAAAAAAGAATTTAACTTGACATGTCACCAACGGGTCAAATGGGTCAACTTGGTCAAATGAGTTTTGTTTTCCAAAACCTTGAGTCAATGTGTTTATTGAGCACTTAGGGTCGCTAAAGATCCTGTGTACACATACTTATGTACTTGCGTATTCTAGGTAACCTCTGAAGGTTGCCTTTTCGCTCACTGTTAGCTTTTATTATCGTTCATTTGCGCACCAGGTGAGTTCAATGCCCCACTTTTACTTACTTCTCTTTTTGGGGGAGAAAGCATACTTGTTTTTAAAACACTTTACTGATATAACATGTGTTTGGTAAGACATAGTGGGTTATACCACAAAAATTCCTCACACTTTCGGATCGTTAATTAAGGAATCTAGCAGGAAATTTTGGGTAGTACTACTGGGTCTGACAAGCGTCACGACCTGGTATTTCGTGGCGGGAGGCAAACAGACAAACATAGTCAGCTTCGATTGTGAAATCACTATTGCTCTTTACTAATGAAATTAGACTAGCTATCTATTTCAATGCACATGTTTATATATGTTTTACTAACGCAGCTGTTTATGATTGATACAAACTCTTGAACTCACCAATCATCGTGTTGACACTTTTAGTATGCTTTTCTCAAGTCGTTTCTAGCAGCTGCCCATAGGAGCACGCACTTGTCAAGCATGCTTTGTTCAAACATTGTTTACTTTTAATTTAGCATTTACTTACGTATTTTGGTTTGGGCGCGTGTTTTGCGCAGTTTACTTTTAGTACCTTGTGTTTGGGTTATTTACAAAACGCTTCCGCAAATATTTTAAAGTTTTAAACTTTGATTTGTTTAAATGTTGCATATAGAGTCGTTCTGAGTAACTAATGACTGAGATCCTGGTTTATTCACGCGCCTCACAGTAAAACACCGCACGTGAAATTTGAGGGTGTGACATTAAATCTAAACTATTATCATCAAAATACCTTATTAATCACTTTAGTATCCAAATGCGACACAATGAACACTAATATTGAAGCAAACTAGGTTCTAACACTAAGAATTTTTGAGAGATTTTTTTCAAAAGTTTTCATGGGAATAGTGTACTTTTCGCTCAACTGTTCCTTTTATAGGCTTTTGACTTCTCGCACGAGAAGTCAGAGTTTTCGCACACAACGACTTTTCCCTTCTGTGTACTTTTCGCATGCGAATAGTTCAACTAGTCGCATCACATTTTGCACCATTTGAACTTCTCGCATGCGAGAAGTTCAATTCCATTGAACTTTTAAAAAAAAAATTCAAATTTATATATTCTATTAAACCATTTGTTTTGTTATGAGTAAATGTATGTTTAACTAAGTGTTTACAATTATCTAAGAATCCTTAATTTTTTTGCAAAATCTTTGTGAAATTTTTTGTAAATAAAAACAAGTGTAAAAGCAAATTTTAACCTAAAAACAAACTTATATTTTTCTTTATATTTATAACTTAAATGTTTTTAATAAATTTTCAAGTATAGGATCATATTTCTTATGAAATCAATCATAAACATCGTCCAGCTTTATTCAAACAATACTGGTTATGTGGATTGTCAATATATTTTGTCCATTTTAAACTTAGACTTCAATATTTTTATTGGACACATGTTTCGTGATTTTATCATATTTAGATTGAGTTATATGAAATCTATGAATCTCACAATCAAGAATCCTAGAGAACTTTTATCCAACTTCAAGACACTTTTGATAATTCAAGTCACCCCAATTTGACTTAAACCTTTTACCTCTGACCAGCATTTTCAGAAAAAATTTTCTTTATTATAATATCTATTTAGAGCATAACTAGCCTAAGAAACGTTTCTGAACATAGAATATTTATTAACTGCCACTCGGACTTATGTTTTGCCCTAGCATGACCTTTAGGATGTTTCTGAACATAGTATGTATGTCTATGATATATCTTTTATTATTATGCACATTGGCATCTTTATTCCTTGTAAGGCCCCGTTCCCGGGACGCTTACAGCTGGACCGTCATCGCATAAATTATTTAAAATATTCATTTCTTTGCAGCGGAAATTAATAACTTTTCATTTATAATTAGAACATGTTATCTCATTACATAAATCATTTACATTTGAAAATACATTAACATGTCCAAAATGTGGATGCCAGTCTTCGAAACACTCCCAGTAGCATATGCATCCATGCCTGCAACTCCTCAGCATCAACAAAATACCTGCCACTATTATGCATACAAAAAGTCAGCGACGCTGAGTGAGTTCTAGTTTTATAAATAAATACTTTACTTTCGTTTAAAACCGTTCTTTACATCGTAAGCGATCATACATCATACGTACAATAGAAATCTTATTATTATCTTCATCATTGTTCAATTCACACATTTCGTACATTCATTATTATCTTTCACTTCAATATGGATCCTGTCTCATGCAATACCCGACTCATGTCCGAAAACCGACAGTACCGGGGTACACGACAAGGATCCCCTTCGAGTCACAAAGACTCCCTTCGAGCCACAAAGACTCCCTTCGAGTCACGAAGTCTCCGTTTGATTCACGAAGACTCCCTTCGAGTCACGAAGACTCCCTTCTAGCCACAAGGACTCCCTTCGAGCCACAAGGACTCCCTTCGAGTCACAAAGACTCCCTTCGAGTCACGAAGACTCCCTTCGAGCCACAAGGACTCACTTCGAGCCACAAGGACTCCCTTCGAGTCACAAAGACTCCCTTCGCGTCACGAAGACTCCCTTCGAGTCACAAAGACTTCCATCGAGTCACAAAGACTCCCTTCGAGCCACAAGGACTCCCTTCGAGCCACAAAGACTCCCTTCGAGTCACAAAGACTCCCTTCGAGTCACAAATACTCCCTTCGGGTCAATCTCATGGATTAAACCCCTTACGAGTCTGTTGTGACACACAGTCACTCACCTCAGTCTTGCTTGCAAGACTATTATTACGTTCCACTTTTCATTATTGTTATCTTTCACTTCGTACATAATACTTAACGTTCATTCATAGCCATACCATGTAAAGTCATACATCATACATAACGTATTATAAAACATAATACTTACGTTTGAAAACCGTTAAACGAAGAAAGACAACACATACACCCATACATCATAAACATCATCACACCATCATGCACACATCAAACAAAGGCTGAAACATACGGTTATCTTAAAAACCTTTTACCCGGTATGCATAATAGCCCCAAAACACTTTAAAATCTGTAACAGAGGGGTTCAAGAAACTCACCTGAACTCAGCGAGTAGCTTCTCAATCAAGCTTTCTAAGCAAGGGTCGTACTACACAGCCTGCAGATAAGTTAACACTCAAAGGGGTTAATCGCTACCTAATTTCGCTGCTAATTTCGCTGCATGATCAGCAGTTTCGCTGCTAGTTTCGCCAGCAGTTTCGCTGGCAGTTTCACTGGCATCTAGCTGCCAGTTTCACTGCCAGTTTCGTCCAACTTTCGTTGGGAATTCAAGTCTGCGGGACTACCTGCGAAACTATAGTTTCGCAGGAAGATCCATAGTTTCGCTAGACGACTACATAATTTCGCTGGATGAACATCCAGTTTCGTAGAACGGGCTGAAATTACGAACCAACCCATTTTCGACCCAAAACATCAATCTTTTACACCCAAACCTTGGTTCATCACCCAAGAAGCTATATCTAAGCTTCTTACATGTTTTCTTACACAAAAACGTGAGTTTTGGGCGATTCTTTGCCACTTTCAAAAACCCCAAACCCTAGAATCCGGTTTACCCTTAAAGAACCGATTAAACGATGTTTCTTACCTGGATTCTTGGTCTTTTCTTGTTGTTTGGATGCCCAAAAACACCGATCTTCAATCTCTTGATCCACCGAGCCTTGAATCACCACTTTCTCTCCACTTTCTCTCTCTACACTCTCTCTCTAGAAGTTGGGTGTTGAGTTGCAAATGAGAGTTGCTCAAGCTGACCCATTTATATATACCGGGCATTCCCGGGACCTTAAACTCGCCGAACACATAACTCGCGAGGTCTACTGGTCCATACTCCATTTCCCGCTTATTTTCTTTAAATAATCTTGGCTAAGCCCATTATTATTAACTGGCTCGTTTCAACTTTATTTCGGGCATTACAAGTCCACCCCCCTTATTTAGGTTTCATCCTTGAAACTTGTTATTCCTCGAATAGACGTGGGTAATGTTGTCTCATTTCCTCTTCAGTCTCCCACGTAGACTCCGATCCCTCCCTGTGCTTCCACTATACTCGCGCAGGTGGAACCACCATTCTCCTTAGCCCTTGTTTTCCTTCTACCATGAATGACCCTCAGTTTCTCCACGTAGTTGAATCCCTCATCCATCTCGGCATTCTCAAGTGGCACGATCGTATCCTCACTGATTGAGCACTTTCTTAGACGAGATACATGAAATGTCGGACATTTCACTTAACACGTCGAGTAGCTCCAGTTGACATGCCACTTCTCTTACCTGAGCAACAACTCATATTAGTTCTTTACACCTCAGTATTAGCTTCACTCACTTTCGAAATCGGGTGATCTTCTCTCTCAAAAATAGGCCTTCATCATTACTCCATCGTCGTAGGTCAGCACCAAACTCTTGTCAGGCGCGGCTGTTCAAACCACCTTGTTGCAACACTCGGTGTTTGCCTCATAGGCTGCTAGCCAGTCCTTCCGAAAGCGCACGTCTATCCATCCATGTCTGTCCTGAACAGTTTAGCAGGAAACACGCGCTCTCTCAATACTATCGCGCAATTCTCTAGGACATCCGGTAACCCAGTGGACTTACCAATAGCAATTTCTACATCGAAGGATGCATCGATCTTCCTACTCCTAACGTGCAACTTAACACAAAGGCAGCAGAAATGAAACCACTACTACACCACAATCAAAGCACAAGGCACAAATTTAACTTACCAGAAACGTACCTGACGTCACGTCGAAGTCCGTTCTAGCCTCCTCCTGGTCGTAGGGAATGCTCTAACCATCATTATCTTCTCTCTTTCCTTGCACCGGAGCTTCTAGCCCTTGACTTCGTGCAGTCTCTGCTCCTATGTCCACTCTCACCACACCTGTAACATCTTATTTCACGACAATCCCTCGCCAAGTGGCCCTCCTTTCCACACTGAAAACAGAGATTCGATCCCCGCTTACATACTCCTGCATGCTCCTTCCCACATTTCTTGCATACCTCTTCCCTCTCAGACATCCTCTTCTGATCATCGAACCTCATCCTCTTACCTCCAGCCACAAATTCACCATCATCATCATCCCGCCTTCCGTTCCAATTCTTAACATAACTCTGCTCTTCCTCCTCATCCATCATCGCCACCGCCTCTCGCTCTTCATACAGCCTCCCCGCCAAATCGACCGCCAACCTAAACGTGCTTGGCCGGGCAATGACCAGATGTCTGCGGATATCTACCGGCAGACCTTGAATATCCCTTCTAATCTTTCGTGACACTGGCGTCACCAGATCTAGCACCAGTCTGGCCATCTCGTTGAACTTTGTGGTGTACTGTTGGTGAGTCATCGTCCCCGTCTCCAGCTGCAGGAACTCCCTCTCCACTTTGTCAAGTTCTCTATGAGGGCAAAACTCCTCAATCACCAACCTTTTCAGCTCCTTCCACCTCATCCTCCTGATTACTCTGGTGCCCTCAGCCTGGACAATGTTGTCCCACCAGCATAAGGCTGAATCCACAAATGAGTGGGTAGCAAACTTCACCTTCTGATCCTTGTGGCACTCGCTGATATCAAGTACCGCTTCCATCTCTCTCACCCAACGTTGTGTAGCAGCAGCACTCCCATTTCCATCAAACACAGGAGGCCTACACCTTTGGAGTGCTCCATAGCTGCATCCCTTCGTAGTTTCCTGCACAGCTTCCTCATCCTCCTCATCGTCACTTGAGACAACCATGTCAGCATCGGGTTGCTCCATATCCCTAGAACCTCCGACTTCACCTCCTCGTCGTGCAGTTCTCCTCTTCTCACTCTCCATCTTCTCATCCTCCTTCATAGCTCTAATGACACCGGTCACTACAGTCGGCAGAATCGTCTGCATGACCTGTTGGACTTCCTCTGCTATTGCCTCCTTCATTGAGGATCTCATATTAGCACTCCTTCCTCACCGTTTTGGTGATGAAACGCTGGCTCATCAGGAGCCGTCTCAGTAGTCTTAGCTCTGCTCCTCGTGACACGCGGTCTAACCCCACGTCCACCATGACCTCCACCTCGCGAAGCCTCAGAAGACCTACCACCAGCCATCTAAACACTACAAGATTCAAACACCAACACGGTCAATCAAGGTAATAGCTCAAGATATGTCAAGTATAGTAAGTCCCTAATCACAGTGGCCATTGTGTTTAGCCACTTACTTTATTCTTCATTCCCCAAGCATTTCCTATCCTGACTACATTAGTATCTAAATCTACACCAAAGCACACAATCCACATAACATGCGAACATAATACCGGTTAACATTAACTTACATAAAACCCTTTTACGTAAAACTTTTACCTGCAGGCACGTAGCTACTAGGACTGGCATCCCTTTCCTTTTCGTCCCATTCTCAGTTTAAGATTAGGTTCTTTGAAAATATTTACCCAATTCTCTTAAACTTTAGCTCTGATACCAACATGTAAGGACCCGTTCCCGGGACGCTTACAGCTGGACCGTCATCGCATAAATTATTTAAAATACTCATTTCTTTGCAGCGGAAATTAATAACTTTCATTTAAAATTAGAACATGTTATCTCATTACATAAATCATTTACATTTCAAAATACATTAACATGTCCAAAATGTGGATGCCAGTCTTCGAAACACTCCCAGTAGCGTATGCATCCATGCCTGCAACTCCTCAGCATCAACAAATACCTGCCAACTATTATGCATACAAAAGTCAGCGACGCTGAGTGAGTTCTAGTTTTATAAATAAATACTTTACTTTCGTTTAAAACTGTTCTTTACATTCGTAAGCGATCATACATCATACGTACAAATAGATAATCTCATTATTATCTTCATCATTGTTCAATTCGTACATTTCGTACATTCATCATTATCATTAACTTCAATATGGATCCTGTCTCATGCAATACCCGACTCATGTTCGAAGACCGACAGTACCGGGGTACGCGACAAGGATCCCCTTCGAGTCACAAAGACTCCCTTCGAGTCATGAAGACTCCCTTCGAGCCACAAAGACTCCCTTCTAGTCATGAAGACTCCCTTCAAGTCACGAATACTCCCTTCGAGTCACAAAGACTCCCTTCGAGTTACGAAGACTCCCTTCGAGTCACGAAGACTCTCTTCGAGTCACAAGGACTCCCTTCGAGCCACAAGGACTCCCTTTGAGCCACAAAGACTCCCTTCGGGCCACGAAGACTCCCTTCGAGCCACGAAGACTCCCTTCGAGCCATAAGGACTCCCTTCGAGCCACGAAGACTCCCTTCGAGTCACGAAGACTCCCTTCGAGTCACAAAGACTCCCTTCGAGCCATAAGGACTCCCTTCGAGTCATAAAGACTCCCTTCGAGCCACAAGGACTCCCTTCGAGTCACAAAGACTCCCTTCGAGTCACAAAGACTCCCTTCGGGTCAATCTCATGGATTAAACCCCTTACGAGTCTGTTGTGTCACACAGTCACTTACCTCAGTCTTGCTTGCAAGACTATTATTACGTTCCACTTTTCATTATTGTTATCTTTCACTTCGTACATAATACTTAACGTTCATTCATAGCCATACCACGTAAAGTCATACATCATACATAACGTATTATAAAACATAATACATAAGTTTGAAAACCGTTAAACGATGAAAGACAGTACATACACCCATACATCATAAACATCATCATACCATCATGCACACATCAAACAAAGGTTGAAACATACGGTTATCTTAAAAACCTTTTACCCGGTATGCATAATATCCCCAAAACACTCTAAAATCTGTAAAAGAGGGGTTCTAGAAACTCACCTGAACTCAACGAGTAGCTTTTCAATCAAGCTTTCTAAGCAAGGGTCGCACTACACAGCCTGCAGATAAGTTAACACTCAAAGGGGTTAATTTCTACCTAATTTCGCTGCTAATTTCGCAACATGATCAGCAGTTTCGCTGGTAGTTTCGCCAGCAGTTTCGCTGCCACCTTCACTGACAGTTTCGCTGGCAGTTTCGCTGGCATCTTCGCTGCCAATTTCGCTGCCAGTTTCGCCTAACTTTCGTTGGAAATTCAAGTCTGCGAGACTACCTGCGAAACTATAGTTTCGCAGGAAGATCCATAGTTTCGCTCGACGACTACATAATTTCGCTGGATGAACATCCAGTTTCACAGAACGGGCTGAAATTACGAACCAACCCATTTTCGACCCAAAACTTCAATCTTTTACACCCAAAACCTTGGTTCATCACCCAAGAAGCTATATCTAAGCTTCTTACATGTTTTCATACACAAAAACGTGAGTTTTGGGCGATTATTTGCCACTTTCGAAAACCCCAAACCCTAGAATCCGGGTTTACCCTTAAAGAACCGATTAAACGATGTTTCTTACCTGGATTCTTGGTCTTTTCTTGTTGTTTGGATGGCCACAAACACCGATCTTCAATCTCTTGATCCACCGAGCCTTGAATCACCACTTTCTCTCCACTTTCTCTCTCTACACTCTCTCTCTCTAGAAGTTGGGTGTTGAGTTGCAAATGAGAGTTGCTCAAGCTGACCTATTTATATATACCGGGCGTTCCCGGGACCTTAAACTTGCCGAACACATAACCCGCGAGGTCTACTGGTCCATACTCCATTTCCCGCTTATTTTCTTTAAATAATCTTGGCTAAGCCCATTATTATTAACTAGCTCGTTTCAACTTTATTCTGGGCGTTACATTCCTATATGGCCTTTTGACATCTTTTTTGCTCTTTTTGATAATATTCATTTTCTCTTTTTGTCTTTGATTTTTATATCTTTTTCTTCTTTTGTATTTATATATACATATTTCATATTTCTTCTGAAAAACACTGAATCAGATAGTAACTGGTTTGAGTATGACTAAACTATAACTCTTAGTTTGTTTTAGCTTGGAATGAGTATTACCATGAAACCTTGATGAGTAACCCACTTTAATCATTTTGAGTTTACTTTAAGCGTATCACAGATCATAATGCTTTTCAGTCTTAGAAGTCAAGCCTATCAACATATAAAACATAATCCAAGTCAGTTTCTTTTATGCCTTAAGATGTAATGAATCAAAATTAAGAAATGTACTATCATTTCCTATATATCCTTGAAAATTTTAATTTTAGTAATATTTAAAAAAAAAAAATTTTGAAAATTTTCTTTTACTCCCCATAAGAACAAAAATCTTTTTCGAGACACTTTCAAATTTTCTCCCCCTAAAATTGTGATTATCTGTAAGAAAATAACGATTTTAACTAAGAATGAAATCAAATTTTGAAAAAAAAGGTGTATGGATAATTGTTAACCAAAGTTAATCATTCCCAGATATTGGTCTAGAAAGTCAAATCTGGAATGATCAAACACCTTAGTAAAGAAATCAGCAATGTTGTCATCTGATAAAACTGACTCCAAATGGATAAGTTTTCAATCAAAACAGTCACGGATAAAGTTCATGCGGATGTAGATTTGTTTTGTCTTTGAATGTTGAATTGGATTCTTCACTATGTTTAACACTGCAATGTTGTCACACAAAATTCTGGTGTCATAAAAATTAAGGCCATAATCAAGAAGTTGTTGCTGAATTCAAACAAACTGAGAACAATAACTTGATGCAGCCACATATTCAGCTTCTTTAATGGATATGGATACCATCTGCTGTTTCTTACATTGCCAAGAAATTAACCTGTTGCCAAGAAATCGGCATCCACCGATGGTTGATTTTCTGTCCAAGTTATATCCTACATAATCACTGTCAGTATAAGCATATAAATTGAAATCGAAATTTTTAGGATACCAAAGGTCGAGTGTTGGTTGACCCTTGAAATATTTGAAAATCCTCTTGACAGCTTTCATGTGAGATTCCTTTGGATTACTTTGATAACGTGCACACTGACACACAGGAAACATGATGTCTGGTCTGCTAGCAGTGAGATACATCAGAGATCTAATAATTGATCTATACAAATGCTGATCAACGTCTTCACCCATGAGATTTGGATTTAAAGTTGGATGAGAAGTCATTGGAGTGGGAGCCGCCTTGGAGTCCGGAAATTTGTATTTGTCTAGGATACTGTGAATATATTTTTCTTGATGTATCAGTATTCCCTTATCATCTTGTTTAACTTGGATACCCAAGAAAAACGACATTTCTCCAAGTGAACTCATCTCAATTTTCTTCTTCATCATGACTTCAAATTCCTTGCACAAATCATCATTCGTAATCCAAAAAGAAATCGTTGACATATACTTGTACAAAAATAGATCAGCACCAGTCTTTCGTAAGAATAAAGTTTGATCAATCGCACCCCATGTATAACCATTTGCAAGCAAATGTACAGTGAGGGTGGCATACCAAGCTGGAGGTGCTTGATGTAAGCCATATAGTGCTTTGTCTAACTTATAAGCATATTCTGGATGATTTGGATCTTCAAAACCAGGTGGTTGACAAACATAAGTTTCTTCTTTCATCACGCCATACAAGAAAGCAGTTTTGACATCCATTTGATACACTTTGAAATTCTTGCACGAAGCATACGCCAGAAAGATACGTATAGCTTCTAGTCTTGCGACAGGAGCGTATACTTCTTCATAATCAAGTCCTTCAATTTGATAGAATCCTTGAACAACAAGTCTAGCCTTATTACGAACAATCACATCCTTTTCATCCGTTTTGTTATTAAATATCCATTTAGTACCAATCGGCAACTTACCCTTTGGTAGTTCACATAGATACCACACATTTAGCTTCTTGAATTGCATCAGTGCGTCTTGTATACCCACAATCCAACTGTTTTCTTTTAATGTCATTTCAACATTCTTTGGCACAATTTGAGAAATGAAGCATGAGTACAGACATGTATTTATTGTGCCTGATTGGCTTCAAGTTCGAACACTCTGTGATAAAGGACCAATGATTGCTTCAGTTGGATGGTTTTTATGAATTCTCAGCTGAGGAATGGTATCCTCAAAAATAACTCCATCTAAACTAGACATATAACCAACTTGTTCTTCAGCATTGTTCCCTCTTTCAGGTTCATACACAATATCTTCCTCTTGAATATCATTATTAAATGATAAATATTTAAATGGAACTTGAATTGTATCAATCAGATCAATTTCAGTAGAAGAAGAAGTCTGATAAGAAAACTATGGAGCTTGTTCAACAACTGGATTAGAATGAGGTAGATCAAATCTAGAAACAGAGTGTGGAACGGCTGTGACATTTGAAGAAGAAGGTATATCTAAAGATTTTCTTATTGCTGGAGATGAGATAGATCCACATCATCAGCAAAAATATCTTGAATTGATGAAGTCAAAGGTGGATTAGCTGTAGAAACAACAGATGAACGATAAAATGTTTCAAATAGTGAAGCATAACCATATACCCATGAAGGTGCTGAACCCGCATCTGTTTTGTTAGATTCGTACCAATCAATATCAAATGACTCAATTATTTGTTTAGATCTTTTATTATAAACCTTCTATGCGACTTTTTTGGCTGAATATCCCACAAAATAACATTCATCAGCTTTTTTCATCAAATTTTGATTTAGAATTAGATGTGTTTAACAAAGCACAACAACATCCAAAAGTTTAAAATATTTTACTTTGGTTTATGTTTGAAAAGATTTCATATGGAGTCATGTTTTGTTGTTTGTTGAATAATACACGATTCTGAACATAACATGTAGTGTTAACAGCTTCAGCCCAAAAGAATGATGGTAATTTGGCTGCTGATAACATTGTTCTTACAGCTTTAATTAAAGTTATGTTTCGTCTTTCAGCAACTCCATTTTGTTATGGAGTTCCTGCAGAAGTAAATTGTCTTGCTATCCCCTTTGAATCAAAAATTCATTCAGTGTGTGATTGCAAAATTTTGTTCCATTATCTCTTTGAATGCACTTGATGGTTTTGTCAATCTGATTCTTCACTAAGGTCATGAATTTTATCAGTAAATTAGGTGTCTCATCTTTGGTTGCTAAAAAGAAAACCCATGTAAATCTAGAAAAATCATCATTAATAACCAAACATATGCACGATGTCCTAAACTCAAAACACTAACTGACCAAATAAATCCATGTGTAACAGTTGTAGAACAGAGTCAACTTTAGTATGAGCAACTGGTTTATGAGGAAGTTTGTGTTGTTTGCCTTTTGAACATGACAGACATTGTTTAGTAAGTTCAAATTCTTTCAAAGGTAAGCCTACAACATGATTTCCTCTAACCAGCTTGTTCATATTTCTAATGTTTACATGGCCAAGATGATGATGCCATAACAATGAATCACTTTCCGAGGATTTAGATAACAAACACGACACAGTTACAAATGAGTGTGAACCATTCATGTCAATTTAATACGTGTCTTTGTCTCTCGATGTTCTTAGTAAAATCCATTCTTCAGGAATTACAAAGCCAAGTTTCAAAATAAGACATTCTTTATCAGTGAAATGTGTTGAATACTTTTTGTTACAAATTTGAAAGACACTTTAGCAAATTATGTTTAAGTTCCTCTACAAAATTAACATCTTCAAAACTTAACACACCATTAGACACTGTACCTTTCTTTGTAATCTTACCACTTTTATCTCCTGCAAATATATTATATCCTCCGTTGTATGGTTGTATGTTGTTTAACAAAGATATATTACCGGTCATGTGCCTTGAACAACCACTATCAACATACCAAACACTATTGATGACTTGCCTTGGTTGTTCCTGCACATATCAATGAATTTATTCTTGTTTAGGAACCCAAGCCATGATTGACTTGAGTACTTTGTTTCTATCCAAATATGATACAGACTGTAATAGCATATCTCTTTTGTCATCAAAAGGACATTGTTCAACAATATCAGGCTTAGATGGTTTTTCTTAATTTTCCACTTTTGAATTGGTTTAATCAGATGTGTAACTATTTTGTTTAAAGTGGTTTGAATTGAAGTAGAAGTTCTATCATCAACTTGTACAGATTTCAGATTTGACTTTTCTTTATCAAAATCATTACTGTAATTAACAAGAGATTTTGACTGATTTGAATTCCTTTTGAATTTCGTATGTAAAAAGAGATATTTTCTATTCTTTAAAATTAAATTGTGAAATCGTTGTTTGCTTGATAATTGATGTTGATGACGACAATTTCTAGCCTTATGATTTGGCTGGCCACACACATAACAACACATTTTATGATATGTATTTGATGCTTGTTTATTTTGCACAAACTATTTGTGATAACTTCCACAGTTATCATAGAATCTGGCCTTAGTAATTCTTCGGCCTTGCGATTCCTTACAGTCTCTCTTTTCTTTCTTTCATTATGAATTGTTTGAGATGATTCCGGAAGAATTGAGGTATCTATTCTGGCTTTTTGAATCTTATTAGAAGCCGATGAGGCATGAACTGTAGCTTTAGTCTTTTGAGTCATTGTTACTAGAATGGGACCAGTGTCTTTGATACCTGATCTACAAACATCTTGTTTCACAGAATTAGCCATAATAGAAGATTTATTTTTTAAAAAACTAACATTGGTTTCTTTAAAAATATGATCATTATTATCAATGTTGCCTTTTAAAACAAATCTGTTCTTGAAAGCAGTTTTCAAGTCAGATATGAATATTATGACTCGTTTTCTTTCATTGGTCTTAAAATCTATTTTTGATTTCAATTTCTTTGCTTTGTTAGACATTTTTAAACAAACATTTGTAGCACTAAAAACATCTGAAATTTCATTAACAACAGATGATGAATTACATGAAGATTTTTCATTATAATTTTTATTTTTTTGAAAATCTAATTCATCATCACTTTCTCAATCTTCAACCAACCTGTCCTTCTTCACACTTTCTGCAAAATAATTGTCATGATTATTTTTAATTTCAGTTTTTATGATAGGGTCAACAGTTAGTGAAACATTAACTGGAGGTATTAAGTCTGACTTTGGTTGAAAACCTATTCCATCTCTTCATCAAGAGTGTTAATTGATGAAGGCAAACAAGTATAATCATGATTAATAGGTGATGCAATGTTAGAATAACCAACACCACTTTTCCACCATTAATTTTCTATGTCATTTAAAACTTGATTATACCTTCAACCATGTTTGAGGATAACTCAAAATTTTCAACAATCAATTTAGCAGATAAGAGTTTACTGATAAGTTTATTAATTTTTAAAGATAGTTCATTGTTACGTTTTGTCAAATCTTTTATGTTACAATCTTTATCATGAAGATTCAATTTTGATTGGTAAATCGATTTGTTTAACCCATCTATCTTTTCTTTAAAAATTTTCTCATTAGTTTTATATTTATGAGCTTGATATTGACGTTTTTCAACTTCTAAAATCAAGCGTTTGTTGTGAACTCTATATGTTTGTACCTTTTCTAAACATGTATGTGAACAAAGATTAGAAAGTATTACTTCCGTCTCTTCTTCACTTTTCTTCTCTCCAGGTAAAATATTAACCATGAAGGATTTCAAAACAACCTTTTCTTCTGCTTTTGTTGCCGGAGTGGTCTCAACAGCATTTTCACATTCATCACAAGCAGATACAAGAGTAAACTCAATAGCATTTTAAGTTTCCTTAATCTTGGTCGGAGTGAACTCAACAGCCTTTACCTTCTTTTCATCATTCTTCTTCCATTCATTGATGTTTGATTGACTTGGAGTAGTCTTAACAGCTATTTCATTAAGCTCTTTATCATCCTACACTTCTTCAACTTTCACCTCTTCAACCTTTTCTTCTCAACTTGCTCAATTTCAACCTTCTCCTGTTTGTCAAACACACCATCTATCAGATCATCAGATACGAACTTAGCTAGTAAGTTGTCATCAACATTTTCTTCAACGGTTTGAATTTCTACCAACAAAGCAGTGGAAAGCTTGATATCTAGAATCTCCATCTGATCAGATCAATCATACTCTCCATCCATCAGAGAAACTAGGGTTTTGTTGTTTGATGAACTAGCTTTGTCTCCTTTAGTTTCTACTTCCACAGCCACCATCTTCTTTCCAATATCTACTTGATTAGACCTTCCTTCAATACTCTTACTAGCAAAGTGACTATGTTTGTCATAGGTATAACATCCTAAGCTTGATTTGTCAAACCCAGTCTTGCTTGAGTTGTTCAGGCCAAACACTTTTCTCCCAGTTCTTCTTGCAAATTTCTTAGCACGATACACTACCATAGCTATCTGATACTTAATATCATTCTCTTCTACATCATTAGGATTGGCTTGTTGCAAGTCATCAACCAAGATGTTAGGTGCACTGAGTCTTCTGGCAGAGAAAGCTTTATAGCTATTCATAAATAAGGTGACTAGAGCCAGATGCTCTTCAGCTATCTGAATGGTTTGCTTGTTAGGCTGAGAGTTTACAACAAATGCTCGTTGTGAAGATTGAGTGGACTGACTTTATGGGTAGATCGGGGGTTGTGGTTGAGTTTGAGCTTGACTGTAAAGATTCTGATCAGTAGCATGGAATTGAGGCAATGATGGATCTTTGACATTTGGATGAGCAGGAGTTGTTGATTGTTGTTGTTGACATAACTGGGAGTAGCTTCCATAATAATTTAGATTACTAGTCATCTTAGCATATAATGCTGATGTTTCAGCTCCTATCGTGTTGATGTAGTTAACAGCTCTCTACTTTTCATTCATATCATAAGATTTGATGGTGGAGATCAGATCACTGAGGGATAAGGTGAACAAATCCTTGGTTCTCTTGATAGTAGTGCAATTGTTGTTCCAGCTATAAGGTAGTGAGTTTAACAGCTTCTTATTCACTAAGTTGTTTTCCAGTGTGATTCCTGAACTTTTCATCTTGGTTATCAGCTTAACGAACCTTGACATTTGAGCCTCCAAGGTTTCACCAATTATATGATTAAACATATTAAACTCTTGGTTCAACATGTCTTTCCGGCTTTCTCTCATATCCTTGTTCCCCATAACCTGCTCCTCTACTGCATCCCATAAATCTTTTGCTTTCCTGTAATGGGCGATTTCAGTGGTAAGTGCCATAGTGATGGCAGCATATGTCACACGCTCAAAATCCACGTGCGGAGTTTTACCGCGAGGCGTATGAACAAACCAGGATCACAGTCAATAGTTACTCAGAACGACACTATATGCCACATTTAGAATAAAACCAACCAAAGTTCAAACTTTAAAACCATGCGGAAGCGTTCTGTAAATAAGACAAACCCAAAATATAAAAATGCGCATTTGGCAAAACATGCGCCAACCCAAATATTTAAACACTCATAAATAAAAACAAACAATATGTCTTCAAAATAGAGTCTTAGAATGCATGCTGGACCCGTGTGGTGCTCCTAATGGCAAGCAGAGTTAACGACCTAAGAATAGCATACTAAAATGTCAACACAATGGTTGGTGAGTTCAAGAGTTTGCGTTTATCATAAACAATAACATTTGCATAACATAAGTAGTGCATTGAAATAGATAGCTAGTCTATATTCACAAGTAATAACCATAGTGATTTCGCGATCGAAGCTGACTGTGTTGCGTTTGTTGCCTCCTGTCACGACTTACCAGGTCGTGACGATATTTGTGTCTAGGACAATATTGCACCCCTTTGACCTCGAGTCGCACAGGTGGGGCTCATCAGACCCAGTAGTACTACCCAAGATTTCCCGCTAGTTACCATTATTAATGATCCGAAAGTGTGAGGACTTTCAAGGTATTAAGCACTATGTTAAAACATACACAACTTATAATAATAAAATATGTTGAGTACAAGTATGCTACCTCCCCCAAGAAGAAGGTTTATAAAAATAGAGGGCATGAACTCACCTGTGTGTAAAGATAATGACTAAAGAGAACTGGTGATAGGTGCAAAGACAACCCTTCAAAGGTTACCTAGAACACAAGAGTACCTAAGTACGTGTACACAGAATCATAATGAAACCCTAAATTCTTTACAAACCAAAGAACTCAAAGTTTTAGAAGTCAAGACACATTTGACCCAGTTGACCCGTTTGACCCATTGGTGACATTATATGTGAAATTCCATTCAAACAAACATAACAGTCTATCACACATGATTAACATACAAACTGATTACATATAACACTTCATTAACCACATGTACTAATTATATCATCATACAGCCAGATATCATACAAGTCATGCGAATCTCAAACTATTTTCATGCTCATAACATCTATAACACAAATAATACACCATACAAGGATCAAATCACGCATCACATGCCATGTGAAGCCACTCACGACTTCACACCCTAAACCCTGCCAATCCTACTAAGTAGGGGCCTCAGATTCGCACGTGTGTATGATGATCATTAACATACCAATTTCCATAGATCATATCATCCAAAATGTTCATTCTTAATCAACCATCAATCAACAAAAGTCCTAGCTTACCTATATAACTCATACCATGATTTTTCCACAAACAGACCAAAACAGGTAACAAACCAAATCAACATTCATACAACCTAAACAACACATTTAATCACCTTAGAAACCATCCATGAACACACTAGCATGGTCCTAATGTCCCAAACATGCTCAAATCATCCAATTCAAGGATTTGCACAAATAAAGTTTCCCTTTTGGGAAAGTACATCCCAAATTCATCAAACTCACACTACATTCATAAATTTACCATTTGCATACCAATTCAAGCTCATGACAATAACTAAACATGATCAACAACATCTAACCATCATGTTACATCAACTTTCATACCCAAAAGTTTTCACTTTTGGCAAGGTATGAACTACAACATTCAATCCAAGGTTTCTAACATTCATATCAACCATCTAGCATCTAGTCATCATCATAAGCATACCCATAACACCAATTCATCATCCCATCATCAATTCATGCAAAATAAAGTTACTATTCTTAGTAACCAATGAACAATCCATCAAAAACCTAACTTTCTTGCACAATCGACGTTAACTAGCATGTATACAATCCAACTAACATATTACATCAACAAACAACCAACAACTAACATCCAATTTCAGATTTTCGAATTAGGGTTTCGGCCCTAACATAGATCCCATAAGAACTTGTAAAAATCCAACCTTTATTGCATACTTGACGTTAATTAACATGTAATCTACCTAACAAACACATTAACAACAACAAACAAGCATCAATCGGCCACCAAATCATCAAAATCGACTAAAACATTCGGCTATACACCAAACCCATCAAAGAACTCGAATTCTAACCTTTAAATCGCAAAAGGAACAAGTTTTGATGTTGTTAGCTTGTTGAATTGCTTGGAACTCGATCAAATCCATAGCTTTGTGGGTGTTCTTGACCGAATTCAAATTTTGTGTGTGTGTGAAGAAGGTGTCGCGGCCGATGGTTGGTTTTCGGGTTAGGATTTTTATTTTAATTACCTTAATATAGCATATTTACCATTTAAACCTTGCACTTTGTATTTTATAAAATTTAGACTTTTAAACACTCTTTTAAATGTTTTTAACCACAATAATAAACATATAAATTGATGATAACAATTATATGTTTTATCTTCACTAAATACAAAACATACGAATTAAACACACACGTTTCCACGTTATGCGATAAAATTTACAATAAACATTTAAATCATATAATCACAACTAATAATCAACAGAGTAATTATTTGTTTCACATTATTAATTATTATTAAGTCACCAACGTTCAACGACAACTAGTGTGTGCTCCCGACACGTGTATGCAAGACTTAACGGAACTAACGGAGTTTGGTAACGGAAAATTACCGGATGTCACAGCATACGCCTTATCATCGAGCTCCATTTTATTCATATCCTCCTCATCCTAGAGGTGTTCAGGATTAGGCACCAAGTCTCCTTTCTCATTGGTATATATCGGGATATACGGGCCCTATTTGATAGATCTCATCATCCTGGGTTCCATGTATATAACATGCTTCTCAAGGCGATATACCCATCGGTATAGTCTTCTTCGCTGAGAAGTCGAGGAGGCTTTGTGCTTGTGCCAATCTCATTGTCGAGATTAAGAGTTGTAGTATTGTGCTTCAAATTTGCCATTGAGAAATCTTGATTCAAACTTCTTTAAAAATCATCAATGTTAAAGTTCTCGCACGAAAGCTAAAGTTCTCGTGCGAATAGTCTTAAGCAAAACTAATTCGCACAAGTTCTTTCACAAACTTTTCGCGTGGAAACTTTTGTAACTGATTTTTGCGAAATGTTCAACTTTTCACGTGAAAGGAATCTTAAGTTTTTGCCTCATTAATTTCAATCAACTTCGATGATTCCAGCCTCCAATCAACCACCAATTTGATCAAAATTAATTGAATAATCTTTTAATTAGTGATTTTAGGTTCGGTTATGATCCTAATTATTTCTAATTGATTGAATTAAGCTCAATTAAGTTGTAACACCCGAAACTTATGTCAAAATAAAAAGAAAATAAAAGTATCTTGAAAGAAAGGAAAAAGAGCCAAAGTGGAGGGGGCCAAAGTGTAAAAGTACAAAATCTCATTATTTTATTATAAAAGTGGTATGGCCGCCCATTACACGATCCTACTTTTCTGCTCTTCGACTGAAAAAGGAGAAGGAAGAAGAAGAAGCTTGTGTTCTTGGTTATTCAAGGAAGTAAAGGGCTGATTTTCGGAAATTGGTGAGTGTTCTTTGTATATTTGGCTCGGTTTTGTTGGGTTTTCGACCTTAAGACCGATTTATATGTGTTTTATGTGTTCGGTTGCTTGTTTTGCTTGTTCTATGTGTTTGAACTCTTATACAAGCAAGTTTGGTGGAGTTTTGCTTGTTTGCTGCAATAGGTGAGTTCTAGACCCCGTTTTATATGTGTTTTAAACAAGTTTGGGGCTGAAAATGCATTTAGAAGGATTTTAAAACTAATTTATGTTTACCCATATGTAAATGTATGTTTATGCTTTTGTTCTATGCTTGTTTATATGTTATGGTCGCTTAGAATGTTAAGTTTATGCTTAGAACAGGTGCACATGTAGATCTGGATTAGTCCTGATTTTGAAAAATGAATAACATATGGCCATGCGCCCAAACAGGGCCCATGCGCCTGGGATTTTTGACTTAGAAATATCCAAGTACAGGTCATGCGCCCAAACAGGGCCCATGCGCCTGGAATTTGCCTTAGAAAAATTTTAAGTAGGGCTCATGCGCCCTAATAGTGTCCATGCGCCCTAACTTTTTGTTCAGGCGCCTAAGTGCTAGTCATGTGCCTGAACAGTTCATGCGCCCAGAAATGTAAGCTAAAATGTCTAGATGTAGGATTCATGTGCTTGAATAGTGTTAATGCGCCTAAGAAGGGCTCATGCACCTACATAGTGCCCATGCGCCTAAACACTTAGAAAATTTTCTGAAATTTTGGGAAATCAGAATTTTAGTGTTTGACCCTGGTTTGACTTGGTGTTTATATTTGTTTATTTTATTCATGTCTTTGGGTTGTTCTTATATTCCTTATTATGCACTGTATGTGGCATTTTGTGGTGTGATTATGCTCATAAAGTATTATCCTTAACCAAGTGAAAGATGAAAATTAATGAAAAGTGGAACATAAGTAAAGAATGAAAGTCTTGCAAGCAAATTGAATGGAGGTGCACGACCATGTTGTCGTTAGCTCAACTGTATACGGTTTAGCTAACCCAAAGGATGTACACAGGGTCAATCCTTGAGATTGACATGACCCTTGCTGCTTGCCCCAGGTGACTGGGTCAGCTTAGTGCACAATGTTCGGGGTCTATTTATAGGCCTAGCACCAGCTTAGTGCACAATGTTCGGGGTATTGTACATTGGTCCGAAAGGAAAGTGAAAGATAATGATAGAGGAAAGAATGGAAAGATAATGATGATAATTATGAATATTATCTGATTGTACGTATGATGTATGCTCACATACGAAAGTATTAATGTTTTTCTTTATTACAAAAGGGATATTTTTGTATACAAATCATACATGGTATTTTAACGCTTTAAAACTAGAACTCACTCAGCAACGCTGACTTTTATGCATTTTCAGTTGGCAGGTAATCATTGCTGAGGATGGCACTCGGGGAGGGCTACTCGTCGGGGCAAGACTGGCATCCGTTCATCCTTAATAATATTGTTGTTTTGTAATGCAATTAAACAGAGTCTTTTGTAATTTAAATACAATGATGTATTGCTTAGCAACAGTAAATATTAATAGGATGAATGGTTTTTGTTAACTTAATCCGTTGTGTAATTATATAAATTGAGTAACGATTTGATTGTTAAATGCTATGATTGACCAACTGTGAGGCTTCTGGGAACGGGGCCTTACATAAGCACATAAACATGTCAAATCTTCATTTAAAAGCATAACCTCCCTTAAAATCTTCAAAAGTGATCAAATATAGCATAATTCTAATAGATCTTCAAGGAACTTCAAATTGGATCTCAAGAACACTACAACAAACACTTATCAATCTTTGATTCAATCGATCTAGAGCATACCAAGCTCTGATACCAATTGTAACGATCAACAATATAACAAGAGCTATCTTTTGAGGAGAATGCGGAATGTAATCGCTCACGGATATAAGATTGAATAAGAAGAAGACATGATTGAATGAACTTGAAAACAAACGTATTCAGTGTATTGCTCTCTGATTTGAAACTATTACAATACGTGCGAAATCAGGAAAATGACAAAAGCTTATTAAGTTACATTAGAAAATATCTATTCATACTAAACTCTACAGTTCTCGCGCGACTAACAGGTTCTCGGGCGACCTCCATGTTTTCACGCGAGAAGCAAGTTATCGCACGAGAACAATAACTTTTTAGGCAACTTGATCTGCTTCATCTTGATTTTATTTCCAGAGCCTCTAGGTTCAACCCCTATAATAAGCTTCACATAGCCAAGTTAAGAAGAGAGCAAAAACTGGCTGGAAAACAAACTCAAGATGAGGATAAGGGAGAACACCTTGACAGTGAGCTACTCAACAAAGTGGGTTATCCACTTAGACCAATAGATCTAAAGCTCATTGTGAAGAAAATTGAAAGAAACCAGTACAACCATCCAATCACCAAATGGTATTATGATGAAAATAATTTTAAGGTTGTATTGGAAAGAAAACTTGAAGGAAAGGAGGAAGTTGATATCAGATTATTTAATCCAGTGGAAATCAAACTCCTTCATCCATCTTGTGAAACATTTTTGAAGACAAAGTCATTCCCAGCAATTGAAGATGTACTCTGCAAGGGTGACTGTTGTTATTTCATTCACATGCTGAGAATCCTAGGCATTATGTATCTGAATGCTGCATTAAAGCAAAGACTTGAAACAAATCGGCAGTCACTAAGATACGTTGAAGGTATTACAAGCCTAAGGATCTCAGAGAACAATAACTTGGAAGTACTCAAAAGTGATCATGTTGTAACCACACTAGTTAGCAACATTAAAGTCCAAAGCTTAGATCAAGGCATTCTTGAATAGATGGTTCAACTTCCAATAACATACATTGTGAACTACCTGAATGCTTTGAAAGTTACACCTCTGCCTGATCAAGTGCATAAAGCTAAGAAAGACCAGATCCCAAAGAAAGATGTTGAAGAGTCTATCAAATCTACATCTGAGGTGCAAAAGAGTGCAGATGAAGTTGGTCCTTCTCATACTTAAAGGTTCACTAACATTCAAACACACAGAACCAACAACAACCATACACTTCTACCAGTAATATTATACATAACATACAAACATTCATAACATTCAAAATAATCAAAACATACATAACCATACATAACAGACAAAACAAACATATCAGAACATCAATCATTCATTAATAACATACATAGTACCAAACATAAACAAACACATTATCACTAACAAACAAAACACTAACAAGCAAACATCAAGATTGGCAGCATCATCCTTAGGGGGAGTATTGTTAGCTTCAACAAGTGCATTAAAGGATAATACCTGCCATAATCAATCATAATATGTTCTAACACTCAAACAATCATTTTCTAACATACAAACCATATAAACATACATATCAAACACTAATTATTGTTTTAAATTTCTTTTACATATTCTGTAGATAAATAAATTTTGCAAAGTGTTGACAGTGGATGAAGAACTGCAAACAGCGGATGCATAAATGTCAGCAGCGGATGAAGTCTGAAAAGTCCAAGTACTCACAACGGATGAACAAGTCTACAGTTGATGACCAGTCAACAGCGGATGTTCAATATCCAAAACGAATGAACATTCCACAGTGGACAACAACAAAGCAAACATTCACTAAGTGTCCACGATGGACCATACACAGCGGACAAATCATTTATCATCCATAGCGGACAGTTACACATCCATAGAGTTCATATCATTAATCATGGGTTTCTGCATTATGATTATTGAATATTGATTCAATAACAACTTGTTGTTAGTATTGAGAGATTGAAAAAGATCCTTAGGGGATTCAATCATTTTGTTCTTGTTAAGTTCAAAACCCGAATCCATCATGGTTGAACGTGTAACAATGGAAAATAGAAGCAGAATATCTTTTTTGGAACTTGTTTAATGTAGTTGATGGATGAAGCGAATAGCATAGGCACCCAAAAATATGTAAGTAAGAGTAGGAAGGGTCTTTTCTTTAAAGAAGGTAGGGTGAATTGGTGTTTTAATAAGACAATGTAAATTAAGGCAAATACAAAAGACATTTGATTTCTTTGCTAAGGGGAAAGTCCATAATTATTTGTGTAATCATCAAGAAATAATATGTAATACTAAAGACCTCTCAAACCACTATCCTAAGAGGTGCATAAATCACATTAGAAAATATCAACTGGAAAGGACTTGATAGATAAATAATTATATAATATGGTAATTTTACATGCTTCCTATAAGCACGCGACTGCAAAAGATGTTTATTGGAAAAATTTCTAATACAAATACAATTGGAATTTTTCAAAACACATAATAAATATGAGTCGGATGACCCAAACCATGATGGTAAAGGTGTTGTGAAATAATAACAAACATAGATGGAGAGGTCAATCTAGTGGTGGAAGGTAATAAAAGTAGGTAAAGATCCTTAGTGCTATCACATTGGAGGATAGGAATCCATATCTGGAAGTATTTCACAAGAAAATCAAAATTGTCAAATTCACTAGAGATGTTATTGTCCGTGGTGAGACAGCGTACAAATTGAAGATTTTTAATCAAATTTAAAGCAACTAAGACATTGTAAAGATTTAAGGTGGGTATGGTGGTGTAAGGGTGATATAACCCATCTTATTAATTGAGATTTGGAAACCATTACCATGGGACTGGTAGCTATGGTTTCAAGATACCTATTTTAATCAAGATAGAGTTTCATGATGTGCATGGTTTACTTAATGTTAGTCGGTTTGTGGAAATGATCAATAGCTAAATAGGCTTGTGATGGAGGTGGCCTAAGAATACTTCCACTTATAAAAGAATCAACATGTGAGGAAAACCAATAGGGGGGGTCATTGGCAAATCCGAAGGTAACCAAGACCATGGTTGATTTCATGTGGAATTAGAATAGTTGTTGTAGTAACATCCTCCATGACCTTGAGAACCACCATGTCCCTGATTGTGGCTTCCCCTACCACGGCCACGTGGAGTTAACTATAGAGGGCCCTAATAAAGGGGCTTATAATCAGTATGTGCATTAGAAACAAAGCTCATCTAGGATGGTATGTAATAGATCATTAGAGATGGTAGCATATATTCATTGCAATACTATAACATCTATTCTTGACCATTGAGGATCGGTTATGGGATCTTTGTCTGCATCCTTTGAAGAAGAAGCAATGGGTAAAAGGATGTGATCTGCGACTTCATAAGCGCGTCAATAGATCTTGAGCATTCAACCCATGATGTGTATTGGATGTTTCTATCTCCAAAGTAATGGGGATAAGATTATGAATATTTTTAACTATGACCACACGATGTAGCTTCTCGATAGAGGACAAAGAAGGGTCTGTCATTGTGTATGGTGAAAAAGAAGAAAGAGATGAAGATAACAAGAAGGTGTTAGGAGGCCAACTATGTTGGTGACGTCGGTGATATAGTTGAGCAGGAGAAGGCAGTCGAAGGTGGGTGACGGACTAGGGTTTCACGAGAAAAAAAAAAGAAATCCAAGTAATTAGATACACTCAGATACCGTATTGGAATGGTTCAAGTTATCCTCTTTCTCATTAAATCGGTGATAGTTGTAAACACAATTGCTTGACTAATTGAAACCAATAAAGCCTTAGTAGTAAGGATGGAAGTCATACAACATAGCTCCGGAGTTCATACATTTTGAACGCTTTCGGACGACTACCCTACACTTTACACATAATTATAAACATTATACAATATGTCTGTAGTCTAATAGATTAGTTTTAGTGATCATGCATTCTTTGATTTATTGGTCAATCCTTTTAGCAGACATTTGAACACAAAAAATTCTACAAATTCAAAAATTGGCTTCTTTATTTGCAATTGAATCAATCAATTTTGTGATTCTTCCAATCTTTCAATGATTAATAATAGCTACTTGTAATTTTTTGATTTTATCCCCTATACTTCAAGATCCATGTTTAATTGACTCACTCTTTAAATGTAGATTCCGTTATATGATTAATGCCGCAATTTGATTTCCGATTTATTAGGGTTAGAAAGAATTACTTTGCTCGATCATCATCTTCAACGCAAGCATTATAACAATTTGTTGCCTAGAATTGATATATGTACATGAATAACGGAAACATAAAGACAGGATCGGCTCAAGCCCAAAGTTAGTAAATATAGGGCTTTGGACCCTTGATTTTAAAGGACCTCCAAATTTTATGTATAGTGTTTATACGTGTAAAAATTCGACTAGACTAGACACTTTATTTATTTAGCTAGGCCTCCAATCCAATAAAAATTTACCCTTTTTCCTCAAAAGATATTATAAATTAATTAAAAAAAACACAGATGTGATTTGTTCTATCAAAGAGCAATTTGGAACATATATTTGCAAGTGTTCCTTGAATCTAGTTCTTAAGGTCGATTTCTTTTTACCAATTCCAGATTCTAAATTTTTGTGTCTTAACCTTGATTTGTGAGGTTAGGTCTTACCGTACTACTTTTTCCTCTTTCGGTCTAACTCTCTAGTTAGTGTTTAAATTTTAATTTACAACTCACATAGTATTTAGTTTCTTGTTTAGTGAATTAGTTTTGAATCTAGGGTTTGAATATTTTCAAAGTTGTTCTAAAAGTTACTTGTTTAGTGAATTAGATTTGAATCCTGTGATTAGTATGCAACTCATTTGTTTAGTGTATATATTATAGTATTGCTTGTTTAGTAGATGTTTACATTCAGATCTATCATATATAAGTGTAATGTTGACTAGAAAGCATTAAGCACTGATATAAAAAGGCAAAGAACCTAAAAACAAGAAGTGAACATTGAATTACATAAAGAATCTTTGCTCAATTACAAAAAATAAAAATAATAAAATAACTATGCCAATAATAAACATTTTAGTTTGTTGTTTTCGGTTCCCAACCAAGAGAAAGAAAGAGGATTTATTATGTTAAGTTCAGAAAGGGCCTTTTTCTTTTATTTGCTTAGGGCCTCAATAATCATTGAGACGGTCCTGCATAAATATAAGATTAAAACAATGTGTAAACGATAAAAAAGTTCTTTATCTACTTGAATTAGTGATGATATGCTTGATCGATGCGATGCATCTTTGGTTCTTTGCGGCCTAAAATTGATATATGTACATAACTGCAGAAACATAAAATCAAGATTAAAGAGATTGTAATTGATAATAGGTGTTCTTTATCGATTTGAATTGATGATGACATGTTTGCATCACTAAACATTGGTTGTGATGTGTCTATTGAAGATGCAATAAAAGGCTTTGGTAAAGTTAACTCTAACTAATATTTGCAAATTCGATCGTAAACTTAATATTCCATGCAATCTTTGAAACTTTGGGACAATACCTTTTTTACATGAAATACAACTTAATAATTTAATAACTATCTTAGTTATATTTTATTCCAGTAGGCATAATTTTATGATCCTATACACTCATAGCGTTAATCTTCAATTTTTCCGTTGAACAAGCACAATCCAAAGTACCCGAACTAACCAAATGATTTCAAGCAATAATTGAATAACACATCATTTATACCCAAATCAACAAAAAAAAAAAAACCATTATTACATTCATAGGTCACAGAAGCTATAGATTTCTTTGGCTTCTTTAACCCTATTTCAATTACCCGAATAGAATTACCCGAGGGCTAGTGATGGTGTCGCCTTCCAACCCGAAAGACCCAAAGGGGGCACCTGAGTACGCTAAAGATGTTTCGCCTCTTGTTCATTTCTCTTTTAAAATAGATGGAGTATTTTGTAAATTATATCAACTATCAAACAATTTTAGTCAAATAGTTCTTAAAATTTGGATTTGATATATGTTTTCATATAAATATATAAACTCTATCAATTATAAGATATTTACATTACGTTGCTGTTCTTAGTTAAAAATCATTTTACAAGAAAACAGAACTTAAAATTTCCCAAGTTAATTATTTTTGGCGGTCTTAGTCACGATAAGGATTTTGGAAGCATCATATACTGCAGAATTATAAGCTTTTGCTATGCAATTTACATTTCACATTCAGATATTGTCTAGTAAACAACCTAAATAAGACAATGAGATTTTCGGTACATTATTAAAAGATTTAAATATTGAATTGAGGGAGGGAGTCAAAGTCTAGTATTTGGATTTTAATGGGGGGACCTTCTAGTGAAAAGAGAGCTCTTAGAGAGAGAAAAATGGATATATGGATGAAAATAACACAAGAACAATAATTGATTGATATGTGTTGAGGTCCATTGTGGCATTTGTACATGCAAGTCGTTATCTGCCCCAACTATCATTTGTAGAGACATGTATGTCATTTTAAGCTTGTATGTATAACATACATAATACATGTACAAATGTTTGATAATAATATGGTATTGCTTTATAGACGTGGTTAAATACTATACGCGGCTTTAAGTGTGAAATTATAAAGACAACAAATAATTCACTCAGCACTTACAGCTGCCATACTCGTTTTCTCACTCGGATAATTAAATGTATCAAGCTCTATAAAAAAATTGAAGTGTGAAATATCAAAAAAAAAAAAAAACACATAATACACTCACACCTACCATACTCGTTTTTGTACACGATTAATTAAATGTATCAAGCTCTACATATAAATGTATTTACGTATGTGGTCTCGTGATTCCTAGTTTCAAACTGGTACAATATTGAAAACGTTAATTGCTCTAACAAGCCTAACCAAATATACTTGGAGCTGGTTACAACTAATGTTATGTCAAAAATGATGTTAACACTTCATATGTACACAAACATCTGTTATTTCTTCTTTTCTTCAATTTAATTAATAAGATGCGACTTAAAGGGCCTATTTCCATCTAATATTAATATCTGATTAGGCCTGCGCTTCAATGCGTTGTGATTCTAAACGTATACGAGAACATCATAAAGATAGCTTTTTAGTTTATTTTGGTTTTGGTGAGTTTAGTTATATAGACTCTCAGATTCTGGTAGATATTTACACACTCTTGAGTGATTCGTGACTATACCGTTACGATACTATTACAGAACATATTGTATTTGATAGGTCGTGTATATCAATTAAAATAAATAGGTTGACAACATTCGAATAAATACTCTTAACAATTTCCGAAAATTGTATTGTGATTACAATACGTTACCATTAATTTTTTAGAGATAGATTAAAATGATAAAAACACACTATTATATCTTAACTAATAGAATAAAAAAATGTTGTTGTTGTGGTGGTTATTATTAACCTTATAATAATGTTATTATTATAATTAATATTAATATGATTATATTTTTTATTAAGGTATGGTTATAGTGAAAAAACGTATTTACTTTGAAAAGTTTAAAAATGATTCTGGGTTTGACATGTGTTATTTTATTGTTTTAAAGAAAATGACATTTTGATCATTGTGTCAAATACGTCAAAGTATTATGTCAAATATCTTGTTATTTTTTCATTGGGTGAGTTCATTGTGTCAAATATCATGTCATTGTGTAAACTATGCCGGGTAATCATGTGTTTAGTCGAAAATCATTTCGTGTTATTTTAATCATTATTTTTTATATATTATATTAACTCGTTATATTATTGTGTATTATTTAAAGTTAAAAATGATTTTATTTCAGTAATGGTTCTTTCAAACTCATTGTGTCTAGTATAACACAATGATGAAAAAAAAAACTAATTAATCTAATACTATTGTGTTTTGAACACTAATGTATTATATTATATCAATTAGTTTTTATTTCATCATTGCCTTTTTTTTAATTCATAATTATAGAAAAACATAATAGTGTTGAAAACACAACAACTAATAAAGAGAGACAATAACTTCACTAAAAAACAATAAAGAGCAGATTTTATACGAGCTGAAAAATATTAAAAAATTTATTATCTTTTTTATAAAGTTACCTACTCATTTTAAAGAGAAAAAATTCTTAGTTTTTATGGTGTAATTTTTATAAAAAAAATAATTTCATATATAAAATATATAAATATTTAAAAAATATGAAGGAACTTAAAAAAAATTCAACAAAAGTGTTTATGTTTAAAATAAACTTCTCACAAACTTTTCTATATAATTTGATATCAATAATTGATTAATAAAATCGATGGTTGAAATTTTATCTTACACCTTTTAGATTTATTAACTTTTTTATTTGAACCTTTTTTCTTATTATCAATTTAATTATTTTTTTAATCATATTAGATATGTCATTCATTATAAGAAAATGAAAATATTTAGTATTATATACTTAAATATTTAAAAAAGATAATACTTAATTTATATATTATTTAGTTATAAAATTATAAATAGTATATATATATATATATATCATTATTATTATTATTATTATTATTATTATTATTATTATTATTATTATTATTATTATTATTATTATTATTATTATTATTATTATTATTATTATTATTATTATTATAAATTTGAAAATAATTATTAATCATATACCTAAGTATTTAAATAAGATAATACTAAATTAATAGTTCAAAATATTAATTTTAAGTAGAATAATTAAAATAATTTTTAATTTAGTGAATTAAATAATCTTATCATATAAATAATGTATTAATATTATAAATTAAATTATATATTAATTACCCGTACTTTATTAAATGGGCAAAATAGAAATTATTGTTTCGAGCACATGTACGATATGGTTCATAAGTTGTGTCAGGTGTTTTAAATTTTGAGTAAAATAAAAATATCGTTTTTTTCATCTTATAATAGTATTATTGATTATATATATCTTATTGAAAATGATGATGATCATCAGTGACTGCTTCTAATAAGTTGCTACCATGCACTTGGCACTCTTTGTTGATTTTTTTTATTTTTTAAATATTTTTTTTCATGTCACGATTTACCCTACGTACAAACTTCATGCGACAAGTAAATGAAATTAATGCTAACATAGAAATTGTTACATCTCTACCCTTGAACAATAGCTAGACACGCTAAAAACTCGTTAAGAGATCTAGGTTCGTTTGACACTCAATCTAGTAACTTTAAGCTTGAACAATAGCTAGACACGTTAAAAACTGGTAAAACAAATTATTATATGCTTACAAACACAGACTAATAAACTGTTAACGCGAGAAATAACTAATTTTTATCAAATCACGACACGACAAGTGTCATGGCA
Organism: Flaveria sonorensis; assembly: GCA_025506505.1. Classification (NCBI taxonomy): domain Eukaryota; kingdom Viridiplantae; phylum Streptophyta; class Magnoliopsida; order Asterales; family Asteraceae; genus Flaveria; species Flaveria sonorensis. The sequence goes on along the minus strand of CM046435.1, from coordinate 12,673,657 downwards.
ATGAAATATTAATATTTTGATGAATATTCACACAGAAACTTTATTCAAACGATTACATGTGTATGGAGCATTCAAGAACAATAAAACCATGTTAAACATGCGTACGTTAGTGTTATTAGTTTAAATACTTCTAGTTATTAGATAAAGGGACTTCCTGTGCTCGTTATGGAACATTACTTGCAAGCTCCATAGGAAAATCACTTCTCTCAACTTCAGATTATTAACTAGCTATCAAACAACTAATCTGGACCAATTGAGAACTTAAAAAATGAATGTTTATTGAAATCGACATTTGTTGTCGCGCCAATGATATTTAATCTTGAACTTAATTCTCAAAAAAATTTTGACTCAGAAGATTACACAATAGAGGATCATTTGTTAGATTTTGGTGTAAATTTTCCCAAATGAACCCTTATGTTTAAGAATGACATTGGACATCTTGAAGACTTAAAGAAACCAATGAATGGTTTTCTATGAAAAAATATTTCATATCTCTTTCACTAAGAGTGTTCTATTTTACACATAACAATATGTTGATAGCTTTTGCCCAAAATGTGATTAGCAGTTTTGCATTATACAACATGGTTCTTGCTACCTTAATTAGTTTCAAATTCCTTCTCTCCGCAATCCTATTTCGTGAAGGTCTCCTTGCTACACTAAATAAATAAGCAATGCCTTTACCTGTGCAAAATGAATTTAATACATCATTTTAAATTCAGTTCCATGATTATTTCTAATTAGTTTTATTTTCAAATCAAATTGATTCTCAATCTTAATAATCAATTCTTTAAAATTTGTATAACGAAGAGAAAACCAATATGAATCTTGAATAGTCATCAATGACAACCAAATGAGACTACTTTTTACCGATACTCATTATGTTAGTAGGGGCAAAAAGATCCATGTAAAGTAACTTTAATGAAGTAAAGTTTGAATTCATTAGCTTTGTTTGTGGAATCACGATGTTATTTCTCTTTGAGACACGTAGAACAGTGATTGGTACAATGAAATTCTCTAGGTGGTAAGCCAAGTACATGGTTTCTGTTCACCAATCTATTCATTTTCTTGAAATTGTGCCCCAATCATCTAGCAATAGTTATGAAGTGTGTTGGCTTGGATTCATTATGTTTATATTTAGCACATAGGTCTTGTTCTTTCTAGGAGTATTCAATACTACTCATTCTTCACGTATTTGAAATCCCAAGTTTGATATCTAACATTGGGTGTTTGTGAAGTGTGTTGAGTACATCTTTTCATAAATCTAGGACATACTTAGCTAGTTAAATTTTAGATGTTCTAAAATGTTAACTTTGTGAAAACTAAGTTGTCCATTTATGATTTTCCCTCTCAAGTAATCTTGCCTCTTTGAGAATTTGTCCCAAATGCAATTGTAGTTCTTTTGATGTTAATGAAATCATATAATAGGGAACTATCTCATATCATGTATACGAAGCATCCACTTTCAACATACCAAATGTTTTCAGCCTTCCTAGCATATCCTTGCAAAGCTAAACAAATTTGTTAGAGTTAGAAACCCAAGCCATGATGGTCTTGGGTTGTTCATGATGGTTTAAATTATAACTTGTTGGTAAGTGCCTTAGGTTTCTTAGTTTGCTTTGAACCTTTGAGTTTTGGTTCAAATCCATCAATCAATTTACCTTTTGTTTTCATTAACTAAAGTTTCTTATGTTTTCCAAATCACATAGTTGCTTTAGGAAAATATTTTGTTTTCCCCTTGTTGAAACAAGATTTGATGGATCTTGATGAGATTGTGTTTTTGTTCTTGGAAATATATTCTTTAGACTTGTAAGATGAAAAATCAAAATGTTGATCTCTATGATTATTGAGTAAACATTCATGTTTTATATTTACAAATATGTTTTGAGCTTGATTTCTTAGATGTCGATGAATCGAAGCATATAAAGGCTTGTAGAGCACCTTTTTGCTTCATTTTAAGAGTTATTGATGTCCATGAATCATAAAAACCATCACCTTCTTGAGGCGCCTTTTGGTGTGGTGGTCTTAATGATGGACCACTATGCTTAGCAAAAGTAGATGAGATGCTTGAGGTGGGTTTGATCATTAGAATTATAACACCTTTTGATTGAAATAGTAGTCAGTGGTGTTATGATTGGTTATCTTACCAACTGAGTAGTATTTGTTAAAGAAGCAATTAGCAGTCTTATGATTATACATGTCACATACTGAACATAACTAATTAACATATTAGTTAGCAATGTTGTGTTTGTACATGTCATACCAACACAATAAGGTTACTATGATTAATGATTGACTTTTGAAGTTTATTCTTTTATAGAATTCTTTAGGTTTGGCTTAGATATTGGCTTTGTTATTTCTAAAGAAGCTTGATTTGTATTGATTTTCTTCTTTGTATTGTTCTTCAGACTTCTTAGATGATCCTGATTTTGTAGCTTTGTTTTGTTTTATTTTTTTTTTATTTATATTCTTTATCACACTTAGCAACTAAGGAATCAGTACCTTTTCCTAAACATATATCAAAAGTGTTGGGTTTTGGTTTTGGATATTAAGTTGAACCTTTGTTTTAGATCTTGATGAAATAACTTCTTTTTGCCTAGAACTGAGAGGAGTGTCTAACTTTTAAACATGTTTCCTTTCAGCATTTGTTTGACCTTTTCCTTTTCTAAGTACTTGACGTATTCAATATTACTAAAACCTAAGTTTTAGTCGTAAGGATTCTTGATAAAGAAAACCTACAGTTTGAAATTGCACATTAGGAATGATAGCCTTTGTTGGGCTTCTGGTTTTGGCTTATACACATATTTAGTTGAGTATTCTTTAACTTTGATTGGATAACCATTATTTCTCATCATAGGGTCTACTTCAATGTATTAATACACTAATGGATTTTTTTTTTTGATAAGGGGTCTGATTGATATTATCAATGATTCTTATCTTTTTAAAAAGGTCTATTCACAAACTCAGGCATAACCTTGTAGTTGTGGTTATATGGTAAGGGATAAAATTATGCCTGCTTCTTGATATGTGTTTTTTTTCTCTTCATAGATCTAACATTCTTTTGAAGTTTAATAGATGAAAATTGAATAGCATGATTGTTGTTTGTAGGATTCACTTCATTAGCATACAAACTCCAATCACAAACTTCATCTTCTCAAATAGCAGGTGCACTGGAGTTAGAGTTAGACGAATTGTAACTCTCGTTTGAAATTTGATCCTGATTTGGACTCTCATGAGAAGAATTTTCAACTTATTAGCTACCTTGTTGTTATTGATTCTAATAATTGCCTTGCTGATTAGAAGAAGAGTTGTTGAAGTTATTTCTTTAACATCTTGCATTATTGTTCATTGGCCATTACACTCTATAGAAAAGTGCTCATCAACTCCACAATTGTTCATTGTTGAGTGTTAGTTTCCTTCCTCTTCTAGATCTTCTTAAAGATCCATTTATTTGATATCATCTTGGACTATCACTTTTAGATCTTCTTATATAAAATGAACTGAGGCAAGTCTACCTCCAAGATAAGCTTCAAAGCTAGACACAAAGGCAATATAAATAGCATTTTACTTTTCATTGATAAACTCTGGTTGTATATCATTGGCATGGTTTAACTTACAAATGATGATGGCGCTTCACAAGTATTTCTAGGATAAGCTGATACAAAAGTTACAAACAAAACTATAGTAGTTTATCATTAACATGATATCAGCCTCATCAAGGTTCAAAGAAGTGTCTTCCATAGGAATATAAATAGTCCTATATACGTCAGCTGTCACACCCTCAAAATCCACCGGCGGGGTTCTACCACGAGGCGCGTGACAAACCATGATCTCAGACACATTTATATCAAACGACACTATATGTGTTTTCAAAATAAGCATTTGAACGTAAATCAGAGTAAAAGACAGTTTTCAATGTAATCAATGCGGAAGCGTAAATGTTTGTAAAACCATGAGTAATAAATGTGCCAAACAAGGCGCCCAATGAAAGTAGTAAATGTAAATGAGCTTGCTTTCAAATGACAAAGATGATGCATGAGCCTCAAATATGCAGCCCTAGCCTTAAGCATGCTAGCGACCTGAGAAGACATGCTAAAGTGTGTCAGCACAAGATTGGTGAGTTCACAGGTTTAAATCATTAAATATGTTTGAGCGTTTGCCTGGTAAAAGTAAACAAAGGTATACCATTGGTAGCTAGCCTATATATCGAGTTACTTAGCTTTTCGAACAGAAGCTGACTGTTTATGAGTTGTTTTTCCTTCCGCCATGTCTTATCACAGAACAATGGCAAGTGTCTAGGTCAATTAAATACCCGTTCGACCTCTAGTCGAGTTAGCGCGACTAACACGGGTGGGGTTTGTCAAACACAGTAGTACTACCAAAAATTACCCCGCTATCCCGTTATTAACGGTTCAAGTATGTAAGGACTTGCGTGATAATGTTTGCACTACAGCAACAAGCGATATACCAATAATACCAAAACCAGATAAAAATAGTTTGCATGCTTCTCCCCCAAAAAAGAAAGTAAGTAAAAGTAGGGCCGTGAAGACTCACCTTATATGCGTATGAATACATGAAGTGTAAAAGCTGGAAGCTAATCATTACCTAACAAATGTAGGTCCATGAGTGTATGTACATAATGGTCAAGATGAACCCCGTTGTATCCAAACAATGTAGGTGTTAACGTGTTCGAGAAATGTTTGACAAGTTTAACTTTTTGACAAAAGTTGACTTTTGTTTACCAAAGTTGACTTTTGTTTACCAAAGTTGACTGGACTGACCCGATGACCCGTTGGTGACTCAAATAAATAGAAACATGCTCAAATAGCTCAAATAATGATTCATACAAAATTTCATGTCGAAAATATATTTTTGGAAAGTTTCTATTTTTGGAAAGTATGACATCGTTACACATGTGCAACCCATTTAAAGATTATGAATAATACCACAACAAACATCTCAATTATACATATAACACATCTAACAATCATCCATAACATGTTAACATAACCAAGAAACTTTATCATTCCCAAAGTTTCATAATTTAAAACATAATAACACATGGTGCACAACATTCATTCAAATCTCCTAACATGTTCCTACGATCATTTCAACATCAAACACATCACCATAACATGTTCAACACATATCAAATTCATCATATAACACATCGAGTCACAAAATTTTCCATAAATAGTTAACATGTTCATAAAAGCGTTTTTCACCATTCGATTATTCCCAATCCTTTCTTATGCTCTAAACATCATATAACAATCATCACATATAATCAAACATGCATAAATCATCATTTATAAATCAACTTACCCAAAAGGTTTCCTTTAATGGAAAGCACTAAAAAATCAAGCCAAAATCAAAAGTTCAAAACATGACCTTTCATCCATTAGCATCAACTAACATCCTAGAACCATCAATTCAATTCAATTTCATCAAAATCTTACAATTTCTACAAAAGCCCCAAATTAAAGTTTCCATTATAAGTAAGTCTCAGGTTTTGATCAAAACAACACAATTTCACAAAACCAATCCGTACAAATATCATTATATTGAATACTAACACATAATCCATTATCAATTTTAATCAATTTCAAGTTTTGACTTGTTTGGATCATCTAGGGTTCATGTTCATCATGAAGATCAAAGAACATGAAATCAAACATAAAAACTTACTTGAAATGCTTAGATGATGATCCCTAGTACGCTTTTGATACAAGAAACGTTGAAAATCACCACCAACATGCAAGAACAAGATCCAAAAAGGTGTGCTTTGTGTGCGTGTTTGATTTGTTGTGAAAATTTGGAAGGGAAAGGGGAAGGGGACGGCAAAATGGTGATTAGGGTTGGGGGGTTGGGTTTTATACTCTTTTTTTTTACAAGAAAGGCCCCCGTCTTTTATAAAAATCCTTTTAACGCTACGCGATTGAATTTTTTCCACACCGAAACCTCCAAATGCTCATATAATATCAAACAAACATTAATAACATGAAATAATATTCATTTTTCAAGTTCAAAGGCATATTTATAATAATTAGGCGTTAAAAGAAAATCCTCAAAAACACGTAAATACCAGAAAATTTCCAATTTTCACAACCAAGCTACACATTTAATCACATAATCATATAACACGTAATTTCACACAAATTATGATTGTTTAAACACTATTTTTACAAGTCATCAATGTTCGGGGATAGACGTGCGTGCAATCAGGCAATTCTCAGAATTACCGTTACATGAAAGGTTTGTGAATGTTTGTGCAATAAATAACGCATTTAAGTAAACAATATTAAATGCATGAATGTATGATTGGAAAACCATGATTGTGATGATCGAAAAGTGACCTGAAAATGCCGGGTGTCACATCATCCCCTTGTTTAAAGAAATTTCGTCCCGAAATTTAACTAACTCCGGTAAAAGACGGAAGAAAATTTCTTGGTTGTCATATCAGCATTGAGAGTAGTGAATATGTATGTACCTTGGCGGATAGAATTTGTCATGGCCTGTGACCAGGGGTGGGATGTGATGACTGATAAAACAAAGATGTAATGGAGTTGTGAAAGAACATTAAGCTAATAACATGATAGTAAAATAAAAGACCTACATTACCAAATCAAAATATGTAGTTTTCAACATCACAACAAATTGTCTATAGTACTTAACAAACAAGAAAGTAAACTGTTTTGAGATGACATTGTTCCATATAAACTGATAAGTAGAAACTTTAGGGGATGGCAAGTTATGGTGGTTCACTAGGGCTTCATGTTCCTCTTCCTTCCCAAACTTCAACAAATCTACATGGTCCATAAGTTTATACTCTGTCTTTGAACTCAATCATCGCATGACTAGTTTTAAACTCACATCTCCACTTCATAAAAATCAACAAGGAAAGCAGCATGTACATGAATCCTTTTAGCAATCATTGGTTTCCTATAGATATTCTTAATCTAGAATTCCTTCGTGCCAAGGTGAACCCTTGTATTATTAACAATCTTCTTAGCTTTAGCTAGATTTAACTTTTTGAACCCAAACTTATATTCATTATATAACATATTTTTGAACAATTTTGCTTTAGCATTGTTGCTTGTGTTGAAGAATGGGCTCCTATTCAAAGCATTCAGATCTAGAGTAGATAGAGTACTAAATCAGTAGCACTTTTAGAATACTATAGTGTCACACCCTCAAAATCCACCGGCGGAGTTCTACCATGAGGCGCGTGACAAACCAGGATCTCAGACACAGTCGTATCAAACGACACTATATGTGTTTTCGTTTGACCATAAATCAGAGTAAAAGACAGTTTTCAATGTAATCAATGTGGAAGCATAAACGTTTGTGAAACCATGAGTAATAAATGCACAAAACAAGGCGCCCAATGAAACTAGTAAATGTAAATGAACTTGCTTTCAAATGATAAAGATGATGCCTCAGATATGCCACCCTAGCCTTAAGCATGCGAGCGACCTGAGGAGACATGCTAAAGTGTGTCAACATAAGGTTGGTGAGTTCACAGGTTTAAATCAATAAATATGTTTGAGTGTTTTCTTGGTAAAAGTAAACAAAGGTATACCATAGGTAGCTAGCCTATATATCGAGTTACTTAGCATTTCGAACCGAAACTGACTATTTGTGAGTTGTTTTGCCTTCCGCCATGTCTTATCATAAAACAATGGCAAATGTCTAGGTCAATTAAACACCCGTTCGACCTGCAGTCGAGTTAGCGCGAATAACACGGGTGGGGTTTGCCAAACCCAGTAGTACTACTTAAAATTACCTCTCTATCTCTATATTAACAGTTCCAATGTGTAAGAATTTGTGTGATAATGTTTGCACTACAGTAACAAGCGATATACCAATAATACTAAAACCAAATAAAAATAGTTTGCATGCTTCTCCCCTAAAAAGGAAAGAAGTAAAAGTGGGGCCGTGAAGACTCACCTTAGATGCGCAGGAAAAAAACCTGAAGTGTATAAGTTGAAAGCTAATCGTTACCTGACAAATGTTGGTCCATGAGTGTTTGTACATAATAAACATGATGAACCTCGTTGTATCCAAACAACGTAAACTGTTAGTGTGTTCGAGAAATGTTTAACAAGTTTGACAAAGTTGACTTTTTTACCAAAGTTGACTTTTGTTGACCAAAGTTGACTCGACTGAACCGATGACCTGCTGGTGATTCAAATAAGTAAAAGTATGTTTAGTCATGCTAAAATAGCCCAAATAATGATTCACATATAGTTTCATGTAAAAAATCTATTTTTGAAAAGTTTCTATTTTTGGAAAGTATGACATCGTTAGACATGTGTAATCCATTTTAAGATTATAAAGCACATCACAAAAGACATCAATTACACCATCATATCATGTTATACACACATCACATGCAACATTCATCACATCATATCACAAAAGTTTCCATAAACAACAAGCGTGATCGTACGAAACGTTGTTCACAATTCGATTATTCCCAATTCATCCTTATGCTCTAAACATCATATAACAATCATTACATCTAATCAAACATGCATGAATCATCATCTATATTCTAACTTTCCCAAAAAGTTTCCTTTAATGGTAAGTACCCGAAAACCGAACCATAACCAAAAGTTCAAAACATGACTTTTCATCCATTAGCATCAACTAACATCCTAAAACCATCAATTCAATTCAATTTTATCAAAATCATTCAATTTCTACAAAAGACCCAAATTAAAGTTGCTATTATAAGTAAGTCTAGAGTTTTGATCAAAATGACACAATTCCACAAAACCAATCCATACAAATATCATTATATTAAATATTAACACATAATCAATCACCAATTTCAAGAAAATTCAAGTTTTGACTCGAGTTTGGATTTCGAGGGTTCATGTTCATCATGATAATCAAAGAACATGAAATCAAACATAAAACTTACTTGTTGATGCAAGGAATCACATGCTATAGTGTTTTGATGCAAGAAACGTTCGAATTCCAACTCTAGATGCCAGAATCAAAGCAAAACATGTGTGTGTTCTTGTGAGTAGATTTTCGAAAAAAGGGATGGGAAAGGGAAGGGGATGGCTGGAATGAGGGGATTAGGGTTGGGGGTTGGGTTTTATACTATATTTTTAAAAGAAAGGCCCCCGTCGTTTCATAAAATCGTTTTATTGCTACACGATTGCACTTTTTCTATAACAAAACCACCAAATGCTCACATAATATAAAATGAATGTTATTAACATGAAATAATATATAGTTTACTAGTTTAAAGTTTTTTTATAATAATTAGGCTTTAAAAGCAAAAAATGCGCGAAAACACGTAAATGTCAAAAATTTGCTAATTTTCACAATCAAGCTACACATTTAGTCACATAATCATATAACATATAATTTCACACCAATTATGATTATTTGAAAAGTAATTTGACAAATCACCAACGTTCAGGGACAGAAGCATGTGCGATCCGTCAATTCTCCAAATTACCGATACGTATAATGTTCATAAATGTTTTTGCAATAAATGAAGCATTTAAGTGAACAACATTAAATGCATGAATGTATGATGGGAAACAATGTTCATATTAATCAGAAAGTAGCCCGAAAATATCGGGTGTCACATATAGACTCCTATTTTTTCTATTAACCCCATATAGACCCTTTTCTTCATCATACATCAAACTAAGAATTGGTGACGTATCACTATATTTCCATTCTCTCTTCCCATCTAATGTAATATGTTTCCTGTAGTGGAGGAGGTGTTTTTAATAATTTCTTATACAAAGTAGGCGCTCCTTGTATAAGCAGTTAGACTAACACCTCCCATGATTCAACCTTAGAGTCCACATTCTTTGTCTTAGATTCCTTTTTATTTTTAGCCTTAAAAGTTGTTTCAAGAACAACGTTTAGAATAAAATCAAATACTCCTTCAGGAACTATATCGAACATAACATCAACAACTTCTATGGATGTGGATGATTCATTTTCTTCAAGTCTAATATCTTCATCTAACCTAGAAAACACATTCGTAAATACATTTGCATAGATCGCATCATCATTTACATCATCCAACTCTATAAAATCACCAAGATCTTCATAAACTATATCTAAGAAGGTTTGTTGTGCTTATATGCATACATATCCTACTCAAAAGCGGCTTATTGAGCTGGATTTACTAGATCTTGAGGTTCCACTTTATTAGGCTTAGTATCACTTGGGCCCTCATCCTTCTCTACATCAAATGAACATCCAAATGTTCCTCCAATACTATGCTGACCTCCCTTAGGTCTATCATCACCATTACTTCAATCGTCCTTCTTCCTAGGCTCATCATCCTTATCACTATCGTCCTCTTTCTCATCATCATCTTTCTCTAACTTAACCATTTTATTAACACTATTCCAACCAATCTTAATCACTTTCTCTACAATCTACTTAACTATCTCTGTCATTACCTCTGCCACTGTCTCTATCTCTATCTTTTTCTAATATTCACCAACCTAAAGCTCAATAGGATTAGCCTAACATGATATTGATATCTAATAAACTCAAACACTACCTCCAGTTGAACTTACAACTTCATACTAAGCAAGCTCTTGATTTACTTATCTAAGATTGTCCTTAATTTGAATTGAGTTCTTTAACAAGTCAATATCCAAATCAAAGTCTCTCCTCTTAAATAACAATAAACTACTTGCAAGATCCTTAGTAGCTTTCGCCTCTAGATACTTGTATGTTGGTGTTGTGGAGATCAAAACATTCAGATTAAACATATCATTATGTGATGTCTATCTTGGTGGTGTAGATGCTTATTTTGAAGCTGATGTGTTGTTGAAGTGAAGGCTATAGCCACAGGTGCTTCTACCACAGGAGTAGTCTTCGCATTAGACTTACCCTTAGCTTCTTCAACATAATTATTTTTCCCATTCCCTTATTTCCTCTACTAGACTGTCTCAACGTTCTCTTCGTCCTCTTACCCTTAGCAGGTTCCTAAGGCATATACCTAGCGAAATGGGCGGGTTGGGTTGGGTAGGTTGTGGGTCAGGGTGGTTTCGGGTCAAGATGTGTTCGGGTCAGGACAGGTCATATAAAGAATTGTTTGTTTTGCTTTGCGTTAGGATGGGTTCCGTTAAAAATGGATACGGCTAGAACATATCCTATAAAAGAAAAATGTTGTTGTAAGCAAACATCACAGATGAATATAATCATGTTAAGCTTGTGTTTTACGTTCTCTAAATCATTTCAAATATAGTTATGCATTCCTTACACTTCTCTAGTGACTCTTGTTCATCTTTTGTTGATACCCAATGGCCTACTACTGAAGATAGGATAGAATCATAAAAGTATTCTAAAAGTTATAAAAGTTCATGACTAATCATATTCTTTATCTTAGCAAAATTGCAATAATAGAACTCACCTCTCAAGAGCAATGACCTACATCATCACTTCTATTCATAAACTTCTAAACTTTGATTTGGAACGCCATGGATTCTTTATCAAATCAAGCGGAAGCATTGTAGCATAAACTTGTTGATTAGAACCAGTAAGCAATCCAGATGAAAAACATGAATTTGGATCTTGATGATAAATAAGAACACAACAAATCTTAAAGAAACCCAAATGAATGGAGAAAAAAATAAAGAAGATGGGAAACGATAGTCGAACCAAAAGATACGATTTAATCAAGTTTTCAATTAAAATTTATCCTTGACAAGATGCAAAGTCAATTGGAACTTGGACAAACCGATTGGCTCTTGTGATGACGATTGGAGTTTGCATCGACGGAAAATTAGAACAATTTAATTGGAACATGAAACAATGAATCAACAATTAGGATTAGCATAAACCTAAAATCCATATGCCAACTCGTTCTGAATCGCCGTTAAATCTCTCGTAGCTCAAGGTGACCTATGGTTTTTTTTCTTTCTATTTAAATATACCTAATTAGACCCCTGTGGAAATAATATAATACACAAAACAACCCATAACCTTAGATGAATTGCCCAAATGAACCCAATTTTGAATAGGTGGGCTACAAGTTCTTGGTCTACTCCAGCACATAGTTAATATCTATGTCATCAATAGTTCTCTCTTGACTTGCCTTAAAATCAGGATCCTTATAACTTTATGATGTAGTACATACTCATGCATCTTAATGATTTCATCATTTGGGCTAGAATCACTTGTTGATTCAACTACACCGTCCTTTCCTTTCTCAGTAACTCTAACTCGATCAATAGGTGGTTATGATGTGTTGGGTCTGATAAGGATAGTCTATATTATCAACACAGTCAAAGTCAACAAAGGTCAACGTCACTGTCAAAGTCATCGAAAAAGACAAACTGACGCATTCGAAACGAAGAACCGAGACAAGATGTTGAAGATATAAATGACTAGGAGTTTATTATTAATAAATATATTTTGTGTCAACAAAATATATTTATTTATGCTTAAGTCATTTGTATGTTTTATATGTAATTTCTCTAATTGTCTAAGTCTAGAGGCTTAATATGTCATTAGTAAATATTATCACTATATATACATTAGTGACAATTAGGTTTGGGGAGGGGGAATGAGCCATTGATTGAGGGACTTTCACTTTGTAATATATTTAGCAATCAATTCAGATCAAACAAGGGTTTTATAGAATGTTCTTGAGGTGTTCATCATTGTTCATCCATATTTTATATTGTTTGATCTATATTTTACACAAATATCATTGATATCTGTGTTATCAGTAGGATTTGTTTGTGTTTATCTATCAAGTGCACTGTTATATCGATCAGTAGGACCAAAAATATGGTATCAGAGCCATTGTGCTCTTGATTATTTGAGTTTTGTTTGGTTTTCTAGTTTAAAGTCACTGTTCCATTCTTTTTTGATCTGATCTGCGTGTTTTGGAGATGGAAATTGATTGAGGATTGCTCCATTTTGGTATGGGAAGCTTTAGAAATCATCAGATCTCAAATTCATTGAGATTTGGATGAGTTTGGATTGATTTCGTGCTGAATAAAGTCGTTCAGATATGTCGGGCGAGTCTACAGCTCTTCTAGCGAAACTGTATCTTCATTCAGAGAAACTACATAGTTTTGCTTGGCGAAACTAGAGCTCTTTCAGTAAAACTACACAGTTCTTGATATTTGAATCTGGTTTCTTCGTCCCTGCGAAAGTACATACGTTGAACGAAAGTTCATGGTGTTTGTGCGCCAAACGCAACGAAATTGCTGCCAAATTAATTTCTAAACGAAAGTTCAACTAGTTTCGGGCGAAACTACCCTGCGAAACTAGCATCAGCGTGCCACTGCTCGGCGAAACTGTTGTCGAAATTACTGGCGAAACTACTAGCGAAACTACTAGCAAAATTGCAAGCGAATTTAGTGAATTTTCAGCGAAATTAATTTCCGATCATGTCAAAAATGGCTCTTTCAGAAGTCCCTAATTCCTTCAAATCTGATAATCTGATATCGGCACAAAGTCGGTTTGATTCTTTTGCAACCATGAAAGATGAAAAGATATCTGATTTTGTTGATCGATTTTTGATGGTGGCAAGCAACCTTAAGAAGTATGATGACCAGCTAGGGAACCATGAACAAGTCACAAAACTTTTGGAATCTCTTCCTCCACAGTGGAGTCCATAAGTTAGATTGTTAAAGCAAGAAACAAATTTTGCTGACTACAAACTCATTGAAGTTATCAACAAGCTGAAGTCATTTGATTTGGATATGAAAAGAAGAGAGTATAATCAATTCATGTATAGTGGTGTATCTTCAAGTATTGAGATCAAAAAAACTAAAGAAGATTTCAACCATGCATTGATGGCTGAGGTGGTAAACAGTGATGAAGATTCTGTTGAGGATTTTGATCTTTTCAAAGAATTCAGGTGTGACACTCAAGGTAAGAGTGTTGGTGATGTTGGTGATTGTGAAAGCCAGTGTAAAGTTCAGGATGAAGGAAAGCAAGAGGAAGGTGAAGCCAAAGAAGCTAAGAAGAGAGCTGCTGAGGAGGAAGAATACAAAAAGAACACTCCTATCTGTCAATGTTAAAAAGCCCTAGCTGCTGAAAAGCTAGTTATGGGACTTCCTTATGAGGTTGTTCAAGATATGTGTTCTCCTCCCTGCAAAATTCGTTTATTTGGAGTTTATAAAGCTAACAGATTATTGTTAGAAAATAAAAAAGAATTAAAACAAATAAACAAAGAACTTAAAATCAATGAGTCCAAATATTTTATCAAACTAAGAGAAGCTTTAAAGGAAAATGAACTTTTAAAAGAAATCTTTTAGAAAAGAATGTTGAGATTAATGTTTTGAGTGAATGAGTCACATTAGCAGAATTTGAGACTAGCAAGCTTAAAACTAAACTTGATAAATGGACGATGTCAGGGATGAAACAGGAAGAACTATTCTGTAAGCAAAGGGGAGCTAGAATCAAAATGGGTGTGGGATGTGGTGAAACTTCATATGTTTATCCTCCTCCTAGCACTCATTGTTACTCTCCTATGCCTCAACCTCATCAATCTAATGATTTAATTGAAGTTGCAGATACTAACAGTCTACATGCAGGTTTAAGCAGCGTTAATCACAAAGAGATTCGAGATGAATATGATTCTCCTATAGGTTTGGGACTCATCAAACAAGGATCTGACAAGCAAAATGATAATTCCACCCTTAATGCTTCAAATCCAGTATCAGGTGTTTCCCATAACTTCTTTAACAAATTCAGAACAGGTAATATCCCTTCTTTTGTTCCTGTCAAGTTTGTCAAAGAAGGAACAGCTGTGGAATCATCAGGAAATCAGAACTCAACAAGTGGTATCAATCTAGATCCGTTGGAAGCAGACTTGTGTATACAAGACTTGACAAGCTCAGATGATGAATCAAAAATCACTAAGTCACCTGAAGTTGTCAAGTCTCAAATGCTTCCAAAAGTTGAATCAACACCTATACGGATCTCATCTCTAAATGCTAAACAAATCAGCAGTTCCTCTAAATCTCAGCAGAAGCACTCACCATCTTCATCTGCTATCCATCAAGCTCGCCACCAATCTGCCTCTAAGTCTACCAAGTCACTAGTCATACCAAAGGGTTCTCAAAAGAATGTTCAGATCTCATCTCTTCGAACATCACATGTCAAATCACAGCTTAGTTCGAAATCCATACCGACAAAGCCTCAAAAAGTTCAATCTTCTAATATCCAAAAGAAGAAGCTTCAAGGTTGTCGACAAGCTGCAACAACCATAAAGCAGGCTCCACCCTCTCCTGCTTTCCACGAGACTTCAAAGAACCAAAAGCCTTTCAAGGCTTGCTTTAGATATGGAAAAGAAGGTCATGTCCTAAAGAAGTGCCCTCAAGTTTAAAGACAGGCTTGGGGCACGGGTTGCTTCGCTGGTTCAAAAAGTAAAAACCACACATCTTTGAATGGTTGGATGAAGAACAATCTATCCAAACCTTCTCATATGAAGCCGGTTTCACATGATTCAAAGATGAAAAGGACCAATGTTTCAAATAAGGGTCTTAAAAAGAAAATGATTTTCAAATTCAATTCTTTCAAATCTAAAGTAATTAAACAGAAACAAATTTGGAAAGTAAAACAAAAGGTTAAAGAAATAAATGATTTTTCAAAAGGGTGTGTGCTAAAGTAGGTTTGTACACTGATGAAAAAGGAACTCCCAAGACCATGATGGCCTGGGTACCCCTCTCTAACTAATCTGTTAATGAGTGCAGGAACAGTTCAGGAGGACTGTTAGTAATCCGTTTTACCGACAGAGAATGTTCCTCAGTCAAATTTGAAGCGGAACAAACAGGTTATGGTTTTGGTATCTCATCCGTATTTTGGATACTTATCTGTACTATTACAGTTCACACTTCACAATCATTTCATTTTTCATGGTACTTCATTTCTCATCTTTTTGCTAGTATAATTTGGAAGACTTTCTTTTCTAGTATAATTGAAATAGGAACTAAGAACTTGATTTGGGATGACTAAGAAATGATAGTATGTTTTCTTTGTATGATTAGTTGCATGACTTGTATCTTTGTAAGAAATGATAGTAACTGATGTAGATGTCTGTATCACTTAAAATTCTAAAATCTTAAAAGACAGTTTCATTATATGATATGCATGGTAGGCTCAGCCCGAAAACGAAGTAAACAGTGATTGTGTAGCCTAACTAAAGCTTTAGAACTCGATGATAAGGATCAATTCCATGACATCTACGCCTACATAAAATTACAAGTCTCATCAAAAACAGGTTGAGGGTATCTGACTTCTGCCTTGATCCCTTCTATTCCTAAACTCTCCCTATACCCAAGTCCTGAATGTAGCTTCTCGTTAGCTCTTCAAATGTATATTTCATGCTTATCTCCTCTACTATGCGGAAGCATTGACCTGGAGCGATGATCTTCTCTGTTATACGTGAGTATAGACTTGAAGCTCTCATCAGCACGCTTAGATGATCATCTCCTCTGTTATACGTAAGTATAGACCTGGAGCTCTCATTATCTGTTCCCTAAAATAAAAGCATAGTGATTCTTAAACTAAGATCATTGTTGAACCTCAAAAGAAAATCAAGCAGAGTTAATCATATTACTCAATAAGCCCTGATGACGGGATAAGTTCTTTGCTAGATGTATGTAGGAACCAAGTTACCTGAGTTTCTCTAATCAAACCTAAAACATGATAAAATCAGTTGCAGGTCACTCGTTGAAAAGAATAAGGCATGGGTTTAAATTGGACAAATATACCAACAACCATTCTTGAACTGTTTTTGGCTATCAAAATTTTAAAACCATGATCAGACTCTACTTCAGTGTGATCTCACTAACTTGTCGATGTTTAAATACATTCTTGTGCTTAAGTATATCTTGAGGATGTGATCTCATGATCGAATTAGTTCTTAGTGTAAGGTGATTAAAATATATATATATATATATATATATATATATATATATATATATATAAAAAAAGGGGGTTTTTCATTTCAAATTATTTCAAGTCTTCCACATTATGCTATTAAAATCTTATTATTTTCACATGCATTTCACGGGAAATTGCACACACAGATAAACACAGGTTTATTTGTTAACTGAAATGATCTAACAGGAAGTTGCGAGATTGTGGTTGTGATTGTGTTACAGAGTTTTGCTTCAAATGATGGCCGATCATCAGCTGAGCAAAGTACCTGACCAGAGAACCTGTTCCTCAAGTTTGCAGAAGATACCGAGCTAGGATTCCTCCTCCTACATCTTCTGAAGCACTCAAGAATAGAGAGTTGGAAAAGTTGTCCATGTTCATTCACAAAGAATGCACATGAAGAGGGGGAACATACAAAAAGGGGGAGCCTGGAAGATGAAAAATCTTCAATACCAGATCATCAATCTAGGAGAAGATTGAAGATCATTATATGGTTGACTTATCGGTGCTGATCACGATACAAGACGTTGATAATGATAGACTAAGGGGGAGTATTGTTGGGTTTGATAAGGATAGTCTATATTATCAATACAGTCAAAGTCAACAAAGGTCAACGTCACTATCAAAGTCATCAAAAAAGGCAAACAGATGCATTCGAAACGAAGAACCGAGACAAGATGTTGAAGATATAAATGACTAGGAGTTTATTGTTAATAAATATATTTTATGTCAACAAAATATATTTATTTATGTTTAAGTCATTTTTATGTTTTATATGTAATTTCTCTAATTGTCTAAGTCTAGGGGCTTAATATGTCATTAGTGAATATTATCACTATATATACATTAGTGACAATTAGGTTTGGGGAGTGGGAATGAGCCATTGATTGAGGGACTTTCACTTTGTAATATATTTAGCAATCAATTCAGATCAAATAAGAGTTTTATAGAATGCTCTTGAGGTATTCATCATTGTTCATCCATATTTTATAGTGTTTGATCTATATTTTACACAAATATCATTGATATCTGTGTTATGAGTGGGATTTATTTGTGTTTATCAATCAAGTGCACTGTTATATCGATCAGTAGGACCAACATGATGGTTATGCTTCTTCTTCTACTTCTGCTTATGCTTGATTTATATCTACATAGAAACATTTATCTGAACCAGATGACCTTTAAAATTGGACAATATTATCTACGCATGGCACTTTATTTGTGCATGAACATTTAATCTACGCATAACTGTTAAATCTACAAATTACCATATTATCTATGTAGGAGCAATTTTATCAATGTGAGAGTATCTCATCTACTCATGTATAACTTCATCTATGTATGGGACTTTATCCGTTCTCGCACAACTAATATATCAATGTATTACTTGGTCATTTGCGCATGGTCAGGTCATCTACCCATGAGTAGAAAACCTTACTAATTATAAACAAACTTTATTCTCTCCACTTTTAGCATTGTTTCAAGATCAGATCATGCTTTTCTTGGGTTTAGATACTCATGTTTACATAATACTTTAAAAAAACATCTCTATCAATAAGTCCATCTTTTTTTATTGAATAACGTGTCGTGTTTGGATAATAGTCCCAAAAGATCAAACAAGTAAATAATGAGGATATAGAACTTACCTTTTGATGATCATCATGAAAAAACCCTAGAATCTAGCTACACACATCGAGATCTATAATCATGCATTTCAAGATTCAAGCTTTACATTAGGTCTTGTTTATAAACGACATCTAAGCTCATTCCAAGCGATATCTGAGAACAAAAGTAAAAAAATTTCCTCATGTCCATCTTTTTTTAGTGAGTAATGTGTCATGTTTGCATAATAGTACCTAAAGATAAAACGAGTAAAAAATGAGGATCTAGAACTTACCTTTTGATGATCATCGCAAAAAAACCCTAGAATCCAGCTACACACATCGAGATCTATAATAATGCATTTCAAGATACAAACTTTACATTAGATCTTGGTTATAAACGACATCTAAGCTCATTCCAAGTGACATCTGAAAACAAAGGTAAAAAAATTTCCTCCTTCACCTTTAAGCTACCTCTCACTATGCTACTCTTTCTCTCTTGAAATCTGATTGGGGAAGCTTGGTATGCAAGAATAGAATGTTTGTGGCAGCTCGTTTCCTTTTATGGTAAAATATTAGGTCAAACTTTTTCCCCTTCATACATCTTTAGTCCCTCTACTTTAAATAACACCTGAGTGTCCTCTTTATTCTTTTTAATCCGAGATGAAAATTTTTTTAGGTGCTATACAACCATTCTAAAGAATTCAGTAATATAGAAAGAATCACTTATTCGTCTAACTCATTATTGGTGGGACACTCAAGGTTGTCATTTCTATATATCAAGTTCTCTATAACCTAATTATAAAGTTTAACATGTGTCCTTTTAAATATTTAAAAAGTGTAGAATGACCTATTATTCTTAACACTTACTTGCAAACATATGATATGAATATCCACATTTTAGTGATGTTGGATTATTAATAGATTCTTGAAACACAATGACTAATATTACACTTGTTTTGAATAATCTATCCGTGAATTTTTTCAATTTAACTGAATCATCAATGTGACACTCACCAAGAAATTTAAGGTCCGGAACCTTACTAAGTTTATTTATAAACGGGACTAAACTTGATGCATTATTAGGATTATCTTGAATATGAATCAAGTTATGGCCCATTGATAATCGGGAGATGTCGTTAGATATGTAGCAACACTACAAATTCACATTTCACATGTGAATCCCATGATTATCTTATAAAAATTCAAAACGTTTATAAAGATCTTCTTGCCATTTATAAAGTTATAAATTAATCAAACAAACACTCGTGATACACAAAACATTGATAACACTTCAAGTCTTATTATTTATAACTCGAATAACTAGTACAAATACCCGCTATTTAATGTTTTCAATCACAAAAACATATTTTATTAACACATTTAAATTAAACAAAAACCCATAAAAGATTATAATACACTACATAAACATAAGTTTTGCAAAAATCCACATATTAGAAAATACATCTAGTCACAATATTCTTAATATATTTTTTCTACATAACTTGTCAAACATTCAATTGAAGCCCATACTATTATATAAATCTATCTATATTTTATTATTTACTTATAGACAAGTACCACATTCCATACAACCACCCACTCACCCCAGCAAAACCCCCACACCCCTCACCTCACCTCTCCTGTCGATCATAAGCGAGCCAAGAACTCTCCTTCCCCACTTCATTTAATCTTGAAAACTTTACTAGAAAACTATCTCTGCTTTCTCTCACTAGAATCTCCTTTCTTACACACTTGGTAAGTGTTCTTGGTGTTCTTCAAGATCTTCATGCATCTTCTAAGTCCTAAATAGCTAATCTTAGCAACAACAACACTAGCACAGTTAGCTGATCATGGATTTGTAGATCATCATCCCACACTCCTATTCTATATATATGATCAAGATCAAGTCTGACAACAATAATCTTATGTTATTGCATGTACAGAACTATGAATATCTAGTAATCATCATGTGAGTTTTATTTTAAAACATTTTCTTGATATTTTTAAGTAATCATCTCATACTTTTATTGTGTATATATTAAGATGATAATTTAAGATCAAATCTAGTATCAATGATCTCATGTTAATTACATGTAGCAAAACAATAATATCTAACTAGTTATTTCTTTTTACGTTGGATCCATAGTTACATACATTTAATAGTTCATAACTTTGTAAATGATCATCCATTTTAACATGCATAACATAAGGATGATGGTCACCGATCAAGCCTAAACCATAAACATACATTCAACACACTCAATCTAACTTATTTAAACAAACATATTTTAAACAAATTGACTTGGTTTTACACCATGGTTCTTCCTATATAAAAATTATATTCGAAAATAATGAATAGGATCCTTAAACAAAAGGTGTCAACAATAAACCGAAACCATACACAATCGTTAAAGACTTCACTTTAACACTTAAAATCCTATCATACTTGTTAGGTATTGCGTTTATATACTTTAGATCATGTTAATATAGTATTAGATGGGAAACTTAAAGTTCGTGGTATTATTTGAATTTAAAAAAAAAAATAAGTCGTTATAATGACGAAAATTAGACTTAAAATACAAAAAAATGCTTATGGTTTTCAGATAAGTACCAGATATATGTAGTATCTCTACACGCATAGGAAACTTTTACACTAAACGTCATAAAATTTGGTGGTGCATAGCTATATTTTCAAAATTATGGCCATTTAACATCAATAAATTATGAAACCCTAGCTTTCGATTTTCTAAAATTAACCACATAGAAACTTTAAATATCATATATAGATTATAAAAAAAAAAGTTTCATAAGTTTTAATGTTGTCTAGCTATTATTTCTAAAATTTATAAACATAAAAACATACAAAATGGATAAATCTATAAAACCTTTATTAAAAACTCCAAAAATTTGAAATAACTACTTTTACTATAGATATAACTTATATTATTAATTTTGACCAAATAGGTTATTAGTTTTAACTATATTTGGTATTATTAGTCAATAAATTGACGAAAACCACTAAATATATGAAAATACGCCAAAAAATACAGAGATTCTTTTATGATTATTAAGTATACACTATTTAATAACCTTTATACAACTTGGACACAGGTTAATTTACAAAATTATGATTTTTGTATAATAAGACTAGAATTTTAATTACGTTTTTCAAAATTTTCGGCTAAGGCGTGTAACGATATTATTAACGCGTTATCACCATCACTTTGCATACTAGATTTGATGACACAAGTTTAGACTGAAGTTCGATCCACTGAATAATCTCCGTTGAATCAAGCCGACACACAATTAAACAACACTACTTAAGGAGCTACAGGGAGAAGTACCCCTTTAACAACCCTCCGACGTGAAAATAAGGAACTTGAAAATATAAGTATGGGATTGGGAGAGAGAACAGAAAGAGTTTAGGGTATATTTATGCGTTAGAAGATCATTCATGATGTATCTACATGTTGTGTATGATGGTGGGAGTGGTTCAAAAGAGTTTGTTACATCATTGGGTCATACCCTTCATGCGATCGAGGGTGTGTTCAATCAAGTGTCAGGATCGGTAAAAATTATACTCCCTTGGATGTTGGACATGTGTCATTTATTAACGTGGTTTGGGTGCTCCGAGTATCAGTTGTATTTTTCCGGACCGGGCCCGGATTCTGGGTGAAATCTGAAACCCTATGTCTACAATAATTATTTAGTATTTCTACCATACATACTTTATTATGGTAATCATTAAAGTTTAGTTGTTTTTGGAAAATACAATTTGTCTAGGATGAAAAACATATTTTTCTAGGATTGTAATAACTCACAATAGTGGCTTTAATACTTTTGTGTGAGGATGTATTTAATTCTATTTTTGAATTTTATTTTTGTAGTAGAAGAAAAAAGCATGCAATGACGTAAGAAAAATCCGTATCAGTGATCTCCATTTAGGGTCAAACTGGATGTCCCAATAAACATGCAAACTATAGGTGTCTCAAGAAACCGAACTTCTTAGGAATATTTAAAGACTCCTTTAACAGTGTCCACACATAAGCGACCAGACTTAACGTGACACTAGTCAATATCATATATGTGAGGAATCTAAACTCGAACAAACAAAAAGAACTGTCCCTTGTTTACCTAATGTCTATAAGTTGAAGGTTTTCGAAATTTGTCTTTCTTATCCATTGGAAAAATACTTCAATATATAAAATCTTTAAATGGGTAATTTTGTATAATGGTAACAAAGTTTTAAAATTTTTCAGTTAGCCCACTAAAAAAACATGTTTCAATTAAGTCGCTCGATTTTCATATTTTATTTAAATTATAAGTTTTAATATGTTTTTCAGTATGTTTTTATATTTGTTTCAATTAGGAAATATTTTTTTTCTTTTTTTTTTTTTTTTTTTTTGCTGATATGGAGTGGTGATGTGACTTAATTACTATTACGTGTCATTTTCATTACTTGAAGTGAAATAACATAATGGCCAAGTTAGACTATAGAGATATTTTTTTATAAAACAAAAGTTCAGGGAGATTTTAGAATCTTCTCTTAAGCCTAAACTTGGTTCCCAAGTTTCTAAAGGGTTCAATAAGATTTAATCAAACTAATTAACTTGATTATAAATCATTATAATGCACATGCATGTTCGTATTCACCCAACCCGAAGACATTACCAGTAGTATTATCATTTCCAGTGCCTTGAACGGCATCGCATCCTCTAATTGAACACAGTGACTTTTTATATATATAATTTCATATTGATTAGCATTCTTTTTCATTTGTATAGACATATATCTTTTGATGTTTATTACTATGCCATGATGTTTTTCCTAGTTGTTGCTTTCTTGATAGGATTGCTTATTGGCAAGTCAAAATGTTTTTCAATATATCAGGTAAAAAAATTTCTATTTTTCATAAGTTTTTTAAATTAATATTTTATTACATTTGAATAAGATCCCAATTATACGACTGATTTACTTTACATGGGTTAATGGGTGTGATACCATATATTAAACTACCAAGGAATTAATATATGATTAAATTTGTTAAAAAAGATGAAAGAGCTATTGATGTATAATAAACTTATCAACCTTATCTGAAAAGTATATGAAGGTCATAGATATAAATATTATTTAATGGGTTGTAAATAGCAAGAAGAGATATAGAGAGAGAAAATATGTTTATTCATTGATTGATTGTATAATATAATACAGTACATTATGATATATACATGAGAAGAAAACTTGTAGAAAAAGCCTAATCTATTTTACGTGTTGATAACCATAATATATAAAGATATACACACACATATATATATATATATATATATATATATATATATATATATATATATATACACTCCTTGTTGGTTATCAATTTTATACGCTGAAAGTGCTACATTGTTAAAAACCTTGTTAGAAAAAGCAAGTGAGACAAAATCATAGCTAAAAAAAACGAATGCAACGCGTATTGTCTTTCCCTGATCAAGTTGTCTTATTAAAAACTTACTAAGAAATATATATATATATATATATATATATATATATATATATATATATATATATATATATATACTCCTTGTTGGTTATCAATTTCATACGCAGAAAGTGTTGCCTTGATAAAAACCTTGTTAGAAAAATCAAGTGAGACAAAACTATAGCTAAGAAAAAAATAATACAACGTGTATTGTCTTCCCCTGACAAGTTGTCTTATTAAAAACCTAGAAAGAAAACAGGACATAGCTTACTGAAGGAATGGATGCTGGTCTTCATTGAAAGTTGCTCAAAAATTCCGTAGTCAATGATTTCTTCTTAATCGTTTGATGCACAATTCTTTTACGTTGGACAATATTGTATGATCTTCCGTACACTTTTGTTGTATGCAATTGTAAACATATATGGTAATACCACATGATCTATGATTGTGTATTGTTACATTACGTGCATCTGCAAGACTAACAAAACTTATGTTGATGGGTTAGTAAAATACAAACTCTTATCTTTCATACTTTAAAGGTATCAAAATATTTCTTTAACCCTTTCTAATATCTTCTAAAAAGACACAAGCCATATCTTGATAATATAAACACTATATATCTTGTATAAACCAATAATTATTTGACAGAAAATGATAAAGGTAGCTTTTTATATCAAGTGACTGTATAACATCTATGTACTTCCAGGATGAGTTTGTCTAAAAAAATGTTTCAACATTTTCTAAATGTAATTTGATTCATTGATAATAATATCAGCATGCTAATGCTTAATTTGCATTCCAAATTCTAAATTTGTTATATCATCCACCGTAATAAATTTTTCTTCTATAATATATACTCATTTCAATCTTCTCAAGGGATATATTGATCTCATCGACATATAATACAATACTTGTAAACATTATGTTGTTCTTTGCATAAAAACACATGGACGAACGACATCATATTAAATATATTTCTTTTCGATACAATCATCGATTCAATTATATTACACTCACCTCAATTACTATTAGTCCATACTTATCTTGTCAACTCTATATAACACATTCCTTGAAATTTGATTTCAATGCATTCGGCATTTTCAATCTTTCACAAACTTCATTTTAAATCGACTATATATTTATGTGTAGGGATTGAAGCTAAAGACTCGAAAAATCAAAACGAAGATTTTGAAAACAAGTCGCGCGAGAACTTTGATCCGCGAGAGAAGATAGTACTCGCGCGAGACCTTTTTGGTTTTTTAGTACAAATATGTTGCTTTGATTTTTTTGTAAATTAATACTGATATTGTGCGAATTGTTCATTGTAATCCTTATTAGAGAGCAATAATATTGAAAGTTATTTGTGTGTTGCTTGTTTCTACTTGATTTCTTATATTTTCAAGTTCTAATCATGTTACCGTGAGTGATTTCATTCCGCGTCTTTCTCACGAGATTGATCTACAACTGAAATAACGATCTTTACAATTGGTATCAGGGTCATGAGTGCGCTAGATCGATTTGATTAAAACTTGAAGTGTTTTGAAGAGTATTTGAGCTACTATTTCTGTTTTTTCTGAATGTTTGATTTGATTTGAGTGTTATTGTACTGAACTTGGATAAGTATAAGATCAGTAATAAGAGAAACGAGTTCATTTGAAGATTTGAAGATGATTTTATGGTTAAAATGGACTTAATTGAATCAATTAGTAGTAATTAGGATCAGAATTGAACTTAATTCATTAGTTTGAAACATTAGTATCAAAGTTTTAACAAATTGGTGATAAGTTTGAAGTTCAAAAGATAAAAAATTGCACTGATTTGAATTTGCGAAAACTCAGTAATCGCACGCGAAAAGTTAGCTATTAGCACGAAAAGTTGTTAATTTGCAAAAGTTTGTTATAGAAAGATTCCATTCATGCGAGAAATTCAACATTTAGTAAAATTCTGTTACAAAACACTTCAAGCGAAAAGTTCAAGAGAAAAGGTCACACGAAAAGTTTTAAGTGATTGTTTCGCACATGAAGTTTAGATTTTCAAGAAATTCTAAAAAATTGATTTCTGATTTTCAAAATGGCAAATCTGAAGAATCTTACTGCTACCTTGACTCTTGATAATGAGATCGGAAGAAGAACTAAGCTATCAAGACTTATGAGTGAAGACGGTTATCCAGATTGGGTATATTGTTTTGAGAATCATGTCACTTACATCGAACCAAGGGTGTTACGGTTGATCAAATACGAACCGTATTTTTCTGTGTACTCAAATAACAAGGGAGAATTGGTTCCAAAACCTGAAAACTTGTAGGATGAGGATGATATGAAAAAGCTTGAACTTGATGATAAAGCTTATGTTGCAATTACTATGACTTTGACCATTGAAATCACTCATAAATTGAAGGAATTTAAACAAGCCAAAGTGTTATGGGATGCTATGGAAACTCAGATAATAGGAAACAAGGATAGAGAGAGAGTAGGAAAGATATGTTGAACCAAGAATTTAACATGTTTAATCATGTTTTTGAAGAGACGTTGGAGACACAAACGTCAAGATTTGTGAAGTTGATCACCAAGATGAAGAGTCCTACTATCCAAGAAAAATCTATACCTCATTTCCAAGTTCCTAATCCATATCAATTCACTCCTCTGCAATCTCAACACATGTCCACTCAACCTCAAGCCAAATCATACTCGTCTATTCAGCCTCCACCTCAAATTAAACAATCTTTTGTTGCTAACTCCAACCCATCCAAACAAACCATACAAATTACTAAAGTACACCTTGCCTTGTTCACAACCTTTATGTCTAGCTATGAAGCATTCATGGTTGGAAGATTAAGTGCTCCAAACATACTAGTTGATGACTTACAGCAAGTTAACCCAGATGATGTTGAAGAGAATGATATTAAATACCAAATGGCAATGGTGGTATATAGTGAAAAGAACTTTGAAGAAGAACGTGTCAAAAATCTTCGGAGTGAACAATTCTAGTAAAATTGGTGTTTGACAAGTCTAGCTTGAGATGCTATAACTATGACAAACCTGGGCATTTTTCTAGGGAATGCATATAGCCAAAGATTAATCAAAACAAAGGTGGTATGAAAATGGTGACAGTTGAAGTTGAAGCCAAGAGTGATAAAGCTAGTACTTCCAGCAACAAAGCTCTTGTTTCTCAGACCAATAGAGAATATGACTAGTCTAATCAGATGGAAAGACTAGATATCAAATTATCTACAACATTATTGGTAGAAATCAAAACCATTAATGAAGAAGAAACCATGGAAAATATATTTGCAGAGTTTGTGTCAAGTGAATGGTTTGAAGGAGTTTTTGCTAAAGTTGAGATAAATAAGGGTGATGAAAGTGTTACTATTGAAAATACTATCGAGATTACTCCAGCACCAATTGAGAAGATTAAGGATATTAAGATTAATACTGAAGAAAAAGCTATTGAGAAGACTCCAGCTACACAAGAAAAGGAAGATTTAACCTCTATTGCTGTTGTGAAGACTCCAACACCTGCTTATACTCAAGACGATAAAGATGTCAAGATTACTCCAACAATATCCGCAAGAGAAGAAATGGGTGAAAGAAAGGAAGTTATTAAAGCATTGATGGTGAAAGGAGTGCCTGAAGATAATGCAAAGTCAGAAGTTACAA
The DNA here is from genome assembly GCA_025506505.1 of Flaveria sonorensis. Lineage (NCBI taxonomy): Eukaryota > Viridiplantae > Streptophyta > Magnoliopsida > Asterales > Asteraceae > Flaveria > Flaveria sonorensis. Next base: position 12,646,028 of record CM046435.1, on the reverse strand, counting down.
ATGAGGTATATAATGATCTTTGTACTAAGTCTTGTGATTCAAAAGTTCAAAGATACAGAGATCATAATGAGCACTTGATCTTAGAAGTTGATAAACTTTAACATCATGCTTGAAAATATAAATCTAATGGAAAGATTTTCAAAGAAAAAATAGAAGGATTAAACTAATCAATTTATCAATTACAACTAAATCTTCATGATAAAGAATGTACAAATAATGATTTGACAAAACGTAATAATGATCTAGCTTTGGAAATAAACAAACTTAATATTGAACTCTTATCTGCTAAAGTCACGGTTGAGATATTTGAACTTTCTTCAAATATGGGTGAAGGAATAATTAAATCCCAAATGATGCAAAAGATTAATCGTGGTAAGTGTGGTATTGATTTTAAACTTGCCCTACCAATTAATCATGATTATACATGCTTACCATTATTAGTTATCACAACTGATGAATATATGAATTATAGTTTGTGATTTCAACCAAATTATGACTTAAAATCTTTAGTCAACACTCCTTTGACTGTTGACCCATTAACAAAAGTAGAAATTAAACTCAATGATGTTAACCTTTGTGGAGAAAGTGTGAAGAGAGATGGTTTGGTGGAAGATTGGCATAGTGATGATGAAATAGATTTTCTTGATAATAATAATAAAAACTGTACTGAAAATTCATCTTCTTGTAATTCATCACTATTAATTAACGAAAAGTTTGATGTATCTGTTTTACAACTAATTGTTCAATCGAGTCTACAACACAAAAGAAGTTAAAAGCAAAAATCATTCATAATAAAAAAAAGAAAGGAAACAAAGTACAACATCCTTATCTAACTTGAAAATTAATTTCAAGAAAAGATTTGTTTCAAAAGGCAATATAGATAAAGAAGATAATATTTTTAAAGAAACGAATGCTCGATTCTTTAAAAATAAACTTCCTAATGATGATAACCCTATGAAACAAGATGTATGTTGATCAAAACTGGTCCAATTCTAGTGACTGTCTCAAAAGGTTAAAGCTACAATTCATGACTCATCAGCTTCAAGACAAAATCAACCGATAAAGAGAATTACCTTAATTCTTTCGGGTCCAGATAGAAAAGGTTATGATGGACGAAAGAAATAAGAGAATGTTACATAGTCACATGGCCAAAGAAATAATACAACCGGATTCTATGATAACTTTGGTGGTTATCATAAACAGTTTAAGGGAAATACACGAGTGCATAATGTTTATCATAAATCATGTTGCTATGTTTGTGGAAAGACAAATGGCTAGAAATTGCATTCATCAACATAAATCAACCAGCAAACAACGATTTTATAATTCTATTTCACATAATAGAAAATAACTTTGGTGGTTCCAAGATTTATTAAATACATTCATATGTGCAGGAACAACCAATGCAATTCATTTATAGCTTATGGTATGTTGATACCGGTTGTTCTAGACACATGACGAGTAACATATCATAGTTAAATAATGGTGGTTATGTTACTTTTGCTGGAGATAAAGGAGGTAAAATTAAAAATAAAGGTACAGTGTCAAATGGTGTGTTAAGCTTTGAAGATGCAAGTTTTATTGAAGAATTAAAACACAATTTGTTAAGTGTGTCTCAAATATGTGACAAACAATATTCTACACACTTCATTGATAAAGAATGTCTTATTTTAAAACCTGACATTGTAATACCTGATGAATGGATTTTGTTGAGGACTCCGAGCGACAAAGACACATGCTTGTTGGATATGAGTGGTACACATTCATTTGTCACAACATCTTGTTTATTATCAAAAGCCTCGAGACGTGATTCAATGTTATGGCATCGTCTTCTTGGATATGTTAACATTAAGAATATGAACAATCTGATATGAGGAAATCATGTTTTAGGTTTACCGTTGAAAGAATTTCAAGTTATTGAACATTGTCTATCATGTTTCAAAGGTAAACAACACAAACTTCCTCACAAACCTATTGTTCATATCAAAATTAATTCAATCCTCCAATTACTACACATGGATTTGTTTGGTCTTGATAGTGTTTTGAGTTTAGGACGTCTGCATATTGCTTGTTATTACTGATGATTTTTTCCAGATTTACTAGGGTTTTCTTTTTAGCAACAAAGGATGAAACGTCTCATTTGCTAATAAAGTTCATGACTCTCGTGGAAAATCAGATTGACAAAACAATAAAATGCATAAGAACTGATAATGGAACAGAGTTTTGTAATCACACCTTGAATGAATTTTATGATTCAAAGGGGATAGCTAGACAGTTCAGTGCAGTAGGAACTCCACAACAAAATGGAGTTGTTAAAAGACGAAACAGAACGTTGATTGAAGTAGATCGAACAATGCTATCAGCAGCCAAGCTTCATTCATTCTTTTAGGCTGAAGCTGTTAATATAGCTTGTTATGTTCAGAATCGTGTCTTAATAAATAAACAACAAAATATGAATCCTTATTAAATACTTTCAAACATAAACCCAAAGTCAAATATTTTAAAACATTTGAATGTTGTTGTATTTTATTACATACATCTGATTCAAAAAAGCTGATGATTGTTATTTTGTTGGATATTCAGCCAAAAAAGTGGCATACATGGTTTATAATAAAAAAACTAAACAGATTATTGAGTCCTTTAGTATAGATTGGCACGAATCCAACAAAACTAATGCAGGATCTGCTCCTTCTTGTGTATATGATTATGAATCCTTGTTTGACACCTTTAATCAATCTTTTATTGTTTCTGTAGATACTCAACCTTTGACATTATCCATTCATGATATATTTTTTTATAATATTAGAACTATTTCATCTTCAATCAAAGGAATATCTTTAGATATAAGTTCTTCTTAAAATATTTCAGCTGTTCAAACATCTAATGCAAACATAGATCAAGTTCCTCATTTAGATTCTTCTTCACCACAAGAGTCTGATTTGATTCCATTTACTCTAATTATTGAACAAGTTCCATATGATTCTGACACTATCTCTTCTTCTACACAAGATGCTTCAATTGATACAATTTAACTTCCATTTGAAGTATTCATCAGATACTGCAGATAATGATATTACTCAGGAGGAACATATTGTATATCAACCGGAGGAGGAATTGGTGAGGAAAAACCCGTTGGCCATATTTCTAACTTAGATCAAGTTATTTCTGAAGATTTGATTTCGTAATTAAGGATACATAAGGATCATCAAACTAAAGCAATCATTGGTCCCTTATCTCAAGGTGTTTGTACCCGAAGCCAATCAGGAGCAATCAATACATGTTTCTACACATGCTTTATCTCTCAAATAGTGCCAAAGAATATCAAAATGGCATTGAAAGAAAATAGTTGGGTTGAAGCAATGCAAGAAAAATTGATGCAGTTCAAGAAACTAAATATATGGCATTCATGTGAACTTCAAAAGGATAAGTTGCCTATCAAAATGAAATGTATCTTACGCATAAAGACGGATGAAAAAGGTATTATTGTTCGCAACAATGCCAGGCTTGTTGTACAAGGACTCTATCAAGTTGATGGTCTTGATTATGAAGAATTCTATGCTCCTGTAGCTAGACTTGAAGCAATTCATATATTTTTGGCATATGCTTCATTCATGAGCTTCAAGGTTTATCAAATGGATGTTAAGACTACATTTTTGTAAAATGAAAGAGGAAAACTATGTTTGTCAACCTCCTAGTTTTGAAGATCCAAATCATCCTGATTATAACTATAAGTCAGATAAAGCACTATATGGGCTACATCAAGCACCTTATGCTTGGTATGACACTCTCACTGAACATTTACTTGAAAATGGTTATACAAGGGGTGCTATTGATCAAAATTTATTTCTAAGAAAGACTGGTGATGATCTCACTCTTGTTCAAATCTATATTGATGTCATTATTTTTGGATATACACATGATGATATGTGTAAGGAGTTTGAAGAGGTGATGAAAAAGAAGTTCGAGACGAGTTCACTTAGAGAAATTTTGTTTTTCTTGGGTATTCGAGTTAAACAGGATGATTAGGGTATTTTCATACATCAAGTGAAATATGTTCACAGTATCCTGGAAAAGTATAAACTTTAGGATTCCAAGATTACACCAACTCCTATGTCCTCCTGTCCCACTCTATCTTCTGATATTTTGGGTTAAGATAGTGATCAACATGTAACACCCAAAAATTAAAAAAAAAACAAAAGAAAAGTAAAGGAGCAAATAGGAAGTTATTTCAAAAGCAAGGGGTTAAAAGTGTGCAAGGGCCATAATGGGTTCAAAAAGGGAAAGGCCGCCCATACCCCCCTCTCTCAAGCTAACTTTTGGCTAGAGTGAGAGAGAAGGAAGCTTCATCCGATTTTAGTGAGAGAAAGTGTAAGAGATCTTCAAAAGGTAAGATTTTAAGGTGTTTCTTTTCGGTTTCAATTGGGTTCCAGCTTCTGGCCTGAGTTCCATGTGTTTAGTGCTTGTTTTCATGTGTTTTAGGTGCAAGAACTCCAAGTTGGCTCTCGGGTCTGAGGTGTTTTACTCGAAAGCTGTTTAAGGTGAGTTTTAGATCCTATCTTTTACTTGTTTTCTACTTGTTTGGGGCTGTTATGCATACTGAAAAGAAGGTTTCTAAACCAAACTATGATTTTCCATGAAAAGTACGACTGTTTATGAAGATGAATGTTTTTAACAGATTTCTTTGATGTTTGTTATGTTTTAAGTGTGAATCCGGTAGATCCATGCTAAGTAGACATTTAGAAGTGATGTTTGAGGCTAGAAACTGCATAAGTTGAATCGCAGGTACTGGACTTGGTGTCCGCTGTGGACACTAGCTGTCCGCTGTGGACACTTAGGTATTTAGATTGTCCGCTGTGGACTCTGCATGTCTGTTGTGGACTTTGCATGTCCGCTGTAAGCACTTAGATATTTCATGATTGTCCGTTGTATCTGCTATGAACCTTAGTCATGAGCTGTGGAGACTTAGTCATGTACTGTAGAGACTTAGTCATACGCTGTGGAGACTTAGTCATGCGATGTGGATCTTAGTCATGCGTTGTGGAGACTTAGTCATGCGCTATGGAGATGTAGTCATGCGCTGTGGAGATGTAGTCATGCGCTATGGAGACTTAGTCATGCGCTATGGATCTTAGTCAAGCGCTGTGGACTTTAGCTGTCTGCTGTGGGCCTTGGCTGTCCAATGTGGACACTTAGAGTATTTGAGTCGTCCGCTATATACTTGTTCATGCATTGTGAACACTTAGGTTATTTCTGAAATTTTGGGAATAGAATTTAAGTGCTGAGTACTTATGTTTAATGGAGGTTTATGCTCGTAGATGTTATATCCCTTTCTTATGGTTTGCTGTTATGATATACTTCTTGTTTTGTATTATGATGTGACTTTAAGGAGCGTGATATGTATAAGTACATAAAGTATTATGTAATGAATGTGAAAGATAACGTTAACAAGACGTGGAACACAATGAATGAATGTAAAGTCTTGCAAGCAAAATGATGGAGATTCACAACTCAACGAGGTAGTTGTTTGCTCAACTGTGTGCGGTTTAGCTAACCCATTTTAATATGCACAGGGGTCTAGTCCTTGAGATTGACCAAAATGTGATGGGATCCTTGTCGCTTACCCCGATACTGTGTCGGCTTTTGCATGACGTGGGGGTTTATTTATAAACCCTGACATAGTACCCGCTTTTGCATGACGTGGGGGTAAAGCATATGGCATATCCAGATAAAAGTGAAAGATGTTAATGAATGAAAGTACAAAAACGAACGATGATGAATGATGACAAATGATGATGAACGGTGATTGAAGATAATAATGATATTATGTAGATGTATGTATAATGTATGATCACGTACGAAAGTAAAGAAAATGTTTTAAACAAAAGTAAAGTATTTTATTATAAAACTAGAACTCACTTAGCGTCGCTGACTTTTGTATGCATTATAGTTGGCAGGTAATTGTTGATGTTGAGTAGGTGCAGCATGGATGCATAAGCTACTGGGGATGGTTTGAGTCTGGCATCCATATTTTGGGAATGTTATTGTATTAATACATTTTTGGGGATGTAAATGAAATGATATGATGATTTGACATTTTTTAATTATTAATAAACAGTTATATTTCTGCTGCAAAATGATGTGTTTTGAATGTTTTATGTGATGATTGACCAACTGTAAGTGTCCCGGGAACGGTGCCTTACAAGTTGGTTTCAGAGCCAAAGTTTAAGAGAATTGGGTAAATTATTTTCAAAACCTAAACTTAAACTGAGAATGGGACAAGAAAGGGGAAGGGATGCCAGTCCTGGTAGCTACATGCCTGCAGGAAAATTTTTTATGTAAACGTTTTATGTAAGATAATGGAAAAAGGAATTATGTGCGTGTGCTATGTGAATTATGTGCTCTTTGTAGATTTGGATACTGATGTAGTTAGGATAAGAAATAATTGGAGAATGAAGAGTACAGTAAGTGGCTAATCACAACTGGCCACTATAATTAGGGACTTACTATACTTGACGTAATCTGAGCTATTACCTTGAATAACCATGTTGGTATTTGAATCTTACAGTGTTTAGAGATGGCTGGTGGTAGATCTTCAAAGGCTGCTCAAGGTGGAGGTCATGGTGGACGTGGTGCTGGGCTGTGTGTCACGAGGAACAGGGCTAGGACCCCTAAAACGGCTCCTGAAGAGCCTGAACTTCATCACCATGAAGGCGGTGATGAGAGTGCTAACCTGAGGGCCTCAGTGAAGGAGACAGTTGTGGAGGAAAATCGTTAGGAGAAAAGGCAAGGAGAGAGGTTCAGGGGAAGGGGAGCAACCAGGGACTGAGATGGTTGTCTCCAGTGATGATGGGGAAGAGGATGTAGTGTAGGAAACCGTAAAGGGGTGTAACTATGGGGCATTCCATAGATGCAAGCCCCTGAAATTTGATGGGAATGGGAGTGTTGCTGCTGCTCACCGATGGGTGAGAGAGATGGAGGCTATGTTGAATATCAGCGAGTGCAGGGAGGACCAGAAGGTGAAGTTTGCTACCAACTCGTTTGTGGATTTGGCCTTATGCTGGTGGGACAACATTGTCTAGGTCGAGGGTAGTAGGGCGATCTGGAGGATGAGATGGAGTGAACTGAAGAAGATGGTGATCGAGGAGTTTTTTCCTCACAGGGAACTTGATAAAGTTGAGAGAGATTTCCTGCAGTTGGAAGCGGGAACCATGACACACCAGCAGTATACGACCAAGTTCAATGAGATGGCGAGGCTGGTATAAGAGCAGGTGACACCCGTGTCACGAAAGATAAAGAGATACATCCAAGGTCTACCGGCAGATAACCGCAGACATCTGATCGCCGCTCGGCCAGGTATGTTTAATTCGGTGGTCGATCTAGCGGGGAGATTATATGACGAGCGGGAGGTGATAGCCGTGGTGGACGTAAGGAGAAGTGGGACAACGACAGGAATGGGAATGGGAAGCAGTACAATGGTGGTGATTTTATGGCTGGTTGAAAAAGGATAAGGGTGGATGATCGAAAGGCACTAACAGATGGAGAGAAGGCGTTCAAAAAGTGTGGGAAGGAACATACAGGGGAATGTAAATGGGGATCGAATCTCTACTTTAAATGTGGGAAGGAGGGCCATAGGGCGAGAGACTGTAGAGGAGTGAAATGTTATAACTACGGTGGAGCAGGGCATTTGAGCAGAGATTGGAAGAAGCCTAGGGCTGAGAACTCCGGGGCAAGGAAGGGGATCAAGACGGAGAAAGAAGGGCAGATGTCTAAAGCCAGGGCATTCACTATGACCAGGGAGGTAGCTAGGGTGGACCCTAACATCATGCCAGGTACATTCCTAGTAAACTAGACTTGTGCGTCTGTACTTTTTGATTTCGGCACTAGTAGGAGTCTTTTTTTTGCTGCCTTCTATGATAAGTTGCCCGCTAGGAGTAGGAAGATTGATAAGCCCTTCGACGTAGAAACTGCCATTGGTAAGTTGATCAGGATTTCTGATATGGTAGAAGACTGTGACATAGAGTTGAAAGGCCATAGGTTCTCTGCTAGGTTGTTCGTGATGCCCTTACATCGATTTGATGTAGTCCTAGGGATCGATTTGCTAGCAGCCTATGAGGCAAACATCTTGTCATAAGAAGATGATATGATTGACCGCGCCCGATGGGAGTTCGGTGACGATCTACGGTGATAGAGTTAGTACGATCCCGAAAGTAATTTCGATGGTTGTGGCAGAGAAGTGTATGAGACGTGGAAGTGGTGCCTATCTGGCCTATGTGAAGGATGTGGATGCGACAGTACCACTAATTTCCGATATACTGGTCGTGTGTGACTTCCCAGACATATTCCCGAAAGACTTATCAGGTGTGCCACCGGACCGCGAGATCGAGTTCCAGATTGATCTAATGCCTGATGCCCAACCTGTTGCTAAGGCACCGTATCATCTAGCTCCCTTCGAGATGAAGGAATTGATGACTCAGCTGCAAGAGCTATTAAATAAGGGTTCATTCGATGGAGTATCTCTCCTTGGGGTGCTCCGGTCTTGTTTGTGAAGAAGAAGGACGGTAACATGAGGATGTGCATTGACTACCGTGAGTTGAACAACTTGACTGTGAAGAAATGATATCTGTTACCAAGGATTAATGACTTGTTCGATCAGCTCCAAGGTGCTAGGTGGTTCTCAAGGATAGATCTCCGATCTGGTTACCACCAACTGAAGGTGAAGGGGCAAGATATTCCTTAAACAACCTTTGGTATGTGTTATGGACACTATGAGTTTCTCGTTATGTCTTTTGGTTTAACCAATCTACCGGCTACTTTTATGGATCTGATGACTTTTGTATGCATAATAGCTGGCAGGTAATTGTTGATGCTGAGGAGGTGCAGGCAGGAATGCATAAGCTACTGGGGATGGTTCGAGTCTGGCATCCATATTTTTGAGAATGTTATTGTATTAATACATTTTTAGGGATGTATATGAAATGATATGATGATTTGACATGTTTTTAATTATTAATGAAAAGTTATATTTCCGCTGCAAAATGATATGTTTTAAATGTTTTATGCGATGATTGACCAACTGTAAGCGTCCCGGGAACGGGGCCTTACACAACATACAGATCAATGATTGGATACCTGATGTATCTCACTACAAGCAAGCCTGACATTATGTTTCCTGTCTATCAATTTGCATGTTATCACAGTAATCCAAAGGAGTATCACATGAAAGCTGTCAAGTGGATTTTCAAGTATCTCAAAGGCTAACCACAACTTGTACTTTGGTATCCTAGGAATTCTGAGTTTAATTTATATGCTTATACTAATAGTGATTTTGGTGGTTGTAATTTGGATAGGAAATCAACTACAGGTGGGTGTCAATTCCTTGGATATAGGTTGATTTTATGGCAATGCAAAAAGCAAAATACTGTCTATACATCCACTGCAGAAGCTGAATATGTGGCAGCCTCAAGCTGTTGTTCATAAATCGTTTGGATTCAATAACAACTTCTTGATTATGGTCTTAATATTTTCAACACCACCATTTATTATGATAATTCTATAGTTCTAAACATCGTGAAGAATCCCATTCAACATTCAAAAATAAAACACATTGACATTCTCATCCATTTTACCCGTCATTATTTTGATAGAAAACTTATTCACCTTGCTCAAGTCACATATGATGAAAACATTGTTGACTTGTTTACCAAGGCGTTTGATCATTTCCGTTTTGAGTTTCTGGTTACATCTCTAGGAATTATTAACATTGGTTTATTAACCATACTCTCTCATAAAAATATTTTTTTTGTTTACTTTGTTTAAATTATAATTTTCTAGTAGATAATCACAATTTTAGGGGGAGAAATTTGAAAATTTTATGGGAAGTAATTTTGAAAAATATCAAAAAGATTTTGTTCAAAGGGAATTAATTTAATCATTTCAAAATGAATTTTTTAAAGTTAAATAGGAAATGATAATATATTTCTTGATTTTGATATAGTACATACAAAAGCTTAAAAAGGAACAGACTTGGATTATGTATGATATGTTGATAGGCTTGACTTCCAAGAATGAAAAGCAATATTCTTTGTGATTCACTGTAACTAAATTCTCTATGACTCAAGAGGGCTATAAGTCAAGGTTTTATGGTAACACTGAATCCATGCTAAAACAGGCTGAAAGTTACAGTCTAGTCATACTCAAGCAAGTTACTTTCTGAATCAGTGAATTTCATATATATATATATATATATATATATATATATATATATATATATATATATGAAAAGAAAAAGAAAGTAAGAAAAGAATAAACAAAAACGAAGAAGAAAATTAAAAAATGACAAAAGAGCAAAAAGATGCCAATAGGCTATATAAGATTAAAAGATGCCAATGTGCACATCAATAAAAGATATGTCAAAGACTTACATACTATATGGTAAATATTTTCATTTTTGAGAATATGTTCTAAGACAGGAGGAAAAATCAAAAGATGGGGTATGTAAGTCCGGTTTGGCATATAAGTACTAAATATCTTACGAGAAAAAAACATAAGTCTGACTGGCAGTTAAAACTAGTTAATATTTTGTATTCAAAAACATTTCTCAGACTATTTATGCTCAAAATAGATATTCTAAAAAAATCAATAATCATAAGATTACTGATCAGAGGTAAAAGGTTTAAGTCAAATTGGGTTGACTTGAAATCTCAAAAGAGTCTTGAAGCTAGATAGGAGTTTTACAGGATTTTTGATTGTGGGATCTATTGATTTCATATAAATAAATAAAACATGTTAATAATCACAACATATTTGTCTTAGTAAAATTAAAGTATGAGTTTAAGTTTGACAAATCATATTGACAATCAACTTAACCAGTCTTATTCTAAATATAACTGAAAGATATTAATAATTGATTTTAAAGAAATATGATTCTACATATGAAAATTCACAAAAAAGTTTTAAAGTTTTGATTTGTTTTGTTTTTTGGTTTTGTTTTGTTTGGTTTTGTTTTGTTTTGACATACAAAATTTTATAGAACTTTTATAAATTTGAGGGTTTCTGGTTAATAATCAACACTTGGATAAACATAAAAGTCAATAACAAATCAAATTTAAAAAAAATAAGAATGCTAAAATTTTGAAAAGTTTGAAAATTTTAAAAAATGAAACTTATCGCATGCTAGAAGTTCTTGGGTGCTAAATCTAACTTCTAGCGCGAGAAGTCAGAAGGCTTTAAATTCAACAGTTACGAGAATGTTTGACCATTCGCGTCGCACAACTGTTGATGTTCTCTCTGAAAAATTTCCTAAGTGTTGATCGATTCTCGTTGATCAACTCATTCATTATACTCAATTAGTGATTAGTAGAACTTAAACAAGGTAAATTGAAGATTAATGTTTAGATTTTAGTTTGTTTGAACATGAACCAAAATGTGAAACTCAAATAGACGTAATTTCTAATGAAATTAATCATAATAGTGCTTAATACAGGCCTAATCTACTCTAATAAATCAAGTTTCAATGGATAAAACTCACTGAAATGAACTCAATTTGAAAATTGGTTTTTGGGGTTTTCGCATGCGAAAAGTTACTCAAAACATGAACAGACGCGAGAACTTTCAAATACACATGAAACTTCTCGTATTAGCAACTTTGTCCAGTTGAGCGAATAGTTGACTTTTGGTCAAACTCATTCCAAGTGAAATGTAACTTGCCTTCCGAAAGGTTGAAACTATTTGAAATATAATCCCAAGCGATAAGTATCTTGTCGCGAGAGAAGTGTAAGGCCCCATTCCCGGGAACCCCACAGTTGGTCAATCACAACCTCTTTTATATCAAAATGTATTAAGATTTATTAAGTAAATAAAATATTGTAGCAGAATAATTCATCAAAAACCATTTCATGCTTTAGTAAATATATTTTCCAAGTAATACATCGTCGCTCAAAAGATTACAAAATATCACTAAGTTGTATTACAAAACAATATCATTATCGTGCATGAAATGGATGCCAGTCTTTGCCCGCAAAGTAGCTTCACCCTTATGCCATCCTCAGCAACAAGCTAACTGCTACTGAAAATGAATAAAAAGTCAGTGTTGCTGAGTGAGTTCTAGTTTTATAAGTAAAATACTTTACTTTGAAGGAAAACATTTCCTTTACTTTCGTTCGTGATCACACATCATACGTACAACTTGATAATATCATTATTATCTTTCAACATTCTTTTCATTCATTTCGTACGTTTCAAACTTTCATTATTATCTTTCACTTTCATCTAGACCAATGTCATATGCTATACCCCAAACATTATGCACGAAGCTGGTACTGGCCCGAAGTCTATAAATAGACCCCTAACATTGTGCACGAAGCTGACTCCAGTACCGGGGCAAGCGACAAGGGTCTTGTTTCGTATATTGGTCAACTTCAAAGATTGAACCCTGTGCGCATCCTCATGGGTTAACTAAATCGCAAACAGTTGAGCTAACAACCCCTCAATGAGTTGTGAACCTCCTTTCAGTTTCTTGTAAGACTTTACAATCTTTCATTATGTTCCACTTCGTTAACGATGTCTTTCACTTTCATTATATAATACTTTACGTACAAGAGCATTAACACATCACGTAAATTCACGTAATAATACGTAATAAGGGACATCAATAACGGGCCACAAACATGCATAACATGAACAAACATAACCCACTAAAACATTCCAGAGCTCAATCATTAATTTCTATTTCCCAAAATTTCAGAAAAATCCTAAGTCAGTTTAGGCGCATGAGCACTATGTGGGCGCATGGGCACTATGCTGGGGCACGGACAGTTGGGCGCATGGGAAAAACTTAGGCACATGGAATAAACTTAGGCGGATGGGTGCTATGTAGGCGCATGAGTACTATGCGGGCGCATGGGTACTTGGGCTCATGGGAAAACTTGGGCGCATGGGCAAACACTTAGGCGTATGGGTAAAAACTTAGGCGTATGAGTACTATGCAGGCGTATGGGTACTCTGGCGCATGGGGAACTTAGGCGCATGGGCTAACACTTAGGCGCATGGGCAGAACTTAGGCGTATGAGTACTATGCAGGCGCATGGGCAAGTATTAGGTACATGGGCAAAAATGTTAGGCGCATAGGCAATTCACCTGTTCTAACTTATACTAATTTCAGTTCCGATTCATCATCGTAACTTATTCTTAGCCCAAATCTAGCATATCAAGCACTTCGAACAAGCATACAACCATAAGATTCAGTCAAAACATTCACAAACACACACACCCACATAAAACAGGGGGTAACTCACGGTTCAACACACTAGGAGTTGCAAAAATAATAATTTATATGCATTTTAGCCCCAAAACAAGTTTAAAACAGAAAAACCAAGGATCTAGAACTCACCTACAGCAGCCTTCAGGTAAAACTCCTCCAAACTCGAGAGTACTTGGAGTTCAAACACCTAAACACACCAAAAACACCCAACTAAACACAGAGGAACACATAAGACTCGGTCCACAAGCTAAAAATCCAGCTGAAACTGAACAAAACACACGAAAAACTTACCTACAAGCCAATTCTTCTTCTTCTTCTCTCTAAAACCGATGGAAACTCTATTCTTTTTCATTTCTGCAGTCGAAGCAGTTAGTGAGCAGGGGGAGTGGGCGGCTATGCCCACCTTTTAAACATAATTATAATATCGTTTTTCTCTTGCACAACTTTAACCTCTTAACTTGGGTTATTTCACCTTTCTTTCTTTATACTTCTATTTTCTTTTCTATTCTTTTCTCTTTTTTTTATAAATTTCCTGGTGTTACAAGTCCACCCCCCTTATATATTTTTTGTCCCCGAAACCTGTCACTCCTCAAACAGTTATGGATAATGCTGTCTCATCTCTTCCTCGGTCTCCCACATAGACTCAATTCCTTTCCTGTGCCTCCACTGTACTCGAACCAGTGGAACCACTTTATTCCGCAACCTCTTCTCTTTTTTGTCAGTTATGGCCACCGGTTGCTCCATATAATTGAGCTGTTCATCTACCTCAATATCCTCCAGTGGCACAATCATATCCTCGTCTGCTAAGAACTTTCTCAGATGAGATACATGGAATGTTGGATGAATCCCACTTAACTCATCGGGTTGCTCCAACCTGTAGGCCACCTCTCCTACTCGAGTAACGATTCGGAAAGAACCTATATACCTCGGGCTCAGCTTACCGCCTTTTCTGAACCAAATGATCCCCTTCCAAGGTGAAGCCTTCAGCATAACTTTATGACCCACCTCGAATTCAATCGGTCTACGCCTCTTGTCAGCATACGACTTTTGCCTATCTTTTGCCGCCTTCATAAAGGTCTTAATCTTCTCCAACTTTTCAGTCGTAGCCTCGATCACTTCAACGCTCCCCAACTCCTTCGGTCCGATGTCACCCCAACATACAGGCGTTCTACACTTCCTACTGTATAGCATCTTATATGGTGGCATGCCAATGCTGGCATGATAACTGTTGTTGTATGAGAATTTAGCTAACGGTAAGTGTTCATCCTAACTTCCTTCGAAATCAATGACGCATGCTCGGAGCATATCCTCAAGCGTCTGTATAGTTCTCTCTGACTTACCATCTGTCTAAGGATGATAAGCCGTAATGATGTGCAACATCGTCCCCATCGCGTCATGAAATCTCTTGAAAAACTTAGATGTAAACCGAGTGTCACGGGCAGACATGATAGACACTAGTACACCATGACGTGTCACAATCTCTTTGATGAATAGATCCACCAACCTCTCAGATGAATATGTCTTGCGGATCGGTAGAAAGTGAGCACCCTTCGTCAAACGGTCAACTATCACCCATATAGCATCGTACCCTCTTGCCATGGTAACTTCGTAATGAAGTCCATGGTGATGTGCTCCCATTTCCACTCGGGTATATACAAAGATTGGATCTTCCCGTATGGCTTCTGATGCTCAGCCTTCACTTGCAAGCAAGTAAGGCACTTGCTCACATACTCCGCTACATCGCGCTTCATACCCGGCCATCGGTAATCTTTCTTCATCTCATGATACATCTTTGTAGCACTGGGATGAATGGAGTATTGAGTCTTATGAGCTTCATCCATGATTTTCCCGCGTAGGTCTCCATAACGAGGGATCCACATCCGCCCGAAGCGGGTTCTAACTCCGAGAGTGTTTACACCCAACTCCGTGACTAAACCTCTCATCCATTCAGAGTTAAGGCGCTCTTATTTCAACGCCTCATCTTGGAACCCCTTGACCTGTGTCATCACATCGGAGGTCATCACCAACTAGTAAGCTTTCACCCGGATTGGCTCTGGTCTTTCCTTTCTGCTAAGGGCATCCGCCACTGCATTGGCCTTGCCCGGATGGTAGTGGATCTCACAATCATAATCCTTGATCAACTCTAACCTCCTCCTCTGCCTCATATTGAGATCCTTTTGCTCAAAGAAATACTTCAAGCTCTTGTGGTCAGTGAAGATAGTGCACTTCGTCCCGTACAAGTAGTACCTCCAAATCTTCAATGCAATTACCACAGCCGCTAGCTCTAAGTACTGAGTAGGGAAATTAGCCTCATGGATTTTCAACTGTTGGGACGCATAGGCTATTACTCTTCCCCATTGCATCAGCACGCAATCCAACCCCGAATAAGAAGCATCCGAATAGACCAATAAGTCTTTGCTCCCCTCGAGCAACGTCAAAACAGGAGCCTGAGTCAATCTCATCTTCAGCTCTTCAAAAGCACTCTCCTGTTCTAAACCCCATACAAACTTCACATCTTTGCGGGTCAGCTTGGTCAATGGTGATGCTATCTTGGAAATGTCTTGGATAAATCTTCTATAATAGCCCGCCAAACCCAAGAAACTACGGATCTAGGATGGCGTTTTTGGAGACTTCCATTGTATCACCGCCTCAACCTTTGCCGGGTCTACCATGATCCCTTCAGAATTTACCACATGACCCAAAAACTGAACCTCGCGCAACCAAAAAGCGCACTTGGAGAACTTAGCATACAGCTTCTCTCTTCGAAGCGTCTCCAATACCACACGAATGTGATCGGCATGCTCTTCTTTGCTCTTCGAATAAATCAAGATATCATCAATAAACACAATCACTGATTTATTCAACATCGGCCGACACACCCGGTTCATCAAATCCATAAAGGCAGCTGGCGCATTAGTTAGACCAAAAGACATAACGAGAAACTCGTAGTGTCCATAACGCGTGTAGAAAGCTGTTTTAGGTATATCTTGCTCCTTCACCTTCAACTGATGGTAACCAGATCGGAGATCTATCCTCAAGAACCAACTGGCACCTTGGAGCTAATTAAATAAGTCATCAATCCTCGGTAACATATACCAGTTCTTCACGGTCAACTTGTTTAACTCATGGTAGTCGATGCACATCCTCATACTACCATCCTTCTTCTTTACAAACAAGACGGGAGCACCCCAGGGAGAAATACTCGGTCGAATGAACCCTTTGTCCAACAACTCTTGCAACCGAACCATCAGTTCCTTCATCTCAGATAGAGCCAATCGATACGGTGCCTTGGCAACAGGTTGAGCACCAGGTATCAAGTCGATCTGGAACTCGATCTCGTGGTCCGGTGGCACACCTGGTAAATCTTCTGGGAACACGTCTGGAAAGTCACACACAACTGTTACGTCAGACAATTGTGGTACTGACGCATCCACATCCTTCACGTAAGCCAGGTAGGCACTACGTCCACGTTTCATGCACTTCTCTGCCACCACCATCGAAATCACCTTTGGAACTGTAGTAACTCGATCACCGTAGATCGTCACCGAACTCCCATTAGGCGCAGTCAATCGAATCATCTACTTGTGACACATAATATTTGCCTTATAGGCTGCTAACCAATCCATCCCTAAAACCACATCGAATCCACCTAGGGGCATCATGAATGATTTAGCAGAGAACCTTTGGCCTTCCAACTCAATGTCACAATTCTCTATCAGATCAGAAATCCTGGTAGACTTACCAATGGCAGTTTCTACATAGAAGGGCTCATCAATATTTCTACTCCTAACAGGCAACTTAGCATAGAAGGCAGTAGAAATAAAACTCTTACTAGCACCAAATCAAATAGTACAGAGGCACAAGTTTGGTTTACTAGGAACGTACCTGACACGACATCGGGGTCAACCCCTAGCCTCCTCCTGGGTCATCGTGAATGCTCTGGCTTTTGCTCTCTGCCCATCATTCTCGCTCCTATCCTTTGCCCCAGAACTTTCTTCCCTCGAATTCCTACAATCTCTACTCATATGCCCAGCCTCACCATAATTGAAGCACCTCGTCACCCCACACCCTTGCCATATGCCCTGCCTTCCCGTATTTAAAACAAAGATTTGATCCCCACTTGCATTCCCCCGCATGCTCCTTCCTACACCTATTACACATCCTTGACCCAGTACCTGCCGTAACCACCCTCCTGTCATCCATTCTTGCCTTTTTGCTTTTGGGGTGAAACCACCACTGCCAAATCTTTTCCCCTTCCAATTTCTGTCACCATCACCTTTCTTATTCACCTCTACTACCGCCACCTCTCTCTCATCATATAGTCTCCCGGCCAGATCAACCACCGACCTAAAAGTACTCGGCCGGGCAGCGATCATGTGCCTGCGAATATCCGCATACAAACCCTGGATATACCTCTTGATCTTCCTTGAAATCGGCGTCACCTAATCCGGCACCAGCCTTGCCATCTCATTGAACTTAGTAGTATACTGCTGGTGTGTCATGGCTCCTGCTTCCAGCTGTAAAAACTCTCTCTCGACCTTATCGAGCTCCCTATGAGGACAAAATTTCTCAATCACCAACTTCTTCAGCTCACTCCACCTCATCCTCCCAATCTCCCTGCTACCCTCGGCCTAGACAATGTTGTCCCACCAGCATAAGGCCGAGTCCATAAATGAGTGGGTAGTAAACTTCACCTTCTCATCCTCTCGGTACTCATTGATATTGAGCACCGCCTCCATCTCCCTCACCCATCGGTGAGCAGCAGTAGCATTACCATCCCTATCAAAAGTTGGGGGCTGCTTCTCTGGAATGCCCCATAACTACACCCCATAACCGTTTCCTGCACTGCTTCCTCCTCCTTATCATCACTGGAGACAACCATCTCAGTCTCTGGTTGCTCCTCTTCACCTGAACCTCTCTCCTCGCCCCCTCTCCCAACGGTCCTCCTCCTCTCCTCCTTCTCTTTCTTTTCATCCTCCCTCACAGCACGAATAACCTCAGTCACCACAGATGCCAGGATCATCTGCATGACCTGTTGAACTTCCTCACTTCCTCCACAACTGCCTCTTTCACAAAGGCTCTCAGATTAGCACTCTCATCACTGCCTTCCTGGTGATGAAGCTCGGGCTTTGCAGGAGCCGTCTCAGCAGCCTTAGCCTTGTTCCAGGTGACACATAGCCTAGCACCACCACCACCCTGTACACCACCTCGAGAAGCATTCGAAGATCTACCACCCGCCAACCTCTAGACACTATAAGATTCAAACACCAACACGGTCATTCAAGATAATAGCTCAGATTATGTCAAGTATAGTAAGTCCCTAATTACAGTGGCCAGTTGTGATTAGCCACCTACTTTACTCTTCATCCCCCAAGCATTTCCTATCCTGACTACATCAGTATCCAAATGTAGTAAGAGCACATAAATCAGATAGCACGCGTACATAATACCAGTTAACCTTAAGAAAGTAAATTACCTGATGGCACGTAGCTACTTGGGTTGGCATCCCTCCATTCGGTCCCATTCTCAGTTTAAGTTTAGGTTTTGAAAATATTTACCCATTTCTTCTAAACTTTGGTTCTGATACCAACATGTAAGGCCCCGTTCCCGGGAACCTCATAGTTGGTCAATCACAACCTCTTTTATATCAAAACATATTAAGATTTATTAAGTAAATAAAATATTGCAGCGGAATAATTCATCAAAAACCATTCATGCTTTAATAAATACATTTGCCAAGTAATACATCGTCAATCAAAAGATTACAAAATATCACATAGTTGTATTACAAAACAACATCATTATCGTGCATGAAATGGATGACGGTCTTTGCCCACCAAGTAGCTTCACCCTCGTGCCATCCTCAGCAACAAGCTACCTGAAAACTGAAAATCAATAAAAAGTCAGCGTTGCTGAGTGAGTTCTAGTTTTATAAGAAAATACTTTACTTTGAAGGAAAACATTTCCTTTACTTTCGTTCGTGATCGCACATCATACGTACAACTTGATAATATCATTATTATCTTTTAACATTCTTTTCATTCATTTCGTACGTTTCGAAATTTCATTATTATCTTTCACTTTCATCTAGACCAATGTCATATGCTATACCCCAAACATTGTGCACGAAGTTGGTACTGGGCCGATGTCTATAAATAGACCCGTAACATTATGCACGAAGCTGACTCCATTACCGGGGCAAGCGACAAGGGTCCCGTTTCATACTTCATGGTCAATCACAAAGATTGACCCCTGTGTGCATCCTCATGGATTAGCTAAACTGCTCACAGTTGAGCTAGCAACCCCTCAATAAGTTGTGAACCTCCTTTTAGTTGCTTGCAAGACTTTACATTCTTTCATTATGTTCCACTTCATTAACGATGTCTTTCACTTTCATTATATAATACTTTACGTACAAGAGCATTAACACACCACGTAAAGTCATGTAATAATACGTAATAAAAAACATCAATAACGGGCCACAAACGTGCATAATATGAATAAACATAACCCACCAAAACATTCCAGAGCTCAATCATTAATTTCTATTTCCCAAAATTTCAGAAAAATCCTAAGTCAGTTTAGGCGCATGAGACCTATGTGGGCGCATGGGCACTATGCAGGCACACAGACAGTTGGGCGCGTGGGAACACTTGGGCGCGTGGGAAAAACTTAGGCGCATGGGAATTACCTAGGCGCATGGGTACTTGGGCGCATGGGAAAACTTGCGTGCATGGGCAAACACTTAGGCGTATGGGCAAAAACTTAGGCGTATGATTAATATGCAGGCGCATGGGTACTTAGGCGCATGTGCAACTTGGGGGCATGGGCTAACACTTAGGCGCATGTGCAACTTGGGTGCATGGGCTAACACTTAGGCGCATGGGCAGAACTTAGGCGTATGAGTACTATGCAGGCGCATGGGCAAATGATAGGTGCATGGGCAAAAATGTTAGGCGCATGGGCAGTTCACCTGTTCTAACTTATACTAATTTCAGTTCTGATTCATCATCCTAACTTATTCTTAGCCCAAATATGGCATATTAAGAACTTAGAACAAGTATATAACCATAAGATTCAGTCATAACATTCACAAACACACACACCCACATAAAACAAGGGGTAACACAGGGTTCAACACACTGGGAGTTGCAAAAATAATAATTTAAATGCATTTCAGCCCCAAAACAAGTTTAAAACAGAAAAACCAGGGATCTAGAACTCACCTATAGCAGCCTTCAAGTAAAACTCCTCCAAACTCGAGAATACTTGGACTTCAAACACCTAAACACACCAAAAACACCCAACCAAACACAGAGGAACACATAAGACTCGGTCCACAAGCTGAAAATCCAGCTGAAACCGAACAAAACACACAAAAACCTTACCTACAAGCCGATTCTTCTTCTTCTTCTCTCTAAAACCGATGGAAACTCTGTTCTTTTTCTTTTCTGCAGTCGAAGCAGTTGGTGAGCAGGGGGAGTGAGCGGCCATGCCCACCTTTTAAACATAATTATAACAAAGTTTTCCTCTTGCACAACTTTAACCTCTTAAGTTGGGTTATTTCACCTTTCTTTCTTTATACTTCTCTTTTCTTTTCTTTTCTTTTCTTTCTTTTTTTTTGTAAATTTTTGGGTGTTACAAGAAGTTAGATTAACTGAAAATAATTTGCAAGTGAAATGTATACTTTTCGCAATAAAAGTTCAATTTTTCAAATTTTCTAAAATTTTTTCTATGTCTTAAATTTTGATTTTAGATGTCTAGAAAAATGTTTTTTTTAACAAAAACCATAATGCAGTTGCATATCATGGTGATTTACCTGAAGACGAGGCATTATTTCGATCACTTATAGACGGACTGAAGACTTCTCGTATTCACCATGCCATAACTGCTAACCCGACCATATGCACTGATATTCTTGATGACTTTTGGTTATCTGCTGCCAACAAGAGAGAGATTCTGAGGAGAACCCTACATATCTACTAAGATTATTAATGGTGTTTTACTATTAGAAGACCAACCTAATGCTCCTATGAAGTTAGATGATGATATGGCTAGGGATTGCTTGAGGAGGATAGGATATGATCACAGATATCCATCTATAGAGAAGAAGCATTTACCTCCATTTTGGAATTTCTATTCCACGTGGTTGTATATTTCCTTAGTAACCTAAAGGCGAGTCTAGATAGCCTTAGCGTCATATTCGGATCACTGCTGGTTTCATTAGTCGACGAGTTACCTTATAGCATATCCAAAGTCTACATTTTCTGAGATGCAGAAGAACGTTATTGCATCAGCCGGCAAGAAGTTATTTATGTATCTCAGCATATTCAGATGCTTGTGTAAGGTTATATTAGAAGGCTGATGCAACCAAAGAGGGCAAAAGAACCAAGGAGCTTTCTGTATGCATGCACTGATATACAAGGTAGAAGTTACTTCAAAAGTTTTACACTCATCATAGAAATTAGTCCAAGTGTAAAATCTTCCAAAGCCAAAGACCAAATATTTTGAAGCCAAAGATGAAGTATTCCGAAGCTTCAAAGACAAAGTCTTTCGAAGCCAATGAAGTGAAGACTGATTTCCTCTGAAGGCAAAGAGGACATGCTTTCTCTGATCTACTTTTCCATAAAGCTGACTTACATTCCGCTGCAACTCTGATGACTCACCAACTTATACTAGTTGGTGAAAAGGTCCATGCTTTAGTAAACTATAGATTATGGTCTTGAGTCTGTAACTTCCTACTTTTTACCTTTAATCCTTTTTATAATATATTAGGATATGAGCTATGGCATGTCATAGTCACTAGTCAAAAGGCAATCTTCCTTTTGACTTTACATTGATCTTGTTGTCTAGATTAATGTTTCCAGCTAGCCTTCAAAGTATGGCGGTTGTAGGATTTAGTAAAAAGTATCTCAGGTCCTTGTATTTCTTTTTATGCTTTGTAACACTTGTAAAAGAACTTGAGAGCAATATACAACATTCCTGAAAACCATTTTAGTCTGATGAAATCAATCCAACAGTGTGTTTGTTTATGAACCTCCCAAGGATCTTTTCAAATCTCTCAAACAAAAATATAACAACAAATTGTTATACTTGTATTCAACAAACAATAATCATGGCACGGAAACACATGATTAATGCTATGATATCAGTGTGTGTGAGTGATTTCTAGTGATTGAATGATAATAACTGCTTGTTTGTATTGATTGTTCAAAAAGCTTACAAAGGATTAGGGTAGTATGCTATTTATTGCTTATACACAGAGCTATATACAATTACTGAACTACCCTTATGTAAACGAATATTACATAACTAATCCTAAGTCTATAAGCTGTACGCTGTTAATGATTAGCTGTCCGCTGTGGATATTAAGCTGTACGCTGTGGAAGTTAGATAACATATCTGTTGTGCCTTGGATGCTGTCCACTGTGAACACTTGTGTGTTTGCTTGTATGTTTTATGTTGTGGAATGTTCATCCACTGTAGATGAATATCCGCTATGAACACTTGTGTGTGTTTGCTTTGTTTGTTGTCCGATGTGGAAATGTTCATCCGTTGTGGACAGTTCATCAGCTGTGGACTTAGGCATCCGTTGTGTGTGTTGTTCATCCGCTGTGGGCTCTTGGACTTGATCTTCATCCACTACATCTTCTTAGTCAACTGCTGTGGAAAACTCTTCATCCGCTGCCGACACTTAGCAAAAATTCCTTTTTATCTACAAACCTGAAAAAGAAATTTAAGCAATATTAGTGTATGTTTTGAAAGTTAATGATACTAATGTGTTAATTAATGATTGTTTGAATGTTAGAACATATTATGTTTGATTATGGCAAGCATTATCCTTTTAAGCATTAACCTATTAATGCACTTGTTGAGTCCAATGTAGTATGTTATTGTTCTTAGTTCTGTCTCATTTATATGTGTTATCATTTACATAAATCTGGTTCCCCATTTGATCTGTTAAGTGTTCTAATACTCTCCTCATTATAAGACTGATTGTATTGACCATCACTTAACCGGTCCTGCAATTGGTATAAGAGCTTTTTAGGCTCTTGATTGTAAGATCTCACCATCTTAAATCCCTTCAGTTTCACAAAACACTTAACAACTCAAATGGCAGCAATCACAAAGGCTGATACAGAAATCGGTACTATGGCAAAGTCTCCACTGATCACTCCTGATGACTTTGATACTTGGTGCCAAAGAATGGAAGGCTTCATCAAGTCTCAAGACTTCAGGATGTGGGGATCTGTTATCTATGGACCTCATGTACCATCCACCTCTTCAGCTGTTGTTATGTTGGTATGTTATCAAAGGAAGTGGCTGACTATTCTGAAGAAGACTCGAAGAAGATAGACATAGATCAGAAGGCCATGACAGCCCTCTAAACTACTCTTCCAAACTCTATCTATAGAGGCTTCAATAAGTGCAAGACTGCCAAGCAGCTATAGGATGCACTGAAGCCTATGTATGAGGGGTCAAATGAAGCAAAAGAGAACAAGAAGGACCTCTTGAAGGAGTTGTTTGAGAACTTCACCTTCAAGACAGGTGAAACCACGACTCAACAATACTTCAGGTATGTTGAGATTATGGATACTCTAATGGATGTTGGAGTAACTCTTGAGAACAGGGACATTATGAGGAAGTTCATGTCCTCTCTCCCCAGACAATAGACATATTATTGTGTGGTCATTAAGAGGACTAAGAACCTGAAGACCTTTGTATGGTATCCTTAGTGGCTACCACATGGAGATGAACATGCAAAATCCATCAGGTAACTCTAACAATCAGCAGAGTTCAGCCTTCATATGGTTGAAAGGGATTGCAGAGAACCATATCATCATCTCATCTATTACTCTGATAACTCACAAAAGGGTTCTTTCATCACCTTCCAGGAGATACCAAGAGAGAGCTACATCCAAGGAAGGCCATTCCAAGAGACAAGCTCTTCACAGGCCTTTGTGTCTACTGATGAAAGCACAAGCAACTTTCTCTTTACCGTTAAAGACCTGGACTGTATCCATCTAGATGATCTGGAGTACATGGAAATAGTCCAGCAAATGGCTCTTCTCACTCATAGAGCCATGAAGTTTTACAAGAGGACATGGAGGAAGTTTTCTAGCAATGCAACCAGTGGAGAGTTTGGGCTGGACAAAAGCAAAGTGAAGTGTTACAACTGTAACCAAATGGGACACTTTTCTAGAGAGTGCAAGGCACCAAGAACAAGTGGCGAAGCACAAACCAGACCAAAGTACACTGATGGAGCTCCACAGAATGAGAAGCCCAAGCAGCAAGCTGTAGTTGCTATTGAAGAAAGAGGCTTTAACTGGAGCTTTCAGGTTGAGGATGCATCTCCAAACCAAGCGCTGATGGCAGATCATGAAGAAGCCAAGGTATTGGAACATCTTTGTACACCTGAATGTATTGCTAAAGTTAACAGCTATAGGTCCTATAACTTAGAGATGAGAATTGATCTTGAGTCCTTAAACAATTTAAATGCTAATTCTAAAAGAGCTGAAAATAATTACAAACTTAAAATGGAAGACTTCAAGTTGTCTTCGGAAGAACATTATGTCTTCAAGTCAAATATAAGAAATTTACATTTGGAAGAAATTCTGAGATATCTTTCGAAGCTTAAATATACTTCTAAGTACTTACATATATTTGAAAGTCAATTTTCTTTCGAAAGTAGATTTCAAGTTGTCTTTGGAAGAATATTATGTTTTCAAGTCAAATAACTACTTATAAGAAATTTACCATCGGAAGAAATTCTGAGATATCTTCCGAAGCTTAAATATGCTTCTATGTACTTACATGTATTTAAAGGACAATTTTCTTCTGAAATCAATTAAGTCTTGAAAGATTTAGAGAAAACCATTTCAACTCTTAAGCATGAACATACCAACTACAAGACTCAGATAAAAGATCTCATCACTAAGTTAACTGAATGCCAGGCTGAGCTTGTTATTAGCAAAGCCAGGTCAGAAAAATATGTTTTTAAATAAGAGACCTTCAAGAACATGATATCCTCATCTCTGCATATAAAAGTTTGTTATAAGAATAATCAAGGACTGGGATCTACTGAGATAGCTCCTCCACACACTTTATTTTCTGTAAGATCTCCAAGGTGTGGAACTTGTGAAGATGAGCTTCCTCTCATAGACCCCATAGATGAAGAGGATGAAGAGGAGATAGTGAAGGAAGATTCTGAGAAGAGTAAAGAAGATCATTCTAAGAAGGGTCACTATTATCCTGAGGAGAGAAAAGAATCTAGGATGACCAAGTCTAAAAGGAAGAACTTGATCAGAAAAGCCAAGAGGAAATTAAAGAAGGCTCAAGGGATCAAGGCCACTTTCAACTCTAAGTAGAAACAAGTGTTCATCTCTGTAAGATTTGAAGTGGTGAAGGGTAAAGACTCAACTATGAACTCTGGTACCAGGCATTCTAGTTCATGTCCAACTCATTTCAGCAACGAAAAGAAGGCTGATCAGCTATGTACCACTGCTACACAGCCTAAACCATCTAGTTCCAAGAGCAAGCCTCACCCTAAGAAGCTTGTTGCATCATGTGTAAAGATGAAGATGGAGGTGGAAAGTGATCAAGTTTAGTCTTTCTCTCAAAAGAAGACTCTCAGAAGGAAGCAAATGGATTGCATCATGTGTGGTAGTACTTCTCATCTTGCTAAGGATTGCATCTACAATCCTAAAAGTATAGTCCACATGATCAAAGAGAAAACTTCTGAGAAGAAGAAAGAAAAACTTGCTTCGGAAGGAAAATATTTTCCCTTCGAAAGCTCCAAGGTGAAATAGAAGACAAGTGAAAGCTTGCCTTTGGAAGAAAAATTGGTCTTGGAAGAAAGGAATGCTTCCGAAGTACTGAAGCCTGCTGCAGTGAAAGCAAGATCTTCCAAAAAGTCCAGTCTCCAAAACTTTCAAAGTTGTTAAAACTTCCGAGGTGTTGAAGGTCAAGTCTAATATTTTAAAGATGGTGTGGAAGATGAATGAAGACCAAGTCACTGAAAGTTCTTTATCAACAACAACTAGTGATCCTCAAAGCTTGATCATAGCATCACTTACTGTTACATTGTCTTTAAATCACTTTGATAAGCTCAAGACCAATGAGGCTTGGGTTTCCAAATAGGATAGATAAAGCCCAGCATCTTCAAGACTATGAGGTAGCAAACTACTTGCTTCTCAGGGGTAGAAATAGCCCTTGTACTAAAAAATGTTAGAGCTCATTACTCAAGGTGACAACCTAGCAGAACTAGCTAGTGTTGAACCCACACCTTCGACTTCCTAATGACCTATACAACCACAAATAACCTTCACCTACCAAAGAAAATCCAAACAAACCCCTGCACATGCTACTCAATTTTTGCAGGCCCATATATCATCACCCTTACAGGAGGAAGTGGACAATGGAGCTCCCACTTCTCCTGACGAGCAAACCACTCCCATCTCACCAGTGATCAGTGCTGAGGTTTCTCATGCTCAGCCTGATGAGCTCATAACCCCCACAACCTTAAGCCTTCATTCAGAGTCTCAAAACTCTAGTGAACAACCTTCAGGGGACGGTTAGCATCCCCAGCCTCTTGATCTAAACCAACCAATCCCAAACCTTGAATTCTATGATGATGAAGACATGGGCTTCAGTGAGTATCATGATCCTCTCTTCTCTACCCCTGCTCAAGGAGAGATGAGTACTCATGTTTCTCCCATGTCTAGCACACATCATCCACCTACTACTGAGGTAGATCTCCCTAAACCTATTCAGGAGGTCCATATGAAAAAGGCTCTCACTTCAGTAAGTGACTAAATCTTTAAGACCTCAACCATGGCAACCCAGCCCATTGAAACTTCACTTAAAGCTGTCATTGTGCAGGGGAAATCCAGTAGCAAGAACAAAGTGCTAGTGATGAAGAAGAAGACTTTGGTCCTATTCTCTCATCCCCCATGATTCTTTTCATGAAGATGAGGGGAGTCTGAAACTAAAGGTGAAAAAACTAACAAAAACATGCACCTATTTAGTCTCAAAGATAAGTCACCTGGAATCTCAGGTGACTGTCTTACAAATGAGGGTCAATGACCAGTAACTTGAGATCACCGATCTCAAGGGAAAGTTAGCTAAGAGACCACTCAGGAGAATTCAACCAGGTCCACAAGAACCTATGGATGTGATAGACCTAACACCAAGCTCACCTATGCAAGAAGGTGATGCTACCAAAAAGGGGGAGAAAGTCCAAACAATCACAGAACCTGGTAGTTCTTACAGAGTATGGACTTTGAGAATTCACCACCCTCACTTGCAATGGTCCATACTCAGCAACCTCCTCATGTCTACATAGATTTGGACTCACTCATAAAAAGTTTGTTTGAGGAGGGTATTCCCAGAGCTATGCCTACCCCATCTCCTCACTCTGAGAATCCAATCATGGGATGGAGGTATGACACTGATAGAAGAGCTCTAGTCATCTCTAGATCTCAGGGTCAATAGTAAATTTTCAACTTTTTCAACCTGAGCTTCTATGAGAGCATCCATCTAATTGATCTTCCACTTGTCAACCTAGGTCAAAACAGATAAGCTGCAAGATTAGTAGATAGGATTCAAGAAAGGGTGTTCCATAATAGGGTCCTCTTCACTCTTCTTCTGAACCTGTGAGAGAAAAGAACCCAACTGAGAGAGACACAATAGAACAACCTAGTGCTGAAGACCAGTCCTCTCAGTTAAATACTTCAAAGTGGAGGAAAAGGATGGCCATGAAGAGTGTTTCTAATAAGAAGACCAAGGCATCCACCTCTACACCTCAAGATGAGTCAGAGCATCCTAAGATAGTGCAAGAAGAGGCTGCTCAACTAACTCCAACTCAAGTAGAGCCTCTTACAACTAGAAGACCCATCTTGTCCTAGACTTTTACTGCTAATCTAGACAGGTGGTATTTCATCAAAGATCAAGGAGGTCAAGATGTCTATTTCTGGAAAGACATGCTTGATCTTCCTTTACATGATCTCTATGATATGAGAAGATATTATGAGAGTTTGAAGGATCTTGACCAGATGATGAAGAAAGATATGGTCTTAATCCTAATGAGGTCTGTTAATATCTGAATAACTTCTCTATTTTGGTAGCATCAGCCTAGGAGGAGTTTGTAAGGTTATATTAGAAGGCTGATGCAATCAAAGAAGCCAAAACAACCAAGGAGCTTCCTGCATTTATGCACTGATGTACAAGGTAGAAGTTACTTCGAAAGTTTTACACTCATCACAGGAATTATTCCAAGTGTAAAATCTTCCGAAGCCAAAGAACAAATATTTCAAAGCCAAAGATGAAGTCTTCCGAAGCTTCAAAGAAAAAGTATTCCGAAGCCAATGAAGTGAAGACAGATTTCTTCCGAAGACAGAGAGGACGTGCTTTCTCTAATTTACTTTTCCATAAAGCAGACTTACTTTCTGCTGCAACTTTGATGACTCACCAACTTATATGAGTTGGTGAAAGACTCCATGGTTTAGTAAACTATAGATTATGGTCTTGAGTCTGTAACTTCCTACTTTGTACCTTTTATCCTTTTTATAATATATTAAGATGTGAGCTATGGCATGTCATAGTGACTAGTCAAAAGGCAATCTGCCTTTTGACTTTACATTGATTTTGTTGTCTAGATTAATGTTTCCAGCGGGCCTTCAATGTATGGCCGGTTGTAGGATGTAATATAAAGTATCTCAGGTCCTTGTATTTCTTTTTATGCTTTGTAACACTTGTAAAAGAACTTGAGAGCAATATACAACATTCTTGAAAACTATATTAGTCTGTTTTTGTTCTTAGTTCTATCTTATTTACTTGTGTTCTTAGTATCATTTACATAAACCCGGTTCCCCATTTGATCTGTTAAGTGTTCTAACACTCTCCTCATTGTGAGACTGATTGTATTGACCATCCTTTAACTGGTCCTGCAGCTTGTTAATGCTACTCATCCAGAGCTAGTAGTTTCTGAGTCCACTACTTATACCGTCATGGTGATGAAGAAGGATATATTCACTTATTGGAAGGGTTCCCAAGGGAATGCGTGGAAGGATGATCACTTTGATAAACTTGGCCTGTTTGTTGATGATTTCCAACCTTATGGTCAACCCTCATATCAACAAGACATTGCTGAACCATATGATACAGACCCGACTACTTCATCTTCTCGAACTCCTGATGATGCTCCAAGAAGTTCTTCTCGGTCTGGTGGTATCTCTGTTGATGAGGAGATCAACTCATTATTTGATGACAGTTCGAGTGAGACTGATAGTGATTGGATTGGTGAAGTTCCTTATGTACTGCAAGAAAGTCCTAGAGTGCCGGTTACACTAACTAAACACACTGCTAAGGATTTTGATGTTGACTTTATTCTTGAGGATTCACAAGAAACTTAGAAGAGGAAGAAGAAGATGGCTAGGAAAAACCTGATAGAGATGTTAGTATACGTTATAGTGGTAGAGGACGAGGTGTGATTAGAAGGCATCGGACCCCGATGATCACTGTGTCTCCTAGTAGAGATATACTAGTGTTAGAGCCTCAAGTCACTATTAGTGAGGTTGTTCGTCAAGAGATGCCAGTGATTATTACTACGGCTGTAACATAATCATCCATGCCCACTACAGATGATATTTTACATACACCTCCGAGAGGTCAAGGTGATGATTATACTTTTGGTATGGAGAATTTTTTTAAAACTCCTTCAGAGCAGAGACAGACTGCTGGAACTTCTTCTAGTTCATCTACACCTATTACACTTGAGTAAAGAGATCAAGCTCTTGAGAGGGAGATGTTGGAGAAAACCCAACAGATTTATGACTTACATGCACTTGATCAAGAGAAGGATGAAAAGATTAATAATCTTGAACATCAATAGCAATTCTTATTCAGCTTTATACATATTCTGAAGAACAACATAAGAGACCTCACTTCTAGATTTCCATTTTCATCTGATTAGCATAGATCAATAGAAGTTGAAGAGTAGTGGACAACAATTTATTGGTCCACATCCTACTACTGATCCTGTTTTTACTTCACAATCAATACAGATTGCTGGGGTTAATCAAGAACCAACTACTAATATGAATGAAGAGGATGTTAAGGATCAACCAGTGGTTCAAAACATTAGGCAAGCGTGTGTTGAGCCTGAACATAATGTACAACATACTGAGCCTATTAATGATGATGATGGATTAGATCAAGTTGATTTTAGTTATGATGAGTAGGATAACTTAGATGATGATAATGATGATGATGATGGTAGTGGTGGTGGTGGTGATGATAAGGGGAAGAAAAAAGGTGATGATGATGATGATGATCAAGGAGGAAATATGGGCTCTACTACTGGTCCTTCTTGTTCATCA
Organism: Flaveria sonorensis; assembly: GCA_025506505.1. Taxonomy (NCBI): domain Eukaryota; kingdom Viridiplantae; phylum Streptophyta; class Magnoliopsida; order Asterales; family Asteraceae; genus Flaveria; species Flaveria sonorensis. Next base: position 12,615,392 of record CM046435.1, on the reverse strand, counting down.
GGTTCTGCTAATGTCACTAGACCAAGATATGATGATCCAGATGACTATGTATCATTAGATCCAGCTACAAAAGAAATGTATGTGAAAGAGTTCTACACTTTCCAGCAATAGATACTTGTTGAGGAATCTGATAAGGAGATTGGTTCATTTGATGATCAAGATGATACTGTTGATTATACAGATAGTTTTGGAAATAGTCTAAAGTGTTTATTTTCAAATATTTTAGTAGAAGAAGGGGAGATTGTTACTGAGATCAGAGCTGAACAAAAGACTGACAAGACAAATGACTTAACAGGAAAGATTGATGTCCGTCAGGTTAGAAATCTAACTGTGAATGCTCCTTCACCTCCGACTTATATGCGTACACTTTGACATTCCAAACCATTTACATGGTATGGAATAGAGCCTGTAATTAGTTGGGCGTATGACGGTAAGAAGAAGATATATGTAGTGAAACAATGAGCTGGTACGATAGAGTATTATCAGGACATACATGACTTTCATACTTTGAGAGCATCTGATCTTCATGCTATGGGTCGTGTACCATTCATAAACACAAGTAATTATGGGAAGGCAAATTGGATTAGAAACATGACTTGGCGGCAAAGCAAATCCAACTTCAAAGACTCTAAGAATGCTAAATCAAAAGGCATTGAAGATGAGACTCGGATAGATCCAAACACCAACAAACCAAAGCATCCAAGATATGCACGAAAGATTCCAATACACGCTCCCATACTAGTTAATAGTTTGGCAAAACATATATGTTGGGGTTATGAGAAGAGCACTTGGCATGCGATTATTTGATGTGTTGATAAAGATTACCATATCATTGACCCTGTTGATTTGCTCAAGTTTGGAAGAGAAGATTTGAAGAGTCTTTAGGCTTGTCCAATTGTAGCAAACGAATTTGTTTATTTCCTAGCAGCTCAATATGTTTGGTTGATTACGATGGCCCTAGACAACAAGATGTATGCTTACGAGGGCAGTTACAAGGTTGCAGACGTGGACTTTTGCAGGTTTGTTTCACCAACCCTAGGGGGAAGATTGTAGGGATTGCACCTAAAGGCTCAGAAAATCAAAACAAAGATTTTGAAGATCAAATCGTGCGAGAATTTTGATACGCGCGAGAACATAGTTCTCGTGTGAGACCTTTTTGGTTTTTAGTATAAATATGTTGCTTTGATCTTTTTTTGTAAATTAATTGTGATATTGTCCTAATTGTTCATTGTAATCCTTATACGAGGGCAATAACATTGAAAGATATTTACGTGTTGCTTGTTTATAATTGATTTCTTATATTTTCTAGTTCTAATCATGTTATCGTGAGTGATTTCATTCCGCGTCTTTCTCACAAGATCGATCTACAACAGATTAAATCTTTATATTATGTCCACACAATTATCAAGAATTTTTTCACATGAACTTTTTAATTTAACACAACGTTTTTTGTATCATGTGATAAGATTTCGTCAATGATTCATTCAGTTTCAAACTTCATATTGTATCATTCTTATATATACATTATTAAATATCATAATCACCAAGTATTATTTTTTCTATGTATATATATTGATGAACTAGAATTACATTTTTAAAATGTATCAAATTGCTCTTTAAGCACTCAACTGCTTTTGAACACATGAGAAGTTTCAATTATATTCAATTCAATAATATTTATACACGTATAATACAACATTATGTATTCGGATCCGAATGTGTATACAATAATCATAATGTCTCAAAACTTACATTATATGATTTTAGGAGCACATAATTCTTATACAATATTTTTTTTATGATAATAGAATACAAAATTGAATGAAAAGTAGTAATTTTAGTAAGTAAAAGAGGGAGGATAACTAAACTAATATATCATCTTACAATTGACATATTATAAGCATCTAGCTAGGATTCAATAATTTTATTTTGCCTACAAGTATATACGTCTTCCCAAATTAAGTATATATAGAAATTAGCAACAATATAAAATAATAAGCATCTAGCTAGGATTCAATAATGTTGATACATTTTCATATTCAGCGTCATTGTATGTATGTCTATAACTTTCTCATAAAATAAATTCTATTCATTTGTAGTAGAAAATCCATGATTCGATTGACACAAATGAAAAATATTATATATATATGAATTGTATATATGAATTGAGAAAGATCATGAATAGGAAAGTTTTGGTTTTTTATTTTAACCCTAAAATTGAAGCATCTTATTTTGGTTAGAAAGTTTTCTTTCGACTATTGTTTTTGATGTTTTTTAAATCCCATCGCTACATTTGCCTTTGTATTCCGGCTTTTTGATGCTTATTTTTCTACAACGGAATACACTTTCTGGTTCTAAGGTGAGTGATGTTTATCACAGAGTGCACTTTCTGTTTTTTACGATTTAAGGTTTCACGGCTGCAGGATCGGTGTTGATTTCACAACACAAGTTTATCTCACAAGCTCACTTAATCTCACTAGGTTTGATGAAGCAGAATCTCTAACTAAGTTCACAAGTAATATAATAAATTAATGAAAACAAATGAACACAACAATAGTTTTACAAGAAACTTGTATATATTACCTCTCAACTCAGTATTACAAGACTCTTACAAGCATGGTTACAAAGTTACAATGAGAAACTAAATATACTACTATCTACAGCTGGTTATACATGGATAACCCGCTGGAATCTACAACTAGACAAATACTACATTGCTAGAAGTAAAGTATCTAAGATAAAATACTATCCTAGATTAGGTAGTCATGACAGGTCCATGACTTACCTTCAATTGTACATCAAAATCTTCTAAGTGTTGTTTTGATTGCACCAACCTCATATGATTCAACAAACTCCCCCTAGGCTGATGCTACCAAAACTTCACTTCCTTCTATTCCTTAATGTCTTCAACACCAGGGAGAGCAGATATTTGTCTGTCTCTTTGTTCTTCCCTAATGCATTGGTGAGGATCTTGTACAAATCATCCGTAGATAATAGATCCAATCTGTTGCTCTGGATGATGTGTACCTTTTGCTTCGTCTCTCTAAAGAGAGTTAGTTGATGTGAATTGTAGTCATATTCTCATCTAACTATAGGATCCAAAGTTGGACCTTCAACCATTTGTAGGAATGTTCTTCCTTTTCTGGTTACACCTTCTTCTTCTTCCTTTGCTCTCTTTTTCAACTCTTCTTTAGTCTTGGCTTTCTTTGTAAGCTCTTCAACATGAAGACTGCTCAGATAATTCCAGATGTGAGCAGCTATCTAAGAGTTGGAGGGATTGGAGAATGGTCTCTCTGCTAACTCAGTTTTGTCAAACCTGTTGAAGTGTAGCAGAGCAGATGTATCAAGTCTGTTCACTTGACCATTCTCCCTTTCCACAACAAAGCTGCGTGTAGCTTCATCGAACCTCCACTGGGCAATTTGGCTTCTAGGATTAAGGGGATTGGTTGGTAGCTTGTCCCCTTTTCTTGTGTCCAGTAGAGTCACCAGTCTTCTTCTCAACTTATTCTCTTCTTCATTAAGTATGTCTAAGTTAGTTACAAGAAGTTGGAAAGCTTGGTCCAGTGTTCCCCTTGGCAGATCAAGGAATGCATCTCTTGTGAGGGAACATGAAGAGCCATCAATTTATTTCAGCTTTATAGACTCTTCCTCACAAGAGATGTCGCTTAGGGTTGTGCAGTTGATGAGCTTTCTTTTGATCTCCTTGAACTCTTCTAAGGTCAGGGGTTTAGATGGTTCAGAAGATGGTTTGGGTAGTGATTGTGTTTTGGGTTTAAGGATAGGTGGTGGTAGAGGTTGTTGAGAGGCAGTGGGTGAAGGTGTATGTATGGCTGATGGTGTGTGTTCAGGGGTGTAAGGTTTAGCGGTTGGCTTAGTTTTAATGGGGAGGGGAAAAGGTGTAGGCATAGGTTGTGGTTTGGGTGCTGGTTTGGGTTTGGGAGTTGGTTTGAGTGCCATCCTCTGAACACTTTGCCTTTGGAGTACCTCCTGCCTTCTTCCTAAGCGAATGTCAGCCTTGATGTCACTAACAAGTCGCTGTAGGGTCTTTAGGGACATAGGACCCACTTGTCTGCCAGTGAATCCATGGGATTTTAGGTAGATGTTCATCCAGTCCTTATCACCTTCACTCTTAGCAGCTGCAAGCTTTGCCCTTTCCTCCATCTTCTTCCTCTCCTTCAGCTTCTTCCTGGCAGCCTTCTTCCTTTTTTTGTTGATTTGATCTTGCTCTTTGTTAAAAAGGAACAAGATCGTATCATAATCATGAGGTGCTAGTTCCTTCTGAGAATAGCCTCTAGTATAGAAAAAGTCTATCTCTCCATCCTCTCCTTCTCCATTGCCTCCTCCTTCTTTCTCCTCTCTCCCTCCTCTATTGCAAACCTTCCTGTTTCCTTCTTTTCTTTTTGCAACAAGGTTGTCTTCTCCAGCTTTACAAGCTCATCAAGTGGGAGTAAAAGGATATCTTCATTGTCTACTCTCAGGCTGATGAGCCTGTCTATGACCTCCACTCTCCTCTAGTTATTGATATTCTCTTGGGCGGATGCTGCTACTTTGCTGCTTGCAGCCAGCAACTTCCCAGTATCAATTCTTCCATTCTTTTTCAGCTTGTCCAACCTTTCTTCCTCTAGAAGCTCTTCAACAGTGAGCTTCCTCTTCCTTTTAGGATGAGAGGAAGATTTATCCTTTGGAGACTTAGGCTTAGAGGTTTCAGGTTGGGGAGAGGGGGTTTGAACTTGTGGTGCTTGGGAGATGGGAGTTGTAGGGAAGTCCTTACTGTTGACTTCAGAGGCTAGGTGAAGAATAGCCTCTGTGATGAACAAGACATTGGACAAGAAAGATAGTTCAATTATTCCTTCGGCAACTTGGATTTCTGCTTTAGAAGTAATTAGAACTGCACTACCTGTCCCTTCTAAGTTGGTTACTAGGCCATCAGTCTTTATTTCCCTTTCGAAGTTAAACTCAGGTTCAATAAAGACCTTAGGTTGACCAACTTCCTCCTCAGAGTTAGGTAATGCACTCAGCCTTTATAGCTCTTCAGCTCAAAAATAGGCTATGGCAACATCAGGGGAGGGTTATTCAAGGGAGGAGCTTATCAGAAATTTGTTTAAGAATCCGTTAAGGTCAATAAGCATCCTTGGGTCCACTTGAATGGTAATAGGAGGTGGTTGAGGAAAGATGGTTGCAGGATGTTGCTGTGTGGGATAGAAAGAAGAGATGGCATCAAAGGAAGTAGTGATGGCAAGGCTGGGTTTCACATGTCTTTGTTTCTGTATATTCTCCCCCTTTTTGGTAGCATTATTTTAAGAAGTAGATGAGCTGGAGGAAGAACTTTAAGAAACTTGAATTGTTACATGCCTAACAGACTTATCAATCTATTTCTCTGCTAGTTGAGCCTTGAGATGTTCAATCTTAAGTTGCTGAGTGGAAGACCTGTCCTTTAATGTCTTAACCTTTAATTCAATGTTTGAGACTTTAGAAAGCTGGTCTCTGATAGTGAGTTTCAGACTACCCTCACCTTCTTTTGAAGAATCATTAGGAGATGAGATAACATACCTAGTATGTTCATCATCACCACCAGTAGTGGTTACTTGACGCCCTGGATACCCTTTCTTACTGATGTCTCTTTTAGGGGTATCAATTGGCAAGGTTGCCGTACACTCAGTCTCACTGATGTTACCACTGTCCTGAGAGGCTAGTGAAACACTCTCAGAAGTGGTAGCTGATCCTACATGAGTCACCTCCATACCGGTTGGACTCACCTCAGTTAGGTTTAGCTGATATTGGCTAGACATCAGAGGTTCCCTAGGGCTCGGTTGATCTTGAGAGTGGTGTCGTAGATCAACATCATGGCCCAGATGGAACATAATGTCCTTATCAGGTTGGGTTAATAGGTCAATAAAGGTTAAAGAAGTTATAACTAGTGACCCGGGACCTAGGTCAGTACCTAATGGCTCCTTTGCAATAGCAGTTGAGCCAATGATGTGGATGTCTGTTTTTGGCTACTCAGGAGAGTGTTGAGACTCACCCTGAGGGCTAATCTCTTGGGTTATGAGCTCATCAGGTTAAGACTGAGGAGACTCAACACTGACATTGAGGTCAATGGTGGAGGATGATTGGACCTCTGGCTAAATATGAGCCCTAAGTTCCACTCTAACCTTTTTGGTTTAAATAGAGGGGACCTGATCAATCAGAGTAGATTGATCAGGGGTTCGTTTGGGGCATCTTGTGTAGGTAATCTTGATTGGGTGGGAAGAAGTAATTGGCATTGGAGTGGCGGTGTCTGGTATGGGTTCATCACCTCCTGGGCTTGCAGGGATGTCACCAGGAGCCGTTGGCTCACGAATACCTGGAAGAAGATCAGTGAATCTTCCAATGAAGTTTGTGGACACCTTTTTCAGAGTTTTGAAGATGCCAGGCCTCATGTGAGGGACCAGTAGAACATCTACATATTGTAGTCTATCTTGGTCCAGCTCACAAATGATTATGTGCTGAATGAACCAAGGATACATGTAGAATTGATCCCTGGTGAGATTGCCTCTTAAGGTGTTCCACACAAATCTTGAGTAGTTGAAGCACAGGCCCTTTACCAACCCGTGGACTAGGCAGCCCAAATCATATGGGATTTGATCCCATCCCCTAGAATTGTTGGATTGGCAGTGTAGGACGATGTGCAACAAGAACTCCCAATTGTAGGAGAAGTTAAACTTATAGACCGTAGACTTGCTCACATCACCACCATATCCCATCTGAGTGTAGGTATCTCCAACTCATATTTGGGGAATTCAGAAGGGGCACCTTCATCATGAAGCTCCATATGCTCCTTGATGGTTGATTAAGTTATTGTGATCTCCTGCCCGCAGATCCTCGACCTAATGACCCTTTCATCGTTAATCGTCTCGCTTTGACCATTGACCCAGAATTCAGCCATATGGTTTGAATAGATGGTCGGGTTAATAGTGAGGGCAGTGAAGTATATCGATTGTGACAGAAATTCAACAATAGGGGCAAAATCGAAATCCTTTGAAGAATCAGGGATGGCGACTTGATTATGTTGAGGATTCTAGGCCATTATTAAGGTAGTACTGTTTGATTGAAGGAATTTGAGAGTGAGTGAAGAAGATAATGGAAATTTAGGGCCTTTGCAATGGTAAAGAAAGTAAAGAAAGAGAGTTGTAAGTTTTTAAATGGGGGGTAAAAAGCCATACCGATAAGGTGAAAGGACACTTTAGGTTTCGATTTGATATGGGAGGTAAGATAAACCATTTAACATATTCTGAAAATTATCAATAAAATCTTACTTTTTACAAAATGGGGCCTAAAGATTTCCGTTACACAGTAAAAGTTTTCTTCCGAAGGTAAAATTGCTTCTGAGAGAAAACACTTGTGTTTCTCAGTATTTTCATCCGAAAAGTTTTCTTCCAAAGGTGAAGGGACACTTTAGGAAGAGAATACTTATGCAGAGGAATTTGCCTTCGGAAGATAGATAAAGATCTCTTTTGTGGGTAAATTTCTCTTCGGAAGAATTCATACTTAGAAAAATTTTGAAGAAAACCTTTTTGAAACAGGTCTTAGATTGTATATAGACAACATAGACAAGACACATTTTAAAGGTTTTTTTTAAAAGAGATAGACTAGTCAATGTTAATCATCCTAATAGTTGTGATTAAGTTTTTAAATCTTTGTTTATCAAAGGCTTTGGTGAACAAATCAGCATATTGTTCATTTGAATTGACTTTGACTAGTTTGATTAGATTTTTCTCATGAATCTCTCAAATGAAATGGTACCTGATGTCAATATGCTTTGTCTTGGTGTGCTTGACTGGATTTTCTATGATAGCTATGGCACTCTTGTTGTCTATGTGGATACGGGTCTCCATGAATTTAAAACCATAATCCAACATCTGATTCTGAATCCAACGCAGTTGAGCACAACAGCTTGCAGTAGTAATATACTTAGCTTTAGTAGTAGACGTGGATACACATGATTGCTTCTTGCATTCCTAGGAGATGATCCTTCCACCAAGAAATTGACATCCTCCTGATTTTGATTTCTTGTTGATGTTGCAGCCACCATAATCATTGTCCGTGTAACCATAAAGGTTAAAATCCCTATTCTTAGGATACCAGAGACCTAGTTTAGGAGCTCCTTTGAGGAATCTAAGGATTCTCTTAGCAGCAATTTGGTGAGACACCTTTGAAGGAACCTGGTATCTTGCACAGATACAAGTTGCAAACATGATATCAGGTCTACTTGTAGTTAGATACATCAGAGACCTAATAATTGCCTTGTACTGATGCTGATCAGTATCCTCCCCCTCAGAATCATGACAAAGATTGTGATTTTTGGGTATAGGTGTCTTCGATGGCTTACAATCTTTCATCTCAAATCTCTCTAAGATGTCCTTGACATACTTAGATTGACTGATAAAGAAGCCTGCTTCCATCTGCTTCACTTGAATTCCAAGGAAGAAATCCATCTTTCCTATGAAACTCATCTCAAACTTCTTTCTCATGATGCCTTCAAAGTCTTTACACATTTGGTCATTTGAGGATCCAAATATGATGTCATCGATATAGACTTGAACAAGCAACATGTCTTTCCTAGACTTCTTTATGAACAACGTCTTGTCTATGGTGCCTCTGGTGTAGCCATTCTTCAGAAGAAACTGAGATAGTGTCTCATACCACAACCTAGGTGCCTGATTCAACCCATAAAGAGCTTTTATCTAGTTTGCACACATAGTTGGGGTGCTGTGGGTCTTCAAATATAGGTGGATGGCACACATAGACTTCTCTATCAAAGCCCCATACGAAAATGCATATTTGACATCAAGTTGATAGACTGTGAAGTTCTTGGATGCTACAAAAGCAAGGAAGATTCGCACAACTCAAGTCTTGCAACAGGTGGAAAGACATCACTGTAATCTATGCCTTCATTCTGTGTGTATCCTTGAATAACAAGTCTTGCTTTGTTCTTGATGATCAAACTCTATCATCTCTTTTGTTTCTGAACACCCACTTAGTGCCAATGGGGACTTGGCCAGGTAGCAATGGACACAAGTTCCATACCTTTTGCCTCTTGAACTTATGCAACTCCTCTTGCATTGCTTCAACCCAAGGGCTTTTTCCACCTTCTTGGGTTCCATTTGAGAGCGAAAGCATGAGTATAGGCAAACATTCCCATTATGGGTCTGACTTCTTGTTTTCACACCTTCTGAGACTTTCCCAATGATGTTCTCAGCTGGATGAGTGTTGTGTATCCTGAGCCTAGGAATCACATCTAGTTGCATAGATAGATCCAGGTTTGAGAAGTTTTGCTTAGGATTTTGAAAACCATGACCAGCTGATGTCTCACACTCATTCAATGAGGACTGATTGAATGATTTTATGATAGTATCAATGGTATTTTGTGATGAAGCAGCATCAACAGTTGTCTGTTCCTCCAGATCAATGTCTTCATCAGCTTGGTGTTGAATGCTGGAGTTGTCAGCAGTTGAGTTATTTGGCTTAGTTGGCTGACAACTTGTTGACGCTCAATTGTTTCCTGAGATATTCATTCTTTCAGGTCTTCCAGTTAAAGGAGCTTAATCTTCAATTCTTCTTGGAGAACTAGGAATAGGTCTGGGTAACTCAAATAGTTGATCTTCATCGGGGTCACTTTGAGTTCTTGTTCCAACTGAAACATTCTCATAAGATGGTTTAGAATAGTTTGGAAACAATTCTAAGTTGAAGATATAAGCAGGACCATTTCCCTTAACACAAGGAGTGTGCTCATTAACAACAATGTTGGATGATTCCTCAAATTGTTGATTTTTAATGTTATACACTCTATAAGCAATAGAGGTTGAGGAATATCCAACAAAGATAGCATCATCCGACTTTTCAGCAAATTTTTCTATATTGTCTTTTGTGTTAAGTATGGTGCACCTGCTACCAAAGGACCTAAGAAAACCAATGAACGGTGGCCTCTTGTTCCATAGCTCATGAGGGGTCTTTCCATGGGGCTTAACAATGAGAAGCCTGTTCTGCATATAACATGTAGTACTAACTACCTCTTCCCAGAAAGTTAGAGGTAGCTTTGAATCAGCTAACATAGTTCTTGTAGCCTCAATAAGTGTATTATTCCTCCTTTCAGCAACACCATTTTGTTGAGGAGCTTTAGGAGCACTATATTGTCTGGCCATCCCTTTTGAGTTACAGAATGAGTTAAGAACTTGATTCTTAAACTCAGTCCCTTGATCACTTCTAATGATTTTTACCTTGTGATCATTCTGATTTTCAATTTTAAGAATAAAAGATTTTAAAGTTTTATTAGTTTCATCTTTAGTTAGTAAAAAGAAAACCCATGTAAGTCTTGTAAAATCATCAACAATCACAAGGCAATATGATTTCCTTCCAATGCTTATTATACTTGTGGGACCAAAAAGATCCATGTGCAATAAGTGTAATGGGGTGGTGATGGAGTTAACCTCTTTGGATTTGTGAGTTATCTTGTATTGCTTTCCTTTCAGACAAGTAACACAATTATCTTTACAGAAAAACTCCTTTTCAGGCACACCATGTACCAAATTATTTTTAACCAATTTATTCATGGTTTTAAAATTAACATAGCTCATTCTTTTAAGCCAAAGAGTTGACTAATCATCATTAGCTTTGAAAAAAAGGATGATACTTCACCCAGTGGGGAAGCATTGTTCATATCCAACTTGTACATATCCCCTCTCCTGGGAGATCTAAGAAGCACCAATTCCTGAGGAATTGTCATCCCGGGTTTGAGGATGATGCACTCATGTTTTGTGAAAAGCATTTGGTGCTTTTGATCATAGAATTGAGAAACACTTAAGAGATTGTGTTCAAGTTGTTTGACAAAGTTTACTTTGTCAACTTTTAACTTACCATTGGATACACTACCTCTACTAGAAATGTATCCTCCGGCTTCACCCCCAAACTAAACAGGACCTCCATCAAAATGTTCAAATTGTTGTAGGAGAGATATGTTCCCTGTCATGTGCCTGAAGCATCTACTATCCACAATCTATATATTTCCATTCTTGTCATGTGGATGTCTCTGCACATAAGGTGAAAAGATTCTTTACTATTAAAACCCAAGCCTTGTTGGTCTTGGGCTCTTCCATTGTAGATGATATAATTGAACCAAAATGTATGCATGGGGGTTTAATTATGGTTTGTCAAGAAGAGGCTTGGGCTGCAGCATCTTTTCTACTCTTCTATTCCATCATCTGGTTGATCAGTGTAGATGAGCCTGATGAGGCTTGACAAACATGACTTGCTTCCGAGGCTTCTTTCTTCTCGGAAGAAGTTTTCACCATCTTTTCTTCCAAACTAGTCTTCTTCTCGGAAGGTTTCAAAGGATTCTTTTTGTTCATTTGTTTATTCTTTAGCTTGTTTATCGAAGCTATTTTCCTTTCGGAAGAATGAGTTTCTTCCGAAAGCAACTTGGCTTCGGAAACAAGCTTTTCTTTCCTTAACACTTGGACCATATGGTAAGGTCCAAATATGAAGCCATCCTTAACTCCTTCTTTCTTAACATTGGTTAAATAATATGTGCTTGCTGGATTGTAGTAACAATCTTTAGCCAAGTGGTTATGCAGACCATAAATTATGCACTCAATATTATTCTTGATGGGGCATGAGGGCTGTTGTATCTTGTACTTCTTTTCTTCTTCAACAACCTTCCCCTTCAATTTCTAATCCTTCAGCTGGATAGGAGTGCTGGTACTGCACTCTTTTCCTGAATTAGAATTTCCAACCACTTGGAATCCAACTGAGATGAACAGCTGTGGGGATGAGGTTTTCTACCTTATCCTTCTCAGTGGTGGTCACAATTGTTGCATCATTCTTCTGCTCACTGGGTAGTTGGTCAGTAGTTGGAACCTCTTGCTCATCAGTACCACATCTTGGCTATCTAACAAACATATAAGAGTGTGGTGGAGCAATTTCATTTGTTCCCAACCCACTTTTGTTTTGATAACACACCTTTGAGTGGCAGGATGATGCTATAATGTTGTTGAAGTTATGCTCTTGAATGACATACTTCTTTGCTTTATCCTCAGCTATTACTAGCTGGGCTTGAGCCTCAGTCAACTTGGATATTAAATCTTTTATTTGAGCACTGTAGTTGGAATGTTCATGTTTTAAAGTGGACATAATTTTCTCTAACTCTTCAATTTTGAGTTTGTAGTCAGATTCTACGCTCTTAAAATCAGATTTTAATATATTTAAAGACTCAATACCAGATTTAATCTCCATGTTGTAGTTCTGATACAACTTAGCCTTAGCAATACATGCTGGAGTACAAAGATGTTCATATACCTTATTGTCTTCAGTTCCAGCCATGAGAGCTTGAGGAGGAGTGACATCTTGCGCCATGAAGCTCCATTCAACTTCTTGAGCAATAGCTGCAGTCTGTTGTTTAGTAGGTTTGGCTGCAGCTTTAGGGGTAGTACGATGTTGGGAGGCTTGAGCTGCTCCAAGATTAGATCTAGGAGCCTTGCATTCCCTTGCAAAGTGACCAAGCTAGTTACAGTTATAGCATTTGGACTTTGACTTGTCAAACCCAAATTTGCTATTGATTGGGTTATGAGGGAATTGCCTTTTAGTTCTTTTAAAGAACGTCTTTGCTCTGTAGGTCAGAAAAGCCATCTGCTAGACAATGTCCATATACTCAACATCATCTAGGCTAAAACACTCTAGATCAACACAGCAGAATTAAAAATCTCTAGAGTGCTCACTCCCTGAAACAAATGCAAAACTATCCTGGAAAGGATTTTGTTGAGCCTGTTGAGACCTCGGTGTCTCAGGGAATATGATGTATGGCCTAAAAGAGGATGATGGTTGTTGGGGGTAGTTCAGGTACAACTGGGGCTGGGGAGTTCTTGAACCTTTAGTAACATGTAAAGTATTGCTAACAGGAAGGTTTATGTGTCTGTTCATCTGATGGCCTTTCTGAGTTTCCATCTCTATACGATATCCATAAAGAATTCCTTATAGTTCAGTCATGGTGAGAGTGTTGAGATTCTCAGTCTCTTGATTGAGACACAGTAGAAAGTCCACTCATGAGGAAGTGCACTCATGAATTTTCTCACCATGTCTCTCTTCTCAAGAACCACTCCCATAGACCTAAAGTATTATTGGCTCAAGTTCTCAGCAACAATGTATGTGAAGTTCTCAAACTTCTGCTTCAGCACATCTTTCTTGGTCTCCTTGGATTCAATTGAACCATAGTACATCAGCTTCAAAGCATCAAATAGTTCTTTAGCAGTCTCGTATTACTGAAAGCCTATTATTCTGGAGTGTGGTATAACAGTATGCAACACAGTCATGGCTTTGCAGGCAATGTGCATCTTCTTGAAGTCTTCATCAGAGTAGTCTTCAACAGCTTTCTCACTCATGGCACCATTACCAGTTGGGGATTCCACCTTTGGTTGGTAAGGACCATGAGTGACTGATCTCCATATGTAGTTGTCTTGATACTTGATAAAGCCTTTAATATGTTTGCACTAGGTTCCAAAATCATCAGGGGTGATGATAGGAGCCTTAGTCATGGTTCCTATCTCAAACTCAGAAAATTTATGGTTAAGAGCCATTTGAGTGAAGTGAGTAAGTGTGAAGAAACAAGGGTGATTTGGGATGGTTAGATCTCACAATCAACAGTCTAAAATTCTCCGATACCAATTGCAGGATCCGTGTTGATTTCACAACACAAGTTTATCTCACAAGGTCACTTAATCTCACTCGGTTTGATGAAGCAGAATCTCTAACTAAGTTTCCAAGTAATATGATAAGTTAATGAAAACAAATGATCACAAGAATAGTTTTTCAATATACTTGTATATATTACTTCTTAACCCAATATTACAAGACTCGTACAAGCACGGTTACAAAGTTACAATGAGAAATCATATATACTACTATCTACTGTCGGTTATACTTGGATAAGCAGCTGGAATCTACAACTAGACAAATACTACATTGCTAGATGTAAAGTATCTAAGACAAAATACTATCCTAGATTAGCTAGTCATGACAGGTCCATGACTTACCTTTTGTCACCAACTAAAAGT